>ML677387.1:2712050-2888310 GCA_007922305.1 Dermatemys mawii
AGCCTGAGGCGAGTGACCACCCTGTAATCAGGGATCTGGTCTTTGCGCTCTAGTTTCTTGTCACTAGGACATGTGTAGCCAGTTGGTCTTAATGAGCACTCTGTAAACAGGGTAAAGGTCTCATCAGACCCACCTTCTTTTGCCCCATGTAAGTGTGTCTAGAGTCCTGGCCCTTCTCGCACTTCCAACTAGCCTGGAATTTCTTCTACCAAATCTGCTTTCTTCGTTATTTCCTGTTCCTTTGGAGACCTGATATCCAGCTACTGTTGAAGGTAAGCTGAGAAATGGAGGATGAGATTTGAATTTTGTAATAAGTGTCTGGAAATGTTTCCATTCATTTTGGTATCCATGCCTCTTTATTTCATGATGTTCTGGATGTTCTAATTCCTTCTTTTTTTGTGTGTGTGAAGATTTTTGAACTGCTTAGTTCTATGTTTCTCACCAACTGGGTTTGTGTCCTGACACTTGTCTCTGAGATCTCCCTGTCACAATTTAAGAATGGAGGTAGCCAATCTCTTGTATTAAAAAGTTTGAGAAACTCTTAGTCCTATAGTTATTAATGTAAAATTTGGAGCCTTTGACATTGAAATAGGGTTTATTTAATTACGTTCCTGTGCCTTTTTCCTTTCCCTTTGTTGTGTTAATCCAGTGTGTCATCCAGAGTTTCTTTTCTTTAAATGCATAGATAGTCAATTTTAGTTATTCCCTTTTTACACTGAGGCATTCTTCTCTATGAATAAACATTTATTCCATTTGTGGTTCTATAGCTATGTTCACTTTATTGATTCATTCCATATCTTGAATGTCAGTCTCCATTTTCAATAACCAAACCAATACTTTATCCTTGTGTCTACTTCTTTTTGAAATGTGTTTGTACTGTCTTTAAACATTTAACACGTGTCTTTTATACGTAACTAGAATTTCAAATAGCACTGTTTTTCATATTTTTTTATATCCTCTTAAGGAGAATTTGACAAAATAGAAGTACTCAACCAAAAAACAAGAAAAGAGAAGCTAAAGGCCTGTGAAAAATAAGAAAGGAAACACATGCTGAGAGCAAAGTATAATTCTGTGATCTTTTTCAAAGGAAAATCATACTATAAATTCACATAATGAATATAAATTCATCTAACATAGTACATTTTAAATATTTCTTGTGTAGCATAATTAACATGGCATTAAAATAATATTTTTGTTTTCTCTTCAGGTTTATACCTCATCCAACACCATAATATATAAGTGTATTGGAAGGACAAATTGAACAAAATGACTAGCATCTGTCACCTGTCAAATGCTGATTAATGTTAATATGCAGTTTATAACCAGCTGAAACTCACTTACTTTTGACACCAGAACACTGACTGAAAACTACAGAACAGTTTCCTGCTACGTCCTTTCAGTTCTATAACTTCCTGTGCCACATGAGAACTATATCCTCTTATTTTATAATCATGTATGTCCTCTCAAATTGTCTTTTACTAATGAGTCCATAAAGTATGCTTTTGTGTATTATACTTTCTTATGCTGATAGGACAGCAGGATGTATCTTTTTTATTTAATTCATGAACTTTAATCGTTACCTTTCTTTCATGAGTCATTTTCCTGTCATTTCTTGGTAATTTGGTCTTTGTTTAGTAAGCACTCAGTTTTAATTTCTTAAATTCTGCTGTCTATATCAAGTTGTTCAGAGCTGAAGAACTATTTGAAAAGGATCGAAGAACACTGAGATGTAGGGTGGCCATCCTGAAGAGAGTTGGAAAACCTTTTTCATTCAGCACACTATTAACCTTTCTCCTTTCTCTCATCCCAGAAAAAGTCCATTTTTGATACCAGACCAGTACCATAGCTTTGATGCCATATGGAATTGAGCTAAGTTTCTACCTATGGCCAATGGGAAATTAATAGAACTGATTATTTGAATCTAAATGTTGATTTCATGTAGATACATAACGAAGTATTTAAAATGTATGTTTTACCAAGGTGACTACCTTATTTTATGTAAAATAGTTACACACGTATTAGAAAATATATTCCTTTAAGTATGTGGCTTATACAGTCAGGTGACTAATGCTTTATATACTTTTTGTTTTTACTAGCAGTTTTTTTCACTAGGAACCAAGGAATAATTGTAAATATGTAATACAGAGACATTAAACTCAGAAGCACTATAGGATCATAGCTCACCATTATTAATAAATCATAATTTCCTACTCTAAGTGAAAAGATGTAACTGAAGGGAAGGCATGTGTTTGTATTCTCCACTCACTTCTGAGGGATGCCCCCTCCCACCAAAAAAACTGGTTAAGGTTGAAAAGATTAACATTTACTCCAGCTAACATCTAACTTAATATTTTTAAAGCTTTGTATCTCTCACACATTTCTAAAAACAAGCAAACAAAACTAAATATAATTCTGGAAACTGGCAGTTATTCCCCCCCGCCCCACTTCACAACTTTCAAACATCTGCTCTAGTTAAACAGTCACACCAACCAAACTGTACTACACATTCAATTTTAACTTTGCACCTGTTGTGTGAGAACAGTTAGAGTATTTTTTGGTAGTTGTGTATATTGATATACGTGGTAATAGTGGTGTTTTAATAGGTTTTTATGCTTATTGAATTAAGTGGATGCTTGAGGATGAGGATGTGGATGTTTTGTGTAGGTATTTTTCTATGAAATGTTAGTATTTTTGTAGAGATGCAGAATTGTGATTGTGACAGTTTTTCAGATATTTTAGTCTGAATTGTTGAAAATTGTAGATGCTTTTGTCTATGTACATTACTAGATGTACTTAGAGGGCAAAGTTGAGGTTGTCTGTTTGGTGCAATTTTATTGGTGTGAAAGTTAATTTAGGGTAGATGTTTGAAATCACTGAAGTTTGAATTTTAAACTCAACAGGGATCCAGGACCCACTTGGCTACCTCAGTTCTTACTGTCATTCCTAATTTCAAAATCTGGGATGAAGATGACCCAGCAGAATAAAGATATCTCCAGAGACTTTCAAGAATTTAGAATTTCTGCAGCATTAGGGGATCCCTTAAACCTTATTGAGCTTTCTAATGTGTAATAATTGCGGAAAACTCTTAACTTCTACTTCTGCCAGCAAAGTGTTGACCTGTATTAAAAAAAGATTTATACTGGTAGTTGATTCTGTGCTATACTAAGATGATTTTGCTAAAATCGCCACTTTATGATGTGAGAAATGAATTAACAATGTTTTATTATACCTACTTGATAAAAGTTGGAATACTCCATGTTAAATTCATAGATTCAGCTTTGTGACTGTCATATCACCTTACTTTGCTTTCTGTAACTCTGTATCAATATATTTATTAATATGTATGTAATTAAATTAATATATTGTATAAATTCGAGTTTAGTCTTGTTCTATCTTTGGCTAAACAAAAAGGAATCTGATAAACTTGTGAAGATTTTTATCATTAATTTCAATTTAATTATTATCTCTTTTTACCTTTTTCATGTGGTTGTTGGAAGTAACTACCCTGTAATGGTTCAAGGGTTTTTTTCCCACTTGCATCACATTTTTTTGGCAGATTGTGGTGTGACATTGAAATAAGGATGAAGATCTCTCTTCCACTTAGGTGCATAAGGATGTCGTCCTTGAGCTTCTAAAGTGCATACAAATAGGACTTTTGTTCCTTCACTTCCCACTAGCTTATAGATTGCTTGAGATCTGCAGGCCCTAGAGCTCATTTCCTGGGCACAGTATATGAGACCACTGTGTCTGTTAATAAGATTGACCTGACACTAGTAAGGTCCTCTGGTTTCTGCAGCATTCCAGTTCAGAATTTTTTTAAAAAAAGTTGATTGAATTAAATACGAAAATTTATATTACATTTACCTCATGTTTTTCAGAAATTAACTTTTATGGTGTACTAAAGTTTCATTTATGCTTCTACATGAGAAGTAGTGTGGTATAGTTGTTTAGAGTACCGGACTGGGATTCAGGAGATCTGGTTTCTATTTCTGGCTCTGCTACTGGTCCACTGGGTGTCCTTGGGCAAATCACTTCACCTCCCTGTGCCATTTCCCACATCTGTTTAAAAAAGGGGATGGATGGGTGATTGTACTGAACTCACTTGTAAAATGTTTTGACATCTACTGAAGAAAACCACTAAGCAGATATTCAGAATTTTTACTAAAAATGAGGCTCCATATGGGTGGGAGAGAACTAGAGATTAGCTTTGGTAAGGAGGCTTGAATATATAATTCACTATGTAAGTATTAATTGTGTTAATGCTGTCAAGAAGACTGTCTTAGTGAATAATGAATTAAAACAGACTCTCTCTGGGCATTTGATAATTCATTTCTAGTGTACCAGATGCTTTTTGTTCCACTATAATCTGTATGGGGATGTACTTTTGATTTATTACCCTTGCCCTGTGGTTTATTATTCAAAAATGGGCAACTTGGAAAGCAAATACTCAGTATTAGGTGATTGTCTGCCATGCAAAAAGCAGATGAACAAAGTATAAGGAAAGGCAGAAGCTGTAACTACATGGATAGTGTCATGCTGTCCAGAGTGTCTCATGACTGAGTGCCTACCTCAGGGCAGACTACCAGAAAACAGAGCAGACTCCCCAAACTGGTGGTGTGTTCTATAATTAAATTTCGCCAAGCTAATAAAAAATGTGAACTTCTGGATCACTATACAGTCTTACCATAAAGTCACAGACCATCCCCTTAGACTTTCCAGTCTATCTTGCCATCCAGACAAACTGGACTTCGTGATAAAATGGTCACCTAACCAAAAATCACACATCATCAGGTTGCTCCCAGTCCCAAGAGACCAGTCACTTACTCCAGATTAATTGGTACTCTAGATCTTACACCAAAGACAGTGCTGATAGCCAATTCTGCTGTAAATTAACTAAAGGTTTATTAACTAAGGAAATGAAAGCTATTGAGTGGTTAAAGTAGGTAATATATAAATATATGTGAGTCACAATTTGTAATTCCAAATAGATATAATAAAGAGTTTCTCAAAAATCTTCAGAGTACCAAGATTGTGTATGGGGATCTACACTTTGCATCTCGTACACTTTCCTGTAAGAGTACAAACAGTCCAATGATAAAGGATTTCTCCCTGAATCCATGCTTACAACTTCTGGCGGAAAACAAGCTGACGGGACCATTACCCACATTGACTTTTCCTTTGATGACAAAGAGTAAGGAATGCATTTGGAATCTTTGACCTCTGATCATCACACAATGGCTGCTTGCTTTGAATTTAGCTCTTTTCTGTTAGAGTTCTTCATGTGCATTCTACAAGACTTTTTTCTCCTTTGACTGGTTATTTACTTGCAGGGGTATACACAATATAAATGTTTGCTACTACATTATAACAGGATATGGAAAAGTGAAAACAGTGCAAGTAACATCCCATGAGTTTTCATGAAGTTTAAACACCAAATATATTCTTATACATTTAACAATCACTGATCTATACTAATATACAAGAGAATTGACCTTTGGCAGGGACATTGAGTGCTGCCACGACTTTAGTGCAGGAACCTGGAAGGCCCACCGATAGGGGGGCAAAAAAAAGCAGCAACGTTAAAGCTCTTTAAAGTAAGCTGTTCAGGGCCGATAGAGGTGGCCACTTTTTACCGATACATTGTACCAGCCCATACCGCCTTTCTTTCACTCTTGATTTTTGATTACCTACATTTACCACATTATAGTTTTCTCCAGCTTTTGCAATGATTGATTGTTCCTGTCACTTTGTTATCATGCTCTCTGATCAATAGGGTACACTCAGTAGAAATGCTTACTTGAGTATTCTGTGTTATCTCCTGTGGCCTACACATTTATAAAAATATGATCAGGTCATGTTCCACCCCGCTAGGCCTGTTTAATAGACTTGCAGCCAAACACTACATACTGTGGATTATCTTGTCACTAAAATCCAGATGCGGTACCAAAATAGGAGTCTGCTCAGTGGAAACTGTGTAATTAGTTGAAGGAAACCTTCAGGGTTTTTAAATGCAAGTCTGATTAGGTGCCAAGTTGAGACTGATATCATGCAACAGGTTTGGGGACAGATTCCGTCGCAGCTCACCATTTCCTTGAACTTTGTGCAGTCATTTATTCCAATGAAAAATTAGAGTACAATAATACCATTCATATTCAGCAGTGTGTTATATACTCTTTTTGACTACATAAGGCGCAATGGTGAATCAGGGTGTAGCAGGGCAGTCACCCCGCTCTAATCCCAAAGGGGTTAAAAGCAGCCCTGAAGAGGGCTGCAGCTGAGGAAAGCAGCAAAACCCAAGCTGAATAGAATAGCAGCCACAGCTGTGGCCAGCTCAATCAGGCCACAGCTGGCCCTAATCAAAGGGCTGAGGAGCAGGAGCTAGGCAGTCTTTCTCCAGGCTGGTAGGGAGCAGGGCCTGGCTGCCTATGGGACAAAGTCCCTGAGGTGGAACAGTGCTGGGGGAATAGGCAAGGGAGGTGGGAGGCTCCAGCCTAGCAATTCCCTAGGTTGCAGGCCTGAAGTGAGGCCTAACGAGAGTACTGGGGGCTAGGCAAAGGCAGCTAGTCCAAAAACCCCTTACCTATGATGATTGGCTTTCACACTGCAGTCTTCCCCAGGATGCGGGGGCTTGATGTTGACTGGCACTAGTCCTAGACTGAGACAAGGTGGGGATTAGAGGGTTGGAGGTTCCCCAGGGAGGGGAGATCCAGAGGCAGAGTGTGGGGGTATTGCCAGCGGGCAGCACCCCAGGAAAAAGGGCACTGGGGTCTGGAAGGGACATTGGACCAGCAGACAGCGAGACACCGGCCTGCAGAGCGTTCTCTGAGCCGGAAGAGCTAATTCCGAGACAGCCAGCAGGAGACGCCACAGGGTGAGTCATGGCACTGCTACACAGGATCTCCATTTCCCATTCTGATAGTGTAAATCCAGAGTCAACTACACTAACATCAGTGGAGTATTACGGATGTATACTGGTGCCAAAAGCAGAGCAGTGTGTGGCTCTTTAAGTAAGAAGGAGAGATTCTGGGACAGTGAAATTGGTGTTATACTTCAAAAATCTCTGTCTCCTCTGCATTTCTCCCAACAAGGTTGTTGGCCAGATTTTCATTAGTGCTCAGAAGTTAGCAGCTCGCACTCTTTTCAGACATTTCCAGGGCCTTCTGAAAAGCTAGCCACACCTGTGCATGCAGTTCCATCTTAATCTCTCCCTCTCTGTTTCTCACTAATTTGAATTACAAAATTGGCTCAAAGCTCCAGAGCACTTCACCATTGGCCTGACTTGCAGAATGCAGGCTCCAAATGCATGTAGCTGACTTGACCATTGCTCTGGAAGGGGGCAGAACTATCTGTGATGTCAGAGGACACCAGTGTTTATAAGAGGAAAATTTAGGCCCAGGATGTTTGTTTGTTTGTTTTTCAGCAATGGGGCAGTCGCCTTGTGGCTTAGCTGCTGCCATAGAATTCAAAATATTTAGGTTCCATTCCCTGTTCAGTCATAGACTCCCTGTATGATCTTGGCCAAATTGCATGGATCTCCCAGTTCCCCATCTTTAAAATGGGGACAACTATTCTGTGCATCCCTATGTGTTTGTATAATACCTAGCACAATGGGACCCTTATCTCAGTTGTGGCTTAGAGATGCTATTATAATAGCAATAATAATAATGAATTGTGGGTGGAAGGTAAGATCTTCATAGCTCCTTACCAGGAATAGCAGGTATCACAGTGATTATGTAAGCACGACATCCATTAGGCACTTCAAGAAAAGAAGGATGGCCTAGTAGGTAAGGCACTGTGCTAGACTTGGGCTCAATTCTTGGAACTCTCCCGGACTTCCTAGTGAATGCTGGGCAAGTCATTTCATCTCTCTGAGTGTTACTTCCCTACCCATAAAATGGGGATAACAGCATTTCCTTACCAAGCAGTGGTGTTTGGATAAATACATACTGGGAGATGGATATATGGTGGGTTTGGGGGAGGTACCTTTCCACCTGAGCCATTGTGTATTCTAGTCCTTTTTCAAGGGCAATCATGTCCTATTTAGATTTTTCCCAATGTGTCACACATTGTGATTCCCCAAGAACTTAAGAACAAAGTGTTTTGAGCATTTTAAAAAAAAAATTAAAAGTAAAGCAAAGATATTTCTGATGACTTCTTTGATGTTTTATAGATTAAGAGACTGTCTCTCATGAATAATAGTAATTTCTTCTTCATCATCTATTTTTTCTTAGTTTTGGGAATTTTCATTAACCAAGATTAATCCTAACTGCAGATTAATTAAACTGACTTACAGGGTCTAGCCTTCCCATCATCACCAGTGGTAATTAATCAAGACCATCCATGGGTTTTAATAGCATTAAAGATCTGATTCACCATATTATTATCCCCCACCCCCACCCACTTATATTAGTTCTATTATGCACCGGCAATGGAGCTCCTTAAAACAATATCAGGAGGACATATAGAGAAACTTAAATTAACCCTTATTTGCACAGTCCCTGTAAGAAAATGTCTTGTTCTTTCTACATAATTGCCCAATGTCATTTACCACTGGCCTGTGAATCTGAACTCAGCATTCAGAGCCACTATTCTGTTCCATAAATAGAGGCTTTTACAATGAAGCCAAATTGTGGAGAGAGAACATTTATACAAAAAGAAATGTTCTCAGGCTAGCATGTTCCCATTTGTCCCTCTTGCTATTATTGTACCTTTTGTTTGCAACATACTCAGCTTGAACCTTACAAACCACGACGGAGCTAGGAGCAATGCATATCCTACCACTGAAACCAAACAGAAGCTGTAGAAGCTCAAAGAAATAGGCCAGTTGTCATTGGTGTATGAATGACTTTGATCCTGGACAATGAACAAAGATCTATGTCAACACTGCTAGATCTGGCTTCGGCCTTCATCACTGCTAGACATACAGCACTGATGATCGACAGCATGCAAGATCTTGAGCATGTGGATGAGTCAGTACTACACTGGGTCCTGAGATAAATCTCCAAGAATCACAATGGGCACTTACTATTCAGTTACCAGGACCTTATACTGCAGTGCTCAGTTTATTGAAAATTAATGGAAGAGTGAAGCATATTAAGTTCTGATTTCTGCTTCTAAGCTTAAATTTGAAATGTAAACAAACACCACACATATAATACAGTGAGATAATACAGCTTTTAGCACCACTATAAGAAACTGGATGGACAGACAGATAGATGGATCCATCTAGTATTAATATAATAAGTCCAGAATTTTGTAACACATCACAGTCTGTTGCCATGGAAAGGATGATGAAATCTGCAAGCCAAAATGATGAGTTGATGAGGAGAAAATGGGGGGCTGTGAGGGAGAAATTAAACCAGAAATGAATTAATTAATCAGAAAACATAGTAAAAGGGCAATTCACTATTCTGTAACAATTACAAAGTGAGAATGAAATGGAATGTAAATAAAAATTGGAATATATAGAAGGGGGCACCTACCCCCACCCCCAAAGTCACAGCTGTATGCAGTGGTGTAGCACACAAAGGTCTTAAGGGAAACCAAGTGGAGGTATTAGGCTTATATGTAGAAAGAGTTGTAGAACCTAGTGGCTGGGGACTAAGCCAGGTTGGACTGATGACCATTCATAGCTTTATATGACCTTTAGTTTCTCTGTCATGACTTCTCTTCCCAGCTTGGAATTTTACTAGTTTCCCTTTGCCATCCATAACACACACGATCCCTGTAGCAATACAGAGAGTGACAATCCCAGAGTTGGGAAAAGAACTGAGTTGTGTCTTCTGGGTCTTCCACGGAAGTTACATAATCACTCACTTTGATCCTTGATAAAGAGATGTTGCAGACAAGCAGGTCTTGGGAAATGCAGTTGACACAGAGGTCAGCTAAACTGCATCTGCTACATCAGGTCCCAACACCCGAAGTCCTTTCCTATTTCCAATCAATGTGCCCGGGGCAGCAAGTTCTAGCTACTCAGGAAATGAAAGCTATTTTGTCTGAGTGACTTCCAGTGCAAATCAAGTACAATGCCCTCAGGCAGAGAGCGAATTCTGTGTCCCAGCACTGAGCATTTTCCCCATGCTTTGAAAATAAGACATGAGTAGAAAGCATATAACCCAACTATAAATTCTTTATTTGCTGCTTGATCAATACTGCATCCAGCACATTTGTGTGTTCTACTTTACCAACAACTGTGTAGAAACATCAGAGCATGAAGTAAGGCGACGCAAATAAAAAAAATACACAGTGAGATAATTATTACTGCTCTCTATTTTTCGCAAAACTACAGGACAATCAAGGGACTTAATTTGTTTCCATTCGTCTTGAGTGGAATTTTATTCAGTGCAGAAGGACAACACAAGAGCACTACTTAAGTCCTAGTTTTTGGACTCAAGTGGAGCTTAGTTCTCATGATGGCACTCTATGCAAGGGTCTATAGAGAGGGATTTTATTTCTTGTGGTTGTTTAGATTGTTTCTTTTTCCCTTCCTCTTTTTACATGATTAAAAATCCCATGAAATCCCTGCTTCAGGGAAATGAATGGAAGTTTCAGAAACTACACTGGCACATGTTTATCCATGCCTCTTCTGGGGCCTCCACTAATGGACTGCACCAACTTGTCCTTTCTGGACCCTGTATCTGTGTTCCTTTCATGAAAACAGTGCACCATTTGGTACAATCAGCAGCCTGTCCTGGAGCCATGCCAAGAATAGAAATAATGGGAAGGGGGAGGCTGCAAATCAGGATTTGTGTGGATTGTCAGAGCTGTGTTAAGGCAGCTGGACACTGGGTAGCAGAGGGTGCTCCATTTGAGATCCAATGGTGGAAATGTATAGGGTCTTGCTTCAGGGCAGGAATGAGGGCATTGGCAGAGCTGCAGTGGGGTGCCTGGGGCTGGAATAGCATGGCAGTAGGATAGTCAGGAGTAATGACTATTAGAACAGTTTTGTATGAGGAACCCAGGGGGGAATGGAGGTCATAACTGAGGGACATCAGTACAGCTGAAATAGCAGGAGTGCTGCATGGCAGAGCTTGGCAGAGTTGTGTGCGTATATGCATGGTGAATCAGGAATAGTCTGTGTTCACACTGTGCTAGTGTGAAAGCCATTGCCTTTCACTTTCATAATCATGAAAGTCTTTGGAAAAAACATACGCAGCCGAAAACATTCATGTCCCAACAACGTATTTTGGGTATATTTCTCTTTGGTGAAAAAAACTGACATTTTCACTTTTCATCCTGTCTTGGGATGAAAGCAAATTTCAAAACGTTAGATTATCAGGAGGGAAAATTTATTTTCTGATCAGTTCTAGAGAGAACATGAGGTCAGTTCCAAAGACCAGTGAATTTAATGTTAGGCAGCCGCTCCTATGGACTTTAGCTCAGGCCAGTTAGCGCCTTATGTACGTCTTCTTATTGGCGAACAATTAATTCTTGTTGCTGTGGAATAGAATGCCAGCAGAACAGGCAGATGTATTCAGACATTTGTCGTCTTGTTTCCCTCACCATTTCAGGACTTTTGTTTTCCTAATCCATCGCTTGTAGGAAAGGTTTGTTTCTGAAGATGGAACAGTGCAGGGCTGATTCATCTTGATGACTGAAATGATGCTCTGTGCAAATTTACAAGAAATTTCTGAAAAATATGTATTATATATTGCAGTTTGTTGAAACTGTCTGACATTTCAAACCAGCCAACAGTGTTTGTAAGAAAAAATCAAGGAGCTTGGGAACAATTAGTCAGGCGAGTTTGACAGCCAGAGACTAAATCACCTTTATGAAAGAGACTCCGGCACTACCACAAATAAAGATTGTTAGCAGAAAAATAGAATATGCATAATGTTGCTTAAAATAACAATGTGGAGCAGTTGTTTGATTTGCTCATGCACTGCATCTTTGTCTCTGTCTCTTCCATACATGAATTGTTCTCCATACATCAACAGTTTGGAGAGAAACGGCTGAGCTCCCATCTGTTTGCTCTGGAGATCAGCAGCACATCAGAATCCATGCTCTGAGCTACATCCCAGCAAAGAGGTAGACTTAGTTGTGAGCCTCCTCATGTAAACCTCAGGGTCAAAATTTCACAGAATCCACGTAGCCCATCATCTTTCTGAGAGAAATGGAGTGAATAACACATTGGTTTCTGGGTTGGGGACTCTTGGGCTCTGTCACCATTGCTGCACAATTTGGATACGGGGGTGTGAATAGCAATGTGCACCAACGTGCTGTGATGCCGCTCCCCGATGTGAACACTGCAGGTGTGAAAAAAGGTTCCTAGTTCACGTTAATGTAGTCCTGTTTGAAGGGAATCCCTGATTGTAACACTTCTAAGGTAACCACTCTGTGCAGCAAAAAATTGCCTTAGGACTATTTGTTCTGATAGTTTCCCTAATTAGCTCCAACAATGCTCTTGGCTTTCCCCTCTGCTTTCAGCTCTGTTCTGCCACATGCAGCTCACCCTCTCATTTACTTTCCTGAGTTTGCTGCAAACAGAAACTTTATTAAAGACCCAAGTGAAACCTCTGGATCTGTCCCAATCTTCGAGATGACTTTCAGTTCAGCAGACAGACTGACAAAAATAAGCATTGCTCCCCAAGGACCTCTCACTAGACAGCGGCAGGAAAATAACAAAAGCAAAGCAAAGGGTTTAGTGCACCATTTACATTTCCACAGGAGGGCAGATGGAGAAGGAAGGAATTGCTGTTAGAGATGAGTGAACTGGCTGTCAGAGAAGGATTTAGGAAGCAGGAATATCTTGTGATTGTGACCCATAAGAGTAATGTGCATCCATTGGAAGCAAGTAGTTCGGGATAAAAACCACAAACCGTTCTGCGATGTTTGCTTCTGATATTAGTGAAATTTGATTTTTGTTGAAGTTTCCTGGCCAGAGCCTGGATACAAAGGTGATGAAGGTGGTATAAACATCTAGGTTGATAGAGACAGATTTTATACACCAATGAATCTACGCTTATTAACCATGTAACTTACCATCCCAGAAGAGCCTTTTATCGTGCATCAGTCCATAAACAAAACTCTAACTGAGGAAGAAAATTCACTCTGTGGGCAGGTTATTTCAAAAGCACCTGGTACAAGATACTAGAGAGGGATTAAAAAGTACAGTTTTGAACATATGAAATTTGATGAAAAATGAAATGGAATATTTGTGAAAAAAATCAAAATTAGACAAAAAATGAAAATTTTCATGAATATTTTGTTTTGGTTTTTTTATTGATTCTACTGGCCACTGTTGGAGGGTAGATGGATGGATCCCTGTTTGCTCTGAGATGGCAATTCCTATGTTCCTAAGTACTCTTTGTGCAACAAAGGGAAATGGGAGACACCTCTCTAGGGGCAGATTTAAAGTGATTAGGGTACCTTCTCAGAAATATAGCCTAATCTCTGCATTGCCTTATGTCTGAAGGTTTTTATGAACACTAATGTAATACGCACTTAAATCACTGACAGATACATGCAACCTTAATTTCATCCTAAATTTTGTGGAGGAATTAGCCAGTGCTATCTTTACACTCATATTATTCCTTTATCACCAGGAGTCCGATTTTCCTAGTATAATGTCCATTCAAAGCAATAGATGCACTTAAGACCACCAAGAAGCCCCTTAGCATATAACTGAAACCAGAAAATCCTATATAAGTTTTAAAACTTAGGGTTTCAGACTAAATGAAATTCCAGGTAGTTCGTAAACCTCTGTGAATGCATTGCTTAATCCAAGTAATCCAAAAGCAATCTTGTTGGCAATCTAATTGTGTTTTCTAAAGAGGAGATTGTCATAACAGTTTGTTTGCATATAACTGAATCCCTTTATATGTTTGTATTGTGCTTATTTCTGAAACCTTTCAGAATAGAAAGGTTTCCTGTAATATTTGACTTGGCTTTTCACTCTAACCTGAGGGATTACCCATTACTTTGGACATAATAGCCCAGCAAAATGTGAATTCTGTATTCGTCAGGGCTGATCGGAAAGTGCAGATATCCCTCGAGGAGCCTCTAGAACATGCAGGGAGGAAATTGAGGAAATTACACTGATTTTTAAATTGCCTCTATTTTTTTTCTTGGTAAACTCTTACCTTCTAAATCAACTTCTGTATTGAAAATGCAACTCACTCAGGGGAGAAAAAGAGAGGAGTTATGGGGAGAGAGAAATGGACTTTATATTTATATCTATATCTATCTATAGATTATTATTATTATGACTTTTTAACAGAGCATGATTTATCTGCATGTACAGACAGTACCGCAATTCTTGATTGATAGCTGGATTTGGGAGAGAGTGTTCCTCCCATTGATACCACTCATCGTCCTTAATTGAAAGCTCTGCATTTGCCTCTGACTCTTATGTTTCATTAGGGATCTCAAGAGCAATAGGGTGAAAAAGGAGGCCAGCAATTACTTGTGACTGAAGTTTAAAGGACACCATTGGCCTCACATGGCCCCTCTTTGCTAGTGGAGGCATCAGTAAATGTTGTGTTCATTCCAAGTAAACTTTTTGTTCCTGTTTGTTTTTCCCAGCCTTGTTGTGACAGATTTTCAGCTCTAATTTATTTCCTGTGCTGTATAGTAACCAATATTTTGACGTGGAGGCATTATTATTAGGGGGCAAAGGGGAGAAAGAATTTATGTTAAGAAGACAAGATTTGCCAGACCACATGAGATCACTGGTCCAGCAAACCTAGTATCCTGACTCCATATGTGCTGATACTGGTTTGGAAGCTGAAACTGCTTCAAAATAAACCTAGCCAATTTTGTCGTGCTTTACATTGGAACAGCGGTGTTCAATAGAAATTCGATGCTAGTCACATTTGTGGTTTTGAATTTTTCTTAGTCACCACATTAGAAAAAGGGATTAAAAATATACTACAAACATACTACTGTACATACTACTATCATAACCCTGAAATCTGGTATATAATTCATACTGACTGTACTTCTTAACTCATCCTCCAGATTTTACTTGGATTTTATAAAATTTACTGCAGAAAACATGGATTCACAGACCCATGCATTGCGCTTGCATTAGCCACAATTCAATAATCTATTCACCACATGTGGCTAGTGGCAAATGTATTGGACACCGCTGCATTGGAAGAATTCCTTTCTGACCCCTGCAACAATCACCTTATGCCCTGAAACATGAGGTTTGATTACCTTTATGGTATGCTGCGTGCATAGCAACAAGTGTCTTAAAATTATCCAGGCTTTAAAAATAAAAGCTCGCCTCGGTATTTGATTATATTCTCAACTTCTGGAAAGTATTCCTGCAGGACAAAAACAAAGCCATAAAACTATAATGACACAAAGGATGCCAACTACTTGCCCATTTAAACCCTGCTTTGAGCAGGGGGTTGGACTAGATTGCCTCCTTAGGTCCCTTCCAACCCTGATACTCTATGATTCTACGATTCTCCATTATCATTTTACAATTTACAGCATAAATATAATGATCCTAAACCAAAACTCTGGTTCAGGGACCAAAGGCCAGTGTGCAGAATGGGTGCAGATAACTGGAGGGTCACATATTACTGGTGTCTCCTTGTTTCCAGCACTACATGGCACTATATACATGAAGTATTAGCCATTGTGTCCTTTTCCATGTAAGCAATGGTTGTAGTTGCCACCAGGATGTTATCGAATCAGGATTGAGTGGTCTGCACAATTGTGAACAGGCGGGAAGCATGCATGAGATATTTTTTGGACTCATACATGATCCATATTATGAAAAAGTTTAAGAACTTCTGCCCTATTCTACCTCAATGTGTACTGAGCACAGCTCATTGGAATGTTTTGAATTTTGATTTTTTTGAGTAAATATTGGATTGATAATATGAATCCCTTTCCCATGCCCCATCCTTTTTAAAATTTCTATGAAAATTTGTCAGATTTTTTTGTTCTTAACCAGATATACAGCTGGTAGAAATGTTTCAATTTTTGAAAAATGTCCATATTAATTAAAAAATGAAAATAAAAATTGAATGCAAAATTAAATTAAAACAAGCAGTTTTTAAATTACAAACATGTATTTTTGTCTTGTAACTAGTTCTAGTGCTGAGCTCATGAGTAAAAAAGCTATTCTTTACCCAATTCTTGATCTTTACGTACTCCCACTTGCTTTTATTCTTGATGCTAGAAGCTATATTTTTGAACTAAAGTGGTTTGCTTTAGCATTTAAACTGACAGCAGGAAGCTACAGATCTCAGAGGAGAATGAAATGGAGATCCACCTCTGGCTGGGTAATAGGAGCTGAGCCAAGATTTTCCCAACCAGAAAATGGTTCTTTGTGGAACAAAATTAACCATAAACTCTTTGGCCTTACAATAGTCTTTCACAGTCTTGGAAATGCCGCATGAATTTGAGAGATCATCTTGGGCAGGGACCTGTATGATCCTTCACAGCTGAATGACCGTGTTAGTTTTCACTAACGGCTCATCACCCAGAACCCCTTCCCCACCAACTTCACTAAGACCAGGATTTGGTTTTTATCACCATTCAGCTTCTTGTTCAAGTGCCCAGGTACCACAATGATGAGCATGGTATAAGAAGCTGAATGGAATAGAACAGACACCCATATTATTTAGAAAGACAAGGTAGGTGAGGTAATATCTTTTATTGGACCATCTGTTGGTGGGAGAGACAAGCTCCTGAGCTTACACCGAGCTCTTCTTTGTGTAAGCTGAAAAGTGTATCTCTTTCACCAGGAGAAATTAGTCCAATAAAAGGTATTACCTCACCCACCTGGTGTCTCTGATATCCTGGGACCGACATGGCTCCATGAATATGGCATACCCATATGCTTTGTCATCACAGTCTCTTGTGAATCTGCCTGTGTGTAGCTAGAGACTAACTAAGGTATGTGGGAAGTCATAGACAGGGATTAATATAGAATAGGGATAGCTTTTGAGCAAGGAGAATACTGTTGTCCATCTTAAAATCTTCCAGAGCCATTGGAATAACACTTCCAGATTTAAGTAGAGCAGTCTCTCTAGATTTCACTATGGAGATATCTGAACATGTTGGAATAAACTAAATTTTTCAGAACCAGTTCAACTCAATCTGTCGTTACACAAAACCACCTTTTTTCTATCTCCTTTAGAAAACAAAAGATGTCTTCATTTGATATTTCTGACAACTGCAGCCTGACACTTGTAAAGCTATTCAAACCAGAATACAGAGAATATTTGATAGAATGAGTCTGACATTTTAAATGAAGAATAATGATAAAATGTCTAAAAATGGAGTAAGGATCTCACTAGCTACTGGTGGTAATTTGAATACAACAGCAAAGTGTTTTATTGTGTAAAAATCAACTCTGAGTTCTTTCATGTAGCTAAACATGGAGTTAAATTATGTAAAAGTTGCAAATACTACATTGTAGAAGGGGGAATTCAGTATTCTTGTTTCATGGTGTAATGTATATGGACACTTCACATTAAGAATTACATTTGTTTCACTTTAGCTCTTGACATAAGTATAGCTATTTCCTGAACAAATAGTAGATGGAAAGTAATGATTCTTCACAGGTGAAGGGAATGGAAGTCTCTCTTCTCTCCTGGTGAACTAAATTAATATGAATCTTTCATAAAGCATTTTAGAAATTCTTCCCTGGCAGTGAGGTGTAAGTTCTTGAACTATTGCAAATATGCTGCTCTACCATTTGCCCCTAGGTACCACAAAATAGCTAATCCTTTATCCCTGGCATAAATTTGAAAAGGTTAGCAACATATTAAAAATAATAATGTGAATACAGTGAAGTTAACATTGGTGAAATGTGACAGTCAAGGAAACTGGAGTTCTCTTTTTATCCATATCGGATATACTATGGGCACTAGGATTGTGCTGCAGGGTTTGCACTTGAGCAAAGTTCTCCAACCCTGACATGGGGAGTCAGGGTAAAAGGAAAAAAACACATTTGTATGCCTTGAGGTGTATTAAATACTTTTCTACAATCGCAGGCTGTTACTTTAAATTTCAATATATTGTGCTGGTCCTCCTTGCAGGCTAGGGGACTCTGGTTAGGAGGATGGAGCAATGGAGACCTTATGGTTGGTATGCCTGGGGCACTAGGTTGTTTTAATGTGGCTCTAATCAGGAAAGCTAAGCACATGTTTAGATTCAAGTATGTGCTTAAGTCCCAATGAAGTCTTGAAGTTAAACATGTCCAGTTTTGAGTGACACATTTTAAGAAAGATGAAGACAAATTGGAGAGAGTCCAGAGAGGAAAAAGTTGTAATAATAATTTTTGGAGTCAACCCAAACCTCTTTTTCTAATTGTTTATTTTTATTTTTTGGAATTGCCAGCGCTTTAAAATATCAGTTTTTTGCATTGCTGTAATCACACCCTTTTTATGCTGAACTTCCTGTTCCTTATTTGTTTTATCATCACACTATTACGTGATTAAACATTGAATAATTAAATGCTGGTATCCCATTAAATATTTAAATAATTACAATAAAAATCAGTTAAATATGATGAGTCATTACATTACTAGTGAACGGGATGGCTGTGTTTGCACAATGCTAACTGCTGCCCCAAAAGTGTGTTGCTCCCTATAATGTGCACCCAGTTTAAGCTCTATTGGACAAATGTGTCCCATACACTAGCCCAATAAAAAATCACCATGTTAAAATGCACATTGTTCTTCGCTCACCTGCAGTTTGAAAGGTAATTGAGCATGGAACATTTCCCTGATAATTTCGGAACAGAGATGAAATGTCAGACCAGAGGTGGTGTCAGCCAGCAGATGGTACTGCAGGCTGCCCACACTGCAGTGCAGAGTGCTGTCGGGTTGTCTCAGGCCAGGTCTACAGCGGTGGGGTGGGGTCCGACCTAACATATGTAACTTCAGCTATGCAAATAGTGTAGCAGAAGTCAACATATCTTAGGTTGACTTACCTCGGGGTCCTCACGGCAGTGAGTCAACCGCTGCCACTCCCCCGTCAACTCTGCTTCCGGCTCTTGCAGTGGTGGAGTTTCGGAGTCGACTGGGAGAGTGCTCAGGGATTGATTTATTCTGTCTAGACTAGACACGATAAATCGATCCTCAACAGGTTGATCACTACCCGCCAATCCAGCGAGTAGTGTAGACCTGGCCTCAGATCAAGCCAGTAGGGTCTGAGACCCTGGCCAAGGTCATAGTCCCATCCTCTTCCCCTCCTCTCTAGGTTTTGAGATGAGGAGACAGGTGGCTTGTTGTGGCATGGAGAGACCTCATGGAAAGGAGCAGCTCGGGTAGTGGAAGGAGTCAATCTGATGAGAATACTCGAGATGGAGAGCTAGACTGAACAATATTTCTGATGCTTCATCTGGCATAGCACTACTGAACAATGCCCTGGGCTCAACACCTCAGTCTCTGTTGCACTGGATCTTTGAGTTTCCATGTACAAATTCTAACTACAATCTGCACACTGTCAACTGGGCAGGGAGCTCCTGATCTCCCACCCCTGTCCATAATCTATACTTTCCTAGGGCAGAGAGCCCTCTTTCACTTGGAGTTAAATTCAGTCCTGAGAAGAGGGGCCAGCAAAAGGCCTGTGCATTACTTAAATGCCACATAAGTCCTATTTTAAGAATTGAAGTGCTGCAAAGGCATTGCATTGGCCCTGTGCATAGGTCTGAATTTACCTTACAACTTTGTCATGGTGGATTCCAGGGGTTGCTTTTTAAAGCCTGGCCATTTGGAATCCAAACAGAAACCTCTCAAGAGCCCCGCTGAACTGATTACTGGTCTTGCTTGCAAAACAAAAAGATGCTTTCTTAATAAGATAGTGATGATCCACTTTGGAACTGCATGATTGCTAGCTGAAGGTGTGTGCCAGGGAATGTACTTGAATTACTGGGAGGATTTAAAATTGCTGAGATGCTTCTAATGTGACAGCACTTTCAAACATTTAAGAAAAAAAAGGAAGGAAGAAACAATACAACTCCCCCCTCCAGGCCTACTAAATTTACAAGTCCTCAAGAGGCCTTTTGGAACAGCTGCTGGAGATCCCATTAAAGTAACTGATTTTTCCACGGAGCAGTCCCTCAGTCTCCTTATCAGACATATATAGTCTTCCAAGTCTGACTGAGAATCCTCCACACTCTCTCTTTTAATTTGTTTATGTTTGACTTAATGAAACCCACTACTTCCCTTACTTATCTAATATGCTATTGAGAATCAGGAATTCTGGGTTTTAATCCTGGTGAAGCCACCAATTCACAGAGGAACCCCGAGCTTATTTAGACCAAACATTTCTAAAAGTGGCCAATGAGTTTGCATGCTGCAGTGGTTCAAATTCTGGATGCCTAGCTCAAGACAAATGGGGATGATTTTGGCAAAGTCCTAAGCAACCCCAGCTCCGAAGTCAAAGTGAAATGAAGACAACTCCAAAAAGCAAAGCAAAGTCTTGAGTTGAGTTGAGTTCCCAAAATTTGAAGCACTCAAACTTAGTGGATGCTTTTGAAAAATTTATACTCCCTCGGTTTCCCCATCTGTGAGGGACAATAATATGTACTTTTGTTTCAGACGGTATGAAGCTGAATTCAAATTTGCAAAGTACTTTGAGATCCTTAGATGGATAATTCTAGAGACTGTCAAGGGATAATTATTTAATAAAGAAGGTTAAAAGGATTAACTCTTTTCTAAAAGCTTTATCTAAATGCCCATCATATCCACTTCCATCACCTACAGCTGGTTAGCTAGAAATCCTTTATCTTAGTATCTATATGCTCCCCATGATTCTAGTATGTGAGCAGCTGATAGCTTTAAAAAAGCTCTCCTCACAGCTGTCCTGAGGCAAGGAAGTAATGTTATTTCCATTTTACGGTTGGAGAACTGAAACCCAGAGAGATTAAGACCCAGTTCAGCCAAGCACTCCTTAAGCACACGCTTGACTTTAAACCATTGAAACCAAACCCTGTACATAAGCATTCTGCTGAATCATGGCCTAATCCAAAACCCTTTGAAGTCCATTGAAAGTCACCCATGGGTTTTGAATCGGGTCCTGTATAACGCGCCTAAGGTCACAAAGTAAATCTATGGCAAAGCCAGGAACAGAACCAAAAATCTTACTACCATAACCACATACCAGTGTGCCGTAGTAGAAGGAATGTAGCAACATGGTCTGCTGTAGTATCATATCATCATCTGATGAAGGAGAAACAGAAAACTCGAGTTGCAGGGTCTACTTCAATATCTACCTTAGAAATTTGTATGTGCCTCATTTCCATGGTATCAGAGCACCTCACAATCTTTAATGTGTTTTTTAACTTGCACTTCCCTAGGGAGATTGGGAAGAGATTGGGAACTGAGGCACAGAGAGACTAAGTGTCTCAAGGTCATGTAGGCAGTCTGTAGCAGAGCAAAGAATTTAACGTAAGTTTCCTGGGTCCCAATTTTACACCATAACTTCTGGACCATCCTTCTTCTCTTTCTGCCTTTTAGACAACCTCTTATAACCCCTTCCAAGAGAACAGCCACTGTCCATCAAGTTCCTTTACTTGGTGCCTCATGCAGATAATAATGTTCATGGTTTTTCTTTAACTGGCTGTAGTTATTTCCCCCCCCCCCCTTTTGCTTTAAAGTTTTAAACACTGAAAAATGAGCACTGAAAAAATCCCCTCAGTCAGCAACCTGTGATCTATTAAGGCAATTAATCAAAGACATACTTTGTCAACTTCCTCTTGTTCTCTTATGCTTTATGATCGTGTTGTTATTTCATCAACACAATAAAAAGGGATTAATCTTCATTGTGGGGAAAATTGTTTTTAGGGCTAAGGGTAGCAGTCTTAGCTACATTACCAATGTTGTGGTCCAAATCAATCCCTGGGAACAGAATTAATTATTTTTAACAGGAATGCATTCATTAAGCCCTAGTGAGAGCATTCCATACATCATAGGTTTCTTACATTATTATAATACACATCCATCACTCAGGGGCCGTATGTTTCATGCAGACATTTTTTTATGTGCATGTTCAGCAAACAAGATATTAGGCTACTGTGAGAATACACACTGACAAAAGGCGGTGACTGTCTATCTTTCGTGATTTGTGTGTGTGTGTGTGTGTGTGTGTGTACATTGGGAATACACATTGGGGTGGTCTTATTTAGTGTAGTTTAGTTGCTGAAAAGCACAAACATTTTAATTACACTGTTAATTACAGGCACTGTATTAAAAGCATAACTGGTTGTATTGTGTTACCTTTTACAATACAGAGAATATACTTACATTGCAATTCAGCTGCAATTATGCCATGGCTTTCTGATATCTATAATTACCACTAATTCATATAACCTGTGCAGGAAGTGTTCAGTGCTTAGAAAACTCCTCCCAGTACCGGGCTCAGCAACACAAGCTACCATATACCATCAAACATGTCCTCTGCTCCCTACATTGGTATCTCATAGAACATTGAATCAAGTTCATGGTCTCAAAGCACTTAATGTTTAAAGGACATCAAAGCACATAATGGCCTGAGCACAAAATCTCTAAAAGATGGACTAAAGCTCCAGGATGCAGATTATGGTTAAAAACTTTGCTCTTCTGGCACCATGGACCTTTCTACAATGAAGGCAATGCCTGATGTACAGGGGAACGGGCTTTCTTGAGAGCCCGAGCAAGGATGTGGACTAAATTTCCCGAGGAAGTAAGGACCGGTGCAAACCACATTAGAGCAAGGTGAATTTATGCAATCTGTCTTCTCTAACATAAACACAAAGCAGCATGTATGTATATGTACAGGACAATGATCCATTGTTCTCCAGGTCCACTTCAGGTAGGACAAGAAGTAGTCAACTTCATCTGCAGCAAAGGGAAATTTAGGGTAGATCTTGGGAAAATATTTCTAACTTTAAGGATAATTATGTCCTCAAATATGTTATCAAGGGAGGTCATGGAATTCCTATCACTGAAGGTTTTGAAGAACAGGTTAGACAAACCTGTAAGGGATGGTCTAGGTATATTTGCTCTTAGCACGAGGGCTAGACCTCTAGATCCCATGCAGTCCTACAGTTGTGTGTATATATGTATATACATTCAGCACATACAGTTGTGTGTGTATACATACATACATATATATATATACATTCAGCAGATACTTAAAGACAGGCATGTTCTTAAGTGCCTTGCAGAATCAGGACCTACTTGACTCAAAGCTATTCACATGACATGTTCTCATGACATTCTTATTGCTGTTACCTTAGGTCTTCCTCCCTGATTCCTTCCAATTTTTCCGTATGTTCACTTGTGGGATCTTGTGTTTTGATCATGCAATGATCTCTGTATGGGTGAACTCCTCCCTCTCTTGGGGTCTGAGTGTCCACAATTTGCCTTCTGTAGAGTCAGGGCTAAAGACTATATAATGTTCAGAGCAGATATTTTCTTTTAAACACACTTATTTATAGGCTAACACACTAAGGCCTGAGTCCTTAATGGGGGCTGTGAGGGCTACAATCATTACAAAACAATAGCTATAACACTAATGTACCATTTCATGACATGTATAATTACATGATTTCTATAACATCTCAAATAATTTTTAAAAAGTGCTGGGTGCTACAAAATTCTTCCCACTCCAGCATATGAAGATTCTTTTTTACAGTTGGCATAGGGTGACCAGATGTCCTGATTTTACAGGGACAACACTGATTTTTGGGTCTTTTTCTTATATACGCTCCTATTACTCCCCGTCCCCTTGTCCTAATTTTTCACACTTGCAGTCTGGTCAACGTAAGTTGGCATCAAACTTGTGGCCAGTGTAGTTCAGATAGACTGTCCACAGAGGTAATATAGGTTTCTGTGAGAATAATTTTCAGGTCAAATGCATTGTTTTAAAGTCTTTACACTGAGATTTCCATTTTGGCAGAGGAATTTTGGAGTGGCAGGTTCATATTTTCTCGGCTTTTCTTGTTACTCCATGGTTAGAGCTAATCGTTGGCTTGTTGCCTGCAAAATATTGATTAGCCATAGAGCTTCATTGGCCAGCCCTGCAAAGTAGCAATAGATTTACATTCTGGGAAAAAGTTCTGTCAGAGCCAATAACAACCATAACACCTTGTAGGATCTTTTATTACCCAGTGGATAGAGGCTTCATTTCACTAACACAGTAAATAATTGGTTTCAATTTAATGTTCTTGTAGTTAAAAGGATTCCTAACAAGGCTTTTTTGCTGAAGAAATATATTGCAGGCCTCAAATCTTATTTCAATGCACAAAAACACTCAGGACTTAAATGTGGTTAATAATAATAGAGAATAATAAATTTAGCATATATCTGACACAGATGTATGCACCTGCACATTCAGCCAATACAAAATGTATACCCTTTAAAGCCTATTTTGAAGGATTAAGTATTAATAGGCTGTGCAGTATGAGAGTGGCAGTTACTTTAGTCTATTCCCTTGATTAGAGCATACCTTGTCAAGCAACAGCCATTGAGTGTCCACATTTAACTGAACCACTTCCAGAGGGGAAGTCAATTTCCATATAATGACTTTGTTACTACAGAGATTTTAGAGCATTAGCAAAATCAGATGAACAACTAATTATCCCTGTTTTGTTTTCACCACTGACAGCATCCATTCCTTACAACCAGCACTTAACTGGAAGCATGCTATTCTGAGGAGGTGAGAGTGAGGAGGAAACTATAGATTTAAGCAGAATGGTTCAATCCAAACATTAATGTTTTTATATAAAATGTAAAAGCAAGAAAAATTCCCAGGGGCATTAATGGAAGGATCTCACCTGTACCAATGTACATTGGGAGTATCTCCACTGAAATCAATGGATTGCCACCAGTGTAAAACCAATGGAAGAAGACTAAAACCAGGTTTCATATCTTCCCTCATGAGCATATGGAATCTACTGTTGGGAGAAAGGACAATCGAACATTTGTAGCAGTATCCTGAGAACCGCCAGAGGTGCATTTATGAGTCTGATTTTAATTTGTAAAAATTCATTAACAAAAATGTCTAATTAAAAAAATCGATAGAACTCTGACATTAACCAGACAAATCTAATAGAGGGGCTATTAGGTTTTTTTTTCCTGTTCAATTAACTTGAGCATAACATGATTGACCTGACAGATACTTTAATTAGATGTATATGAAAAAGAAATCTTACAAAAATTAAACAGACTCTCCATTTGTAACTGTTATTCCAGCAAAACTGTAGCAACAATTTTGTTAAAATCACTAATTGCTGGTAATTAAATTGCGAGGAATATGCATTCATGGGAGAAAGAGCTTTGCTGACCGGCCAGTCCCACAAAGCTATGAGCTTGCAAGGAATATTCAGTCTTGTCTGTCTCTTACATTCCTATAATAGGAGAGCACGTTGCAGAAAATATTCAGCCAGAGTGAAATTCGCCCCTCTGTATAAGACATATGTACCAGTTAAGTCCCATTTATGACCTATTTTGAGGTTTCAGAGGTACACAGGCCTTATGTTGGCTGTTGATTCAAGGATGAATTTCATCCCCAAAGAACAAGCCGTTATTACATGACTTAAAGGAGAATCCCCATGAGCTGTTAGCAGTAAGGAGGCTATGTCACACACTTAAGAAAATCTGGTTCTGTTCCGCAGAGGGCAATATTTCACATACATACATGCAAACACATTAGGTGTCACAAGGGCTATTCCTAATATCATCTATGGCTGAACTTTCTTTCGAACTGTTTTATTGTGAGGTATTGCTCAGCATCTTGCCATCCACACCAGGAAGCTTGTTGTCGTGTCAGGGTATTTTAGGAAAGATAACTGTAACACTCCTCCATGAGAAAGATGGGGCTGATTCTCCTCACAGTTACACCCATGTGAATCAGGAGTCAATCCACTGGATTTGCATTGGTATAAATAGATTTAAACTTTAGAACAGCAAGATCGGGGTTCTCTTCCCCTTTGCCACCTATGGCCATATGCCAAGATTTTCAACCCTGCCTAGGGATTGTGGGTGCCTTACTGCCTGGGTGCCCAACCTGAGTCATCGTAGAAGGGCCTGATTTTCACAGAGCAGTTTCTGAAAATCAGGGTCCCTCAGGGTGCCTCGAGCTTATGCACCCAAAGCTGCTGTGCAGCATAAGCATGGAATTTCTAAGAGGCCACGAACAAGTTACAATACAAAGAGCATGGGGACTTGGGAATCATAGAATCTCAGGGTTGGAAGGGACCTCAGGAGGTCATCGAGTCCAACCCCCTGCCCAAAGCAGGACCACAGAGAGATCACAGTAGTTTCCCCAACTTTCTTCATCTTCATATAATTTTCATATTGTGTCTTGCGTTTCTTCTACCTTGAGAGCTATAGCATCATAGATACTAAAATGATCCTAAGGAGTTAGCGGTGACAAGCCAAAGTAATCACCGATTCTTTCATTCCGCTTCCCCTCCTGTACTGAAAAAAAATTACTAATAATAACTTTTTGAAAGCATTTCCCACGGGAAGCCTGTGCATGTCTGGAAATAAAATCAATTGTTCTTAGGACTGACATTATTGTAGGAATTAATCACCACTATTTGCAATTACCGTACCACACAATTATCAGTGATATTTATGATATACCGTGTGCTGGTGGGTGTCTGAGTTTCATAAACAAGGATTGTAGAGTTTCAGCCAGAACTGGTGAATTCAGATGAATGGAAAACATGCCTAAAGCTGACAGAACAAACCTGTATCTTCCCCAAGGTCAGTGTTTCCTGGGAAGTTGTAGTAACTGTGCATGACATCATAACTTGCAAGTTGCACTATGTAGCTCCTACTAATACCGGTGCACAAACTTCTCCCACAGAAACATTAATGGTTTAAATGGGGTATTGTCAAGCTCTGCAAAGTCAGACCTATTCATCCCTCTATCTGTTTGTAAAATCCACATGGAACATTTTGTTTATTGTTTGTCAGTAGGAGTGGAATTCCCCCAAGTCCCCAGAATAGGCTCTATGATGGCTCTTTGCGCAGAGGAGAATTAAAATCCTACTTCAGATCTATAGTTATCAGACCCAAGTGGTGCTTGGGACTTGTGCTGTTACTCCGCACAAGGATAAACTGGGAGGAAGGATGATCTTGTGTGGGAAGCCACTGAGCTTCAATGCAAGGAAAATAATAATAATAATAAAAAAAAAAAATCACTTCATTGTTCTGCCACAGACTTTCTATGCAGCCTTGGGTGAATCACTTAATCTCTCTGCCTCTCAGTTTCCTGCCTATACAATGGGGATAATAATTCTGTCTTGTCTAAAGTGACAATCGCCTTTCGGGCTCATTCTCCCACCCCTTGCCAAGCAGTGAGAAGAACTGCAGTGTTTTTAGATCATTTGTTAGAAGACAACAAACATGACATGCCAGATCCGTTAGCTTACGAATAATATAGAAACACCAGCCTTTCTTAGGGCTGCTGGAAATCACATAACACAGGCATAAGGAGCTAATAGATTTACAATCTGCGGAGGGGTGAGTGGAAAGGTAACGGGGGAGCTCGGCGCCAGACAGATGAATGAAAAATCGCGCCTGCTAGAGCAGGGCTTTTATTCTAATTTTATTATGTCTTCTCAGTCTTTGTTGACAGGAGAAAGATGTTGTCGGTACCCTATTGATGTCCATAGTTTGCCTAATTATTGTGCTTTTCACATCAAAATAATTGGCTCTAGTCCCAGTTCCTTTAGATCAATGGAAGGGAATGAATTGTGAGCTTGCTGTCTAGGGTGCTATGATTCAATGAGCATGCTTGTTTTGTTTTGTGGAGGCACTCTGGCAATGGTTTCCGAGCAGACAGGCAACATCTCTTCATGATCTCAGACAAGTTCGTGGGTGGTGAAATTCATCCCTGCTCAGAGAGGCCAGCGTAACCCTCAAAACTCTATCTAATCTAATGATCTATCTAACCTAATCTATCTAACCTAATCTATCTATCTATGAGGTTGTTATACACCTCCCTGCTCTGTTGTCATAGTATCTGATCCCTTCACAAACTTTTAAATGTATTTATCCTCACAGTGCCCCAGCAGTGTAGGAAAGTGCCACTATCCCCATTTTACAGCTGGGAACTGAGGCCCAGAGAGACCACATGACTCAGGTCACATGGGACATCTGTGATGGAGCTAAGAACTGAACTCCAGCTCCCAGGCTAACCCCCTCATCACTGGATCATCCTTCCTCTCCTTGCCTATAAGTGGAAATTAAGTGGTGAGCGGATCTTGTGCTGGCATCTCTACCCAGAGGGGAATTTCACAAGGCAGAGGAAAGTTTTCAGCAGAGACCATGATTTTCACAAGTCACTAGTGATTGTGGTCACCTCAGTATTGGCTTGTCCCTCCTCAAAGGCGGGGTCTGGTTTTCACCAGAGCACCAGGCCTCTGTAGGGTGTGTCAATGCAACACCTGAAATCGCTGGACACTTGTAAGAATCTTGGCCAAAAGAAACAGAGTGGGACTGAATTGGTGCCTATGACTTGGGCTGCTCCCTCTGCACAGGGGAGAATTTCATCCATAATGAATAACAACCCAACAAAATGCCCAGCTTTCAGGAATTCAGTGCCCCCACCACATCAATTCAAGTCCTATCGATCAGAGCGTCACTGCATACATTTGACTGGATCCTCAGGTGATGTAAATCAGTGTACAACTGCAGGAAATGATGTTCTATAACTGAACACTGTGTGAGGCACAGGATTACTCTAGGTATTGCTTTACTTTTAATTTCCTCTTCCTGAGAAGATCTACATGTCCCCACTTGTTTTCTGAGGCTTTTGGTTGTCATATTTCTTACTGCTGTCTGGTTAAGAACCATTATTGTTCACGAGGAACTATCTGATCATCTACAGCTCTGTTTACATGTTCTGGCTTGTTGAGATGCCTGTGGATCCTTCTGCTGACAGCCCTCAAGACTGGTGACTGGTTATAAAACATTCCCTTTACAGTGTTCTTTAGATGTGTGTAGGTGCGTAGCTGGGGTCATCTCTCTGAGCCAGGCTGGGTCAAGGGATTGCTGGATCAGTTTCGTTTATACCTGAGCCTGGACTGGAAAGATGATGGAAGAGAAAAAATAAGGGAGCAGTTGCATATCGAAATGAATGTACTAGCTGTAATCATTTGCACATCTGGGGCCCAATTCTCCATTGCCTTGCACCTCGTGGAGTCATTTACACCAGTGCAAAGTTGGGGAACAAAATGTTACCAAATCAGAAGTAGCCATTTATATCCCCCTTTGGACCAAAGTCAAAGATTAAAAGAAGGAAGAGGGCAACACAGTCAGGCTCTCTGGACCAGATCCTTAGCTGGAGTCAAATGGTGTGGCTCCTCTGATCAATGGAGCTATGGTGATTTACACCAGATGAAGATGTGGTTCTCTCTCCCCATTTAACTTCTAATTCTCTCAGTCAGGATTTATGTAGTCCCGTCACCATAGAACCTGAGAACAACAGGTGTTGGATAGATAGCCAGACAGAAAAAGATGTCATAAGAACGGCCCTACTGGGTCAGACAAAAAGTCCATCTTGCCCAATAACCTGTCCTCTGACAGTGGATAGTGCTACTGTTTGAGGTGATTCTGATGCAGTGCTGAAATGATACATTGCATGTGCCATGCACCTTCAACCAACTTATTTGCATTCTGCCCTTTATCCCAGGACTCATTCCAACATTCCAGATCTCGGAGATGCTTCATGGAGTGCCGGTTATTAGGAATCTACCTGTCAGAGAAATATTTCCTTCCTGTCCTCAAAATGTTGAGCTTGCCAAAAGCCCAGCACCCAGAATATTGCGTATTTGACACAAAATCTTGAAAGTTCAGGCCTTAAAATTGTATTGTACGGTGTGTATTCTGTCAAATGCACTGGAAAAGCTGGAATGGTGACATTACATGTTTTTATTTAAACAGCTGGTGTTATTCTGGGTCATTAAACTTGACTTGTTTGTTTTGTGTCAGTCAAAAACTATGATCACAAAGATAGCTGTTGTTGGCTCCGACAATTAAAACCTTCTTGTTACTGCTGTTATATTCCACACTTGCTAAAAACAATCTCCCTACCCGCCTCCCAAAAAAAAATTCTATATGATAACATTAGTTGTTTCTGTGGTCCAGATTCTGATTACATTACTCACATTACCATGCAAATAGTCTCATTTGTTTAAATAAGTAACAAGTAATAAATCAATAAGTAAGGTATTCTGAGTAAAAAACACTAGAACTGGGTCCTAAATCATTAATGTGATCATTAATGTGACTGCAGAGTGCAAGTCCAGGGTTACTGCCCTGCACAGGGGTGAATTTTACCAAAGCTTGTCAGGAATTTTTTTGGTTAAATGTTTTTCATCAGAAAATGCCAATTTGTCAAAACTGAAACATTGTGAGACAGGGTCAGTTTCAATGAATTTCTCAACTAGAAACACTTCTGAAAGAAAGAAAAAAAGTTTTGAAATTGTCAAAATGGGATGTTTGAACAATTTCAAAATGAAAAATTCCAGTTTTTCAGTTCAAAACAATTTTTTTTTAAAAAAAATGTAAGCTATCTAGAGTAAAAATATTTTTTTAAAAAAGAAAACAGTCAAAAATGAAACAAAACATTTCAAAGTTATTGAACTGAGTAACCCAAGCCAACATCCTGCCCCTCCAATTTTTGGTTAGCATTTTTTTTTTGAGAGAGATTTTGATATTTCTTCCCAATTCAGGGTGGAAAAAGTTGTTGAAATCTTGAAAAATTTTGCAGGGTGGGAAAACTGTTTCCTGCCTAGCTCTAAAGGTCATCCTTTATCTAGAAAAGAACGTGGGAGAAGACAGCACATGGGATGTGAAGAACAGGTTCTAGCTTTGAGGAGGAAAGAGCATTTTCTTAGCTGTCGGGATAAGGTGGGGGCCTTTGGCATGTCCTCACCACTCTCGGATGTAATTAAGCAAAATAGCAAATTTCCTGCTTTAAACGATAGTAATTTCCTATTGTGCAAACTGCACTGGTCATGTTGCCGGACCTCATTAGACACTGCATCTCAGGTGCTTTGCTATCCAGAGATCCAGTCTGTGAAATCTTTCCTGTGGAGTCATTGCTTAATGACTGTTATTTAAATAATGCTTTGGAGATCAGAGAAAACTATATATTTTAAATACTACTACTACTACTAATATACTTTTAAAAGATAGAAACAATTGTGTTAGAGTGGAGGAAAGTGTTTCCTGAAAAGATCTGTGCCAGCTCTAATTACACTCCTATTGTATTCCATCTTCATGCTCCCTGAGCTTGGGGAGCGAAGGGTGGGTGGGGGATAATTGGAACAAGGTGAAAATGAGTACTCATTAAATTGCAGACTACACGAGTACTCATTCCATGCGAGAGGGCTGTAAATATGACTTTTAATGAAATTATGACATGCTTGCCAATAAAAGTCATTTACTTCACAGTACTACAGTTAATTATACACAGCTGGAGCCATTTATTGCCTGTCCCTTGTTAACTTTGCCTAGGCTCATTAACCCTTTCACAGCTTGGTCTCATGACACCTGCCAGGCTAGAGGAGGTGCAGGGTGAATAAGCTGCTGGGCTAGAGAACCTTAGAGAGGTGGGATGGGAACACTGGGCTTGGATAATTAAAAGTTCTTTCTTCTCCAACACATTCCCCTAAGACTTGAACTGACCTGTGAATCTTTGCCTATTCTGGCAACTCAGCCCAACTTAACCCTCTAGTATGCATCCTTCTCTGTGCCTGAGCAACAGAGCATATGAGTTTGCTATAGCTCCACCTTCAGAGCCTTGGCTTTTTACGATTAATCTGTAGCAATTTATGATTTTAGCTCTAGCATTCCCCTGGTACATCAGTCAAATTGTTAGCCATCACATAAACTCTCACTGAAGCCAGTCTGTCTGTCTATGCATCTGTCTATCACCATGTGTACTTATCTAGGAATTGTTATAGATACTCAAGTAAAGTAATCCTTTCTCTGTCAACTATGGTGTTTCACTAGCACCCATCCCCACAGAACCCAAGTCCTGGCAAGGTGTATTATATCAGTATGGTGATTGTCTATAGCAGACTTCATGGGGGATGGCAGTGTGTGGTCATGTTGCAAACACACCCTGAAAGATTTTTAAGGGCATTTCTGCACAGGGATACCTGGAAAAATTAAGGCAAATTAAGTAAAGGTGTGAATTTAAAGTGTATTTGTATATTACATCTCTGTGTAGATGTTCTCATTCAGAAGCAAAGTAACCTTAGTTTGCTTTGTCTTGATTCACTTTGGAATTAAATTAAAGTGAACTAAGGCCAATATACTTTTGAATGAGAGCACCCATATTTGCACTCGAACTAATGTATTTTAAATTCACACCTTCAATTTATTTGGCTTAATTTCCCATGTAGGCAAGCCCTAAGGTTTCTCAAAGAAATGCTGTAGCAAACAGAAGATCTGGTCTTGAAACAAAAATTATTGGGTGAGGTTTTTTGGCCTGTGTTCTGCAGGAGGTCAAACTAGCCCAGAGATCGGCAACCTTTCAGAAGTGGTGTGCCAAGTCTTCATTTATTCACTCTAATTTAAGGTTCCGCATGCCAGTAATACATTTTAACATTTTTAGAAGGTCTCTTTCTATAAGTCTATAATATATAATTAAACTATTATTGTAGATAAAGTAAATAAGGTTTTTAAAAGGTTTAAGAAGCTTCATTTAAAATTGAATTAAAATGCAGAGCCCTTCGGACCAGTGGCCAGAACCCGGGCAGTGTGAGTGCCCCTGAAAATCGGTTTGCATGCCGCCTTGGCACACGTGCCATAGGTTGCCTACCCCTGGACTAGCTGATCAGAATGGACACTTCTGACTTTAAAATCTATTAATTTATTAAGTTGAGTTACCATCCATCTAATCACCTGAATACACAGGCCTGTTGCTGGCTAGAAAGCGGTGGTGTTATCCATAAAGTGTAATATTTAATGATTCTGGAGTTTTCCAGAGATGAATTAGGATTAAGAGAATAACATTTAGGTGCATTTCCATATGCATTTGAGATTTTTGTTATTCAACGGGTGCTGTGAGATGGATCTTGTAATGCCAAGAGATGGCCACAAGGTGGCACTGTTCCAGAGAACAACACTATTCCCTCTGAATGTGCAGCAGTTTCTGAATAGCATAGCAGTTTCAGGTGAACTTCTGAAGATCTCTCTAAATCTGGGATGAGATTTGCTGCCCCCGTGATTCAAGGAACGATTTGCTGCAGTTCAGCACATCCTATTGTGCTTAACTCCATACAGGCAAAACATCACATGGCAATACATGGTTTCCCAGGAAGGGGGGTCCTATTTGGTTGCTGGCATCTGCTGCTAACTCCTTTAATAGATTGTTCCTATTTGAATGTAGACAGTAAACAGCAAAGTCCAAGGAATAATTTTGTGATGGGATTTAGAGTCTTTTCCATAGATAGGTCACAGGCTAACATCTGGCCCTAAGTCAGAAACAAATAAAAGTAGTTACAAGTTTGGCTCTTTAAAATGTGTACTGCAGGAGGAGACTGTGAATGAAATCCTGACCCTATTGAAGTCAGTGTTAAAACTCACAATTGACTTAAATGGGTCCAGGGTTTCACCCGATTAGGTCTACAGGAACTCAGTGTTATTCAATGGAAATCACCCCTCTAAAACAGGATGAATTTAAAGGGCCGTAGCTGAGGTATATGAAGTTTATTTGATGGTCATTGTGAAACGAATTAGGGATGAAGGCTGGAGAGTTGCCCGTATCACAAGACTGCCTCCGCAACTGGCTGCTAATTTGTAGTCCAGAAAGGCCAAGGACTCCATAGGCCAGAGAGACTGAGCTAGTTTGTTATTATTTTAGGGGTGATTCTTCCAAAATAAGGTAGAAGCAAATTGGTAGAGAGAAAGCAGAGGAGGAAGGGGAGTTGCTTCCATCAGAGTTCTGTCTTCTCTGCAGATAAACAAAAGGTTTCACTGCCCAGGCCTGTCACTTTGACATCTTTTTCATAGCTTCATAGATTCCAGTGCTAGATAAGCCCATTGCAATCCTCTGATCTGAGTGTCTGTATAACATGGGTCACCAAACCTTCCCCCAAATAATTCCCATTTGAACTGGGGTGTATCTTTAAAAAAAATCCAATCTGAATTAAAAAATTGGAATTGATGGAGAATCCACCCTGATGCTTGGTACATTGTTTCAATGATTTTCACAAGCACAAAACTGTCAGATTTTCTTTCTGTTTATAAAGGTTACTTGTTCAGCTGACAAAGCTCTCTGCCTATAACTGTTCCAGATTGTGTCACTGTTCTCCGGTTTGAATCTTAAAGGCCTTGATTAAATACTGCTGCCATATAACACCACCCTAGCCACTCTCTCCGCTAACGCTATTTTTATTAGAAAGAAAAGAAATCAAAATACAATCACTAAGAGACGTTAACAGGCAGATTTAGAATCCCCATGGTCAGGAGTCCCCAGCTCACAGCAGCCTGGCTCACAGTTACCCAGGGATTTGTTTCCCTTTGTCACAGAACTTGCCAGCACAAGAACTTTTATAGTGGCAATAAAGCGCTTTAAACTACCCCATAAGCTTCAGACTTAGACAGCAGTCCCCTAGCACCGCTCCTAATTAATTTCTTACCTGCTGGCTGTTGGGTTTTCTCTCTCTCTTTCTCTCTCTTTCTTTAACTGCTAATGAAGTCTGGAAGCTGGAAGTCTCCCCCTAGGTTTTACTAGTTTGGTATAGTTGTTAATTACAAGTGTTGTGTTTTCATTGTTCAGGCGAATTCTTTAAGTACCATGCAGTATTATCTGTTTCTTTTAATCTTTCCCAGTTGTAAAAGCCTTTTATTTGCTCGTATCTTTTCTCCTTTTGTTTGTTACAGTGGGCTAGACAAAGGGTAGGGGAAGATCAAAGGAGTCTCAGATGTAAACAGGTGTATTAATAGCTAATCTAATTCATACGTTAATTTCCTTTGTGTTGCATACCTACTAGACAAGCAACTGACTGGGCTTGAAAAGATTTTAGTAGTAGTGAGAAAGGATTGAAAAGCCAAAGTGCTTTGCAGAAGAGTCTCTAACCTATCTTGGGTATGCTGGGGGCACCATCTCCTCGGATCAGGGTTGGGGTTAGACCATGCAGGTGAGCGTTGGGGTCTATGTATTTGTGCTGGAGATACAGGTTGCTGCTTGGAATGCCAGTGTGCTATTACTTCTGTTGCAAATCATATGGATTTGAACAGAACTGGGCCAATTTCACAGAAAGCTTCCTGGCTATATTTGCCCAAGTGAAAAAATTGAATTTGCTTCATGCCTCCTTTTGAGTCTGCTGTCCTGGGGTGTTGTCTGGCAGAGTTTTAAACAAGCATTTGAGGATATTCACAGAGAGTGGCTTTTGAACATATATCCATGACTATGTTGGAGACCTGCTTCAGTATGTCACACTCATCCCCTCAGGGAACATAATCCATTTGGACACACAGCAGTTATGAGGCAGCATGGTCCAGTGAGTAGGTCGAGCATTGGTCTGGGAATCCAGAGATCAAACTCAGTTCCTTTCCGTGCTTCTGTTTCCTTTCTCTGTTTTCTCTTTTGTGGCAGGGACTGTCTCTCACAATATGTTTGTATAGCACTGAGCAAAGTGGATCTTGCTCTTGGTTTGAGGTGCTTCCGTAATATTAATAGGAATGATATAACTGTAAATAAATACCCTGTGGCCAATATGACTAATCAAAACTAAACAGCACACCTGAAACTTTGAATATTGCATTTTTAATGTGTACCACAAACTGCTCCCAGTCAACTTTGAGCATATGTGTATGTCCCATTGAATTCCATGCAGCTGAAGCGTGTGCTCAAATGGTATCTTCAATTGCAATGCTTTCCTCCCTCAGACTGTACATAAGTAGCAGTGATAGAAAGGTTATCGTTGTTGTTTTCTTTGCACTGTGCTACTGTGGCTGGAATGGTGCCACAGAGCTGGACCTGCTTTGGGTAAAAAATTAACCCCAAGAGCCTGTGTTATCATCTCCACCTTCTGCAGCATGGGGGTGGCTCCTTTCATTAGACAGTTGCTAGTTAATGGTTCTAATCTAAATAACTGTGTTTCAGCTGCCTCCTGATAGTGAACAATAATCATTTCATCAAGGAAAGTTACATTTTTGTCATAATTAAGTTTTTAAATGAATCCCCTGTAGAGGAATTTTTCTTCATTAAAAAGCCCTTCAAGTTTCCTTATCTGCATCATTTGGTTGGAGATGAAAATGTTCCCATTGCCACCATAAGCCAGCAACAAAACTGGACAGATTGGCAAGAAAGTCACCTAGTGAGAAGGTTCCACTTTACTTAGTTTGGTTTATCTTTTCCCAGTTTTCCTCCTACTTTCTTGCCACAGTATTACAAGCACTGGCTATATCCAGACAAGACAGTAGAACAATCTCTCTGTCTCTCTAGCTACAGGGCTTGCATATGACCTGTTTCCTGCCAACTTCTTACAGGGTCAGCACAAACTGCCTGTCTTGAAATCTCAAGAGAGAGAGTGACCAGCACACAGAGGTGTGATGTGCAGGGGATGCGGATCTTGGCCTAGCTGCAGACTGACTGTGAATGATCCACGTGTAATGATTACTTAAGGTGGGTTTACCTTTATTTAATCCTTTCAGTGTATATATTGTAATGCATAATATGTGATATTTTATAACATCTTTTATAAGTTTTATATGTGATGTTATGGTGAATAAAGGTGTTTTCATATTGTCTATTTATATATCTTTCTATATTTCTGTCTTTATTTCTATCTGTATTTGTATCTTCGCTCTCTCCTTCTCTCTCCATTTTTCTATCTGTAGTTATTACTATGTATCTCCTCCTTTCCCTTCTTCTCTACACCAGGCTTACAAAAGTGCTCATCACCCTTGTAACTAAGCATAGGCACCGACTCCGTGGCTGGAGCACCCATGGACAAAAAAAGATGGGTGCTCAGCACGCATTAACGCCCCTGCCAATCAGCTCTTCCTCTTCCCTCCAAGTGCCACCCATCTGCCGCAGATCAGCTGTTCAGGGGCATCAGGAAGTGTTTGGGGAGGAAGGGGAAGGAGCAGGGGTTGGGGTACTCGGGGGAAAGGAGCAGAACCAGGTGGAAGCAGCGGGGGGCAGGAAGAGGTAGACCCTGATTCACATGCCTAAATTAACACACTAAGGTAGTCAGTTGGACCAATTCATTGCTCACAGTCAGCCACATGCTGGAATACCTTGTTGAGTGAGGGCCTTGATGTTGCCCAGCAATTTGCAAACATTGCTTAATAATAAAGAAGAGCTTTTAACATCAGGACTGGGCTGATTCTAGTGCGTGGACCAGAGCAGGTGAGAGAGTTCTGGTGGATGGAGTACGTAGTTGTGTTATCTAAGAGCTATCGGAGAATGGATGTTTTCATTCATATCCTTGAACTGGGAATGCCTTCTTCAAAGAACAGAAAAATGGAGGGAAAACTCACCCAGGGCCAGATTCTTCCCCCTTACTCAGATTGGGCCAGATCCTAAGTTGTCTTAAATTGGTATAGCCCTCTTCATTAGCTAAGTGTCTGGTCTATTGATCAACATCTTGTGACTAGGTCCACTGATTTCTGTGTGATTATTCACAAAGGAGTAATCTGTGATACTGCTACAATGAGTAGTACCATGCTAGGTAAGTAGCTCCATTGATTTCAGTGGTGTAAGGTGCTATTCAGTGTGAATAAGGGTATCCAAAGTGTGTTCTGTCTTCAAATAGTACGCTTAAGATGTGACGTTCACTTCTAGCAAGGTCTGGGATATTGTATTACTCATTTCAAGTTCATATTCAAGCTGCAGTGAGTGCTTAAGTAATTATCGGTAGTGTTATAATTAGAGATCAGTCACAATTATGATTTAGCATGCATACAAGCACAACTCAGCTCTTTCAGGCCCCACTAATGATTTCTTTCTGCTTGCCTTTCAGACATTATTATATACTTTTTTCTTCATTCTGAGACAGACCTTGAAGCAACACAGCACAAGCCCCAGGATTATTAAATAGCCATGGCTACCTGATGGAAGCCGTGAAGAATATTCCCTTTGCACCTCACTCTGCCTCACCAGGGTCCTCTTTCCCTTCCCTTGAAAAGGAATTTCCTGCTGTTCCAATGTCCAGCATGTGTCTCAGCCAAGAAATACTGAGTGTGGAGAGCACATGACACTAATTCTCCACATACAACACTGGCTCCCTGTCTAGTTCCACAAGAATATCCTGAGATTTTAGCACAAGACTTATGCAAAGGCTTCAAATTCTCCTGCTTCTGGGCTGAAGTCAAACTCTAATTGATGGGGGTTGGGAAGAAACTTCCTCACTGGGATGGTTCTCTGGTAGTTGCCTATTGACGTGTTTCTCTGTTGCTCCATCTCCTAAACATCAAGGCCAAGAAAGGTATCAGGGAAGGTACCAGAGAAGGAATTTTTCTAGGTGTCTGGGTGGGGGCTTGAGCCAGTTTTGTTTTGTAATTTTAAGAGGAACCTCTAGATCAGGGGTTCTCAAACTGAGGATCGCGACCCCCTGGGAGGTCACAGGGCGATTTCCGGGGAGTCGCGAACTCCCATTCCATTTGGCGGCATTTCTGCAGATGCTCCGAATGCTGGAGTGTTTCCAACGAAAAGCCACCAAGTGGAACACTTCCGCTTCGGCAGCAGTTCAGCAGGCGCACAGAGAAGCATTGCAAGTCTGCCGGAATGCCACCGAATCCGGATGTGTTCACTTCGGCAGCGATTCGGCGGACATACCCCGGAGTTGCAGCATGCATGGAACAACAGAAAGGGGTCTGGAACATAGAAAATTTGAGAACTCCTGCCGTAGATATTGATCCCAGGCCTTTTTGCTGCCAACAACAGCTGGCAGAAAGGGTTACCTTTTTGGAAGTTAGGATCTGGACCCTAGTACTGGTCTCTGTAAGACACAGATTACTGTCTAGATAAACCACTGGCCTAATTAATCATGCTTATTGTCAAGGTCTTCAAAGTCCTCAGTAGGCTGGATTCCCTTTATCCCCTGCCATATCAGTTCTCTTTATTGGGGATGTGGAAGCTGACAGCACCGAGGGTGAAACTTGTCCAAGCAGGGATGTCTCAGAGTCTGGCCAACTGCTGAGGGCTGCCTTTCCAACAGCAATCATAAAGACCTGACCACTTCTGGAGAGAAACATAAGATGTGTCTCTTTCAAATAGCTTTGCCACAATAACAAATTTACAGATTGTCCTGGTCATCCTTCCCTGAAGTCAGGTAATTATAATAATAATCACCTGAACATACTTTCATAATATGGGGAGGGGGAATGGCATAACGTGAGGGAAGAGTGAAGAACAGACTTCCAGATTTATTGTGAGTTTTGCAAACATTTGTTGATGCTAGGATACCTTAGTCTGTGAACTGTGCATTGGAAATGCATTGATGGGTGGCCGAGTATTTATGACGGTAGATATACAAATTAACCATTGCATTCACTCTGAGCACATGGAGCAAAGTCATCCCCTGCTGCTTTATATTCTGAGAACTGGGTTTTTTCCTCAGGGTTTAGATGAAATCATGGTTCTGGGTGTGGGCAGAGAGAGAGATATTATTTGACCAGCCAATCAACCACGATCATCTCTTTGTGGTCATCTCTAGACATAGCATCTTTCTGAGGGGCTTAAGAGAAGGTGGCAGAGTGAACAAGGGTATCTGTGTCAGGGAATGTGCTCCAGCGAGACAGTGGCTGTGGTGGGACTGGGTCCTACACCCAGAACAGAACCCCTGGCCTGCTTGCAGGATATTTGGTCCTGAATCAGTATTTTTCCAAATCGGGTCATGCTTGGATATTTAAAAAAAAAAGATCACCCAAACTTTCCAGTCAGCATGTTATGCAGTCTTGGCTCTACATTATAATTTGTTCCAATTTGCTAACGAAGACTAATTATCCAAATAATTCAGCATGACTATCTGTTCCTGACCACTGGAAATTGCCCCGCTGTTCCTCAAAGCCCTGTTTGTTCCTTTCCCTTCTCTTATTTTAAACCCCTGACTGTTCTGAGTGCTTTTTATTTAAAGAGAAATTGGATACCTATTGTGTAAATTTCTGCAGGGAGCCCTTTAATGTAGACTGTTGCAATTTTCTTCAGGAATATGCTAATAATTACAATGACTAGGGACTTGGACTTTGTTATCTTAGGGAGGAAAAACACTGAATAGAATGATAAAAAAGGTTATTTGTTAAAGTACATGCAGGAAATAGAAAATAAGATTAGAGAAGGTGATGTGGCATGGGGCCTTCCTCAGGCAATGGGTATGGGAGGAGAGATAAGGGGAGGAGGGCCAGAACACAAATCAGAGAAGAAAGGAAACAGAGATAGACGATTCTCCAGTTCACTGCTGATGGAAAAGCATCCCTGCAGTTGGGTAGAGTGTCCATCTTGGTGAGCTGGGACTAACCACAAGGCAAATAAAAAGAACCCAAAATGTATTTTTTTTAAAAAAACAAAAAAAACAAACCTCATCATTTTAAACCAGTCTAAAGTCTATTGGGCCCTGACACGTGATTTTCAAATGCTTACTTTTACTAACACTGCATTAAGTTGGAGCCCAGTATATAAGGTTCCACTGGAAAACTCAGCATTGAGAAAGGATCAAGTGAAATTCCATCTGTCTGTCTAGGTTTGTTGTCTGCCCATCATTTTGGCATCTGAGCACCCGAATATCAAGATTTTTTTTTTTTTTAAACGTGACTGCCTGTAGCAAAAAAAAGTCTGGTTCTGCGGTTTGCGGGAATGTTCTGTCATTCATGCCATATTCATGGTATCAAACCAGACAATCCCTGCGACAGAATGTGTAGGTACAGCTCAGTTTAACAGAACTATCTTCTGTGGATTAGGATATAATATGGCAAATCCCAGGTTTCCAAAAAGCATGAATCAGGCCTGCCAAAAATCACCAGACTGGCTTAAAAATAATGTGATTTTTAAAAACAATAATAGAGGTCGGGTTCTTTTTATTTGGGTTCTGGATATTTGAACCTTTGGGGTTCACATTTTCAAACTTTTCTCTGCTGCTGTCCTGGCTACAAACTGAAATGAAGGCTGAGATTCAGGACTTTGGAAACTGAGGTTGTAAGGAAATTCTCAGGTATGTGAGACTCCTGATAAAATCATACATGAGACTCCTGATGAAATCATGAGAGTAGGCAAGGATTTAAATCTTACAGGACTGGAACTCATTCTCTGTTCTAACACTGCAAAGGAATAACAGGTGGGATAATATTCATTCCTGTCCACAGGGCCTGGGCTCCAATTAGTACCTCACTCCAGGAGCAGTTGCAGTAGAAGTTACTCTTATCTCACTCCTTATGTGCAAGCTATTGCTGAAGTCATAATGACTCACATGTCTGCCTAAGCAGTGACTGTACTGTCAGCACTAGGGTGACCAGATAGCAACTGTGAAAAACTGGAACGGGGCTAGGAAGTAATAGGAGCCCATATAAGAAAAAGTCCCCAAAAACGGGACTGTTCCTTTAAAAATGGAGCATCTGAACACTCTAGTCAGAGCCCCACATTTGGCTTTGGAATAACATGAGCCTGGACAGAGTGTTACAAAACTCATGTCTCTTCAAATCTCACACAGATGAATGCTCGTTTTGGAAAGAATCTCAAGTTCTGCATTTATTGGAAGGTAGGTGTCTGAAGGCTGGTAGTTTAGGTGTTTTCCTGAATCAGAACCAATCTATCCAAGCCTCCAGAATTTGCAAAAGGGAAATGGCATAAAGATAGCCTTTTGTGCACTGGTCTGTTGGGATGCAATGGACAATATTGAACACCCTTGAACAGTTCAGCTTGAGTTAGATTGTAAACAACTTATTTTGTGGTTGTGCAGTGCCTGGCAATAATGGGGTCCTGCAATGTTGTTATTCCTGGTATTTGCTTTATAGCAGTGCTGAGAGGAGCAGCACATTATGCCAGGACTAGATGCTGTTCAGATACCTTGTGAGAGAGTGTCCCTGCCCTAAAGAGTTCATGGTGTAAATAGACCAGACAGATGAGGGGAAAGTTAAAGTAACTTAACCAAGGTCAGACAGCTTTGTTACTACAGAGCAGAGCCTAGAACCCAGGTCTCCTGTAGCCAAGATTACAGCCTTAGTCACAGGACAGCACTTACTTGCCAACATAGCATATGTTAAATAAAGCTCAGTGGACTGGCATCAGGTCCTTTTAGATGATGCAGCATGCTGATACAAGCAATTGGCAGGGAAAAGGTTAACATACATACTCTGAGTAGCAGAAAGCCCACAGCTGCCTCCCCTTAGGACAGGGACTGTCAGGGCAGCAAGGCTAAGCTAGCTGTTGTTAATTAAGTAATTAGCCCAGCATTCTTTGAGGAAGGTGCTTTGGAGCAAGGGAGAGAAGTATATTCTTTAGGTAGGAAATGCTGCTTTTTGCTAGCTATGTATTTTGGGTGCATAAAGCCCCTTTGAGCTGCTTGTTTGCTCCTTGACTATAGAGGTGTAGTTTGTTCATTTGACCAGGATTTTGAATTGAGCTGGAAGGGAGCCTTTTTGATCAAAAGCCCTGAGGCTAGGAAATTATTTTGAGTGGACTTTAAAAAAAGTTATGTGAACCTCTGAAATCTCCTCTCAAGCCTGACTCTGGCTCCCTTGACTCCTGCTACTGTGGATAGAGGAGAAAAAGTCCAGTGGAAAAACAGAGTGAGAAAAATGGAGTGTAGTGAAAAACAAAAGTGAGGTGCACAAATGAACTGAAAAATACATCCAGACTCTGTGTTGTATTCAGGGCCTCCTATAGATGCCAAAAGAGATTAGCAGAGGGTGGGATGTTCTCTCCTTAACTTAGCTTAGGCTTTCTTTGTCAAGAAAACTAAAAATGGATAGAATCATCTTTGTGGGGGGAGAGACAGAAATGAATTCTAGTGAAATGGCTCATGAATTCTTCCAAGCTGTGTCAGTCTCAGTAAAAGTATATGGGGGTTTCCACTTCTAGGACCCTGCTAATGTTTCTTATCTCATCCAAAGCCTGGAAGTGCAGAGGGTTCCCGTGTTTAAAACCAACCAAACCAGTGGGATTTGAACATTTAAACATAGGCTTTTGAAATGTACCCAATGCATTTTCATTCCAGATGTGACAAAGGGGTCAGTGCTGGAATGAGAATATTACTGGTTAAGCTGTGGACTTGAACTGGACAGATCTTGATTCAAATCCTAGCTCTGCCACAAACTTCCTGTGTGACCAAGTCACTTTGGCTTTTCTCTATACTGCCACTTTCAGCACTAAAACTTTAGTCGTTCAAGGGTATGAAAAAACACATCCCTAAGCAACAAAAATTTTTAGTGTGAAGAAATGCCAGTATACACAGCACTTTGTCACCACTCATTCAGGGTGTTATTTTTTTTTAATCGCTGGGAGAGGGCTTTAATGTGGGCAAGTGTAGACATACCCTTTACCTCTCTGGGAATCAGCTCCCCATCTGTAAATGTGGGAAACTAATCCCTCTTGTTTGCCTTGTCTATTTAAATTGATAACTCTTCAGAGCAGTAACCATTACCACATTCATGTATGGCACCTAGCACAATGGGGCCATGGTTTTGGGCAGGCCCTCTAGGCATACCTGTAATACAGTAGAGAATGGATATGTTTATGAAACCCGGTGCAGGACTTTGATGCTCCATCACAGCTTGAAAGGAGCGTGTGTGTGTGTGTGTGTGTAGGTAGCAGGACAGAGATGGATATCTTGGGGGTGAGTGAAGTCTGGTTTTGGCACAAGCAACTTTAGAGGACATATGAACCAACAAAGCTGTGTTGATGACCTGTCTTTTATTTACTGTAAGAGCCATAATGCTTTCATTTATTTTGCAAGAACCCTGCGGCCTGACAATGTGTACAATTATTGGGAGCAGAAGAGATGGGAGCAGAAACACTGATTTCTGTCGCACTTTGTAATTCTAACTGATATTCATTTTCATTCATTTAATTTTTTTTAAAAAATAGAAAAATGTTATAAAAACAAAACAGGGCAATACACTGGGATTGATTTATATTCAGCTGAAAATCTCCACAGTTTTAATACCAAAGCCCAACAGAGCCATGTCCTCTCACATGAAAATTACAGCTATCGCCCCAAATTAATCATAGGGGTCTGTCACATTGCAGATATTCTGAACCTTTTGGGGTTAGAAGCAGCTTCTTCAAAAGGTGCCTGTGGATTACACAGAGAGTGTAGTAAGATCTGCAGCGAAGACATAGCCTAACTCAAATTATCTATACTCCAGTTACTCCTTCCAGTTAGCCTAACTCGAGAGAAAGCAGCCACCCTGCAATGCTGGAACTGCACAAAAGTGTAATGTAGATATAACTTTAAGCAGCTGCTCAGTTCACTTGGTTAAACATCCTGCTTCCCTATTGTTTCTGTCTGGAAAAAAAATCATGTTTTATTGGTATTATTGCTTTTCAGTAACACCCTTAATCACATTATCACATGTGTCATAGTCCCTCTACCGCTGCTTGTCTCATTCCCTGTGATAAATTCTTTCTTCACCAACTAACAATTGAGCTAAAGGAGAAATGATAGCAGTAAAAGGCTTTTCTCCTCTTTATAGGCCAGCTACTAAAGGGAAACATGATAACACAAACTCTTAGGTATCATGCATTCCCCATCATTAAGGGAAGCTCCTTGCATGCTTTGTGAGTTCTGTTCTAAGCAGTTCTTTTTCATGTATTCTCTAGTGCTGCTGAAGATTGCATGTAACTGGCAAGAATCTATCTTCTTCTTATTACCCATGGAAGCTCCGAAATTAGGGTAAGTTAACTGTCACACTGTAGTTGAACAGTAAAATAAGAAGAAAAAATCCACCTTGGGAAGCTCTGAATTGGTTTGCGTGGGTGTATGTGGGGGGATAATGTAATGGAGAGCCAAATGCGCTGCTAAAAGAAGATTTAACAAGTTTCCTTTTCAAAGAGGGGTGACAGACTCATCCCACTAACTCTCTGTGAAGAGAAACTCCAGAGATATTCCTAACACAGACAGCTGCAGGCCCCTTCTGCTAGAAATAGGCAGTTCAGCTGATTTACCAATGAACCGATTCTGTGAGCTCTCCTGTTTTATTTTGTATTATGCAAATGGGACTTGTCATCTATTCTAGCTTTTTTACTCGAGGCTTGTCACTTAATGCTTGTAAAAAAAAATATCAAACCTCCATAATATTCTGCAAATATGTAATAAAAGGATGGGACTGGCAGAACTGAGAACCATTTTCCAATGATTTGGTGCAATAAGAAATTAAAGAATAATATTCACCGAGTAATGCCACGATTAGCATCAACATACATGTTAACAAAAAGATAATTTGGCACCCTGTGTCTGTATGCAGGGTTTTTTTTTCCCCAGCATTGCTGCATAGGGGCTCTCCTGAGCTGTTACATTTAGTTTGCCCTGTCTGTCATTTAGTTCCCTGCAGGGCAGTCATTAATCTTACTCCTTTTGCATGTTCTTTGGCTACCTCTGAAATGCACGCTCCACCTCACGTGTGCTGAATTATCTATTCACTTTGCCACTAGCCCCAGCAAATGCTGCATCCCTGCAGTCAGTTGGATCCCCTGAGATATCAATCCATCATGTTAGGGCTTTTCTTTCCCTTCGGTATCAGCCTATTTTAGGTGCCTTGTAGGTTCCTATTTATCAGTGTTGCACCAAAGTAGGGTGTTGGGATTCTTCCAAAGTGCATATTCAGCAGAGTAGGAAGGAGCAAGCCAGAGAGAAGAGAAAGGCATGAGCTGGATTTTCAAGGAGCTGAATGACCAAATGTACAGATCATCATTTTAAACAAAGAGCCCTCTGAGACCTGCATCTGAAACAACCCTTCAGAATCCTCTGTATTAGACATCAGGAATAACACTACAAGGAACCAGAGAGCGAGTAGGGAAACAACCTCTGAAAAGCTCTCAGACAGCGCAGGGATGATTGCAGTGTACAAACGGAGATAGGTGGATGGATAGACAGATAAATGTGTTTCCAATAAAACACACTTATCAGACCAAAACAAAGGAGCTTGGGAGACAGAATATTTTGTTGACCACATCTGATGCTTCCATCATTCACTGCATGTTCCTGTTCTTATTCCAAGTAACTGCCTCCATAAACCTGATTCTTCTTTGTTACATGAATAATTTAGAGTAACTGCAGTGAAGTCAATAGAATGGGTATATGGAAGAGTAAAATCAACCCTGTATGCCTTTGAATTAGAACTTCTCAGTGTACAAATACCTCTATGCATCCTTGCCCAATTTTTCATTCCCGTTAGCCCCACACAATCAGTGCAGTTTTGGGAGTAGGGAGATCAGATGTTCTGATTTTATAGGGACAGTCCCTATTTTGGGATCTTTTCTTATATAGGCTGCTATTACCCCCCATCCCAATTTTACGTATTTGCTGTCTGGTCACCCTAGATGGGAGAATGGGCTGAATTCTATCCTTTGGTTATGTCTTCACCAGAAAACGTTGAGGTTTTTCTGTTTTGTTTTTGACATCAAGACAGTTGTCTCAATGTATAACCATAGTAGAGATAAGACACTGTCATTTTTACCTTGATGTAGCCTGTTGAGGTTAACTCCAGGCGGAAGGCACAGGGTTGACCTTACCTAATTACACCATGATAAAAACTATCCATGCCTTGTCTCCACTAGGATATTATGTTGACAACTATTTCAATGTAAAAGCGCGCCTATGTTTTACAGTGAACACATAATGCAGAAAGGATTATCAGCAGAATCAACACCTTGGTTCTAACTAAAGAATATGTCAGTTCTGGTTGAGAGAGCAGAGGCAAAACTGAAAAAATCATCTTGGTTTTCAGATCCCAAAGAGAGTTCATAATGGCAGAACTTTAGAAAGTCTCCTGTTTGTTTTTGTTTTGTTTTTCAAATCATGCCATCTGAGCTAATAGGATATGGACATCCAAGAGAGAGAATACATGTGGGACCACTTGGGATCATTTTTTGCAGAATCACATTTTCTTTGTGTCTGCCAGATCTTTCGCTGGCTATTTTTGCCTGTCTGTGTTGTGCATTTAGGGCAGAATAGTGACCTGCTCTTATGGGGGGGTCATACGGAAGAGTAAAGGGATACTTCATGAGCGACTCATGCCACACAGCACTGCATAAGAAGCAGAGTTGCTTCTTTAGTGCAGCTATTCCCCTTCCTCAGCAGTTGGGTAAGAAATGATCAGGCAGTGTGGGGGAAATGGGTGAATGTTTGCCTGAGCACGGTGGGGCTGGCAGAATAGTCTGTTGCTCAGAGGACCATTAGCAGATCACCTTTCTGCTGATGCAAGGGAGCAACCAGATTTGTGGGTGTGACTCTGGGAATCAAAATGTCTACCCTGGTCCACTCCTGGTGTGACACAGCTGTTGTAATGTCTCAATCTGGCTCTTGGGCCCAGCACAAAGGGCCCCATATCCTGAATGAGCCCTCTAGGTTCCATTGAAATACAATTAAAATAACAACTTCCCTGGCCTTCTATACACTTAAAAAGGAAAACAATCTGAGAGGCTTCTCTCCAAACATTTGCACTGTGCTGTATTGTGGGAAGAAAGGAGCATTTTTCGGGGAAAAGTTAATAAGAATCCCAACCAATAACTCTGACCACTACAAAAGACCCCTGGATTGTAGGTTGATGGTCAGAGAAATATGATTTTGAGATTATATACAATTTCATTTCTTTTGATTCCTAATCCATTTTCTGGCCGGGGTATTTTAGGTGCCATAGCATATCTGGCTTTATAATCCTTCCTCTTCAGGGGATCCCAGGGAGGGCTTTTTAAGTAGGTGTTTTGGAAATAAAAAGGGCACAGTGATCTTCGAGGAAAGGTTTGATCCAAATCTCACCCAGTGCAGGTGCCCAGAGAAGCAGAGACCAAAGCCAGCCCCTGTTCGTACTCATCAGCGTTTAATTTTGAGAACATTGGGTTTTAATTTGGCACACAGCATGCCTGCCAACCACAGAATGAAAGTCTGGGCAGGGGACTCAAGTCTCAGCTGGCATCTGAAGCTTCTCAGCTGTGGAAGCAAAAAAATAAAATGCAGTATGGAAGCAATAGGAAGAGAAGCACTTTAATGCTGGATTTCCAAGTCTGTTATGCTTTCTAGATCCCATAGTTTAAAGGGCTTCTAAATACTTTGAAGCTTCTGCCTGTTGAGTGTTTTTCTTTAGTGATTTCAGAGATTTGAGGCTTTTATTTGAATATATAACTAGAGATCTTATTTTTGTTATGGGAAAGAACTTGTGACTTGAGTTCAGTCAGAGGTGGGTGTTTGTGCATGCCTGAAATCGGCAAATTCTTTCAATGATCTTCTCGTTGAAGGAAGACAGATTGCTGATGTAATTAGGTCCCCATCTTGCAAGGTGATTTGGCTAGGGTGGGAAGGGGTCATTACAACCATGCAGATACCCTTTGAAACCAATAGATGGCTCTTCACAGATGCCTGCATTGATCAGCTTGCAGGATCAGGGCCTGTATATATAGCACCTCTATTCTGATACTCTTTGTATCAGACTTTGTGCACCGTCTCTAATAGCGTCTGCTGAAAATTTTGCTCAAGTGTTCAATTAGTTATTGGATGTAGAAGAGTCAATACCAGAGACAAAATCTAGCATTGAGATGCGAATATGTTTTGAAGACGGTATAGTCTGAATACCTTGAAAAGTCACTTTGCGTGAGACACCAAGGGGAGAACAGAAAGGTCAGAGGTGCACATTTTTTTCCTCCTGACCCTCCCAGTGGAAGTGCCTATTCTCTGAAATGAATTGCAAACTGTGGCAGAATACAGACCGTGAGTATAATGTGTTCCCTGCATGGAACACCACTTAATAGTCGTAGTAATTAATTAGCAATAGACACATGCAAAGAGTTTTAATTTAATAGTAGTGCCTGCCTTCTACTGGTGCTATGGTTAAGGGCTTGTCAGGGTTTTCTACTTTAATTAAACGACGATAATACTGCGGGCAGGTATTGGATTGACAGCTCTGCAGAATGGAACCCTCTGTTTATCCTTCACACAAGCAGCAGTAACAGCATGAATGTCATAAACACTCTGCTACCTTTCAAGCCCATCAGACAGGGGCAAACCTCTAGCTGGAGTTTTTGGATAGGGATTTGGGCTGCAGATTTTAAACACTATTTTCAAAGAAGTATTTCTCGTAGGGATAGTCACGCTTGTTTTATAGGGTGTGGAATAGTGGATAGAGCACTGGACTTGGACACAGAAGACCTGAATCCACCTGCATTTTATTCCCAGTTCCGCAACTGACCTGCTGGGTCACCTTGGGCAGGTCACTTTGGCTCTCTCTGCCTTAGTTTCCCCATGTGTAAAATGAGGACAATGACACTGACATCCTTTGTGGAACACTTTGATATCTAGTGATGAAAAGCACTCTATGGCTTGTGTTGTGCAGGAGGTCAGAGTAGGTGATCATAATCATAGAATCATAGAATCTCAGGATAGGAAGGGACCTCAGGAGGTTCTAGTCTAACCCTCTGCTCAAAGCAGGACCAATCCCCAACTTGAGACCATTACTCTTTATTCTGTCATCTGCTACCACTGAGAACAGCCTAGATCCATCCTCTTTGGACCCCCCTTTCGGGTAGTTGAAAGCAGCTATCAAAGCTCCCCTCATTCTTCTCTTTTGCAGACTAAACAATCCCAGTTCCATCAGCCTCTCCTTGTAACTCATGTGCTCCAGCCCCCTAATAATTTTTATTGCCTTCTGCTGGACTCTCTCCAATTTTTCCATATCCTTCTTGTAGTGTGGGGCCCCAAACTGGACACATGGATTATGGTCCACTCTAGCCTTAAAATCTATTAATCTAATTATCAACCCAAGTGCAAACCCTTTCAGAAGTTGGACTGGGACATAAAGTCTTGGTACTTATATGGACTCTTATCTTTATAGTATCAAAGTACCTCATTTATGTATTTGCTTTTACAGTAGGGAAGGATTATAATCCACATTACATGGAGAAATAGCAAAATTATGTGATTTTTTCCCCAAGGTCAGACAAAGCGACTGTTATAGATCCAAGAACTGAACCTACCCAGGTTCTTCCCACCACTAGTACGTTACTTTGACCACAAGATCATTCTTCCTTGGATTCTCATTCTGTTTTGGAGGAGAGTGAAGAAAGGAGCAGAAAGGGAGCAGAAATAAGATTCTAAAGAAAAAAGTAAATACGTCCGTATATTTTATACTGTGGTCCAACTTATACTAGCCGGGCATTCTTGGGGCTTTGTTACCCTATAGTTTTGGGATGTGTTTAGCAAATTGAATCACTCCTGGAGGGAAAAACTTTAAATTAGAGAATATGGGGCTAAAAACGGTTCATGGACATACTATAACGCTGCAGACCTAACCCTCTCCCTCTTCCTCCCTGCAAAAAAACCCCAGACAAACATCTGGAACTTCTGTGAGGTTCAACCGTGCCTGGAGAAAGTCCACATGTGTACGATCAGAGGCAGACATGGAGGCTGCTGGAACAAGAAGAAATGTGTCATTGTTTATGGTGACAGGTTAGGAAGCAGCATCAAAACAAAGAAAAGAGAATAGTCTGTCATTGTGTGTCTAGGCACTTGTACCGTCACTCAGTGTCTTATCTGCCACTTCTCCATTCTCTGGGTTGATGAAGTACCAGGGGACTGAAACGGGGTTCATGCCCTTTAGCGAAGGAAGTTGTTGAGGGCCCTTTGTAAAGCAAATGAGGGAAGGAGCTTGAGAGGCCTTGTAGTGTGGTGCACAGGACAAGGATACCTGCTTTCTGTTCCTGGCTCTTCCACTGACCAGCTGTGTGACCTTGGGCAAGTCACTTCCCCTCTCTCTGCTTCATTCCTCTCCCATCCTTTGCCTCTCTCATCTATTTAGATGTTAAGCATCACAGGGAGTCTGTCTCTTACTAGAATATTTTATAGCACAGTGGTGCCCTGAGCTTGGTTAAAGCCCCTTGATGCTATTGTAATTCAAATAATAATGATAAATAGGAGTTGGGGCAGGGCGGGAGAAAGGGACAGGTAGAGAAGAGACAGGAGCAGCTTTACCAGAAATAGTGTAGTGGAGACACTTAAAACATGTATGTAGATCAGCTGGTTCACGCAGTCTCCCAACCCGAGGAGGAAATGGGATAGCTAGGTGGACAGGGGGTGGGGTTAAAGTGAAATGCTTTCTGTGAGTGCATGGCCATGCCTCTCTAACAGGCAGCGCTGGGGAGATGGGAGGAGCCGTCGTTGAGGGACTGACGGACGGCATTTGCCTGAAGGACGGAGAAAGAAGGCACTGCGTGTTTTTCCTTTGTAGCAGTTGCATCTCCGGAGGGAAGGTGTCTCTCAAGCCCGCCACTGCTGCAACTGCCTCCATCAGGGGAATGCTCTCTCATGCCTCATTAGGGTGACCAGCCAGCAAGTGTGAAAAATCGGGATGGGGCGGGGGAGGGGAGGAATAGGAGCCTATATAAGAAAAAGACAAAAAAATGGGACTGTCCCTGTAAAATCGAGACATCTGGTCATCCTATGCCTTATCTGGGAGGCACTGCAGTCTAGGGCTTTGATGTCACTAGGAAGAAAGGTGGATGTGTACTACATGTTAGCTAGCGCATGGTAAAAGCTTGATGTGGATAAGGCTGGTGCAAGGATATTCTGCAGCCTAGGTGAAACTTCCACCTTGCGCCCCTTCCCCCCACCCCCGGGTCAGGGGGCGATCCAGGCTCAGCTGCATCCTCTGCAACCACCCCACCCCTGGGAACACGGGCACGGAGCCCTTGTGCCCTCCCCGCATTGGGACACCGAGCTCTTCACACCTTCCCAGTGGGATACAGGCACAGAGCCCTCGTGCGCTGCCACACCCCCGCCCTCCCCCCCAGCGGGACCCGGGCACGGAGCCCTCGCACGCTGCTGCCCCCCCCCAGCAGGACACGGAGCCCTCGTGCACTGCTGTCCCCCACAGGTGGGACACGGGGCTCAGCCGCCACCCCAGCCTGAGAGCTTTTTGGCACCCCCCCAATCTTGGCGCCTAGTTTACCTAGTGGTTACACCAGCCCTGGATGTCAACCAGGCAGCTGTAGTTTTCACATATTAGCTGGTTGAGGTAAACCCCCAAAAGCAGTCTGGGTGAGGTGTCAGCAGCAGGAATCAAACTCAGGACTTCTGTATCTAAAACTATGAGTCAGTATGTCTTGAGCTAAAGACCCAGCTCCGTTAGTACTAAGACTGCATGAGAGGGGAGTAAGGAGCCACAGCAGGTCAGCATGGGTTGCGCTATCAATGCCCCAATGATGTTCCATTCAGTAATATCCTGGGTCTTAGTCCAAGTCCCTGTTGATGAGTAGCCACATCAGAGTGCACCATTACCACCTGTGAAAAGAACGAGGAGTACTTGTGGCACCGATGAAGTGGGTTCTAGCCCACAAAAGCTTATGCCCAAATGAATTGGTTAGTCTCTAAGATACCACAAGTACTCATTCTTTTTGCAAATATAGACTAACATGGCTACTACTCTGAAACCTATCACCAGCTGTGGTGGCCTTGCTGGTAGTCTACAGATAAGCAAAGGATTAAAAAAGTCAAGAAGACTGAATTCTTCTCTAACCCCTGCAAGTCAGGGCTGATACTAATTGATGGTATGCCTTCAGAGGGGCATGCACTTCACTGCCCATGCTGTGACTATTCTGTGTATGGAGAACTTCCATCTGCATGACTGTCATTTGACAGTTTCCCTGAGCATTAAGGGGGGAAGCCCAGCAAAGAGCGAGTATAAGATCTATACACTACTAAATTTTCACTTAACCCTGGAGGTTAGTGTTCATAGATTTTTCCATTGGCTCTTTGCATAGGAGGAAATGTTATCGTCCATTCATATTTAAAAGTTTACAATATTTTTAAAAGGAAAAGGGATAGCCCATTACAAACTCTCTACAAAGGCATAAACACAGAATAAAATCATCAAGGGGCTGATGATGATTGCAGGAAGATGCACATTTTCAGCAGTGTTTTGTTTTACAACTAACAGAGCATGACTACAAGATTTGCACTGTTGTTCTTATTGAAACAGATTAAAAGGAGAGAGAGAAACCTAATATTTTCATTAAAACAAAAAGAAAATATGTTTGCAAATGACACCAAAACCTCCTCACCTTCAGATCTCCCTAACAATGTTTTGTTATTTCCGTGACTGTAACTAAATCCATTTGCTAATTTACACTCGAGGTAATACTCAAGATGCCCTGGCAGCTGTAAGTTCTAAACATGAAAGGCTTCACATTTTCATTTAGATGCAGCTTACGTGTTTAGGAGAAAGTCTTTCTCCTGTAGTAGCCAATTCTGGACTCCATTTTTTAATCACATCTCCACATAATCGTTGGCGAATAGTGCAGGTGATTATGTGCATAATCTTCCCACGTGTGAATGGATGCTCTCTTGAATAATGCTATCCGCTTTAGCTTGGCTCTCGTCATCCCAGATATGGCAGAGTTAGACTTGTGTTTCATTTAAAAATGGGACGCCACAGTCTGTCCCCAAAGCAAACTTTATTTCTCTCTGTCTCGGATACATTGTCTGCTCTGATAATGCATTTCCATTCCTTCACCCTCCCCGCATTTATATATATATTCAGTCTCACCTCTGCTTTCCCTTCTCTTTTAAAGAGGATTGTGGTGGAGGAGAATAGGCACTGCATGTAGAAATGAATCCCATAATCCTTGGGAAAGAAACAGCTGTGGAGACAACCTCTGTGGCAGCTAGGGGCCCTTTGGGTACCATATGCATCTGCTGTTAATTCAGTGGACAATGGTATGTCAGCAGTAATGGATTGACACTTCCAGTCATCCTGGCAGAGGCTACATCTGTTGGCCCTTCTGCTCTAAGGGCAGGGAGTATAACGCTTGCTCTCATTCCTTGTAGGCTGCCTGGGATACTGACGCTAATTTGGCAAACAATGGAACGGAGCGTAGGGAAAGGAAGATGGGACAGATGAGAGGGGATGTGGAGAGGAGAGAGGGTGCTACCGTACTTGCCATATAATTCAGAAGAACGTCTGAGTTTTAAACCGACAGTGATGGACAGATTTAAGAATAAGTGATTTTCTTGGCCTAAGGAGAGTGGGGGACACAACCTTTAACCTTGTGTTCTGCTATTATTATCTTCTCCTCTCCCAGGGTCTCTTTTAAAACCTGATGGCTCAGCCACCTACCAGACACAGCTACTTTGATAACAAAGCCAGGCTAGAGATGAGATGAGCCTCAGAGCAAGTTCCCTAAATACCTGTGTGTTTTTTGCCATATGTCATGTCTTGCTGGTAATGTCATGGGGGGGAGGGGCACTTATCTGCTTATTTCTATAGTCCCTATAGGGACTAGAAATGGCCTTTATCTCTAGTCCCTCAGGCTAGAGCTGAGATGAGCCAGGCTAGAGATGAGAACATTGGGCTCGGCCTCTGAGATCTTGGACAGGCTATTGGAAAGCTACAACATACATTTTCCAACAAGAATGCATTTTAAAATCTGGCATTATTTTAATTATTATGCTCATTTCCATTTTCTCTCCCCTCTTTTTGGAAGAAAGAACAAATTCAATTTTAAATAAGGAAAGACAATGAATGAGGGTATTTGATGCAAAATGAGGAATGACTGAAATCTATTGCTATATCACAACCCTTCAAAACTGCTCCTGATCAGCATGTGTACTCTTATCACTCACTGCTGATTTCCCCCATAGTAGGTGCTATTAAAAATTCAGTATTCCCTTATTACTATTAATAATTATATGTGCTGTGGCAGAACCTAAAGGCCCTCCAAAAGGCCAGGGCCCCATTGCACTAAATCTGGTTCATATACCTTGTAGTAGACAGTCCCTGCCTCAAAGAATTTACACTCTAATTAGGTAAGACAAACAAAAGAAATATTCTCCCAATTTTACAGCCTGGAGACTGAGGGAGAGAAAGATAAGTCTCAGGGAGTCACTCTGGTCATCCGTGTCAGAGCTGGGAACGGTATCCAGATCTCCTAGGATTTAGTGTAGTGTCTCAAGTGCAAGACTACCCTTTGTCTCAACATTTGTTGTTCTTGGGTACCTCTCTGTAGCTTTATTTGTGCTTAACCTGGGAAGACAACCATAGTCACTGTAAAGCGGCAAAGTAGTCATTACCATGGAAAATTCAGCATTACATTACACAACATTTAGCATTCCACCTGGTCAAAAATGCGGAATATTTTTCATGAAAATATTTGATTTTTTTTTTTAAACCAAAATTTAGAATTTTCAAAAAAAATTCAATCAGCTCTAAAATGACCCCAAAACAAAATGACAACATTTGAAAAATTCTGGTAAGCTCCAGTGGCGCCAGAATGGCAGCTGAGGTGATATATATGGTCTCTCCTTTTATATGGAATGGGAAATAATTCTAGAATGGTATTGAGTTTTTTCAGTGGTGTCCAGTGCCTGTGTTACTCTACTCAAGCCTGGTCTACATTTTCAGGTTTGATCTGTATAACTATTTGGGTTAGGGGTGGTTATTTATTTATGTATTTTTACCAAAATAATTATATCAGTACAGTCCCTGGTGTGGCTTCAATGACAACTGTATAAAGCTGATTTATACAAATAAAATTATTCCTCTTCTTGTATAGGAATAATTATTCAGGATAAAGCACCTTTATAACAACATAACTGCATGCATGCTAGGAGGCTGTACTGCTTTAGCTGAATCAGGAAAGTGCTACAACTTTTCAGGGTAAACAATCTTTCAGTTGAACTCTGACTGAAAGGGTCACAGACCAACCCTTTAAAACTTTACAGTTTTGCTAACTTCTTGGAGAATAATCATCCCAACCCCATCTCAGGGTTGAGATAAGAGGACACTTCTTTGCAACAACATTCCAGATAGCCTGCTTTTGTTTTAATAGCACCTTTTTCATCTCCACTTTAGAAGTCTGTCATAACAAGGCTCTATAAATTACTGCCAGTGTCTGCCACTTACCACCTACAGTCTTTCTGTAATGAAATATGGCCCATAAATCTTACTGACACCCCTTTTCCACTGCTGTCTCTAATGTGTTCTTTCTCCTTCCCTCTCCCCGAGACTAAGAAGTCTAGTGTTTCCACCAAAATGAAAAAAGGGATACAATAGCGTGTAATCAAATGTAATCAGAACTAGTACGGAACCCAAATACAGTAAGAAGTTAATCAACATTTGATGTAGAGTTCTGCTGCTTTAAGTACTTCACATCTTAAGAATTGCTGAAAGATTGGCCAGTGGACGCATGTTCTTTAACAAAACGTGTGCCGCAAAGATTGTTCTGGAAATTCACACAACCCTGTTTACTGTGGATTTTTCTTTGTTGTTGGATTTGTATTTTGGGGAGGTGGTCACTTCAGATTGAGTCAGATTCAACACTGGATTAATTGGGTGTTGCAGGAGCTTCACTTGATTATGATATCAATGAATCTGACTCCACAGATTCTATTTCAAGTTCAGAACCTACATACATATAGACACACACAAAAGTATATGAAAATTAATTTTACTGCACAATACATACTGTCAAAATTACTGAATGAAAGATATTCTCTTAGCAGTAAAAATACACATAAATAATTTGTATAATAATTACCTAAGGTGTCTTCTCATAAATTAGCCTCGGACACTCATTTTTTATTTATTTTATTTTATTTTTTATTTTATTTTTTTGTTCTGTGCTTTGACAGCAAATGCCTCTGCCGGCTGCAGCTAGATCAGTACCTAAGGCAGGATCTAAACTTAAGTTTTACTGGAATTACTATGCCAGTTATGGGTGTGATATTTTTACCAAAACAGAAATATTGGGATAAGCCCTGGTGTGGCTGCAGTTATGCTGATATAAAGGTAATTTAGGCCAGGCCCACGTTAGAAACACTTTATCAGGATAGGGTTACTGGTGTGCTATACCAGAAAAGCCATCTTAGTGTGGACACAGCTGTACCAACAAAGCTTCACGTTATACCAATATGGTAAAACTACCCTCCGTGAGCAAAATAAGCGAGACAAGTAAAAGTGCAATACACCATGCTCCACTGCACTGGGGACTTCTGCCAGAGTACTCTGTCCATCAGAAATCACCCTTTATCATGCCTCTGACCAGTGTAGCTAAACTGTGACCATGACAGCTACAACAGTGCTGCATACAATATAGCTAAACTGGCAGAAGTCTGCAGTGCATCCATAGCCTCTGGATTGGTATAGTTATTGGTATAACTATAGCCATTGGTATAGTTATTCCTCTTCCCATACAAGAATAGCTATACCAATATAAAGAACCTTTATACTGATATATCTGTCCATGTGAGGAGCATTGTATCATTTTAACTACACTTGGATACTTCTTTTGTTCTCCATTCAACTTGTAAATTCAGCTTGGTGAGAAGAAAACAGAAACAAGATCTTCAAAACTTTGAAAATCCAGTTTGGTCAAATTCATTCCAGCATAATTCCACCCCCGAGGCTTTAGTCTCCAAGAAGCAAGATCAATTCATGGTAATCACACCTACTTGATTTGCATTGGTGCACTAGTAAAAGGCTCCTATTGTATTGAACACAAAATGCCATTTGGGGAACTTGCTTGAAGAAAATAGAATCAATAGCTCAGTAAGATGCTGAATTGCAGTTAGTCAAAATGTACACTGGATTAATCTAACCCTTTACAATCTGCAGCAGCCAGTAATAATAAATCTTAGTCTGAACCACCTTGATATTACAATATAGTTTTGCCATGCTGTTTCCTGATAATGTAGAAATAACAAAGTCCAAAACAGTGCAGCAGGGAGTTGACCATCCTTCTTTATACAACCCCGGTTAGACATCATCTGGAATACAGCATTCTGTCTTGCATACCTCAATACCAGAAAGACACAGACTAAAAGGAAGGAATTGATATAACAGGAACCAATTATATGAGACACATTAAAGGTATTTAGGGTGATCAGATGTCCTGATTTTATAGGGACAGTGCAAATTTTGGGGTGTATTTCGTATATGGACTCCTATTAACCCCCATCCCCTGTCCCAAGTTTTCATATTTGCTGTCTGGTCACCTTAAAGCAGGCCTGCACAACTCGGAAAGCAGCGAGGGCCATATTACTGCAAAAAAAACAGCTGTGGGCCGAAAAGCTCCTCCCTCGCCCCGCCCCCATCCGCTTCCTCCCACCCCACCACTTGGCTTGTCCCACCCCTACTTACCCCCCGCAGGCCGCACAGTGAGCCCGTGCGGGCCGCATGTGGCCCCCGGGCTGCATGTTGTGCAGGCCTGCCTTAAAGGCATTTAATATGTGCAGCTTGGCTGAGGAATGACAAAGGAGTTGGATGGGCCTGGATAATATAAACCAGGCTTGGAACTGCAGAAGGGAGTAAAGGGAAGTAAGGCATCCTCTCATTCCAATGCACAGGGTATGTGAATCATGGGTACCAGTGTAGGGAGGAGGGCAGCTTGCATGAGGCTCCTGTATTCCCCACCAACTGTGCAAATGGACAGAATGAGAGTGGAGTCAAGACATCTCCTCCCAGCAGGCATAGCTAGATTGGAGTGCAGGGGTGCAGAGTGTCAACTGTGTAAACATGACCCTGAAGCTGTTCAGCATTAAACAGTGTTAAAACCTCAGTCTGCTTAATACCATGGCAAACACACCACTAAAAATCCTTTTAACCCTTTATTAAAGATGTAGGAAAGCAGGGAAAACAGTTAAAGCATTTGAAATGTAAAGTATTAATTAAGGCTTTCACTGTAACAACATCCTTTGTTCCCGTTCCCTTTAGCTGTAGAGATTATTTGGGAGTGGGGTGGAATCTTGTCTGACTCTCTCTTAGATGATATTAAAGATGACAAAAAACTGTTCCTTTTTGGGAAAACAGAAGAGGCTGGAGCTCTGGTTGCTGTTGTTAACTTTAACGTCCAATGAGAATCCCATTTCCTCGAAGACAAATTAAGACACACATATGAGAAAGGGGCAGACAAAAGAGCAGCAAAGCTAGAAAATGCAGCATCTGTCTCTGATGCTGACTTTCCCCTGCAGCCTCGCTTCTGGGAAAACACAATGCCGGGTAAGCTGACCAGACAGCAAGTGTGAAAGGACGGGGATGGGAGTAATAGGAGCCTATATAAGAAAAAGACACAAAAATCAGGACAATCCCTGTAAAATTGGGATATCTGGTCACCCTAATGCCGGGACATGGAATTTCAGCCACTCCAAGACTTGGTAAACTTTTACCAGCATCGGCCTTTTTAGGGCATTGGTTTACCTGTCTCTGTCCGGTCACAGGCTAACAGCAGTGTTTCAAAATATAAAGACTTGACTGGCAAGGCCAGATGCTTAGTAGACAAAAGGAAAAAGGAGAGGGATAGGAAAGAGATTAAATAAAGTGGGGAAGCCAAAAAGACATGCTAGGTGGAGCTGGGATGGGATGTGACAAAGTCTCTCATCCCAGGCAGTTTTAGGGATTTGGCCGAAGCCAGTAGAGACAGCAATGTCATTTGGCTCTCTCTTGCTAGCCCAGTCTGCTCCGCACATCTCTTGGGGCTAGGATGAAGACAATCCGTCTGCCAGGAGATGATAGGGGTGGTATCCATGATGGTGAACCTTCCTCATTCCCCTTGTCTTGTCTTTCAGTCAGCCATCATTTTGGTCGTCACCTCCTCTTCAGTAAGAACCCCAAAAGAGAATGATGGGTGGAAGAGCCTATCCTTTCACTGTTTTGACCATTTGTTCTGACACACCAATTTTGACCCCTCTGATTTCCAGTCCCCCATATTTTTTTATTACAGGCATGCAATCCTTAATTCACTCCTTGAGTTATATCTGGAGACCTATTTCTTTGTACTAATTCAGTCTCTGTTGTCTTTGTTTTGCACCTTTTCCCATCAGTATCTATTGTGATAGGTTATTTCTGCACTTTCTGAACTTTTATTCCCTTTTTACAGTGGAGCTGACAATTAGGGTAAATTTGTAGGTCCGGTTATCACAACAGCACTTACACCATGGAGCAGAGATTCAGAGACACAGAGTGCTTCCCAGGCTGCTCTTGTAGGGTGACCAGATGTCCTGATTTTATAGGCACATTCCCAATTTTGGGGACTTTTTCTTGTATAGGCTCCTATTACCCCCTGCCTCCTGAGTTTTCACATTTGCTGTCTGGTCACCCTATGCTCTTGGGGCAGCACAATAACACGCTGCCCCTTATCTGACCCTCATGGTAAAGCCACGATGGAGCAAAAAAGACAGGGAGGAATTTTTAGGGTGACCATAACAAGGTGGAACTAGGAGGGATGGAGTTACTTAAATGAATATAAGGAAAAAATATAACCTGACTGGGGAGAACTTCCCAAGTGTGAAATCTAGCTGAGCGTGAAAGTCTCCCAAGCGAAACAGTGGAAGCCACATGATTTGAGAAACCAAAACTAGATGAATATACTATTTGAGCAATCTTGCAGTGAGACTTAAGATGGATTCATGGATTCCTACAGCTTCGTAATAGGTTGACAAGATTTTCCTGCTTCAGGTGCTGGATCCCTGCAAGGAGCTGAGGAGTAATTGTCAGCTGATTGGGAGCAGGCGTGGCTCTTTGTGGCTGGGAATGGGTGACAGGAGGATGGATCACTTGCTGATTACCTGTTCCTTCCCTCTGAAGCACCTGGCATTGGCCACTCTCAGAAGACAGAATATTAGACAGACCTTTGATCTGACCCAGTATGGCCTCTCCTGTGTTCATTAGACTGTCTGACTCTAGAAGGAGGAAGTAACTTTCTGTCAGAGGGAGACTCTCTGGGACTGCTCTGGCAGTGGAAAGAGAATTGAAAGTGGGAAGGCCCCTTTACCCTAAAAGAATAGTGTAAAGGGGCCTCAGGGTATGTCTACACTTGGAGCTGGGTGTGTGGTTCCCAGTACATGTAGACGTTCTCATGCCAGCTGTCATCGAGGTCTCATGCTAGAAATAGTAGTGTAGCCGGGGGCAACACAGGCAGTGACAAGCAGAAGCACAGACTACCCACACGAAGTACAAGCCTGCCTGAACCCTGTGAGTATGTACTCAGCATGGCTAACCCATGCCGCTGCTTCCAGTGATACTGTGGCTACGCTGAGGCCATTTCGCATGCCAGCTCGATGAAAGCTAGTGTGAGTGTGCCTATACAAACTGGGAATCCCACCCCTAGCTCCAAGTGTTGGCATACTTACAGTGCACATGAGAATCAAGCTTGTAGATCCTTAGGGATGGATCCCCTAGAAACAGCCAGGCATGGGGGAAAGACAGAGCATAGATCTATACTTAAAACACTGGAGCAGCACAGCTACAGTCCTACAGTGAAGACTCTTATCTATCCACATAGGAGAGCTTCTCCCATTGGCGTAGGTACTCCACCTCCCTGAGAAGAGGTAGTTATGTCAACAGGAGAATTCTCCCATTAATTTAGCATTGTCTACACCAGAGGCTAGGTCAGTTTAACTGAGTTGCTCAGGGGTGTGGATTTTCACACCCCTGAGCGATATAGTTATACCAACCTAATTTGTGAGTATACACCTTAAGATGGGGGTTTGTGTAGTGTTAATTTTCAATTATTTTTTTTAAAAAATAAATCAGAGCCTGATCAAGATGAGTGACAGAAGGTTCTGCAGATATTTTATTTCCATTTTTGAAAAAAAAAAATCAAGTTTATAGTTTCAAAAGAAAAATATATTACAGGAAGGCATTGTATATTTTAACCAATCATCTGGAGGGACGCAAATAGGGGAGCACAAAATTCAAATCCATCATTGTCAAAGGCTGGCAAAAATGTGACCATTCTTGACTTCTTCCTGAGTAATTTGAAAAGTTAAGTGGATTCCAAGCAGAGCAATTAACTGGGCTGATGTGACTGCGATAAAAAATAGCCAATTCCTGTGAAAGAAACGGACTATTGTTAACAATAAATAAATAAATAAAAAGGACTCTAGAATGGCCCTTATGGGAAAATCAATTCAAGGGAATAATACTAGTGTAGATGCCAGGAGAAACAATTCAATTAATTGATGCCTAATTTTATAAATAATTCATGAGCTGGAAACTGGACAGCAAAAGGGAGGTTCACAATTTCTAATTTAAAAATCAGCTAGAGCATTTCTGGATTTTTGTGCTGACTAGCCAGGTAGCCTGGGCAAGCAACATACACTACAGGACTTCTGTGTAGGTAAAACCTTTCTGAAGTTGCAGTGAATGCATGAAAGGAAAGGATCCTGTGTGTTGGTGGGAAAATTCATGTATTAGCCGTGGTCGTTTGGCAGCTTCCTAACAGCCATTCTCCATTTATTTTGTTGTGAATTAGCATGACTATATCAGTACAGCAGTATAATTATAGTGGTTCAATGCCCCATACTGCCAGTGTAGATACAATTATATTTGTGTTTTATACCGTATAAAACATAGTATAAAAATAGAGCTGGTTGAAATTTTCAGCTTTCAATCATTTTTTTTGTCAAATATTTGATCATTGATCAAAAAACCCCACTCCAAACCCAGGAAGATGTTCAGGCTAATTGAGAAAAAGGGGCCATCACATACAGATGTCCATACTCTCCTTCTCTGACACACACAAGCTTTTCCTCCTCCCTTCATCTCTCCCGATGTAGATTTACAGCAACTCTCTGCATTTTACTTTAGCCAGTTTGGTCTCAGCATGGAAAAATCTGTATTTCAATTTTTAACACATCGTGCGGTAAAGTGATGTGATATTAATCTTGAAGCAATTAAGATGCGCAATTATCATGCTTAGTGCTACCCACGTCTTGGTGAGAACCAAAATTCAGGTACCCCAAAATTATTATAAGAGAAAATATCTATGCAAGTTTAAAGCACCTTCCCAATTGACTGCAGATTGGACACATTAATATTGCCAACATTGACTGGCCTTTAAATCTCCATTCCTTACCAATGGGAAACAAAATTCTGATGCCATTTTGAGTGATATTTCTTTGAGTTATACAAACCCTGTTTGTTTTTGACCTGGCAAAAGCTGATCTGGCAAAAACTGGATGTCATGATTAATCCGATTGCACAGCTATTTTTGTTACTGTTCTTGCCCCGAACAGCTAGTCAAAGTTCAGAACACTGGGGATGTTCCAGCTGTGAGTAGAAATTGATAATAATATCTGGTATTTTCTTTGATGCAATATTGTTTATTTACAAGGAATATACAAAGTTCTGCTACTGTGAATGCAGACAGAACCCAAACCAAAATAAGTTGTTTCTTTACTTGCATCTCCAATTCTGTTTAGCCAGTGCCAGACACAGAGGTCTAGCTACACACGCACACACACACACACGTACACACACACACACACACACCCCAATACCTGGTAGAATGCTCCACCCAGATGTTGCGAGGCTTGGGGCAGACTCCATTATGCCTTGTTTTAGGTATGGCTCCATATTTGTCTCTTTTTTCATATAACTGTCTTAAAAGAAAGACATGGTCATACCTCAGTTGCAACAAGGTTTTAATTCAACCAATAACAAGGTTTAACCTAGCTCACGACAATATAATGCTCAGAGTAGAGTCAGGAAGAGCAAGTACTTAAATGTTCCACATTATTTTAAGCAAAGGAGCATTAGCTGGGTAATGAGCGCATTATAGATCTCGCTCTGAAGTTTGTTCACATATAGCGATGGAGAATGCTTAGCAGGAGACTGTATAGCATAATCCTTTGCATATTTGAGGGAAATTACAGGGTTTTCTCCTTCCTTTTTTTCTGGATCTCTGAGGGTGTTGGCTTGGGAATCATATCTGCTTTTATCATTTTGTGACTTTGGGTGGGGGGCACCTGATCACAGTCTTTAGCTATGTTAGGGGCTATCATAAAGAGGGCTGTGATTGATTGTTCTCTCTGTCCACTGAGGGTAAGCGAGGAAGTAATGGACTTAATCTGCAGCAAGGGAGATTTAGGTTAGATATGAGAAAAGTTTCTAACTCTAAGAATAGTTAATTTCTGGAATAGGTTATCAAAGGAGGTTGTGGAATCCCTATCACTGGAGTTTGTCTAACCTGTTCTTAAAGGCCACCTGTCACAGATGGTCTTGATTTATTTAGTTCTGCCTCAGTGCAGAGAGCTGGACTAAATGACCTCTTGAGATCCCTTCCAGTCATCCATTTCTATGGCAACATTCCAGCCAGTTGACAAGAAGGTATGAGTAACAGTAAGGGGGAAATTAGCATGAGGAAATTAGTTTTTGTAATGACCCATCCACTCCCAGTCTTTATTCAGTCCTAGAACCTAACCACATTATTCATCATAGGACCTAACCAGATCAGCCAGGCCATCAGGGGCTCATTCACCTGCACATCTACAATATGATATATGCCATCATGTGCCAGCAATGCCCTCTGCCATGTACATTGGCCAAACCGGACAGTCTCTACACAAAAGAATAAATGGACACAAATCAGATGTCAAGAATTATAACATTCAAAAACCAGTCGGAGAACACCTCAATCTCCCCGGACACTTAATAATGGACTTAAAGTGGCAGTTCTTCAGCAAAAAAACCTTCAAAACCAGACTCCAATGAGAAACTGCAGAACTGGAATTATTTTTCAAACTGGACACCATCAAATTAGGTCAAATTAGTGGATGGGTCACTACAAAAACTAATTCCCCCCTGCTGTTACTCACACCTTCTTGTGAACTGTTTGAAATGAACCACCCTGATTACATTGAACTCATTACCATTACAAAAATCATTTTTCCTCCTGTTGATAATAGCCCACTTCCACTTTAATTGAATTGTCTCGTTAACACTGACCCCCCACTTGGTAAGGCAATTCCCATCTTTTTATGTACTGTGTATATATATTTGCCTACTGTATTTTGTATCTGATGAAGTGGGTTTTAGCCCATGAAAGCTTATGCCCAAATAAATTTATTAGTCTCTAAGGTGCCACAAGGATTCCTCGTTCTTTTTGCTGATACAGACTAACACGGCTACCACTCTGAAAGCAAAATTACTAGCCACTTTTGAAAATATAGACCAACAAATACATTCAATCGTGCTTCAGATGGCACCCAGCAGTGTAGCATCTAAGCACCTTACTATCTTTGATATATTTAACTTCACAATTTCTCTGTGAAGTAGAGAAATACTATGGGAGGGAGAATAAGTGAATTCTAATTGGTTAATATTTTCAAAACACTTTGAGAGTGAAAAGTGCTGAGAAGTATTATTAAATCCTTTCTAAGAAACCATCTGTTCTCACTCACACTGATGTCCACTGCTCTGCACCAGTGAATTAAACAGGAGTTTGTGATACTCACTCAGCTTTATGGCATGTTTTTGGTTTGAGGTTTTTAGCATTATGATGTTGCTTTATTTAAATTCTTCAGACTCTTTCAGTGCCAAATGTGTAGCTCCTAAGGTCTTCAGGTAATATATTTGTTTAAATCTGCTAAAGTGCCTACTCCAAATCCTTATTCAGGATTAAAATCCACAACCAGATAAGTATCTTAGCACAAGGACTATATGTCCAAACACCGCAGAACAGACCTTATCTAATATATAATACAGATCACAAAACTTCACCAAAATCATTCTTAAAACAGATTGTTTAAAAAAAACATTTTTAAATTGTCAGTTATAGAGAATCCACCACTCCCCTTGATAAGTTGTTCCAATGAATAATTATACTCACTGTTCAAAATTTATGCCTTATTTCCAGTCTGAATTTCTCTAGCTTCAACTTCCAGCCAGTGGATCGTGTTATACCTTTCTAGGTAAAGTTGAAGAGGCCATTTTAAAATATTTGCTCCTCACATAAGTACTTTATAAACTATAATTGTCACCCCTTAACTTCCTCTGTGCTATACTAAATAGATCAAGCTCCTGAAGTCTACTCTGAGGCAGATTTTCTAATCCTTTAATGATGTTCAAGGCTCTTCTCTGTACTCTCTTCAGATTATCAACAGTCTTCTTGACTTCTGCTCTGAGGAATGAAAATGGTGAGCTACATGGATGGAAATTCATTGTAATGCTATGTCTACAAATGCAAAGAGAAAGTAAAGGCTCGGTCTACACTTAAAACTTAAGGTGGCATAGCTCTGTTTGCCAGACCCCCTAGCCAACACAATTATGGTGAGAAAACTCGCAGTGTAGATTCTGCTATGCCAACAGAACAGTGCTACTGTTGGCATAGCTAATGTCATTTGGGGAGATGGTGTTCCTGCACTGGCAAAAAAACCCCTCCTTTTGTTGTTGGGATGTTGCATCTACATGGAGACCATGCCAGAATTGCAATGCCAACAGAACTATGCTAGCATAGGCTCTGTGGTGCAGACATAACCTATTAAGAGACACTTGAGTTGCCTTAAGGGTCAAATTGTGGCTCTTACTACATTCCTGCAGCAAAAAAGATGAATATAAGGAGTCCCTTTATTTCCCTGCATGCGCTGCCTGCATCATAAGTAGAAGCTGGGGGTGGAGGGAGGGATGGGGGAGCAGTCACAGCTGTGCCCACTGCTCCTTCCATACAGGTGGACAGGAAATGCGATGGCAGGGAGTGGGCAAAATCTTGGCGCTGTCTCCACCAGCATGCTGGTGAGCACACAATTTGGTCCCTACCCAGCTCCTGTATTTAATGGGGAGGAAAATCTGCTGGGCTCTGACTGCAACTCAATGCCAAGAACACATGAAGGGAGCCAAGGCCTCTCTGAGACTTGAATAGGATGGCAAATCAATACCCCCCTTGTTCAAAGAGCGAAGAGTTTAGAGTGAAACTAATGGGAGGGCCAGGAAAGAAAAGCCCCAATTGCCGTTGCCATGACAAATAATGACAAAAATGACTGAAGCATTTTAAAAGTAACGTTGCAGTAATAAAATATCCTGTGAGTCACTTGGCTATAATCAGGCTGAACTCTGTTAGTGCTTGTTAGAGCTGAAAGCAAGCGCTCCATAGCCACATGAGCGGTGTGTGCACTGCGTGATTTATAGAGAGGGAGGTAGAGTTCTTGTAAAAGGGGGGAGAGAGAGGTATTTAATTCCTGCCAATATCGCAAGGACAGGCTGTGGAGGCTAGTGGTTAAAGCAGGCGGCTCATAATCAGGACTCCTGTGTCTATCCCTGGCTCTGAGAAAGGAGCTAAGTCTCATTGTTAGAACAGATGGCTAGAAATGAGGACACCTGTGTCTTTTCCTGGCTCTGCCCTTGACTTGCTACATGGTCCTAGTCCAACACTTTACCTTGCCACTTCTTAGTTCTACCCCGCCATAAAATATAATAATACCACTTTGAAATCCTGGGATGAAAGGTTTCAGGAAGGGGAAAGGTCATTTCCTATCTGGTGCTTCTCTAATATTCATAAAGCACAGCACACATTTACCTACCTCACAGTCATGGGGATGAGTTGGATCATGTGAAAATATGACCCACATGTGTCCAAAGACCCCAAATCAGAAGGCAAATAAAAAGTATTATTGGTATTATTTTTCAGCTTTCATGGTTTGAAAGTCAAGCTCATGCTTTCTGGGGACCCGAGTCATGATTTTTTAATACTGGGGTTTGCCAATATTGTGTTTGTTTATTTTGTGGTGCATTCTCTAATTTGCCCAGGGGACAGAATTTCAGTTGTCTAATCCATAAGTAGCTAGGAATCAATCTCCTGTCTGACTTAAGTCAGGGTCTGTCAGAGAAATGCAGGCATCTTCTCTGGTCCCATGAATCTTAGACTGAACCAGCTGATTCTATCACTTTCTTCTATTTCTGATCCACTTTTTAAACTCAAATCCTGACCGGCAACTACACTGTTAGGACACAAAGGTCTTCAGAGGTTAATTTCTAGGTTTGGAGCTAGATTATTCATGGCTGCTTGAACCAGCACTCTAAGAAATAAATAATAAAGTGCAGATAACCAAGAACCCCATCTGCTTCCTGACCCAGAAATATCATCTCGCCAATTGCAGGGATCAATAATGCTTTGAACTAGTTCCTATAGGAGCATGTTCAATTTCAGAAAAGCTCCATATCTTTTGTGTGTGTGTGCATGTGTGTGCTTTTCTGAATGTGGAGGCTGCTGCTTGTAATATATGGGGTGGGAGGAGGAACCATATTGTGGGGTTATTTTTTACAGTCACGCTTGATTGCATTCTACCTAAATAAGTGCAATCCAGCCAGACACCATAAAACTGAAATCCTGCAGTGTAGTAGATTTTTATTCATGAACATACAAGTAAGCTGTCAGAAATGAAATCTCCAGGTAGTTTATAACAGCGATGTGAAGAGAAGCTAAGGCTGGCCAAGTGTGCAGTTACAGAAAACTGCAACAATCTTGCGTTAGACCCAGTGAGTGTGGGGACATCCATCTTCAGGAGGAAAACACAGAGCAAGAAAAAAGACTAACCTTTCTAATTAACTGTGTGTTGCAAGATGAAAAGTGGGATTAAGTGGCCAAGTGGCTATCCTATGACTATTGTGGTTTTTAAAGCATTTCGTGATGCTGCTAGGATAGAGGGGAAAAGAACCTGCAAAAATCCAGTTTTGCTCACCCTACGCCATCCCATTCTGGGATGGAAATCCTTATAAGCTAGAAAATGGCCATAGAAAGTTCCCTAAATACCTGTGTGTTTTTTTGCCATATGTCATGTCTTGCTGATAATGTTATGGGGGGCCACTTATCTGCTTATCTCTATAGTCCCTATGGTGTTGATGACTGATATTATTACACCCAACATTTGTAATCCACAAAGATCAAACATTGCAAGTAGAGATGGGGCAAAACCAAATCTCTACATCTAAAAAGTCACCAAACTCTAGCAAATCCAGATATAAACTTTATTACCAGTTCATATCACTATGAACACTTTTTTAAAATTTTGGGGAAATTCAGGTCCAGAACGTGATTCGGAACTTGTGTGCGTTGGATCCAGCTCTACTCTGGTGGTTTCCTGTAATACAAGCCAATCCAAATTTGCATTCAGAATGGTTGAATAACTGTTATGGCTGCTCTTGAAAGTTTTTGGGAAGAATTAACTCTGACCACCATAGTTCATCAAAGTCCTCTTCATTTATTAGCATCTTGGCAAACCATTTCTCATAAAGTGATGTGTGTACACAACTAACTATAGGTTATCTGGATCTTCAAGACAGGGTTGCCTCAATGATGTGTGATAGCCCATACGTGCTCTCAGTCAAACATGCCTATTAGTGAGACCCCTGACTAGCCAACTATTCTGAATATCCATAGACTGAAAAAATCCTGCATATCTCTATGCAGTCTTTCTTCTTCCATCCTCCTAAATGATTGCAAAGTGGTGGAATGTACAGGCAAGTCGCATCTTAGGTGAGGGTTCCATTCCGCGGTTTCCAGGTAAAGCGGAGACTGCGTATAGCCGAAACCCCATTGACTTCAATGGCGGGTGAAATCGCTCGCCCTAAAGAAAGTTTTTATATTTTTAGTTTTCCCCTTCTTTTTTTTCTTTTTCTTTTTTTTAGTCTACCGTGTAAAGCTGAAATCACGTAAGTTGAAACAGCATAAGATGCGACACGCCTGTACCTTCAAATTGGCTAGCATATAGCTAGCTTTTAGACACTGTATACAGAGTCACAAACAATAGCAGCTCATTATCCAATGTAGAAACTCTCAGTCTTTTCTCAGTTAAGACCAATGCAGCCATCCATAAGAGCATACAGAATGAGTTAGCATCAGTTTCAATGGGAAAAAAAATCCAATAGGATAGAAAATACATAATTTTTAATGTCTCCAAGTGTTCTCACTTGCCTGTGGTGTGACCACAGACTGTCTGAATGCAATAATTCCAACATGGAAACACTTTAGAGCAATAATATTATATGTGAAGGCATCAAACATTCATGACCACATCTGAGGTTTTTCCAGTCCATAAACCTTCTCTGAACTCAGGTAATAGAATTATCAAAAAATAGAGCAAATGTTCATCATAAATCTAATATATTCATTGCTGGCAATGAAGTGCTGCAGTCTGTACTGGAATCCTGTGGTCTCTTGTGTAATAGATTCATTGAAAACCCACAGAACTAGAGTTTTGGCTCTGAGGATAAGCACCTTATCTGATGAAACTTCCTTTCCGATGTCTGATCCCTCGTGTATTTAGAATATTGTCACTTTTGCCTTTTGCCACCTGGATTGAAAGCTGGATCCAGACAGTTCTTCCTGTCTCCTCTTTTCAAGAGTCTTTAACATAAGCTATGTGTACTTTATGTAAGTGGACTGATTAAGTCCATAACATATTGGCCATAGGTAAGTGTTGGTCTCCCTTCAACTAAAGTGCAGCATTTCTTTCTATATATCTATATCTATATCTATCTATCCCCAAGCAAATGGACTGTTTGAAGGATTGAAGCTCCATGGAAAGTTCTGCATTCAAAGTCATGCAGGGCTTTTTCCGTGTTCTGAGTGGGTGAAATTCATATGCATTATTTAAGGTCTCAAGTGGGACTTGATTGGAACATCAGCCCACTCCTACACAGGGGTGATTTTCATATACAGTAGATTACATTCCACTATTCCTACACAAGTGAGCTGGAACATGGGCAGGTATGCAAGAATTTCTGATACAAATTTAAGATCCTCCTATAAAATGAGATCTTGCCTCGTGAAGAATCAGATCCACAACCCATTGACATTCATGGAATGGGTAGATTTCCCTTGACTTCCATGGACTTTCATGCCCCTTATGGAATATGCCAATTTCTGTGCTACAATTTGTTTTCAACCAACAAGACATTTCAGCAATTCTCCAGATGTCCTTGAACAAGACTCACGAGTAAGAAAGGTCAAATTATAACATAATACAGAGTTTTGATATGGGATGACTCTTCCTTCTTTTTTTTTTTTCTGCTCACCTTTTACATGCTGAGCATTCAAAGGACTGAGGAACCCCTGCTGAAACAGTTGCTTAACTGAGTCTCCCATCTTCACAGAAAGGGATGACAGAGTCACTTAAAAGGAAATCAAATTCAAAAACCTTCCTAGTTGAGAGAGGTCCCTCCAAAAACACTAATAACGAGTTGTCAGAAATCATGATGAAGAACCGATACAAGGGATTTAAAGTACATATTTTCATTTCAGCTCAAGGGCCCAGCACTTCAACTAAAAATCCCTGCTGCTGAGCTATGTTTAAGATAATATTATGTCTAAAATTTCACTTTTTCACATTTATTTTCTGTTTTTCCTAATGTATTGTAGGCACACAATCAAAATTAACAGGTTTCTCGATAGATTCTACTTTATTCTATTCTATTCTGTTCATAGCTGGCAGAAAAATGGGTTGGAATTTTTGTGAAAATTTTCATTGACAATTACTACCCTTTTTTTCTATGAAATTTTGAAAAGACAAGTCAGTCAACTTTAATTGTATTTATAGTCATTCCAGCCCAGATAGCTAGTGATAGGCATTTTTCACAGGTGATGGTCAATACTTACCTTCTCTCATGGCTTTAGCATAAGGCTGAACAATTTCACTTGCCTAAAGTAAGGAGGGTGTTATGGATGTTCAAAATGGATTATTTGGCAGCCCTCCTAGTTTTGTGTTTAGCGATAAGCCCACAGAGACTACTGCTGTGAATACATGGACTGTCTTTTGACTCCATGTCTTACTGGTGCATTCCATTATAGCAAATGTGCATATATGCACATCATAATCTAGAACCTATTGGCACCCTTTATGAAAAAGTCTTATAGAACTGAAACAAGATTAAACTAATCAAGTTTCTATAGAAACTTTTCTATAATCTCACAGAATTGAATAGAAAATAACGTGATAATTGCGAGGCAAGTGAACTGAACCCTCTGTTTAATGTACATTTGCCAGCTTGTTTTACTGTTACTTCCTCCTTATCTTCTTTTCCCTACCTGCTTCCCTGTCTCATTCACCTTTTGCATCTTTCTATATCTTCAAGTGCAAGCTTTTTGGGCCCAGATTTTTTTTTTTTTTTTTTTACTGTGTGTCTATACAGTGCATAGCACAATGGGGCCTCAATCTTTATTTGGGGCCTGCAGGCCCTAGGTATATGGAAATTGTTAGACAGAATCAAAGTGGTGATACCTTTAGCCCAGCACCAACTGCCTCAGAGAGAAGGTACGAGAAATCCTGCAGTAGCAACTATAGAATATCTTGCTCTTGGGGAAAGCTTTTTTTTTTGTTTTTGTTTTCCCTTATTGATTCAAAATAAATAATAATTTCATTTAAACATGCTGTAACTTCCTATAGTGGGGATACAATTCTCTAGGATAGTCTATTAAATTTCCTTGGATTTTCCCATAAGAGGCTGAGTGCCCTCAATTCGTATTGGCATGGAGAGCTGAGGGCATTGACTGCTCAGGAGGATCAGGCTCTATAGTGGTAATAGCTTTGAATCTCAGCATCAGTGAACCAGTGTAGCTGGATAACTCCTTCTCTGAGCCAGCTGCAGTAACTGATCAAGAGGTTCTATTGATCAGGATGGTGAAAAGGTCACTACGACCTAGTGAACATTGAACACGCTTGGCTGTAGTGAGGAGTCTTCAAGGTGCCATTGTTTTGCAATGATATTTTGCTAATCTCTTCGGAATGCTGGGAGCAGGTGCTCTCTATGCACCTAGCTGGCATTACAAGTTGCAGGAGAGGGAGGTGGCAAACGGCTTTTCATTGTTCTCACTTGAGAAAATGTATAACAAAATATTTCAGCGATGCTCACCTGACCTTCCTATTGAATCACTGAATGAACAAACATAAATCAAAGTGGACAAGGTTGAGTCTCTCTCTTCAGAGCTTTGAAAATAATAATCTATCATCCCCATAACAATACGGCATCCTCTTCCATCCTCTCCCCCTGAAACATGCACCGATTTCTTGGTGTCTTCTTAGCAAAAAAGTGTACCGTCAACCAAACCAGCCAAACAGAAAAACAACTCCTCGTACAAATTGAAGTGTAATTTGTGGAGAAAAAAAATAACAATGTGGGTGTGTGGGGGACGTTCACATGAAAGATATTGTTGTATAGACGTCTCCTAGGGATCATTATATGCAAAAAACCAACCACCGACAGTTTTAATACAAAAACTGTACTTCATATCTGGATATCTACTAAAATATATTTTGAACAAACTAATATGACGTCTTGTTCCAAACTTTCCAATTTCTGAGACATTCCCAGTGGGCAAGATTGTAACTCTGCATTCTAGCCGGGACAAGGGGCAGCACATAGTCATGGTTCTTTCCTTGCTTTTCCTGGCCCATCGGGAGTAGTGAGCGGCACAAGACTCTCTCATTTGAGTTGCCCGAAGCTGTTTTGACAGAGATGAAAAGTCATGCAGCCAGTTCCCCCTCAAAGCTTTCAGTCTTCTGCTGTTTGCCCTTTAGGCTTGCAATGATGAGCCAGATGAAATATGCCCCAGTGAACTGCTGAGTCTTTGGGGAAACTTCAGACTCTCCAGGCATGCGAGGCAACTCCCCCGTGGGAGCCATAAGATCATCAATTTGAGCTGCTCCAGGTATAGGAGCACTTTAATGTTGCTGAGAAAGCCAAGAGGAGAAAAGGGTCAGAGGTGGGGGGAAGTGGACTGAGAACCTACAAATCTTGTTTAAAAATGTTCTTTTCACATTAAATGTTTGTTTGTTTTGTAAAATTCCTTCCTCTTTCATGGGCCAAATTCAGCCCTGAAAAAATCAGATGCAATTCCCAGTGAATCTTTCTGATTAGAGAGAGGGCAAAGGCAGCTTGTGATCTAAACCAGAACTTTTAGAGAGGGACTGAGAGATTCCTTGGATTTAGTGGTTCAAATATGAAATTTGAAGCCATAATACAATGTGTGTGACCTAGAGTTAGCTGCTTCAACATCATGAATCCGTAAAATGTGTATGGATAATCATTCTGCCCTGTCTCTCCGGTGTATTGTCAGGCTCCATCAGAATTTGCAAAGCCATCTGAGATCCTGTGATGAGAGGTGCTATGGAAGGGTAGAATTTTATTGTTACTTTAAATGAAGCTCTTTGTAATTAAAAAGGTAAACAAAATCCTATTGCACGTTCAAACTGTCTTTCACATCACTTCACACATTTGGGGACTGCTTTTCAGAGTGGTTGAGAACTTACAGCTTTGATTAATATCAACCAGAATGGTGGGGGTTTAGCATTTCTGGAAATAAGACCTAATACATCCTAGTTGGATATCCAAAAACAGAGGCACTCCGAATCAGGGGCCACTTGTGTAACTTTGGCTGTAAAGTTGAGAGAGACAGATGTCCTCTGTCTCCAGATTGGATTCCCCATCACCTTTCAGCTCTGCTGTTCAGTAAACTTTTTGTGTTTTATAAAAAAATCCCTAACTCAAAAGAGTAGAAAATAACCATCTTTCACAATGATAAATATCCCCCCTGTAATTTCCAGCCTGAGTAATATCTTTGTATCCAACCCAAGAAGTCAAAGGCAGCTCTCAAGTCATAACATTCAAATGATGGAGGCTATTTGCAAACCATTGGGCTTCTTGACAGACGATTATCTTTAGCAATTTTAACTCCATGGGAAGGGACATTAAAGGTGGTTAAAAATCTTACAAGTCACTATGAGGTGCCTCCTTTAATATGTTGCATGGACATGCATTGAGGGAATTCAATTTTAGCTCCACATGCCAGGTTCTGAGCAACTCTCCATAGCGAGGCACCATTATGAATACAAGTTATTTTCGGAATACTTATTTCTATTTGACAAAAAAGGAAGGACAAAGTGGGTGTAAGAACCACACACACTAAACCCAGCAATGGGTCTGCATTGAGCCAGCATCACTGTTGTTTGCTCCCTCATTGCTTGATTAGTTAATGTTTTTTATTAATGTAAGGAAACAGTTTCTAAATGCCCTTTGCTATTCTCTTCTTCCTGTCCTCTTCATTAAATACATCCTCCTTTTTCTCCCTGGGTGCCTTGTCTAGCAGTGAGCATGCCTCCTTTTACATCTCTGATAAAAAGCAACTTTTCCTACCTTTTGTCTGGGAGGTCTTTCCTTTGGCTTAGCTAAATTGCATAGGATTTCCCACTGGCTTCAAAGGGACGAAAGAGTGTCACCTGTAAGCCATGCTTTCAGCTGTTTTGTTTTGTTTTTTAAACAACATTTCTGAGGCAGTGAAGCCAAAACCATAAAAATACAAAAGAGTTTAAAAAAATTAGTCAAATGCATTTTCTTATGTCTTGACTCCAGAGGATAAGGCTGTTATTTTACCCACTTTTGCATATTTTAGAATGCTAATTACCACATTTATGTACTAAAGATGCAAACATTAGCACCACAAGCCACGGGTAATGCAGCTACATAAGGATAATTCCTATTCTCTCTCTCAGAGGCAGGTCAGCTGGTGGGCTGAGATGCTGTGCAAATTGCAGAGCAGATGGGTTGCAACATCCTTTTTTGTTATATGAAAAAAGGCAAAGGTTTTTGTTTTGCACTCCTCCCCTCCTCTTTTTTCCCCATTTGACAAGTAAAGTCTAGAAAAGGCTGAGGGGAAAAAAGGACTAAGCTTGGAGACAAAAGGATTAATTATCATGATTTATTTTTTGTTATTAATTATTTTATTATGATGGCGGTGCCCAGAGGCTCCAGCACCCTGTGCTAGGGAGTATACATACCTGTAACAGAGAGATAATCTAAAGGGTTTACAATCTGATTATAGAGTAGCATGTCATGGTGGACTGTAAGGAAGAGCAAGAATGTAAATGTTTTTTAATCCATATTTCTGAACCCATTGTGCCAGATCCTAGGCTAGTATATATCAGTGTAGCTCTGTTCACTTCACTGGGATTATGCTGATTTACCCCGGCTGGCGTCTCATTGACGTCAATAGAGTTACACACCCGAGGATGTTGATCGTTGGTTTCAGTTGAGTTATGCTGATTTACACAAGTTGGAGATTTGACCTATTGATTTCAATGAAATTGCTCCAGTCTAAACCAGCTGAGCATCTAGAGAGCATGGACTTCAATGGAATTATGTTTGGAATTTGGCCCTTCATCTGTTATAACGGGCTAATGGCTTCAATCAAAGTGGCTATTTGACAAACAAAACAAACGAAAAGCTACTCTACAGAACCACTGGAAAAAAATAATCTAAAACAAAATAAACTTGAACTTCTTTCCTTTCTGTAATATTAAAACAGTAAGGGTGTTTTTTTTTTTAAAGCGAGAATAATAAGAAAAATGTTCCCAAGATGAGTCTTTGATGTATATCAGATTTCAATTTCAAAGCCAATATCCATGACTGAGTAATAAACCCCTGAAAATTAGAGTGTGTGGTACATTGCTGATACAGAACAATCTTAACTATAGCTATGCTAGCAAATGTGCCGATAATCCATGTCACAAGGGCCCCCTAATGAAAACTGTGCAGGATTATCCTGCGTTCTTCACACTGGAGTCATCTATCCAGTTAGGGGCAGATTTCCCACAGAGCACAGCAGCCAGTGTGCCCCCAGCATGCTGAGCATGTTCAGAAGTCCAGCCACATACTTTAGTGCCTAAATGGGAGCTAAGCTCTTCTGCCACCAATGGTGGCTGCTCACTTCTTTTGAACATCAGTCTGCAACAAAATATGATTTATATGCTCAACTTCTAAGATTGTATGGGGAAAGGGAGTGGTTTTTGGTCATCACCTACCCCTAAAACAATAGGAAAATACCTTCCCCTGAAACCCTGAACTGGCAAGAATGCAGCAATTCCAGCGCAATACCTGAACCTTTGATTATTGGGCCCAGATTTCACTAGGGCATAAGCTAAGAGCAAATATGCACACAGAGGCAACTGTGAATATGTTCATTGCTTTCTGCCTGGACATACTGGAGAGAAGAAGGAAGGATCAGAGAAGCAAGAGGACATATTGCTGAGTCAAACAAGGCATCAGAGTTGATCTCTGAAAGCACATCCTTGTTTAACTTTTCTTCTTCTCTACCTTGAAGAAACTAGCTTAATTTAGTAGTATTGAGGACCCTGCAAAACTCAAGATTTATTTACATTTGCTTAACCTATAATCCTCTGTTTTAAATCTTCAGTAAAACTTGTTTTACTCTGTTCGATTTAGAGAATTCACCTTGTCTTCCAGTGCCATGGAGAGAGAACTGGGTGGATTTCTCATGCATAGGGCCTTGCAAGGTGAAGGAATCTGGGAATGTAAGGGACCTGTACTTTGCTTTGTTCTAGGAAGGACCACAATAATGGAATCAAGGCATTGCAAAAGCAGGCATCTCACCAGGGAAGTTGCTGAGAGACCAAGCAGAAGAAAAAGGTTCAGGTAGCTCAAAGTTCACATTGGTCTTGTTTGCCGAATTTAATTTTAAAATTTAATAGTTTCTTCCCCCTGTTTAACTGCATCTGTAGCTATATCTCTGTTGTACTTGGTAAGAGCATGGGGAGTTCTGCTGGTTGTGAGGTTTGCACTTCAGAAGAATGTTACTCTCCTATGTGAAGGCAAGCTCTCATCATTTCTCAGCCCACCCCTAAGATCTCATGACATGGGTAAGTGTTACAGTGGGCTTCATAAATCAGAGGTGTTTCCATTTTGGTCCATACAATCCAATAAATTAGATTTCATATGCATTAGAACATATCTACTAGGGATGTTGGGGAAATACGTATTTTCTGTGAAATTGTTTTGTTGAGAATCTAACACTGAATTTGTTGGTTTATCAATTAAATTAAACCAAATGAAAATTTTAGTTCAAACTGAAATGATTTTTTAAAATATTTTTTTTCAATTTCTCATCTCTTTCCCAATCCCATTTTTCTTTGCATTTTTCCTCAGTGAAAAAGAGGGATTTTTTTTAAAAAAGGCTGATAAAAGAACTGGACAGGGTGGGGAGAGAAGAATCTTCAAAACTGAATACGGCAGTATTTTTTCCCCCTATTTTTCAACAAAAAGTTCATGGTGAAAATTCTCAATTTAATCAAAAATAGCTTTTTCTCAGAAAAAAATGCTTTGCCAGACAAAATTTTGACTAGCTCTAATATGTACTGAATGCTTCAAGATTAGTCCATGAGAATCCTTCCATTGACTTCAGTGGGTGCTGGATAAGGGCCAGGCCTCTCTAATTAGACTAGCAAAAGGAAAATGAATATCACACTGGTTCTAGTTGAATGCTTTTTTAGAGGGCATAGGTTGAAGGGCTTCACTAGGAAAATCACAGCCAACTCTTAAATGTTTAGAGTAAGCATTACAGTTAATGACCCATTCTACAGCTCTATGCTGGTTCCCTTTAACCGCAGACCATGACACCTATGATGTTCTGGTGCAAAAGCCAGGCCTGAAGGGAGGCTTGTGCTCTGAAGCCACTGAGGAACGGAGACAGTTGTATATAACAAGGATTGCCCTTGTCAAGTCATTTCCTGTCTGTTTCCTTTCTTGCCAATGTTCTTTCTGATACAGTATTCGGGTTTGAGCACACAAGGCCTTTCTTTTCCCCAGGCAACCTGGCATCTTCTCCTGATGGCTTTGAGAGGGAAAAGCACCAATGTTTTGCAATATATCAGAGAGTTTCAACCTTTCCCATCTTGTGACCCCCATTTTACAATAAAACAAGTTTCATAACACTGATAAGTTTTGGTACAGAACCCCTACCCCAACTTCCACGTAGACTAAAGAGATTCTGTGGCCTGCATTGTGCAGGAGGTCAGACTAAGGTCAGAAGGGACCATTATGATCATCTAAAGCCTATGAATCTATGAAAAAGAGGGTGGTCTTGATCCCCAAGTTGAGAGCTACCATATGTAGTCCCATGCTATGAGAAAGTCAGCGACTTTGAGGGATGAGATAGAAATTAAAGCAGTTGAATTTTCCTCTTACATGGAAGCTCAGGAAGAAACTTTTGCTGTCTCTATAGACCAACTGATTTTGTGGCTTTGCTTTCATTTTTGTAAACAATACTCATGACAATGGGTCATGAAGTAGCTTTTTGCACTTAGATGAATCTTCATAAATTCATGTACAGTAGAAGAAACTAAAAAAAACCCTTATTTTTTTCAGTCCCCTTCATAGTACCGTAAGCCTATTCCAGAGCTTAATTGTCCTTATAGTTAGAAAGCTTTTCACACTATCTAACCTAAATCTTCCTAGCTGCAGATTAAGCTCATTACTTTTTGACTAACCTTCAGTGGATGTGGAGAACAATTGATTGCTGTCCTCTTTATAAAAGCTCCTAACATATTTGAAGACTGTTATCAAGTCTGCTATCAGTCTTCTTTTCCCGAAGCTAAACATGCCCAGATCTTTCATCCTTTCATCACTGGTCAGGTTTTATAAACTTTTATCATTTTTGTTGCTCTCCTCTGGACTTTCTCCAGTTTGTCCTAAAGCGTGCTGCCCAGTATGCAGTAGCTGACCCTTCTGCCACTTGACACAGAATTAAATGAACAATAAGCAAAGCTGTGCATTAAGAAATGCTCCCAAAAAGAAGGCGGAAGGGAGGTGAATGCAGTTTCTGCTTGTCACACTTTCAACTCTGTCCAACCAGACTGAAAAAGGGTTGTCAGGACTTACTGTTTTGTCCTTTTTAGGTTTTGTCTTTGCATTAAAAAAAAAACAAAAAACAAAACTGTCTTTTTTAATTGGTATAGCTAACTCAAGACAACTATCTTAATGTAAAATCCTAGTGGAGACAAGGCACTGTGGTTTTTACCTTCACGTAGATGAAAGAATCCCCATTTGAAGGATGCAAGATTGACCTCAACTATCTAAATCAAGGTAAAAATTACCCGTGCCTTGTCTTTGTGAGATTTTACACTGATAGCTACCATGATACAACTGTGTCAATATAAAAACAGACTTGTTTTTGCAGCGAAAACATAGCTTGTGTTTAAAGTAGGGTGATCAGATAGCAAGTGTAAAAAATCAGGACAGCGGGGTGAGGCAGGTAATAGGAGCCTACATAAGAAAAAGCCCCCAAAATCAGGATTGTCCCTTTAAAATCAGGACATCTGTTTAAAGACCCAATCCAGAAAAGCTCTTACATGCTAACCTTCAGCACCAGACCAATTGATCTGGCTGCTTAAAGTTAAGAACATGAGTAAATCTCTGGATGGATTGGCTCTGATGAGTATGATGTTAGCTGAGAATTTAGCCTTGGGAATACAAAGTGGGCATGAAATGCTACCATATCACAAGTGCAGCATTTTACCCTCATTTTTACACAAATGCAAACAATTGTGCAAGATAGAAGCCCTTGGGGGTATCTGACCCTCTGTGTGTTTCTGGAGGAGGAGACAGGAGATTGCATGTCTCCTAGATTTGATTTGCCTAGTTATCTCTGCAAAACTGGCTTTCAGTGGGACCTTTGTGGTGCAAGGAATGGTAAAAAGTGGTTCCTGTAATTTCATAATTTGCAAAGCCAATTGTTTCAAGGAACATTGTTGAGATAAAGATCATGACTAATCAAAACCCATTAGTCAGAAGACATCATTTAAAAAGTGAGTTTACTTTCCACCATTGATGCAGTTTGTTTACAACTTGCACTTCATTCAGCTCAGACACTGAAACTAAAATGTCCAATTTCATTTTTGCTTCTGACCCCTTTCACTTCCCATTTTCTTTCACTAGCACAATGCTGCAAGAGGAGGTTTACGTTTTTAAAAATGAATGTTTTAACTGAAATAATAATCAAGTTATAAAAAACGTTCTGTTCATGTTAGATTCTGCAAAATCCATTTTTTTTAGTACATACTCCAAATTTGAGGCTTGAGTTACATGGCAGTGAGCCTTTAAGTGTAATAATAGGAACCTGTGACTCTGATGTCTTCTGTTTGAGGCAGCACAATATCATGTTAGATATGGTAAGGTGTATACAGTGAAAGTATAACAGACTGGGTTAGACTTGCTTCTTCCTCCTCCTAGTGCCTAGGTGCACCAGTGCTTGAAGAAATATCCAGACATCTGGATAAAGCAGGGCCTGTCTGACCTCTTGCAAAAGAGATTGAATAATGAAAAACAGAGCAGATTTGAAAATGCTGAATTACAATCATGTGCACAGACTTCTATAAAGTAGTGCCTGCCTTTTGAGGGCCTCATCTCCTTGTATATATTTCTCTATCTATTTTACAGTTAAAGAAAATGGGGTATACCCAGGGCACAGGACAAGTCAATAGCAGAATGGGAAATACAGCCCAAGAATTCTATTTCTTTGTTTCCTGGTGATTAGAACAGAATAAAGGATATCCCCTGTCTAGGGGCGCTGGAACAACTGATATAGTGGGGGTTCTGAGAGCCATTGAACCAAACTGTAAACCCTGTGTATAATGGAAACTACTTCAAGCCAAGGGATACTGCAGTAACCCCCAGCACCCTTAGTTCCAGCACCTATGTCCCATCAGTAAATTATTAATTTCATTTAGTGTAGGAACACCTACAAACACAACCAACAGAGGGGCTTCTTTGTGGCAGACACAGTATAAGCACAGTGAGGATGGGATCTGCATTGAAGCTGGGAGCGTGTTTATCAGCTCGGGTAGCCAGACAAGCACTAGCTCAAGTGTGCAGCTAAGGGTAGCACAGGCAGTGGCTCGAACTAGCTGCCTGAATATGTACCCCAGCTGTCTGGGCAGGTTTGTACTCAAGTAGCTAGGCAGAATTGCCGTCCAAGCTACCCCCAGCTACACTGCTATTGTTAGCATATTACCTCAAGTCGAGCTAGAGTGCACTCTCTATCTGAGCTGGGAAGCACGCTCCCAGCTGTAGTATGAACATACTTTGTTCCCAAAAGCTTACAAGTTCAGGCAAAGGGTAGGAAGTAAAACAACTTGTCTGATATCATATAGCAGGTCACTGGCAGAGCTTGGAACAGAACACATATCCCCTGATTCCTGCACGCTTGTCTTATGCATGAAATCACATAGCATCCCCATGTGGAAAAGGAACATTTTGGGAACTTACGCCAGTTGTGTCCATTGTCATCCTGTGAAGATAGGTGATGCAGAAAGGAAAGTGACTTTCTGAGCAAGCCTCAAACCAGACAGACCAGTTTCTCTGTGCCATTTCTGTGTCTAATCACGGTGGATCTTTTCAGCATAGTTACCTTTTTTAGACATGTTTGCAGAGCCCATGAATCTATGACCAAACCATGGTCCTTTAAATCCTTCTTTGAGCACCATTATGCTTTGGTTTTAAATCTAAAACTAGTCCTAATTTTCCATGTGAGGATTTGCAATGATATTGAGTGTCTAATTTCTCAGATGTTGTATGCAGTGTAGTTTTAGCCATGTTGGTCACAGCATATCAGAGACAAGAGAAGTTGGTCCACTAAAAGAGATTCCCTCGCTCACCTTGGCTCTACAATTTCACAGAATCCTTTGGGTTGGAAAGAACTTCTAGTGGGTTATACAGCCAGTCTCTGTTGCCTCATGTGGTGAGTCTACCTAATATTATCCATTTCATCCCATTGCTGATGGCCATCTGAGGGCGTGATCCTGCAACTTTTACAGATTTTGAGGAGTATCTTACTCCTGAAACCCACTGAGTTCAGGTTGGGTAAATTGGGCAAATAAATGTTGTTCAATGTGAGAAAAAGTTGTGGAATTGTGTTGTTAGGAAGACAGGGCCTGATTCAGTGCCCAGGAAAAGACTCCCATTGAGTTCAGTGGGATTTGGATCAGGTTCATAGTTATTTTTGACTGGAAAAGTTTCTACTTACGGAAATCCTCATTCTTGGTACAGAAACAAATTTATACATTAGCACTAATTATTCTGTAATAAGTGCACTGGGAGAAGCAACAGATTTGACACAGTTGATGCCAAAATCCATTGAATCTGATATGATTAATGACACATCATTTCGGTTTAATTATGAACCAAGAGAAAATTGGTCAAAACAGCTTGCATCAGAAATGATTTTTACCTCCAGAAGACTTTTCTGTAGATGCTATTGGGGTTTTTAAGTCACTGGTGTTGTTTGTTTGTTTGTTTTATAAATATCTCAGAATCAAACAGTGAATAAATCTCAAGGCAAAAATAAACAAAATAATAAAGTAATGATCCAATATAGTGCAGACACACTCAAAGAAGGATTTTTGTCTTTTGGGAGGAAAAATGAGAAAAAATCTTGAAATACTTTTCTTTTTGTGGACTAAACACAAATCTCTAAACATCTGGCATTACGTGTTTCATTTGCTGCTTAGCTTTTCCTTTGGCCGCTTGGGGGAAAAGCTGACCCCAATCATTTGTAAAATTTCATTTCATTCATAGTTTGACTTGATAGCTCTGAAGCTAGACTACCTATCTGAATACTAGCGTCCAACTATCAATCCCACTTTTACTGTTAAAGACACATTATTTGCACTCTAGGCCTAATCTCTTATAGACACGGAGAGTCCTTCAAACTAGCCTAATCATATTTGGTTTGATCATTTTCAAGTGTTATCAAGTTTGCAAATCACGCAGTCAACATTGTGAAAATCTGTTAGAAGGAAACTCAATGTCCATAAAAGGATAATCTGCTTTTAGATAAGTGCCAGATTGATATATGCATTTTCAAGTATCACTGCAGAAAGCAATGTCTTAAGAAACTAAAGCCGCACATTAATGCTGGAATTTTCAAAGATGCTAGAGTTGGGATTCCTGATTCCTTTTAGAAATGAGAGGCTTTGAAAATTCTATATTGAGTCTATATAGATTTTCCTTGCTAGGTCAGACAGCAAAGAATGTCAGGCTGATGTTCCCTGGAACGGCTTCATTTAATATTAAAGCACTCTGCTGACGGGTACCTGTATGAAGAACAAACAGTTATTTAGCTGGGCTTAGAGAAGAAGCAGCTACAGTTAGATTACAATTAAACTGGTTTTAAAAGCAAAGCTGGTGCAAATCATGTCCTCAGAACACATTTTGTAGAAAAAAAAAGGCTTTTGGATCAAAATGTTTCATTTTGATTGAATTTTTTCAGAAACCAAAAATGATAATTTTCCAAAAAATATTTTTGAAAGCTGAAACATTTGTGTGGGAAATTAAAAAGAAAAACATTATTTTTAAAAAAATTTGTGAAACATAAAACCTAACTAGCATTTTTCAATTAACTCTACCTTTTCAATTGACACATTTTTGTTCATTTTGGAAAGTGGGATATGGGAGAGGGTTCTGTTCCTGGCTCTGCAGTGTCCAGGTATACACTTAAATCTCTCTGGGTGAAATCCTAGCCTTACTCAAGTCAGCGGGGAAAACTCCCATTAACTTCAAAAGAGCCTGGATTTCACCATCTTTGTCTCTGTTTTCCCTCTTCTTCTGCCTTGGTCTTTTTAGGCTTCAAGGTTTTTAGGTCTTACTGCTGTTTTAAATTGAAGTAGATTAAAATTCAGTAGGGAACTTTTAGTAAGTACATTGTATCAGAGTTCATATGGACACTTAGCATGCAACCAGATTTACGTCACACCTTGCCATGCACTAACTTTCCATCTTTCTATCTAGACAACCCCAGTGTGTATATACGGCTCCTAGCTGAAGAAGGGGAATTCTGTTGACCCTGTCTGGGAGGTTCACTGCCATGTAGGATGACCAGACAGCAAGTGTGAAAAATTGGGACGGGGGGTGGATAGGAGCCTATATTAAAAAAAAGCCCCTATCCAGCCCCTAAAAAAAGGACTCTCCCTATAAAATTGGGACATCTGGTCACCCTACTGCTATTAGGGTGAATACTAATTGCTACTATAATAATAAAAATAATTACTAATTAATAATGATGATAGTTTTGAAATACATAGTAGCCATTTTGAGGACAATATGGTCTTGGTCTTGTAAAGGCATATGCACATGCTTACCATCAGAGAGACTCGTAACAGGTCATAAAGTTCCACACATACCTAAATCTTGGTGAGATTTGGGGCCTGTCTTCCCAGTTTTTACAGATGTGGTGCATTTGCACTCCCCACACTTTATGTGGTAATAGTATAATTCACAAGCACTTAGATGCCTCATCTAAAGCATTGGTTGTTTGCTAGAGAATTAGAGGCATAGCTGTTTTCATGTCATGTGCAGAGCAACGTCTTTTTGCATATACATTGTAGTGCTTTTTGTAGATTTCATTAAATATTTCACCCTGTGTGTGTCTAAACATCTAAGCATTGCAGTTTCTAGACTGAGCATGTAAATAATTTATGAAAAACATTGTATGGGTTTTAAGCCTACACCTTCAGCATTGGACTTTTTATCTCTGAATGTTACTTATGTATTACAGGCCTGTGCTAAATCAGCTATTCAGTGTGTTGGCTATGGTGGATTTTTAGGGGGAAGCTGAAGTAGCTGTTACTCATGCAAATATGCGAAACTTTGCTGGTAACAAACTAGAAAAAAGAGCTAATTAGTGTAATTACCATCATTATAATTTTAATTTAACTGCATAGTCTTGTACTGCAGTAGCATCAGAGCTGTCACATTTGCAAACTGCATAATTATATGTATTAAGTTCTGTCTCTGTTGCACGCAATATATAAAATGGGCTGTTACCTTAAACCACTATACCAAAAAAAAAAATGAGTTAAAATGTCATTAAAGGTCTGACTTAATCAGACAAAATCAAGGAAATTGCTAGCAATAGGTGAAATATAAAGGTTTCCTTTAAAAACAAATGCTCAAAATCAGTGCTAGAAGGCAGGCTTAAAAATGACAAACATTTTTTGTTTTCATTTATTTGCACTGCTGCTTTTTACTGGATGGAATCAGAACTGTGCGATTGTGTGTCCGAAATCTGTACTGAAAACAGCTATGGAAGAGTCTCCTTTAGGGTGTCTGGTAGGAGCCTGTGTTTTTGGAACAAGAGGATAACCTCTCTAAGATTCTGATAGACCACAGTGTGTAGCATAGTGAGAATCATGAAATTCTAAGTGCTCGTGGATTTGTTGCGTTTTATAACAAATATAAAAAAGTATTTGGAATAGAATGGAAATGTAGTTCTGTGAACTCAGTTAGAAGCCTCAGTCCATTCCCTACAGGGGCCCATCACACAAAATTAACCAGCAAGATTGATATTCTAGATGGTAATCACACCTCTTGGAGAAGCCAGAGGTTAACAGGGTATAGTGCTTGACATCCTGATAGAAAGTAAGTAGAAGGGCCAGAACATACAGATCTTGGGAATTCTTTGCTGGTGGTGGTGGACTATCTGAACATAAGTTCAGCTACACATGCATCTTCACTGCAAAGTGGGCAGGAAAGAGCATGCTTTAAAGTGAAAAATAGTTCATATCCTGCACCCCCAGCTGTGCAAGCAAGCCTGGGTTCAAAAGCACATGTGAGCACATGCTGAAAGGTTTTGTGCATGGATGGTAGAGAGGTTTGGTCTAAAACACATGTAAGAATGTGGAGTAAATCTACAGTGTAGACATACCTTAAGAGGTGGTACTTGAAGAAGAAAGTTGGGGCACATTGGTATGACAGTTGAGGGTATAGGAAAGTTGGCTTGCTGTGGCCGAGGACATTCATAAGGCCCTATTTCAGCAAAGCACTTAAGCACATGCCTAAAATTAAGAATGTGCTTAAGTGCTTGTGCAGAACTGGGAGTCAAACAGACGATATCTGCTTGTAAGACTGATGATCCAAGACCTTTCACCAGCACAAAATGAAATAAAAATGTACTTTTGAAAACAAGTACATAAAAATTATGCTAATGAAATGCAGTTAACTTTATATTCCTAATAGCCGATTGAATGACAATTAACATTTATAAGCGATCGTTGTGCTTTGGATATCAAATGTGCTTGAAGGGTTGTCAATCCCTGGATGGGATTGAACATTGTGATTGCTGGGGCATAATGGCACCATTAAGTGACAATCCAAGGAGCATGAATTACATCTGGTGCATTAGCTGTTGTGTGGTTCCTCAGTCTGTAGCAATCCAGTGCCAGTTTGCCCCCAAGTCGTCCTCATTAAAAGCAAATGCATCAAAATGCCAATGCAAATTGGAGTTAAATTCACCTGTTTAATTGGGCTGGGTGAGATCTGTGGTTACATTTCACTGTTCTATTCTGGAGATGCTAGGTAGGTATTTCTCAGTTTCTAAACTGAGAAATATTACACTGCATAGGGAACTACATGTAATTTGAAATTCATTAGCTGATAATGTTCATTTGGTGAAAATGAATGGTGCGTATATATTCTCATGAGATTTTCATACTCAGACTGCTATTAACATAATAGGGATGCTAATCCTGTTACATGTTTGAATGATTCTGTTCTCATCTACCTTGGTCTTTATATTGCACCCATCACTGTAATAACCATGAACTGTGTTACCCCTCCTTCCCCCGGCCATAACACAGATGGGGATCCTCATGCCCTGAGAAGTTAAGGCCAAAAAAATTGCTCTATTTTCGAGTGCCTCATTTTTTGAGACATTGGGCCCCTGATTTTTGGAGATGCTAAACATCTGCAGCTCCCATTGACTGACACACACATGCACCCCGTCCGCCCCAAGTGGAGTTATATATGAGGAGTACTTCTGAAAAATCTGACCCAAATTGTCTAAAGTTAGGCTCCCAAAAAAAGAGGAACCCAGAAATGTGGCTTAAACCACGTACCCAAGTTCACCCAGTAAGTCAATGGAAGAACCAGGAACAAAACTGGAGTCTCTTGGCTGCCCGCCCCATGTCGTATGAGCCAGACTGCACCTCCTCATGCATTCTGCATGCTAAAGAATCCCACTGCCCGCTACATACTGATATACACTGCACCACTGAAATGTATCCAGTTCTGGCAGGGCTGGCCCACAACATTTTGGCACCTGAGGCGGGGAGCTCAAATGATTCCCCCATACCCTCTCGCTTGGGCCAAAACTTTGAAAGGTCTCTTGTGCCATCTTTCCTCCAGCCCAGCACTCCGCCATCTCTGTGCATGTAGAGCAGAGAGAATACATATGCACCAGCAGCTGACACAATTTTCTGTACTCTGGGTCCTAGTGACACCCTTCCCCCGCTACAAGCCTCACGGTAAGGTTCCACTTTGGAGGTTAGTAACTAACCCATGTAACAACTGAAAGGGAGATTTTTGTCTGACATCCAGACAAACCCTAACTTTTATATGAAGTGCCATGTGGCCTTTGATGTTCATATGCTGGTTTTTAAAGCGCTTAATAGATTGGGTTACGGACATCTTTCTGAACATCTGTCTCTCTTGTAGATGTCAGAGGGGATGAAGTTCTTGAACAGTGGAGTTTGTAAGGGCTGTAAGGATATGTGTACAACATCTTTAAATCAAGAAGGGGGTCGGGAAGGTTCCCGGCAGAAGCTCTGCAGTGAAGCAGAAAGAGAGAGAGAGAGAGTAGCTTTTGGGGCAATAATGATTTCCTTGTTTTAAGGAACTTTGTTGTTCAATGTTAGATGAAAATGGCAATCATTTTAGTAGGGGTACTCTAGATATCTTTTTCTTAATGGCCTCAGAGCTATGAAATAGCTTATTCTGTTTGTCTGTGAAAAATCATGGAAGTTCTTCCTAGGCTATTACGCTTGACTCAAACCCATATTCTTATTAATGCAGGTTGAAAAAAACTATTTGTTTCAGGCATGATGTGATCATATTTTTGTGGTCTTATGCTTGTTTTAATGATGGGTTTCATCTTGTTTGTTTTCAGCATTCTGGCTTTTCAAATGTCTTGGCAAATAGGTCCCACATTAATAACATGTATGATAGTGATGTGCTCTTTATGACTTTGTCATATTAGTGACCCTGCTGCCACTCCTAATATGACAAAGTCATTGCCCTGGCCTCTCTGGGAAGGGGGAAGGACCCTGCCACTGAAACTTCAGGTGTAAGTGTGGCCACGGTATGGGGCAGGACCATGGCCCATGTTGTCATGTTCCAGGGGCCACAGATTACCTTAATCTGTCTACTGCCAGGAATAAGTCTCCAGCAAAGAGGATGAACTCAATATTTTCCTAAGTGTTACCCATCTCTAGCTTCTGTAATTCCTTTCAAAACTGTTTTTTGATTTATTTACCAAACCTTATGTACTTAACCCATTTCCTTTGCACACACATCAGCGATAGAGTTGCATAATCTCATGATTAAACCTCATAACTTGTGCTTTGATCTGTTCACTGCTGTAAATAAGCAATGAACTTTTTCAGGTGAAGTTGTCGCAGACGTGGCTGATTGAGTTTCGGTGTTTAGTAACAATGATATACAATTTAATCTCTGGTTTGTATGTGGCATTAGTGGTGAGGTAAATTTTGCTGATATAGTTCTTATTATTTTGGGGTGTGTATGTGTGTGTTTTTCTTTTAACTGCAGCTGCAGACTTTGCTGATCAAGCTGAATTTGCAGCTGAAGTTCTTTATACTTTACACATTAAACTGCACAATGGGTGAAATACCCTGCATGCAGATGGCCTGTGAGCAATTTAAATCTAATTTAAACCCTCAAAACAGTGGTTCCTTGGCCTTGCACAGCCTCTCTGAAGAGAGGTCCACTTAGTACAAACTGTTTACTCTTATTTTTCTCTTACTAGTAGAAGCCCCAGTCAAAAGCCAGTGTGCATTCTTCACTTAACCCATTTTAGCAGTAATAGCTATGCAGTAGCTGGGATTCGAACTTGTGCTGCAAATAAAACACACTTTGCAGATCAAATCACATGTCGGGTGACTAGACAGCAAGTGTAAAAAATCAGAATGGGGATGGGGAGTAATAGGTGCTTATATAAGAAAAAGCTCCCAAAATCGGGATTGTCCCTATAAAATCAGGACATCTGTGCACACAAACCGCATGTGACATGTATGTTCTAACTTTATAAGATGAATCACATGTGTTACTTGTAGAGATTAATGCATAGTGCTTGCTGGAATATAGAATATCAGCCCAAGTGACAACAGGAAGAATTCTGGAGTTTCACATTCACTTCAGTATTCGAAGAGTAAATTCCCAGCCTTGCCCCTGGCAAGAGCTGAGTAATTTTCACCAGATGGCACTGTACATCAGGCTGTTGAGGTTTCTTTTCTTCCTTTAAAATAAACAAACAAACAAACTTTACTCTGCAAAAGCTACGGATTTCAAGAGTTGAATGAACACGTACTTTGCCAAAAAATTTGCATGACTTGATTTTGATTAGGCTTATTTTATCTATCTGTCTGTCTGTCATTATACAATTTGGGATTCGAATTTGGATGTTATCAATTTCAAGCATTTAAAAACATGAATCAGGGCAAAGTGATGAGATTTGACTTAAATTTCATGAGATTTTTTTAAAAATTAATTTTGGCTTCTCTTCCTTTACCGACTGGTTTTTGAACCTTTCAGATACATTCACCTCGTGTATCCAAGCTTTTCTCTGCAACCTCAAGGGCTGGTAACTTACTTTTAAAAATAAAATAAAATAAAATTAAAATAAAAGTCTGAGGTTCTCATCGCCAGTACATGGGGCTTTAATGCAAAAACCAAATAATACAAGACTCATGATAAAATCATAAGAACTGGCAACACTTCTGTGATCTCAGTACAGAACTGTTCCTAAGCGGTATATATGTTATTTAGTGCTGAGTGAAGTCTGTGTCCCATTTAGACAAATATTCAAAAAGGGACTCCCAGATTGTGAAAATCTCTCTGGTCTAAAAACTCAGAATTTTCTAGTACTTCCAACTCCATCCCAGGGCAGGTATACAGTAAAACAGCTTTTTTTCTCTCTCTCTCACTGTATTTCACCAGTTCACATTGCTGGCCACACTTCAATAGTTTGGTTTGTGTTTGGCTCTGCAGTGGGCAAACGTCTGGGCATCATGGTAAGGGATTTTTGCTTCTGAACAACTCCATCCGCCCCTGTTAAATGTGCATGACTTGCTAATAAAACAGACACATACCTATCCCAAGGCCTCAGATTCAAACAATCCTCAACTTTGAGGCTGTTAGATCAGGGGGTCTCCAAACTTTATGAGACGAGGGCCATATTAGATTTTTGAAGGGACTTCACGGGCCGAAGCAACTGTGAAAAAGATCAATATATGCAAAATCTCCCTCCCCTTTGCTCCTCCGGCCGCTGCCGCAGGGGCCCTCACCCCTCTGCGCATGGGGCCGCCGGCAGCAGCTCGCCGGGGGTGGGGGAGGAGCCAGCGGCAGCTTCATGTGCATGCCTGCTCAGCTGGACTCGAGGGGCCAGACAAATTGAAGCCGCGGGCCAATCCAGCCCCTGGGCCGTAGTTTGGAGACCCCTGTGTTAGATGAACTAAATGAACACCCTGTATATGAACAATCCCAGGTGCTGTCATGTTCCAAATGCAGGTCTGGCTCTGAATCTGGTTGCTTGATTTCATCCCTTGAGACCAATACACTTTACCGCTCTCTTTCCCAGACAGAAAAAGCACATCCTATGAGACTTCCTTATTTAATATGTATTTATGCTTCTAAAGCACTCTTGACAGTTTTTCCTCCCCTTCCTACATAAAAAAGAGTCGCTTTTGTACTGCTCAGCACCACATTATCAATATTAATCCAGGGTATTTTTGTTATTCTAAGCACCCTTGTATCCTTTGTAAGGAGAAAAATGAGGATATAATTAATCTCTTTGTTAATTTTGTTATGTGCATGGAACAAGTGAACCAAGCTCTTCTAACTACTCGCTTCAGTCTTAAGAAGTGTTTGCACTGTGGTTCAGAAGGAAACTCAAGAGGTATTTATTTATTTATTTATTTGCATCTTCTGAGATTCAAAACAGACAGTGGGAGACAAACATCCTAATTCTCAGTGAGTTTTATCTGGCACAGCATTGCCGTCTGAAGGCGTTTTGAAAGTGTCTGCAGCAGAGGGGTGTGGAGCTACAACAATTGGAAAAGGCAGCTCATTCAATAAAACATGTGGTGTGGCTTGCTGTGTATGGCTACGGCCTCCAAATGCATGGGGCTAAGCGAGCAATCACTCATGCATGTTAAAACTCAGGCCTTGTGTTAAGAGGTGCTGAGTGCCTGCAGCAGCACTGAAGACAAAGGGACCTGTGGGTGTTCAGCACTGCTGAAAATCATATGCTCCCCAACCAGCGTCTGTCTGCATTATCTTAAGTGGAGAGATGTGTACAGTTGGAGAAAGGCTACAATATTCTTTAGTTTAAACTGCAGACTCAGTATATCTTGTGGTCTATGTACTGGACTGCACTCAGGAGATTTGGGTTTAAGTCTAGACTCTGCCACAGATGCTCTGTGTGACTGTAGGTCAATGCCTTAATCTCCCTGTGCTCAGTTCCCCATCTGTAAAAGGGAATAATATTCCCTGTGTCTGGTTTGCCAGTTTAGACTATAAACTTTTTGTGGCATGGGCTGTCTCTCACTATGGGTTTGTACATAACCTAGCACAAAGAGCCCCCATCCTTGATTAGGTTTTGTAGGTGCTACTGGAATACGAATAACAATCATTAGTGGTGTCATTGCTGGTGACTTCACTATACAGCTGAATGAGGGATTAAACAAGGCCATAAATGCTAAGGATCAACCTGCCTACAGCAGAACCAGTGCTGTTCTGCAATGCATTCTGGGATCTCTACATGGAACGTCTTGACTTGGTGTATGAAACAGGATTTGTCCCTCCCAGGTCTTATACAATTTGTATATAGATCTGGCTTTCACTGTGCCAACGGCAAATCAAGATTTGTGCAGCCTTAAACAGAATTCTACAGCACACCAGTCAGTCATGCAGATAGAACTTTGTAAGGATGCGCAAGACATTGCGACGGTAGACTGCTAAGGGCACTCTCATCCTCGACTCCAGGGAAGGAAGGGGTGCTCACTCCCCCACCACTCCTGGGAAGGAAAGGGTACTTTTGGCCATCCTTATCAGTCCTTGCCCTGTTATCGCATACTTCCCATGTCGGAGTACTTGGCTCTCACGGTTTGCTTGCCTTAAAATAAAACACCTGCTTGCATAAAAGACAGAAACAAGGTATTAGTTATTCATGAGGTATGCATAAGAGTGCAAATGTTTCTGTTATTTCTCTGCCTGTGTGCCCACGCACAGTGGGCTTCTTCCCCGGGCGTTGCTCCGATGCGTCGGGTCCCTGTTTAGTGGCAGCAGCGAGAAGAAAGCCCCCGCTGCGGGTGTGTCACTTTGCCTTCAATAAACTCACCACCTCTATTCAACAGCTGTTTGTGTGCCTCGTTCCTACAGGACAAAAAAGTACCCTGCAACATTCTTAAGGGTGTGTTATACATCCAACTATATCAGTAAAGATCAAATTGTTGAATGCAAATGTAGGATTTCTGCTCTGTGCGAAAAAACTAGAAGAAATACTGAACAGTCTACAGCTCAGCCTAGCTCTGTATCCCAGCATTTAATGTGTCAGGCTTAAATTTTCAAGCCTGTGAGATCCAGAATGGTCAAAATAAACCATCTGGTAGCTATGTTTAAAACAAAACCAAAACCAACAATGAATCTAATAAATGGCAGACTTTTATCACATGCTGTCATTTCATTTGCAGGAACAAAAGGCTCCACTCGGATGCAATCTGGCAGATTTCCTGCCTTTGCAACTCTAATACATTTTAACTTTATCCAGCAAAAGTTTTCCTCAAAAAATTCTTGGGCAAACAGGCAAGGCCATTGTACTTCTGTAGGATCTGAACTGGGTTCCAAATTCTCTCTTGTAGCTGCCTCTGCTGTTTTTATTATGATGATTTACATACATTTGCATGCATCCACTATGTGCTAGGTACTTTACAATCAGTGCTGGCACTTAAATGTGGACTGAGCTGGGGCTGCCTGAGAAAAGTTTGGTTTATGTCTTGGTCAGGGGCTCTGTGAGAAGCAGGGATAGAGTCTAGTTCTCCAGGGTGACATTCAACAGCCTTAACTGAGAGAAACATCCTTTCTCTTCCTCCAGTGTACTTCATCATTCAGTGCACACCCTCCAACTTCTGCCAGAAATGAAGCAGAGCAGAGGTCTTACGATCAACAGCCTCATTCACTACACAGCCCGGATTCATTCCCAAAGCACAGTCCATCTGGGGTGCTGAATGAGGTAGGGGTCTTATGGAAACTACAGTATGTGACCATGTAATTAAAGATTGTATCATAATACATACTCACAAGGAGGGTGAATTAAGATTGCAGGGGCAACTTTAATTCTGACATTTCCTGAGTGCTTGACCTTGCAACCTTAAAGTTCTTTTAACATAGTTTTTGTTGTTCGTTTTGGTTTTGGATGTGATATATTAGATTTTCTGCTATAAAGTTATTTCCATAGAGGAAAGTAGTATAGAATAAGAGAGAAGCCCCAGTAGTATCTTTTCAAAAATATGTAGATACACCATTGGATCACAGATCCACATCATGCGTGCAAAAAGAGGATGAAATGTGGCCTCTGAATAACCCGTATAGTAAATAGCTGTATTTTAAGTGGAAGGTCAAGATGTATATTATATTGCATTGCCAAGTGGTTAGTAAAAAATGCTTCAAATGCCATGCAAACAGTTCATCAGTACAGTCCAACTGATAGCTTGTCTTTCTGATCATTATTACATAGACTGGATCTTCATTTCTTAAGGTAAAGAGTTAGTCTTATTGCAACACTCTCTTGGCTGCTGTGAGACTGGCTTCTATAATGGACACAGCAGAGCTGTGAAAGAAATATCTGAGATATTTATGAATTTTTAATAAGCATCACATAGTGCACAGGAATCTGAATTTGTTTGATCTTGTGTTGTTGAGCTGCTGTTTTTAAAAGAGAGAGGGAGAGAGAGAGAGAGGGAAAGAGAAATGCTAATTAAATGGAGGGAAGGATCGGTGCGCTACTTAAATCAATATGGATTGGCACTGCCTTGAAAACAAACAGGATTATATGTGGCACGCTGGAAAATGTTACTTTCTCCAAGGCTGAAATTAAAGACTCATTTCCTATACACAGAAACTGGGAGACAAATAGTCCCTCGTCTCGACAGGGCCAGTATCCCGCCTGTGGCTGGGGCCAATATGTGCAATATGTGTTGCTTCAAAGAAAGTGAATAAATCAATAGTGAGTAGATGTCTCCACCAGGGCTGGTAGGGGAGTTTGTATGCAGCACTTTAGGCACCAAAAGGATGAATCTTAGCATGAGTAAAGCAGTGAATCTGTTCTTGAGTAGCAGTAGCAAATTCGTAAACCTCTGTGGATCAGCCAGTCGGGTGGGCCATGTCACTCATAATGAACTGTGGTGTTTAAATGCACCTGGTCAGTTGTATAATGTGGAGCTCGTCATGGGGGTGATGGAATCCTTTCTGACCCCAGGAGGCATCCTTAGGATGGAGTGACTCCCTAATAGCACCAGAGGCAAGAGGAAGAGGCTAGCTGGGCCTTGTTCCCTGCCTCCACCACGCTGGAGCCTGGATTTTGTGGGCACATGTAATTGAATCCATGCCTGTCCCAGCAGCATGAAGGGGCTGAATCTGTAGAGAGGAAATAGGGTCTTTTTGTGGTGACAAAACCTTAACTGGAAGGCTAGGCCAGCAGTTAGGGCGACAGTCTGGGAAGTGAAAACCTTGGCCTCAGTTCTCCGCTTTTCCCCAGGCTCCCTGTGGAAGTCATTTACACCCAGATTTTAAAAGATTTTAGGCGTTGCTGCTCTCAGCACAGCAATCTCTAACTGATTTAGGTGCCTAATTCATGTTCAGAAGTGATGTAGGCACTTAAGGCTTTTGGCACCTATGTGTCTAAATCCCTTTTGAAAATGGAATTTGGGCTCCTAAATCAGTTAAGCGTTGCTATGCTGAGCCCAGTAACGCCTAAGTACCTTTAAAAATCTGGGCTTTAGTTTGCCAAGGCATCAGTTCCTCATCTGTACAACAGGGATGATGGCACAACAGCATTACTGCTAGGGCAATGATAAACACATTCCAAAAGATTGTGCAGGGAGCAGACCCTATGATATAGGGGTTACATAACTGTCGTGGATAGATTGTAGTTGTTTAACAGTAGAACTGGCTGGAAAACAAGAATTCTGTTTTGAAAATAATAATAATAATTAATAAAGTTTTCACCATATGGTTTTGTTCCACACTGGGATGAAACTGATACCTTCTGAGGTTTTTCATGAAAAAAACAGAGAGAGACCACCCCAGAATAGCCAATAGCCTTGTGGTAATGGCACTCACCTGGGATGTAGAGAGATCCAGGTTTAAGTCCCTGCTTGGTTTGATTCTGTACCATAACGAGCAGCTTACAGAGTCCATCTCTCTTCCTGGGCCAATGAATGATTTATATGCAGTGGAACAGCTCCAGCAGGTCAGACTGAGAAGTCCAGCACTAAAACAGCCTGGTGGTTGGAGATGTGGGAGATGTGACGCAGACAGGACAGGGACTTGAATCTGAGTTGTCCATGTCTCAAGTGAATGTCCTGGTCACTGGGCAATTATCTGTTTCGTGGTGATATTTAAAAAAAAAAAAAAAAAAAAGCCAATCTCAAAACACATTTTGCAAAGAAATTCCCGACCAGGCGCAATAGGAAATTGAATTTGGAGATCAGGAGGATGGGGAAGGGAAAGCTCTCAGATAAACCTGCTGCCTATTATATTTGTCTTGCAAAGTTACTTCCAAATACATAAAATGTCCAAGTGTACTAAGGGAACTTACAAATGGATTTCCCTTGCCTTGCACTGCTAATGTGATCTGCTCAGTAGACAGACATTATTTTAGTTCATTTGTCTCAGGGCTTCAGTACACACTGTAGATTCCAAAGTCTCCTTATTAAATGAAGCCACAGCTCAAAAACTTGTGAAATTAAAATATCTATCTTCCAGGAAATGGTTGGAATGTAATGCAGCCGGAATCAGTCTTGAATGTGGTATAATACCAGCCTTCTGCTGGTATTTTACCCTACTCAGTAGGGGAGAGGTAGAGCGGATGCCAGGTGATGAGGATGGGATCAAATCCTATAAGATGTAAAAAATATCCTAGCATGGCTCAGCCAAACTTAGCCTGGGATGTGGCAACTCTTTTATAAGACTGGCTCAGTGCAGGTCCCACAGGTTGACCTCTGTTGGCTTTCCTCAGAGTGCTGCTGCCTATGGAGTCTAGTGGATTCGTAGGTGCAATAGCATACAAGAGACAGCTACTTGGTAGGAGATTCAAATAATGGGCTAAGTTCCACTCTACTGTGTGGCTACCAGTTGACAGCAATAAAACCATGCATTGTACCACACAATGCAGTATGATTAGTCAATGCTGTAAAGGAAGCTATTGTTTTTCTAAGACATCCTCTTTATATTGAAATCTAAGAGCCAAAGTTATCTCTGGTGTAACTCCATTGAAATTCAGTGGACTTACACCAAGGACGTAAACCCTGCATCTGAAAAATAAATTAGACCAATATCGAAGCTTTGCTGGAAACAATAACCCTGCTTTGAAGGCTCCTGTTTTATGAAATGTGCTTTGAAGGAATTCATTCACTCTGGAATGAATTCACACTATTCATCCTGCCACTCACAGAACAAGATATAATAGCAGTCAGTCATGATTGCTGTCATCTATCAACAGTTCATTACCTACCCGTTAGACTAAGGGTAGCATTTGTGAAAAATATTACTCTGTGTGTGCTGAAAAGCAAAAGCAGCAACATAAAAGAAAGAAAGAAAGAAAAGATTTAGCCTATTTCCCTACAAAACTGGATATGTAATATTTTGAATGTTGAGATATTGGGGTCACTGTGGGTATGTCTACACTGCGGTGTAAGCCCTGTTTTCATAGTACTTGAGTTAGCTTGAACATCTATTCTCACTTGTAACATCAGGTTAGGAATTGTTGAACCCTGGGCTCCAATCTCTGGCTCCAGCATCTACACTGCATTATGCTGACCTGAGTCCAACCACCTATATTCCAGTCTTCCTAGACCCCTCCCAAAATGTAGCCCCCTCCAGGCCTTTGTTTGTGGTGCGCTATAGAGAAACCTGACTGTCCAGTAAACTTGACCATTCAGAGGACGAAGAAAGTTGGTTCTCGGAATTGTGGGATACTTTTGGCAGACTCCTAGAACAAGAGTCCAATGGAGCTGTTTCTACACTGCAGAGAAAGAGGACTTGAGTCCTGGGACCCAACTTAACTTCGGCTCAGACCCTCCACCTTTGTAGGGTCCTGGGACTCTGAGTCTTCATATATTACAATTTGTGTAAACAGAAGAGGGGTTAGCTTGATCCTCAGTTCGAAGCCTGAGTTTATACTGCAGTGTAGACACATCCTGACACACTTCACCAGATCCTTACCTGGTGTAAATTGGTGCAGCTCCATTGACTTCTTCCATACCTGTGCAAAGGTGTAACACGCTACCATATCAGACCAGTAGTATTTTACACTCACTTTGCACAAGTGCAACTGACTGCATGTAGTGAATCGGGGGCAAGGTGTCTGTATGAGATAGAAGATTATATACACACACACTTGTAATCTCCTGAGGATGTGCCTACTGGATTTCTGACCAGGACTTTGAAATGACCAAAGAAGAGACTTCCCCCTGGAGAACCAATCTCTTGTTTATATCTAACCCATTGCACTTTGGGGGTCAGAGCCCCAGCTGGCATAAGTCAGCATCACTCCACTGATCTCACCGGAGTGATGTGAATTTACATCAGATAGGACCTGGACCAGAGAGTTTAGCTTGTACTGCCTGGGTAGCTGGGCAGTACAGGCATGATTAATAAAGCTGGAAGTTCAGAATGGCACTATCAAGACTAAACTCTGCAAGGTGCGTTGGTTACAATGAGAGTTGAGGGTGTTTGATAACGCTCAGGTTCAAGCCCTCAATGCCTTGATTTGAGTAGCGCCCTAAAACAACCCAAAGCCATCAAATGGCAGAGGCGAGTGAAAGAAACAGACCCATGGAGAGCGTGATTGAGACAAAAACAGAGAGAGAGTGGTGAGGGAGTAACTATTATTCAGCCACTAGAGAGAAAGGATGGTTCAACGGGTCATGTGGAGGAAGGATGGTTCAGTGGGTCATGTGTCGACCTTGACTTTGGGAGATCCATATTCCATTTCCTGCTTCTCCTCATGTTTCCTAACCCTAACCCTCCCCACTCATGCTCTCTCTCTCTCTCTCTCTCTCTCTCTCTCCCCGCCACCACTCCCCAGGAGGGTCCTAGGACTGAGTCCTGAATTCTTGCTGCCCGAAGCTGGATAGATTTTTGTGTGGACATTAAAGGACAGGTTGGACTCAAATCTCAGTCTTCAGTACCTGGGCTTAGTGTGAAATATAAACATACTCTTGGGCCTGGGCTACACTCGCTATTCGTGTAGCTGAAGTCTAAGTATCTTAGTTCAACTTACCTGGCCGTCCTTACAGCGGCGAGCTGACCACGGTGGCTCGTCCGTCCACTGTGTTTATAAATCGATCCCCGATACATAGAACATTATCCGTCAATCCGGTGGGTAGTATAGATGTACCCTTAAAGTCTCTCTGGACCTCAGTTCCACTTCTGTAAAATGAGGGGAACCCCTGCTTCAGGAGGCTGTTGTGAAGATAAAAACAGTAAAGATTCTGAGGTGGTCAGATACTGTGGGGCCCATAAAAAAAATCTAGCATAGATTCTATTCTAAATTCATTTCTCCACTTACCAATGGTTTTCTACCACACATTTTTGGGGTGTTCTTTAGATTAGGTAATCAAGAAAATATGTGTCATTGGAAGCTGCTGATTGTTCTTTTTGTTTAAAGGATAGGAGGACAGGATTGGGTCTGGGCCAATTCCCTGTTTTGTCTTCCCACAAGTTAAAGAAACAGTAATGCCAATATTCCCAAGAAGAATAAATCTTGTTTGATTGTTTTGGCAGTACCCTCTAACAGGACATGAATAAGAATGACTTCCATTGGGAGCTCAGCACTTTGGCATATATCCTTCAAATTTCTGGTATTTCTTTTCTGCTTCCATTTCATGGAGCCCAGCCAAATTCCCATTGTTTTTGCATGGAGTTGGAGCCTGCCAGTTAGCAATGTCTGTCATTTGTTTACAAGGCAAGCTGGAATCCTCTTGCTGCTGAAATAACTGCTGCTTAGGGCTCTGTTTCATACAAGAGCAATCATGGCTTGGTAGGGACAGAAATTACAGTATCCCTTTTTTTTGGTCAAGGGTGGAAAGAAAGCATGATAGAAAGCTGGATGAAGCTATCCGGATCATTACAAAAAATCAAGACAATAAGCCACCGCAACTAATATTGAGTCCGATTTTGCCATCCGTGGGGGAAAGCTCTACTGAACAGGAGTAAAGGTGACAGGCAGGGCCGGCCTTGTGGGTGGGTGATGTGGACAACAGCCCAGGGCACCATGCTCAGGGGCACCATCTGAGTGCCGCAAGCTGGTGGGCCTGGGCTGCTGGAATGGAGGTGAGTGTGGGCAAGCCCAGGGCTAGAGGCCCTGGCCAGCCGGATCGGGGGCAGGCAATGCAGCCTGGGGCTGCCAGCCTGGATGGGAGGCACAGTCAGAAGGGTTCACCCCAGTGGAGCCAGCAGGCCAGTCCCTGGGCTATCCCTTCCTGCGGGCATGGGAAGAGGCTGGGCACCTGTTCTCCTCCTGCTAGGTGGTCAAGGGGAGTATAGCTGCGGGGGGGCGGGGGGCAAGCTCAGAAACTCCTCCCTGTGCAGCCTGGTTGGGCTCTGGGGCCAGGAGCTGGTCCTCACACCCTGCGCCCCACGCTGCTGTTCTCAAATTAAAAGAAAGGGCCACAAAATGTAAGTTCACCCGGGGCACCATTTTCCCTAAGGCCAGCCCAACGGGACAAAAATTATAATCTCTCCATTCCTCTGTTTCCCGTTCTTGAAAAAGAGAGTTGCTCATACTTTCTGCAACACAGGGATAACTCGAGGATAAATACATTAATGTATGCAAGGAACCCAGACAGTATAACAATGGGAGGGCATAGAAAAGCCCCTGACTAAATAATAATAATACCAAACTCTTATAGCATTTTAATTAAAACTAATATTATGTTTCCCATAATACTAAGTAGGCTGAGATTTCTATATACCAAACCCCAAACTTTATTTATATGTTGGAGACTAACTGGGTTATGTTAACCCCTTTGGACAATGTATTCCATTTAATTTAATACGACACTATCCAGTATTCCCATAACCCCACCCGTTTGACCTGCACCCCTCCAAGAACAATTAATGTGGTTTAATACTTTTTTTTTTTTATGTAACAAGGCCCACACTGAGAGGATGCTTTAGCATTTCATAGTGGAGCTAGACAGGTGAAGACAGCTGCTGGCAGGATATGTTAATATGCTTTCCCACCCAAGGTGCTGCTGAATTTTCACATTGTCACTGTTCTGAAACAGGTTCTCAGCACTAGACTGGAAACAGTGGGCTGTCTACTTGAAAAACTAGGAGAGGAAGTGTTCCTGAGGAATTAGAGCATAGGACTAGGTATTAGATGTCCCGGGACCTATTTTCAGCTCTGCCCCAATGCACTTTGGTCCATAAGTGTTTGGTATGCATAACTGGGTCTAGATTTTTTCAGCATATTGAGTGCCGAGCCGTTTGGAAAATCTGTCCATGAACGTCATATGGGCAATGATGATACTGACCACAGTGAGCCTGTCTAGGTCTTATTTTGGTCTGTGAACGGGAGAAGAGCATTTTGAACAAATCTGTCCCCAGCTGCGGGTGCTGAGCATTTGAAAATCTGGTCATGTGTGACCTTGACACTTGAACCTCAGTTTCCTCATCTGCAAAATGGAGATAAAACTTTCAGTTACCTAACTTATAAGGCTTAATTAACTAACAATTGTAAAACAGTTTTAGATCCTCGGATGCTACATTCTCACTAGAATAAAAGCATATGTAAAATATTAATACACAGACCATAATGGTTGTGAGTACAATTTTCCCCAACCCTCTGAAGAATAGTTGAGTTAATAACTAGTTAACTACTTGCAAATGTATAATTTTCTCATTTATACAACTAAATTGTAATTAACACATATGGCCTAAGGATACATGTGGGGGAAAAAAATCTGATTTTCTCCTCTTTTTTTCCCAAGTATGGATAGATTAAAATGTCCTGTTTTATGGGAATTGCATTTTAATGAACATTAATATGCACAGATCCATTTAAAGACAGCTTTTTTAAATCACTTCTTTTAATTACAGGGATCAGCTTGAAACAAAAGGACTTGAAAAGCATTGCAACCTCCCTGCCCCCACAAAAAATCCCTCTTGTTTGAAATACAAGCCTACAGAAAGTGTTTTGATTTTATTTTTCTTTTGTTATACTCATGGCAACATTATGCTTGCAATTACCATCTTTCAAATCAAAACTTTAACAATCTGCTAACCATCAGCTCATCAACAACATTGTGAGGCTTGCTAGGAAATATTTAAATCTGGCAAAAAGGAGGGAAAAAAACCCTCAAGAGGTTTTGATATGCTCCCAAAGATCATCTTTTATCTCAGAAGTTTGATTGAATCAAGGCAGGATGATGACCCATGATTAACAAAGGACATTTTTTTCTCATGTTTTTTTCATTTCCAGGATTGAAATTGTACAAAACTGATTTAATTTGATCATGAGTTTGGTTCTGATCTCTGTCAGTTGAAACAATGTTGCAGATTTGTCTTCTTGTTCTATTAGAATGAAGGGTGAACCTCAACAGAATCTCAGCTCATGCTCAGCTGAGCTGGAGAGGGGGTCAAGTTGCTAAGTTCAGATCTATGATACAAAGTTTGGAGGACATTTAAATGGGACGTGGCGGGATTAGTTCAGGCCATAGCTTGTATCTAGATCAGAAAATTTAGGGATGTTCAGATCTGGGGCCTTTGGGTCAAGACCCTCTTTCTAGTTTTGAACCTTTAGGGTTTGTTATTTGGATTGGAATTTTTTGTCGGAGCAGGTTTCTTTCCATGATTTCTAGTTCTTTCTGGGTTTGGGATGGGCCAGAATCTCCTGATATAAATATTCTATTTGCAGCATGGCAGTATTTATGCATCCAACCTGAGCTGCCACCAGGAAGAGGCAGGAACTGAACCATCATTAAATAATAATAATAATTAATAATTAAAACATGTTAAGCAAACTTTTTTTAAAAAGTTGAGCGGTTTGAGATTTGGGTTGCAGGGGGATTGTTTGTGTTTTGTTGTGTTTTATTTGAACTTTCCCTGGTTAGATTCACCTTGATCAGAAAGAGGGGTAGGAAGGATGGTGTAGTTTCCTCTTCTGTGAAATGGAGATAATGCTAGTGGCTCCCTTTGTAAAGTGCTTTGAGGTCTGCTGATGAAAAATGCCATAGAAGAGCTAGGTGGTAGTAATAGTGAATAGAGCACTGGACTAGAACTCAGGAGACCAGGAAACAATTCCTATATCAGCTACAAATTACTTGTGTGATAGTGGGGAAATCTAGAGCTGCTTGGGATTTTTTTAAAACAAAACATTTTTTCATTGAAAAAAATGAGATTTTTAATTTAAAAAGTCGCATGAAAAAGTCATATTTGATAACTTTCAGACTTGCATCAAAAACCAAAAGTTTTGAACCAGCGCAGTATGGATATGTTCCAGGTGATTAACAATAAAAAAAAACACTATTTTTTTCCACATAGGAATAAACGTGCTTTTCCAACCAACTCTAGTCCATCATTTAAGCTGTTCTGTGCCTCAGTTTCCTTATGTGTAAAATTAAGATAATGTTCCTACCTCACAGGAGTAGTGTGAGGATAAAATCCATTAATAACTGTGGGATGCTGAGATACCATGGTGACAGAGTTTATACAAGAAGTAAATAGGTAGAAAGGATATTCTTTCACCTTTGGTACATGAAGATTGTTTTGCTTCTTTTCATAAAAACGGGCATTCAGTGAAGCCAATGAGGGCTGCAAAGAATGAGTAGAGTACCTCAACAAGGCTTTGTTATACAGTAGTGTCATGTCTCCTCAAGGTGAAAGTTGGAATCCGTTCCTTGTTTGGTAGTTGTTACCAGATGACAGTTGTTTGACACCCCCCTCCCCCTCACCAGTTTAACATTGTTTGGCGAATCTGTTTGACAGCCCTTGACAGAGAGATGATAGAAGAGGACTGACCCTGTCTCCCTGGCACTATCACCCTTGTGCGTACGTTTACATTAAACACTAAGCCCAGGCCCTGACTCAGGTTTCAGCCCAAGCTCCCTGTCTGTCCACACACACCAGTCTGACTGAGCTCAACAAGCACTCATGACCTGGTACTAGGACCCCACTAAGGGTGTGTGTCAAAGTCTGAGTCTCCTTGTGACGCAGATCCTAGCCCTGTCATTGTGTAGTGGGGATGCAGGTCAAGCCACAAACCCCAATCAGAAGGTGTGTGCAGGGCAGTATGGACATGTTAGCATGGCTGTGAGACCCAGGTCCTGCAACTGTAAGCCAGCTTAACAACGCAGTGTCGATGCTCAAGTCCAGGCTTGGAAACACCAAGCCCGGGTCCCACAGATCTGGGCCTCATGTGCAGTGTAGACGTACCCAGAGTAGAATGGGGACACACTGAGTGGGGCAGGGGTCAGTGTGTAAAAGAAGCTAGCTGTTGACAGAGAACTTCAGTCTCCAGAGTTTCCGGGCCAGCATATTTTCTTCCCTATGTGGAGCAGTGCTGTCTGGAGTTCTTTACTCAGTGTTCCCCTCTGGCAGTCTTTGTTTCCATTCCTTTCCCTGCACATTTCATTTGTCCTCTGGAATTAGTTGATTCTGATTTCTTATTGGTCCTTCCCCTCTTGTAAGATGGCAGACATTGCTGTTAGTCGATAGGCATTCCCTCCCTTCACCAGAGGTAGAATGAGCTGGTGCCTGTCTTACCCTCACCAGCTCCCTCCTGTTACCCTTCTGACCTGGTACTTGGCCCTCCCCACTTCCCTTGTCCCTTTAAATTGGCTTCAGATCTTTTGTGGTCCCTCTCATCTCCATCAGAGGCAGAAGTCATTGCTATTCCTCTATATAGAACTCATATGAACCAGCAAGTGACCCTGTTATGGGATGAGAAGGAAGGATGGGCAGAATTGGCAGGCCGGTTTTGCTTTTTAGGCATTGGACAAGGACTTAGAGGAGCGGGGTTCTGTCTAGATCTCTGCTACAGATAGATGCAACATCGGACAAATCACTTAGGATCAGATTTGCTGAAGAACTGTGCATGCTGCTTTGAAAATTTAGCCCTTTTTAGATGTCAAAATGAGAACTGAGCTTTTCTGATAAGTGGCCCTCAATGTGGCTGCTAAGAACATGGAAATGTGTCCCCACCTCTTAATGTACCTCAGTGCCTCATCTGTAAAATGGGAATAATAATATGGATCTAGTTGTTTTGGGTGCTGTGGAAGTAAATTAAATAGTGATTATGACCTTACTGTAAGAACTGGAGCAGTATATAAATCCAGTTAGACACATGCTGTGTCTTCTCGTCCATCCCCTAATCCACCCTATCTCATTTCTCGGTCACAATGCTGTGACCATCTGCAGCCCTGGCCCTGGTCTCTTCTACGGCTGTTATGTGATGGATTCTGATGGGCGCCATATAGTCACACTGTCCCAGAAACAGCAAGGATCAATCCTGCAAGCTCAGGGATAGTGAAATGGATTTTTCTTTAATGCGCTCAGCTGAATATGTGAAGAAAAAAACAGTGTCATCCAATCTGAATGACAGAGAGAGCAGCATCCTACTAAAGGATATTCAAAGAGCAGAACTCAAAACATGAGACACCGGCGCAGTGTTTTTCCATCAGTTTAAAAATCTGTGTTTTACACACTCTTGCCTGTAGTAACCATCTCTTGGGAGCATGAAATTGAAACCTTTCCTCCCTCCCTAATATCTCCTCCTCCCCCTTCGCATGCACACGCACAGGCTTGTTGCATTAAGGTTGTTTGTGAGCACTGTGCTGCTGGCATTGATTTCTGTTTGTTTGTCTCTCTGAGTAAGAAGAGATCAGAAGGACACTTATTTTCAAAATAAAAACCACATCTGAAGGATTTATTCTGACTTTGCAAATAGATGAAAGGGGGAGGGAGGGAAGGAGGTTTGATATGAGGCCAACCCAGGCGGACTTAACGAGTGTTCAAAAAGCAAAGGACTTTTTTTAGGATTAGGATGAAGAAACAATTACAGTAGCACCCAGATTCTCATTGTCCTTGGTGCTGTATATACACATAATAAAGGACAGTGCCTTCCTTAAAGTATTTGTAATCTAAATAGACAAAAGAAGTATTGTTATCCTCATTTCACAGATGGGGAATTGGAACACACAGATATTATCTGGCTTGCTCAAGATTATGAGTGGAATCTCCAGCAGCGCAGAGAATGAACCCAGATAGCCTAAGTCCTGGTCCAGTGTCTTAGCCGCAAGGTGACACTCTCAGTTATGCATGCATAGGGGCAGAGGTGCACTAGGGAAGAAAGAAGATGCACAGCATCTAGGCAGTAGCTCACTGTAGGAGTGCAGGGAAGTGAGGGTGTGATGTTCTGTTACCCCAGCACAGCTTTGGTGCTGTGCACCAGGATCCAGGCCGTGACTCTCCCTCATCCCACCCAGAGATGGCTTCTGTGGGACCACCAACACTCGTAGAGCCCTTCTTGTCCTTTTCACATATCTTTCCCCATCCTCTAGTGCACCCATACTAGAGCTCCCCAAACATGCGTGCATGGGAAATTAGAATCCATGTTCCATTACAAGAGAAGAGATTCAAACCAAGAAATCACATGGGGTTCTTGCACTCTTGTAGATAAAGCTAAACTGAAGAAATTTAGATGAAACAATTTTCTGGTGGAATATGCATTTCTGTTGAAATGAAAATGCTTCCCCAAACCGGGTTTATTTCACTGGCATTTCATTGGGGGTGGGGGGGAAAGATAAAAAAGTTCCAACAAAGTCAAAACTTCACATTTTGACATTTTCAAAGCAATTTTTTAAAAAAAATTGAAACAACTCTTCATTTTGAATATTTTTATTTTTATTTATAATATATATTATTATGTAACTGACTCACCCTGCCTTACTTAGCTTTCTAGCCCTGTTCATTCCACAATGCCTGGTGATCTCACCAGTGCCACTACCCATCACTGCTCTGAAACAGCTGTGAGCTGGGGATGCCTGCTGCCATGCAAATTACACACCAGAATTCCCATACACATGGCTGCCAGATTGGCACCTACCTTGTTCAGAATGGGTGTGGGCTTTCTCTAGGCTGTCGGTAACTGTAGACAGGTATCATAGGGCATACAGTGAAGTCTTCACACTTTCTTGGGGGTCTCAGATCCTGGGCTCTGCCCTGAGCCCAAATATCTATACTGTAATTTTACAGCCCCACAAGCTGGAGTCAGCTGCTACTGACCAGTTGAGGGTGTTTTCTTGCTGTGTAGATCTTCCTAAAGGGGCCTCATTCTTGCTCAGCCACACTACTGCAATGCCAGGGGCTTCAGTGGGATCACAGCATTGGTAAGAGGGTAAAAATTGCCTTAAATAGGATTAATGGCTGCAGTGACAAGTTGTGCAGGAAAGTGGTGGGAGGTATAATCTGTTAACTAGGAGTTAATGGGGAGGCGGGTGTGTACACATAAGAGGCACTGGGAGTGATGTGGTTTTGGCATGGAGGAGGAAGTAGCATGAGCATGCATGCCACTATTTCAGATGAGACAAATTTTAGGCCGTGTCTACACTGCACCTTACTGTGCCATTGCAGCCGCACCCTTGTCAGGTGCACTCTGTGGCCGCTCTTTGTTGCCTGGAGAGAGCGGTCCCAGCAACAATATAAAACTACCTCCAAGGAGGGGCGTAGCTTCATTGCTGGCTCTGCAGCTCCTGCCGGCAAAACACTGTCCAGACTGGCGCATTTTATTTTTTCACACCCCTGAGCGACGAAAGTGCTAGTGCAGATATAGCCTACGTCTCAGATGCTTTTACTGTAATCTTTGCTGGAAACAGAAGGCAATCAAAGATGGGGGAAGAAAAACCTTCCTCTGTTGTTTGTAGAGCAGATTGCTATAAAGCAGTTTATATAACTAATAGCTATTCTAATATTCTGGAGAGTATTACACCAATTCATGCTGGGGAAGAGGGATTAGCGGGTGTAGGGCTGTTTGTCTGCCCCCTGCATGTTGTATAATCAGTTATGCCTGTGAGTAGTATTTTTATTTAACCCTAAGGCCCCACTCCTGCAAACACATGTATGGGCTTACCTTTAATACCATGTGTACTTCCCTTGATTTCAATGCGACTGCTTCCGATAATAAAGTTATGCAGATGTGTAAGTGTTTGCTGGACTGGAACCATATTGCAGTTGAGTGTTCAATCCACTGGGACACCTGGCTCAGAGAGTTTACAGTTTAAACTGCTACTGTTTGACACCTACTTTGCTCTCAGCATGTAGTAGCATAAATGACAACACAGGGTGCAGGGCAGATGAGAGTTGGATCCAGTGCCCATATCACGTGAAGAGGAAGGCATGTGGCTAGACTGGTACTATGAGATGTTATTACAAAGAATGTCCAATTTAATTGGGGAAGGGAATATAAACCCCTCTAGTGCTGCAACATTTTAATGAGGCAAAACAGCATCATGTTGCAATGGAGTACTCAGATTTTTACAGAGGGAAGCAAAGAGAGCAGCTTTTAGTGATTGGACAGAGTGGCTGGCTGGACCTCATAGGATCGGCAGCACTCTGGTGCTGACTGAACAGTACCATGATGTTTTGCAGACACAGAATTTGATTCATCCACACTGCGAGATTTCCCAGTGACCCAGCTGAATTGGGTCACCCAAATGCAATTACTGGCTGAATTCTGGATGAAATAAATTGCCTGTTGCATTTCTTTGATGGAAGTCCCTCTCCTCCAGCCAGCCTATTGATCAGTGAATACACACAGACTGTAACATCGTTTGAGTCCCCACCACGACATACACACACATCAATATTTGGATAATATGCTCCATAACATAAGGCTGGAGTGGCTTGTTTGTAATGTCACCATTCACCAGCAGGTGTCCCTTCAAGCTCACCAATTTTCTGCATTTCTTGAAGAGATGCCAGATGAAGATATTATTAACTGCTAGAAATGATCTCATACAACTCTGGATGAAACTTCATGGTGCATAATATGCTTTACTGAGCTTCCATTGTACAGAATGGCACAATGTGAAAATGTGAGGTTTATAGCAGAAATCGACCTCAAGCCAAACCCCGTGTCTGAAAACCCCCAAATGCTGGGAAGGTCTTTATGCTCATGAGGAAAGAATGGTCTTGTGGTTCAGGTAGTGCAGTGGGATATAGGAGAATTTGACTTCATTTCCCAGCTTTGCCATAAACTTTTTCTGTGATCTTAGGCAAGTCACTTTATCTGTGGGTACTTCCCATCTGTAAAATGGAGAGAATTATTTCTTCCTTACAGGATACACTCATTCATTAATGACTGGGAAGGGTTCAGTCAAAGCGATAATCTTATCCATATAAATACCTAAACAGATTATTTTAAAAAGCCAAAGTCAAATACCTCCAACATATAGGGTGGTTTGAACTTGATTGCCAGTACAGATTTGTATTTTGTTATGGATACAGCTTGTAGAGCTGGTCAGGAAAAATTGGTGATTCTTTCTCTCTATGAAAATGGACATTTTCCACAAATTTCCATTTTGTCAAAAAACATTTTTTTGCTAAAAAAGAGTGCTTGATGGACAATATTTGACCCACTCTCAATCACGTGTTTAAGCTTATCTGTGGCATATCTGCAAAGTTTATTTCTGAAATTATGCATCCAAAATCTACTTGTTGAGAACTGCCAATTTTAAAACTAACAATCTCTGTAGCTGACTTAGCTAATGCATGAGATCAATTCTCTACTCTAGCTTTTCTGGTGTGTAGGATGTTGCTTAGTTGATTTGGATATTTTTGTATATTATTATTTACTGAGCACCACTACTGTGCTCATGCCACGTAAACATGGGGCTCTATCATATATGGGTTATTGTATGGCGTCATGGGTCCACCTGATGATTGCATCATGGGTTGCATTTGATTGTATAAGAAGGGTCATAAAGGAAGACATGGTGCCTGCTGCTTCTTCACATTGTAAAGCAGTTTGCTAATGATGTATCTGTTTCTCTGAAGCAATGTAGGAGCCTATGAGGGCAACAGGATGCTTGAGACAACATTTTGATACACACTGAGTAATAAACGTTACAAGGCAACTTTGGAGCTATCTTGTAAGATACACAAATGACTTAAAGACATCAGGTAGGATACAGTCCTACCTTGCCTTGAGAGATCAGTGCAATAACCTAGCAGGCCCCTTCCATCTATCATTTGTAGGGGGATGATTCTGATCTCACACCAGCGTTTTTGCTGATGTGACTCAGTGGAGCTGACTCCTTATATAGATTAGTATAAATATGAACAGAGTCAGGCCCTGTGGTTCGATAGCACATCAGGCAAAAAAAATTCTCTCTCTCGCTCTCTGTAATATATTTTATCCTTCCATGGCACCTCCATTCACAAATTTTAAAATTCATATAGGGATCAATCATCACTGACTTCCCATGAACTGAGGATGAAGTCCTTAACAAACTGAGCTTCAACATAATCCTGTGAGGTAGCTGTTTTCCTCCTTTTACAGAAGGAGAGATGGAGGCACTGAGAAATTAAAGGTAAAATTTTCAAAAACTGGCTTCACTGTGAAAGGACCTGCTTTTCAGAAAGTTCTCAGCACTCACAACACCTTTGAAGACCAGGCACAAGTTGTCTTGATATTGGCTTAAGTGGCGTCCTGTGAAAATGTCCTTAGTAACTTGCCCAGGGCCACAGAGTGAATCTAATTCACGTTTTCCTAAATCCCAGCCTTGGGCTCCAAATATGAGATAAAGTTTCCTCTGTGTTGAATAATTCCTCCAGTGGTAACTCATAAACTGACTCATGTCACCCCTCTGAGGGTAATCATTGCTAATGAACTTCAATTACGCTTACGGCAATCACAGTCTGGGCCCATGGCATTAGCTGGGGATTAATGATCGCCTGCAAAAGACCATCCCCGGTTAATCCCAGTTGGCTGTCAACTTCTCGGAAATGCCTTAAATCAAGGTCATTATTGCAGCAATAAGCAGTAAATTCAATGAAAGAAAAGGCAAAGAGAACTTTTATTCCAAGTATTTTTATTCTCTTGTGCAACATGCCTGTACCTGTTGTTTTGGGGTTATATATCTGATGGCAGCAGCAGTTGTTTCCATGAATGCTACTTACTGTGTGGGTAGCTTTATGCCACTTTGTTCTTCAAAATTTGTAAATAAGTGCCTAGTTGCTAAGGTGACAAGAATTTTATAATAGTCACTCAGATAAATAAATATCCCAGGTATAGCTAGGTAATTAAAGTTCCCTAAATAGGCCAATCTACATTTTCATTTCCATTCTTCATGTTCCTCCTAATGTAGTGAGTGCATTAAACACCCCTTATCACTCCAATGCTTCCTACAGAAGCCTGTTTCTGTTCAGTCTTATCCTTGGTAAAACAAGAGATTGGCATCAGATAGCAGTACAGCAGCAAAGACAGAGGAACATAGGAATTGCCATACTGGATCAGCCCAGACGTCTTTCTTGTCCATCAGCCCTTTGCCAACGGTGACCAGTCCTAGGTGCTTCAGGGGAAGATACAAGGAATCCCCACAGTACACAGTTAGGGGATGATCTGCCCCAAAGGATAATTTTCTCCTAACACCCATTAATTATAGATTGGTTTATGCCCTGATGTAGGAGGAATTTTTATAGGGTGTCAATAACACAAGTGATTATTTACATTGGACATTTTAGGCTAGATTCACCTCCGACCTCAATTTATTGATTTCTAGTTGTAGCCCTGCCTCAAGAGAAAACATCTACATGTTAATTTATGATGATGATGATGATGGGTGGCATTTAAACATAGATACATTTAATCAATGCTCCCTACCTCTCAAACGCCTGTATATGAACTTTCATTGCTTTATTCTTTGAATTTACACACACCAGGGCAACTAATAGCTCAGTATTGTGGTAATTTGATTTTTGTTAAATCCTTACTTAGGGGTGTTGTGTTTCCTCTCAAAATCTTATTTATGCTTTCCTTGGTTTCCAGACTGCCCTCCATTCCAAACGGTGAACTCATCCATATGATGCTGTCATTAACAGGCTTACAATAAATTCTTACACAGATGGACTCCATTCCTCTCTTCCACCCAGAAAATGATGGATTTTTTCCCCTGCTGTTAATAAGCAAAATGTACAGAAAAGGGAAGTTAAAAACATATGATCAGTTGTTGCCTCTGAAGGCAATCTGTGGCCTCTTCTATTGTGAGTTCAATCTGGCTATCGATCCATCACAAATTAGCAGCTGGCTTTCTGCAATCTGATTTATGAGTGAAGCACAGAGAAGTGAAGTGACTTGTACAAGGGCACACAACTGGTCAGCGACAGAGCCAGAAATAGAAGTCTGGTCTCCCAGTTGTCTGCCTTATCAACTAGACTGCATTCCCTCTCCTTACTGGACATTTTAACATTCATCTGAAACCAGGATTGTACTCTGTCCCCCAACTTCTTTCTGCCATTTCCACTTATTGTCTCCTGTCTTCAGTTTAAATGGTTAGCTTTGTGGGGCGATGACCATCGCTTTGTTATGTTTTGTACAGTGACTATCACAATGTGACCATGTCCTCTTAAGTGCTACTGTAGTAGAAATAATAAATAACACATGACACATGCACCAGTGATCTGTTCTGCTCTGACAAATTCTTCCTTTGTACACAAGAAGCATTTAAAAAGATTATTTCAGTCCCTAGAAATATTTGGGACATTTTCTTTACAGAAATGTGTTTAACGTGCCATTCCCCCCGCCCCGAAAAATGGAGGAAAATGTCATGTGATTTTCCTACCGCAGTTTAAAATTTATCCGCCCCAAAATCAACACGTCCAACTATCTTGAGAGCAGCTTGTTGTGAAGCTTAGCTAAGTGCTGGAAATGTCAGTACTCAGTGGGTTTTGGTGACATTTGTGGATCTGCTGGGAGACAGATTCAGGCAGCTCCCCACGGAGGAATCTGAGCTGAATGTAGAGGGAGAGGCATTTTTAGAACAGCTTTTGCATAAGTTTGAACTGACTTAGCTCGGCTAAGATAAACAATTTTGTTTGCCTGAAAAGATTAAAAAGAACTAGCAGCTCCCATCAGCACATCAGTGCAGAGATCTCAGCAGCTTGACAGGAAAAAAAAAATGAGGAATATTAGGATGTTGTATTAAAATATGTAAATAAGACACTTTTTACTTAATTTGAAATAATCGTGACCCCACTAGTTCAATATAAGTGTTGTCAGCACACAGGCCTTGTCTAGACCTGTTGCACTGGTTTCACTTAATTCTCTCTCTAAACCACTTTCGTAAAACTGATTCAAATGCCCCTCTCTTTCTTTTGGGTGGCTTATTTCAGTTTAGTTTAAGCAATTCCTAAATGAATGAAACTAAACCAAAATAAGACCAGCTTAAATTGATATACGAATGTCCACTTAACATTCTGCACTGGTTTAACTAAATCTGTTTAAAATCAAACCATTAGTAACAATGGGGCATGGTGTGTGTTTACACCAGGCCTTTGAAACAGGGGCATGATTCACCCCCTCTTTACCATTGGTGTAAATTGGGACTAAATCTACCAGATTTATTCTGGTATAAAACTTTTATGAGATAAATCCTTACTGGTCTGGAAATGGGAAATTTATATGTGGAAAGGATACAGGTTCCAAAATTGTGAGATGTTTCGTTAGAGGAAGGGATAGGAACATTCTGACAATTAAAACTACTTGGCAAACATGGGAAGACTAGAAATCACTGTACACCCTGTTGCACTGTACATCTACTATTGCAAAAAAAGCAAACATCATTCTGGGATGTATTAGCAGGAGTGTTGTAAGCCAGACACGAGAAGTAATTTTTCCGCTCTATTCCATGCTGTTTAGGCCTCAACTGGAGTATTGTGTCCAGTTCTGAGCGCCACATTTCAGGAAAGATGTAGACAAATTGGAGAAAGTCCAGAGAAGAGCAACAAAAATGATTAAAGGTCTAGAAAATGTGACCTATGAGGGAAGATTGAAAAAATGGCTTTGTTTAGTCTGGAGAAGAGAAAAGAAGACTGAGAGGGGACATGATAACAGTTTTCAAGTACATAAAAAGTTGTTACAAGGAGGAGGGAGAAAAATTGTTGTTCTTAACCCCTGAAGATTGGAGAAGAAGGAATGGGCTTAAATTGCAGCAAGGGCGGTTTAGGTTGGACATTAGGAAAAACTTCCTGTCATGATGGTTAAACCCTGGAATAAATTGCCTAGGGAGGTCCATCATTGGGGATTTTTAAGAGCTAGTTGGACAAACACCTGTCAGGGATGGTCTAGATAATACTTAGTCCTGCCTTGAGTGCAGGGGACTGGACTAGATGACCTCTCAAGGTCTCTTCCAGTTCTGTGATTCTATGACCCCAAAAAACACCACCACGGTTGGCAATTTTGGTGTCTTTGCTGACACTCCTGGCAAAAAACCTAGTGTATTAAAACTGTAGTCTCTCTTCTGGAGATGTAGGTTCAGACACTAGTCAGGGTCTTCTACACTGCCTGGGAGATTAACTGTCTACTCCATCTCAACCTTCTTTGTCTTGGTGATTTAATGGGTCAGAAGTAACTACCTCAGGGTCAGTGTGGAGTCACATTGGTGATGATAGCTTTTCCTGGGAAACATGGACTCCATACCAACATAGACTCCATTCCTACAGACACCTTGACACACTTTTAACTTTACTCCCTTGAGTAGTCCCATCAAAATCGATGTAAAGTTAAACCCATACATAAGTGTTGCAGGATCAGAGCCTTAGAGAATGGAGATTAGAGCTGAGCAAATATAGCATGGATATTCATGTGAATAAAGCTCACCTATTCAATTCCCTTGTATAGGCAACCTCTTTTATTCACTTACTCTCAGACATCTGAGGTCAGGGCTACACTAACCACCAGATAGGCGGGTAGAGATTGATCTTTCGGGAATTAATTTATCACGTCTCATCTAGACACAATAAATCGATCCCCGAGCAGTCTCCCGTCGACTCCAGAACTCTACTGCAGTGAGAAACACAGGCAGAGTCTATGGGGGAGCTGCAGCAGTTGACTCAGTGCTGTGAAGATGCTGAGGTAAGTCAACCTGACTACGTCGACTTCAGCTACACTATTCATGTAGCTGAAGTTGCATATGTTAGGTCGATCTCCTCCCCGTCCCCCTCGCCTCCCCCTGATGTAGACCAGGGCTGAGTGAGCAAAAAATCCCACCACAAATGCTAATGTAGATAAATATTTGCAAGAGTATTCACACCAGAAGTGCTCGGTGACCATTTTGCAAATCTCTTTTTATTATTCACATAATAGATGTGTCAAAAATTTTCAAATATTCAAGCATATCTCATGTACAGAAAAAGACTCCTGATTTAAAATCTAGATCCACCCATGCCAAAAAAAGAACTAATATCATGTGACTTAGGTGGCCAAACTGACCGTTCAAGCAACAAATAGTGAATACTCACAGGCTAAAGCCGTGTGTGAACAAACCATTGACAAAAAATTGTTTGCAAATTATAATTGAATAATTGAGAATAAATAAATAAGCAAAAAAATCAACCAGTTCATGTTTATTTTCAGGAAAAAAAGAGCTATACTGGCCAGATGCTTCATTCATAACAAATACTTCAGCCATCTCTAACAGGGAATATGTTAGAAATTTCAGCCATGCTAGTGAGGTTGCATTTTGAATTAAATACAAATAAGTTATTATATATGTTTAAGAAAAAATGGCTAGTATGTAATTAAATGTCAGGGGATTGTTAAAAGTATTTTAGAAAAAATAAAGAGCCAAAGAGGGCTGCTATCATACCATACTTACACAAAATTACACAAGCTTCAAATGTGTAATTAGGGTGGAGAAGTGTAGATCCATGCACTGTAGTGGCATAAAATTACAGTGGTTACTCCAGTTATAGGAGGAATAGTGCCAGTAAACATGCTGTATATTTTGGTGTTATTAACACATACATGCAGAGTCTCCCCTCTTTCTCTGAACAAAGCGACTTTAACACAACACTCCGAGCAGCAAAGAGTAAGTTAAAGTTTGTTCTTATATTATGGGCCTAATCTTGGTCTCAAATATACCTGCAAGCATCAGGAGTAACTTCGGTCCCTTTGGAACTATGATGCTTTATATCACCTCTAAGAAAGTAGCACTGAGCAGGAAAATAATATAATTTAAGTTTAATTTCATCCCTAAGGCAAATAATATGGATTGCAGCTGAAGCAAATGATCTCTTTTTTAAAAAAAAAAAAAAAAAACCCAGGGAGAAAAAACTAAGAAAATATGCTAATGGAAATTTAAATTTTTGCAAACATCTGATAAAATACTTTGTAGTATTTCTTTAAATATTTTTTTAAAATGTTGATTCAAGGTCAAATATCCAACTCGATATTCTGGTACTTTTTGCTTTTTTTAAAATGCAACATGTTTCAAAGTTACTCTCCTGTTTCCTTATGCATTCATTCAAGGCATATATTTGGTTCCTCTACCTCTCTGTAACACACATGTTTATAATGGCATATTGATTTCAAATCTAACTTTAAATGAAAGGAAACATCTTCTCTGCTGCAAACAGGAAAGTTTCCCATGAGCTGCCCCTTGGCTCACAGTCAGTTGAGTTAATATATTTTCCTTTCATGATGTTCGGCTGTGGGGAACTAGAATGTGTTTTTAAAATGGGGAAATGGAGACAGCTGAAGCGAAGATGAGCTTGGTTTGCTATGGAAATATCTCCTTTATATAAGAAGCAGTGCGGTCAAGTAGAAAAGTTGCTTGCTTTGTATCCCGATTCTAACATTTACTTGATGTGTGGCCTTGTTACTTCACCTCTCTGTTTCTGCTCCCACTCTTTGTTTTGATAATTTAAATTATGTGCTCTGCAGAGCAGTGGCTCTCTTATATTCTTTTTGCTGTTACACTATTATAAATTGGGGGTAGCTCCCTTGAACACTATGATCCAGTTCTTCAGTAATCAGCATAGTTCCACTGGCCAACTTAACACCAGCTGAGCTTCAGGGACAAGGAGAGAAGGGACATAAGCTTTGTACTAAGCAAAATGAAGAGATGCAGGCAAGGGGGAATTCCTTTCCGGGGTCTTACACATGTGGGTGTGGTGGTGGGGGAATGGCTTTCAGAGAAGAGAGTGTAGTGCTTTCCCACACAGAAAACAGCCTGCCTTTGACCCTGTCTAAATCCACTTACTCATTTACATTTTCTAGTAGTCAGACACTGATATTTCTCATTCATGGGCTGAGCTTTTAAAACAGTTGGTAAATAAACATCCAAAATATGGTGGGAGATGGGGAAAGAAGACACATTGTGGTGTGTTTGCCCCACCACTAGTCACCAGAAAGCCAGTATCAACAGATATCAAAGATATATTGTATCCTAGTGGATTTAGGCTCCCAAGTCAGTAAAGGTACGTCTTCACTACCCGACGGATCAGTGGTTAGTGATCAATCTATTGGTGATCGATTTATCGCATCTCGTCAGTCCGGAACTCCAGCTCGCCAAAAGGTGCAAGCCGGAGTTGACAGGAGAGCCCGCTGCCGACCTCTGCCGCCATGAGGATGGCAGGTAAGTCAGCCTAAGATGCGCCGACTTCAGCTATGTTATTCACACAGCTGAATTTGCATATCTTAGGTCAATCCCTTCCCTTAGTGTAGACCAAGCCTTAGTGCTGAGTGAAGCAACACCTAAGTCCCTTTAAAAATCTGGGCCTTAAGGCTTGTCTTCACTAGAGCCGGGAGAGATTGATCTTATGGCGATCGATTTATCGTGTCTCATCAAGATGCAATAAATCGATCACCAGCGGTGCCCCCATTGACTCCGTAACTCCAGCTCGCCAAAAGGTGCAAGCTGGCATCAACGGGGGAGCGCACCGCCGCCGCCGTGAGGACGGCAGGTAAGTCGGCTGTAGATACGCCGATTTCAGCTACGTTATTAACGTAGCTGAAATAGCGTATCTACAGTCGATCCCCCGTGCTAGTGAAGACCAGCGTGGGGGATCAACTGTAGATAGTCTCTTTGTGCTTCACATCCCCATCAGTGAAATATGGCTAATACCACCCCTTTTAGACAGTGTTGTCTATTTAAATTGGAAATCGTCCATGCAACAACTGTCTTTTATTCCTAAATATACAGTGTGTATAGGCCTCTAGGAGCTATCATAGTCCAAATACATAAGAATAATAATTAATAGATTACCTTAGTGAGACAGAATAATTAACTCTGTAAAGGGGTTGTTTCCCAAAATAAATACGCTACCAAAAAAAAAATAGTTGATATGGTTTTAACTTCTTTTTCTCTGTGACAGTTGCAAAGCACTCCACCTCCCTAGATCCTTAGGGCCACAGGAACTCATATCCCACATAGCGACTCCCACCCAAATTACTATTGTCCCTCATGCTGCCTCATTTTGTGGCCTCGTCCTGCTCTCATGTTTTCCTGGAACCTCACTGAATGGATTTCCCATCCTATCCAAGGCCATTCATTATTGCAGTTTATGAGTTAGCTGTGCTTCACTCCACACAACTAGTTTGCCGCTTTCCTGCAGGCATCTTAATGCCTAATTTTCAGCAGTCAACCTCCAAATGAAAATCACTATCAGTATGGTAAGCGTTTGGAGTATTAGTATTGATTTATGCCTTGGGTGAAGAGGTTAATTAAATGTGAATTTTAAGCCGACAACATGATTAGGGGAGTGAGGAAACCTGAATTCATGAATACTTCCAGGGCTGTTAAAACCATTTAAAATGAACAATGACTGGAAAAAACCCATCTGTAACCAGCAACTGGATTAATGCCATTCTGATGACTTTAAGAGAAATAACGGATTCTTTCTCAGATATTTAAGTCCAGCTGGGTTTTTTGTTTTGCATTTATATTGACATTAGCACTGAATTTCATACATTTTTATTTAAACCGCCCTTATAAATTCTGTTTTTGTTTCTCGTCTTTCTTTTTTTTTCCTTTAAAATTTAATCATGCAGTCATTAGTTCATCTGGATCTATCAAATTTGAGACCAAGGCTAGTCTCAGTCAATACATCTTTAAAGAGCTGCTGAATGGCCTTCGATAGAAAACTGAACAACATAGGGTCAGATCCCTACCTGGTGTAAATCGACATGACCCTATTGAAGTCAATGGAAGGACATCAGTTTGCCCTTGCCTATTCCCTTCAGAAATGTTTGGACTCAGAGTAGCACTTGGTCCAACTCCCACTGAAGTGAGTGGTAAGACTCTCATTGATTTCAATAGGAGATCAGGACATATGTATGATACTATAGGGTGCTAAAACACCTCATAGAGGTTCTGAACATCCCTCCCCTCCCATTGACCTCAGAGAGAAATTAAGGCATTTGGAATTTCCAGTAGCTGTGTGTCACCTTGCAAGTTGGAGTGTCTCACATAGATTTTTTCCCCCTGCTGAATAGGATCATTTGCAAGAAACCAGGATCTTTGTTAGGCAGAATTTCATCACATTTATGTGAACAAAAAAGAATGAAATTCAGGTTGTGAAAATGGAAGACAATGTATAGTATAAGGGGTGGGATGTGAATGGAGCAAACAAAGAAACCCTAATGGGCATATATTCAAATGGAAGGGAAAAGAAATACTTGGAAAGCAGTAACCCTTTAAGAGAGCTAGTCATTCAGGTACCATGGTTCATTGTATGAACGTGAAGAAAAGAGTGGACAGCTTGGTTGGTATGTTATGTCCTGATTGTTACTATGTATTAGTGCTCTCAGACAGATTGTATTCTGCCATATGGGTTACTCATTCTCCTGCCATTCCAACTCCTCACCAGAGATGTTTTCACTGGGGCAATCTTATCTGGGCCATGGTGACTTCCTAAGATCACAGAGGGAGTCTGTGGCAAAGCAAGGAAGTGAACCCAGAGCTCCTGAGTCTTTCACCAGTGGCTTAATCACAAATCCATCCTCTATATTATTTAAGAAACACTGGCAAGGGAGAAAAGGGATGTTTTCAGATGAGAAGTTCAATCAGGTGGAATCAGTGATATACAAGAAAGATTGTTCATGACAGAAGGAGCTACTTAGGTAGAAGTTCTCACATCAACAACTGCAAGAGGGTGGGAAGGGAAAAAGAAGAGGCTGGCAATGGACAAGCAGAAGAAGCAGGGAGAAAGACACAAGGCCTGTGTCTCCTTTGCTTGCGCCTTGTGTCATCATTCATACCTGTGCAAAGCAAGCAAAAAGCTGAGTGAAAGGAGACTTTTAATTTGGCAGCATGTTGCATCCACTTGGCCAAGGTGTAGGTGGCTACACAAAGATCATTACAGAGGAGAATCAGGGCCAATGTTTGGGAGAGAAGCAAAGTTATGCAAAACTGGAAATGTAAACTTTGGGGGAAGGGGGAAACTTGGTGAATTGAACCTAGTCAGAATGTTCACCCACACCCAATCATTAAGTTTCCCCAAGTCCTAGCACAATGGAGACACATCACAGTTCCAGTCTTATTAGTTAGAAACTTCGATGGTATCAGTAAAGATCTGGATGCAGTTGAGGTGTCAGTGTTTGAAAAGATTGGTGGAAGATTTCAGCAAAGCTGGGGCTTTGGAGATTCTTTGTGAGAAACCTAAAGTGGAAATTAATTTGGAGACTGGGAAGAGAAGTGAGATTCAAAAAGTTTTGGGGGATGGAGGAAGAATAAGATATGAGGACAGAAAATGTATAGAAGAGGGGACATTTTAAAACAATAGGCCAGATTCATCCCTTGTTTAACTCCATTGAAATCAGTAGAATGTGATCAGGAATTAATTTGCCCCAGTAAACTGGGGAAAAAGAAAATTTTGTTTTGCATTTTGCCTCAAGCAGAAACCTGACATTTGGTAGATGATCCTTTTCCTGGACTAAACTTTGGGGTGTCAAAAAGAGAAAGGATTGTCCCTCTCAAAATGCATCTGCTAAAAAAGACAAACTGAAGGACCTTATGGAACGGACTTTAAAATATGACTTGATCTATTCCTGAATCCTGGATGGCCCCTGAAATAACTACTAATGATAACTGAATAAATAATTAGTACCCAGCTGAGGCTTAATTAGAGGCTGAGATATTAGACTGAGGCAGTTTAGTGAGAGGCATTGGTTTTCACTACCTGTTGTAGTCAGTTTTCCTTTCTCATGAACAGTTCACATCTTTCAGTGCCAGAAATATGAGCAGCATCCAACAGGGTCTGTTTTGGTGGCTCAACAATATATAGCAAATGAGTTGCCAATAGCCCCTGCAGCCCCAATACATGTGAACCACGATTTGGCAGGGAACTCAGCTACATGCCTAACTTTAAGTATGTGGCATATGCTTGAGTACCTTGATGAACCAGGGCCTTAGATATTAAAGTAATGGGTGATATACTGGAAAACTCTATGGCAGATACCATGCACACAACTATCTCTGGAGTCAATGAGAGTTTTGTCTGAATTAGGACTGTAGAATATGCAACAGAATGTAACAGCTAGATAAAAGAAGTTGAGATTTGACATAAATCTCATTCCCTTACCTTCCTTGCCTTTGCCAAGCTCTCATGGTTATCAAGAGAGTTGCTCATTTATTTTTTTAACCTTTGGGAGGAGGATGAGTTTGTTCCGACATGATCCTATTGAGTCTAAAGATGTTAAGAAGAAAAAAAAAAGAGTTTTCGGTCCTACACCAGGGGCATCACTGGGCTTATGTTTTTACCAGGAATACAGACAGATAATCCCATAGCAATTCAATGATCCCACTGGGTCCATCATGGTAAAAAATATCTATATTTGAGGGAGAATTTTTGAAAAGTCTGAGGTTATTTTTTCAGGTATCATTTACACCCACAAATGTGTGACCTCATATTTTGCAGCAGGTGCAAATTTGAGTACTTTCACTTTTAACTACCTGATTTATACCCATTCTTCCACTAGACGCTAGTAGTTGGTGTATCTTCAGTGGAATTGTTAACTAAAGCCCCAGTTCAGCAAAGCTCTTAGTCTTATGTTTGGAATTAGGCAGGCTCTTAAGTGTTTTGCTGATCCTGGGCTTAAGTTACCTGCAGGCAAAAATTATGCCATCAATATTGGCTATGTGACCTGCCTGATTATAATGGGGTTGGATGAGCATGACTGAAGGCAAAATGTGATGCATACAAAGGACCATATTCTGTATTGTATTACCCTGTTTTTTTACCTCCATTGAAGTCAGAGGAATTCCAGTATAGAACTAGAACATTGCAATGGAGAATCAGACTGAAAATGGTTATTATTTGTACTGACATTTAAATTGGAAAGAACATGGCTCGACTTTGAAATCCCAAGTTGAGTTTGCATGGCAGACTGATACAGGGCACGCGGGGGCTGGGGAGGGGCATGTCTGAGCCCATCTTTTTACTTGTAAGCTGGGCAAATATTAGGTGGAGTCATTGCGAGATGATAAATCTGGAACCCCACAATGCTTTTTTTACCGAGTCACTCTGCAGAGTGTAACTGTACTCCAAGCCCATTAACTTTCTGTTCTGCCCTAGTTGGCCAGTAATAATAATTAGCCCCTCTGCTTCTTATTGCCTCCCTTTATGTGCTGGCTAGTAGACTGCTAACCTATCTCCCCTTGGTTTTCTTTAGCCTGAACAGAAGGTACACAGCAGTTTTAAGAGCCTAGTGATTGGAGCTTTTAAATATGCGTTAATCTTTCCTCTTCAAGTGAACACAAATGGACATATGTTGTAGTGGGCTGAATTTGAAAAAAAAAAAAAAAGTGAAGTAGTTGGTGCTAATACATCTAGACAAAAACCCACACAAATTTCATGTCAAATCTAGCTAGAATCAATATAATGTTTCTGTTGCATTCATGCAGCAAAAAGAAAAGAGTTTGGTGAATGGAGACCTGCTCTTTTACTTTAATGAGTGTCTTCTTTCCAGCACCTGAAAGGTCATTTGTAGGCTAAAGCCTGCATTATACCATTTCAGTGCATAATGACACGGTGCTTCCAAGCTCAAAGAACAACAGTTAGGATCTTGTTTCTCTGGGCAAGGGAGTTATAATGTGCTGTAATAGATTCTCTTTGAAAGCATTTCTTGCTGAGGCAATCTTGCCAGGTATGCCACTCATGTAGTGACTCTTTATAGCTTATATAAGCAGAGTTATTTAGTTGTGCTTATTGAGGCTTTGTTGTTTTAACTGGAGCACCAAGGACTCCTTTGTTTCTGTGTTATTTTAAAGTTTATCGGTTTCTTGATAAATGGTAGAAGAAGCATGGTGATTATTTCTGAAGATGAAAAATCCTGTAAGGGGTGAAGGGCAAAAATCTGTAATGGTCAATTGATGCATATTCTGGTAAATTTCACACAAACATATTCCCTTCCTCCACAACTTCAGGGTGGGAGTGGGGGAAGGAGAGAAAATTCAATTAAAAGATCCATTTAAAAAAAGACATTGGAGTGTGACTTATTAGAGGAAGGTGCAGAATTTCATATAAAAGATACTTACTTCCCTTTCTGAGACTTAGGAGCCTGAAAAAATAGATTTAGCTTTTGCCAAGAGAGGCAATTTCTTTTAGCACGCTGAAAAGAGAATAGATTCTCTTTGACAGCAATATTACCATACTGCTGTCAAATAGTTTAACACACTGTTAAGGAAAGAATTAATGGCATTAAATAATAATCATAGCACTGTGCTGGAAAAATCCGGTGCCTAGGAAAAACAGAGGAATTGCTGACAGAAAAAGTTTGGAGACGTTATTCTAAAAGGGCTTCTTGCAGGCACCTCCTCATTTGCAGTTTCTCATGCTGAAGGATGGTCTTGTGGTTAAAGCACTGACTGGGACATAAGAGATTTGCATCCATCTCTGGGTTCTGTATTTGATCATGGGCAAGTCACTTATTTCTGCTGTGGCCTCAGTTCCTCATCTGTAAAATGGGGATAATAAGAATTCCTTTTCCATTGTCTGTCTTGTTTCTGAGCGGAACTGGGTTCTCTTCCCGAACCTGTCAGTGATTTGCTGTGTGACTTCAACAAGCCACTTTTCCACCCAACCTTTCTCGTGTCTTTTTTGATGGTAAGTAGTTTGGAGGCAGGGACTGTCTTTAACTGTATGTGTGTACATCACCTAGTAGAATGGAGCTCCAAATCTCATTTGGGCCTTCTATCCTCTGTCATCGTCCAAATAATAAATATTAATGCTGCAGAATGTTCCTTGAGCAAATTAATGTTTCTTCACTAGCCTAATTCTCTAGGCTGGATGTGTAACAAAATCATGTACAACAGATAACAGATATAGGTATATAAATGACACTCACACAACCACTACGGAACCAGGACTAGGACACAGGCCTCTACTTCCTGAGCTGAAAAAGAGTTACTTCAATAACTGACACTAGTGATCTCACATCATCCTTGTGGACTAGGCATGGTAAGGTAACATCACTCATTGACTTAGATATGTAGAGCCAGGACATTACAGACTGGCTTTCCAATCAGAATGTGTTGAAAATCAAGGATCTCAGAACAATTTTTGTGAACATTAATTAATTAAACAATACAAAGATGGTGGCAAGAAGGTAGAGCAAGAAAATATTTAATATACAGCAACACCCACTACGTGAGTGATAAACCGAGGCACAAAGAGATTAAGTATCTAAAGTTTATGCAGCAAGACTGTACCAGTGCCAGGCATAGAACCAAGTCTCCTGATTTCCCATCCTAAACTCTAACCTCTAATGTGAAATTAGGGTTATTTACAATAGGCAGAGATGTGCAGAGTTGATGAGAGAGTAGGTAGGAGTCATTCAGCAGGCAGATTACAAAAACCCTCATTCCAGTTATCACTCACATGCAAGATACATTTGAGGGTTCTGCTGGAGCTTTCTTTATGTGCTTGCAGCTGTGAAGCAGCACAATACCTTCACGAATGCTAGCCATCACTTCAGGCTCTATTTCAGCTTGTCACATCCCATTTATAAGCTGGGGTCTTTAGCAGGGAGAAGTAGTCACTGAAGAGAGCAGGCCTCAGAAAATAAATAAAATAAAAATTGAGGAAGTCAGTGATCATTAAAGATGACACCATCTGACTTGTTTATTAATTATGGATCCATTTAGGGGGAAAAAAGAGCTTGTGAAACTGCTGACAGGTGCATTCAGCATATTTCTGGGAAGCTCTTTGCCCAACTCATCATCATTTGAGTCCTGGAAACCCGAAAGCCTAGATTTCAATGTTTTAAAGTGAAATTCACTACTGTGCTAGAAGCCAGGCCAAGGCCTACGCACCACTTAGCTTTCAGTTAACCACCAAGGCTGAAATCCTGGCCCCCAAGAAATCAATGGCAAAACCCTCTTTTAACTTCAGTGGGGACAGGAATTCAGCCTGGAGAGGTTGAATAGAATGTAAGTGATGCTTAGACGTTGTGCTGGTCCCTGCACAGGGTAGCTTTCACTGTACTAAAAAACCTGGAAATCTTGTGGTCACTTTTCTAGGCTAGGGAAGAGTGTCCCAGATTAGCAAAACTGAATTCCTATCTTTATTCCCATTGCAGAGACAGAGTGACCGGTATCAAGACACACTTTCTCCCAGCAACTCTCTGTCAATGTGCTCCTTCAACCCTGCCCTCCATGTATAAAAGAGAAACCTCTAAATATGAAAGAAAAGTTCCATGGCCCATGCATGCTATTCTGGGCTGCTCTGCAGGGTGTACCAATAGTGGTTCCAGCTCTAACTCTGGTTTCCATAATAAATCCCATCCCCCCGGGATTTGAGTTGAGACTTTCTAACTCATTTGACATAGACACCTGCACAGTCAACAGACAGTTTTCCTGGTTACTACTGAGCTGGGTTGTATGTAAGCCCGTGATGTAGACGTGAATACCAGTGCATTCCATTACTAATCACATCCTCCCAAAGAAAGCCTTCAGTTTGGCAGATGATGCTCATCAAAGCAGATTTTTCAAAAAACTGGGTTGTGTTCACTGTTCTTCTTTCCTTACCTTTTAAGCACAATTTCCTCCACTCTCTTTCTTCATTGTATCACCTCTCTTGAATCCCATAGACTTTTTTAGAGTTCATTTTAAATTGTTCATGAAAGCTCCAGTGAACTTCAGACTCATACTGACTGACTTCTTCTATGGCCGAGCAGGCTCAGAAGAGCAGTGGCATCAATATTCAAGTCTTTTAAATTACTTACTGAAACCCACTAAAAAAAAAAGACAAGGGAAAATACCTGTGAAACCACAAACCCGATGCCATGTCTACACAACAAAACTATGTTGATCTAACTTAAAGTGGTATATAGACATTGCAGTTATTAAATCGCTTGTGTGCGTGTACACTTGCCTGCTGGTGTTGGCGGTGCATATTCTTCCCAGGAGTACTTGTATCAATTGTATTGTCAGTGTGGGGCATTATGTGATATCTCCTGAAAACCAGTAACAGTCAACATAGGCAATGCAGGATCTACACCGATACTGTGTTGACCTAACTATATCGGCCGTGGCTCTATGCCACTTGGGGAGGTGGTGTTACTAAGGCAGTGTAGCAGGGCGCTTACATCAGCAGGAGTGAAAATCAAGTGTAGATGCGTCCACAGCTCGGCTGATGTAAACTGCCTTGCATCAACCTAGTAATGTAGCATAGATCAGTCCTGAATAGCCTTGAAGTGAACTTCCAGAGTTCAACAGCAGATAGACCCTTCTGCTTTTCCATAGGCTACCTAGGACTTTCTTATTAAAGTTTCATGAAGTTATACTTTATCCTCTTGGTTATCAGTTGACTGAATATCAGTGATCGCAACAATATTTTAATATAATCTTTAACAAAAATAATCACAAATGAAATACCTTCTCTTCTTAGAGGAGGGATAAAAACAAAGCAGATCCTGATGTTCCACAGCCTTGCACTTTATGTCGTCATTCAGACTGATTGCAAAGTGGGTGTCCAATAACATTTTGATGTGGGGGGGCAGCATTTTACATCCCCTTTGTAATGGTGTAAATGACAGCATGTGTTACAGGGCCAGAGAGAATCAAGCCACAGTGTACAAGGAAAGAAAGGGAGAGTTGGAATTTTAACCTGAGATTTTCTAAAGTCTGAAACCTAAAGGATTTATTTGCTGTGTATTATGCATCTGAATCTCTTAGACCCATTGGGAAATCTCAGCCTTAGCTTTTACACATGGGTTAGAGTTACTCTACAGTAGTTATAGATCCCAGCCCCCTCCTCATCCCCCGGAGACAGGCCAGCCTACTGTGGAAAAATCTTGGCGACAGTGAAAATGGGGCCTTTTCTGGTACATGCACATGTACATAAAGTATGTTAAAGAAGGCATGGAAAGTACATTTCTCTGGCACTCTTGAAGGTATTTTATGGGTCCTCTCACCAGCCCTTCTCTACTCTTTACCACACAGGCAGCTTCAAGATCCTCAAAGAGCAACTTCAGGCTGAGATGATCCAGGTGCCTCTTCTACCAGCTCCCAACAGGAGACTCTCCTGCAGCTCATGGACCACAAGCAACCCAGTCTGAATATGTAGGACAGAAAGATGCAGCCAGTCCATCCGGATGGCAGGCTCCCCTAATTGATTAATTACATTCGGTATGTCACCAGATGCCCTGCCTGACAGATGATGTCCCCCTGTTCCCGTTTAACAGCTGTCTTTCTGACCCCAAATATAAGGAGCATTACAAATAATAACTTTGTAATTACCTTTCTTAAACAAAGGCAGAAGCTGAAAAGTAGCCAGCTGAAAACCACAGGGAGCATTTGGGACAGATTTTTCCATTAAGTGAGTTTAAGTGTTCCCATGCTGTGCAACTCAGGATGCATGCCAGCAGAGAGGGAAATTCTGCCTAAACACGCACCCAGTCATAAATCTTCCAGACCCCATGATAAACAAACTGTTCCAGCATCTGTACAACCAGCTGATGAGTAGCTGAAAAACAGACAAAATGGGACTTAAGAGCACAGAATTTTCCAAGTGCCTAAATATGCGAAGCTTTATAAAATACAAGGCCTAGAGTTAAGTTCCTAATTTCATGGGAGATATTACATGCTTTTGAAAATCAAGTCATTTTCTTAGGTGCCTAAATATGGATTAGGAGTCTAAGTGCTACACTACAAGGAGAATTACAGTGGTTTAACGTAAGGTGTCTTTTCAAACCAGTATGGTTACATCCGTGCAAAAGGCTGTATGGACATTTATTTTCTTTTAAACCAGACCTATATTAATTTAGCTTATGGGAACAGGCTTAAGCTAAACCTAAATAAGCCAGTCAAACTAAAATAAAGCCTGTCAACACTTGAAAATTAACGCATATTTAGATAGAGTGTGAATTTAAAATGCAAGAGCTATTTCAGAACAACTCCATTAAGTGGATTAAGTTCAATGGGAACCTGGCACTCTTATTTGAAAAGGAATGTCCACATGATGGAGATTTTCAGGAAAAGCTATTCAGGAATATCTCCATGTGTGGCCAACCCTCAAAAGTGTCCACCCAATGGTTTGATTAAACCAATTTAATTACTATTACAAATCTGTATGTAGATGAGGTCTAACTTTAGGCATTCATTTTTCATTTTCTTGCCCTATATACAAACATTTTTATAATGTAACTCTTCTTCCCTCAGCTGCTCCCTCCTCTTACAGATTAATTGAAACAGTAAAGACAAGACATTGCAAACCTGGGCCAGATCTGGGTACGGTCTCTGTTTTGAATCCTTCAAGCCATTCCATTTTTCCTTTTCTGCTTCTCTCAAGGGCAACAAAAGGACTCCCTGGAGGCTGGACCAAATGCCAATCAACAGCATAAACCAGCACAGGGTACTCTGTGTCTATGCTGCAGCTGCTGATTGATCCCAGGGTACTTTGTTAGTGCATACTGCAGAGGTCACCATCTCCACAGTTCTTCCGAAGAGAGCCCCAGGTAAGGTGCCATATGGCGTTGCTTGTTGGCCTAGTATGTTCCTTCCAGCACACTGAGATATCTAGAAATAATTCGTACTATACGTCCTGTACTTGCCTTCAGGTACTCTGTATCTCATTCCCAGTCATCTCCTCTTCATCTGCATTGACTGTTGAAAACTGCTGAGTTAAACATTTTTTGCCTTGTTAGCAAAAAGTTTCCCTTGATGTTATTTTTTTTTTTGCAGCTCCCTCCCTCCCAGGATGACTGCTAAATTGGGACTACCATGTCCTCAGAGTCAGCATTGTCTCAATCATCAGGAGGGAGGATTTTTTTTCTTGATGTAATAACAAGCAACAATATTTTGTAACTCGTATAGCATCTTTCAGCTGAGGACAATGGAAAACATTTAAAACATTAAACCTCATTATTAGAGCTGGTTGGGAATGTTTCGATGGCACTTCTTTGTGGTTGCTCTTGGAAAATGCCTATTTGTCAAAAGCAAACCTTTTCACAGAAATTCGTTAGTTTTGATGATTTTTTTTTTTTTGCTGGGAAGGTTTCTCACATCCAAGATGGAATTTCTTAGGAAAAAGAGACACACCTCAGAATAGCCTGAGGGTTAGGGGACTCATATGGGATGTGTGGAGAGCCAAGATAAACTCCCTGAGTCTCTTGCAGGGACTTGAACTGGGATCTCCCAGATAGGAGGTGCATGCTCTATTTACTAGGCTACAAGCTATTCTGATACTGGCATACATTCTCTCACACTCGTATATTAGTGAACAATTTTGAGAGGTCTTGGTTTCATCCCTTATTGGAACAAAAACCAATTGAAAAACCTTGACATTTTCCAGGAAAAGGAATTATTGCTTTCTGCTCAGCCTGGGCAAGGAGGTGGAGATATTGTTCTTCTAGCTACATAAATGGATAATTAAACCTACAGGTGGTGCAAGTGGCCGAAAGCCACACAGTGAGCTATTGATAGAGTTGAGACTAGAACTCAGGGGTCTTCACTCTTAGCCCCCTGCACACTCTCATGCTAACTATTATGACTTCCAGTCCTTTCAGAACTGGGCATAGAGTTCAGGAGTCCCCACCCCTCTAGATATGATGATCTAGAATCTTTCCAGAACTGGAAATAAAATCCAGGATTCCTGACTCTCTGTCTTCTTCTGTCCTAGAGCAGGGATGAAACCCAGGAGTCCTGATTTTCACTTCTTTAATCTCCTATAGACCCTCCCTACAGCATCTTAAAATTTTCCTTTTCACAGAACTCACCATCACATGGTGCTGAATTCCTCCTGAGCAGTGTCATGGATTGTTAACTACCATTGCCTCACAGAGTTGGGCCTATAGTTTAAATCACCAATAAATTCTTCAACCATAAACTTTCAGATAGTGCTGGAGGAAAACAAAAATCAGAGCGAAGTTGTTAATTGATGTAATTATTTAAGAATTCCTACCCTGGGTTATGGTACTGTGTTCAACTACAGCACATGGTGCAGTAGATGAATTTGGATTTTGTTGCATATACTCTCAACCATGCATCTGCATATTTAAATGTTACAGTTCAATTACAAAACAAAAGTATTCTGCAGTTTAAACATTCTTATTGGTAATTACATTTTGATTGCAAAGACATTATCAGGGCATCTTTCAAGCCTTGATTAATGCAAACCTAATTCTCCCTTAATACCAATCCCAAAAGGAGTTTAATTTAAGAATACCGAGATTTATCTTCAGGATCCTAAAGGATGTTAAATGCCTTTTTGTTAAATGTTCATATTATGTGTATGTGTGCAAGTAAGTATGGTCAGTGGAGCCATTCTAATGCAATGGAAAGGGGGCATTATTTTATATCAGCTGAGGCCATGGCCACACAGTTCTTACCACAGTGCAGTTCTAATGTTGGCTGAGGCCTTTAGATGCCACATTAGGTAATATTACTAATGAAAAATAAAAAAAACACCAAATAATTAAGACATTTATTGACTTTACATTTTTGTGCTTCAATATTGCTGGAGTGTCAGGTCAGTGCATAGTACTGCAGACTTCATGTTCTGTGCCACATTACCCTACCATAATGGGACAGTGTTGACTTTTAATTTATTTCCTATTGTCAGTATGCAGTTTTTGTGTGCTCGCTGTGCTTTGATATACTCTTACTGTGAGTATAAAAATTAAATGTGCATAGCAGTCAGTGTTGCATTTTTCAGTCAAGTGATAGGTTTCATTAACATCCCAGGACTTCTTTTTTATGGGTGTCCATGAAATAAAAAAAGGAATAAAATTTGTATCTGGTTTAAAATTTTATAACCAAAGTTACACCGAACATTAAGTAGATTGCTTACTAATACGGCAAAAGCATAGCAGCAAAAATATTGATGTGCACTGCTTCGATAAAGTTGGAGAGATCTGTATCAAGTTTATGTGGCTCTCCCAAGTAGCCTAGTCCAACCTATAATGATTTTTTAAATTGCCAGTGTATCAAAAGATTCCCCAGCTCTTGATATGTTATGAGATCTCAGACAAAAACTTACAGAAATGCTAAATATATTTTTAGCATTAATTTATTATTAATTATTATACTAAAATATACACAGAAATGTTTCTGACAGAGAGAAGTTTCTCTTTACGATGGGACACCTATTATGCACACCTCACTTAGCTTTGGAAGGCTTTTATGGTATTTTAATTAGGTCCCTACTGCCTCCCATCAGTCTATACTTACTGATGTATTTGGCTACTGGAGCTCAAAATATCCTTGTCTTCACGTCAAGACTGCTGGAAGCTGTGGAAGCATCAGATGATAAGAAAAATAAATTAAGTAATAGTTTCCTAGCACCTTCCAATGATCTTAAAGTTATTTATAAATATTAGTTAAATATTGCATCAGCTTGTGAGGCAGACGGGGTTATCCCCATTTTACAGATGGGGAAAGTGAGGTTCAGAAAGGTGAAATGAATTACCTAGGCTGTCACCGCAATTCATTAGCAGAGCGTAGAAGTCCTGACTTGTTGGTCTTCTGCTTATACAGTTAGAATGCAGTTCCTATAAGGGTAGATTTTCAAAGGCACAAAGGCTTTTTAGATGCACTAAACTCATTGAATGTCAGAGCTGGTTATGTGCCTAACTCCATTTACTGCTTTGAAAATCAACCCTTTAATATGCTCCCTCATGAGCTCTCAGATCCTGAGTAGGCCCTGTTAGAAAAAGCCCTTGGAGTCTCTCTCAGGATATTTGGGTATTTTTAAATTTCAGATTCATGGTTTGCATTTGGAAAAACATAATTGGGTTTTGAAAGCAGCAAGCCACCAGATCAACGTTACATTTACAGCATACCATTTTAGGGTGCTAAGACATGGTTATTCTGATCTTAAATGGAAGTACCTTCCATGAGATGCTTACTACTTCTTGACAGCTCGAGTCCACATATAACAATGCCTCTCTTTGGAGATAATTAGACCCACTGTCTGTCTCACTGCTGGACTTTGATTCATCAGTTTAGATTAGCTGAGAGCCCAAATCTATCCCTAGCCAATATGCAGCATCCTTTGCATCAGCTCAACACCTTGACAGAACTTTCCTTGGATGACAGGATGGGTTTCTCATGCAGAATAAAGCATATTTTGCCTTTTTCAAGTGGTCTTATGATTCAATCATGCCAGTCTTAAACAGCCTTGTCAGAAATTCAGAGATAGTTGAGAACCAGTTCAAATTAAAACAGGGCTCCTATTTCCACATATCAATCTTTTGTCCATCAGTAGATGCCTAGGGAAGTTTGTATATAATAGGGAAATGATAAGTAATTGTGCAAGAGTACAAGGTTGGCCCAGGGGAATAATGCTGAGCACCAATCCAAGGAGAAACAAAGTACTCGAGGCCTTATTCTCAAAGTTCCTTTACGCCGCTCTGGTTGTGATGGGGAGCCTGCCACACACAAGGCCTGAGTCGACAGAAAGGGCCAATTAACCCTGTGACAGGCTGCACCTGGAGGAGAATCCATGTGGCTAAGCTTTTAACTGATGATGAAGCCCAGCTGGGTAAGGGGCAGGCTAAACGGCTATAAAACCAGGAAGCAGCACATAAGAAAGGGGGTTGCAGTCACTCTTAGGCTTAGTGATGGAAAGGGGAAAAAGAGAGGGAGAATTCAAGTTCTGAGGTCCTGGCTTTGAGGGAAGGGCATACCTAGAGGAGAAAGGAGAAGGAGCTTTTGATAGAGGCAAAGAAGGAAGCAGACCAGAGACAGAGCAGCAAGGTTGGAGATGGTGTAGCTCTTGGCTACAAGTTGTAGGGTGTCTGGGCTGGAACCCTTAATAGAAGGTAGGGATAAGTTCCCTTATTAATCATGGAGGAGGTGGCATCACCTGGGCATCAATGGGAAGACTGCCTTAGTCAGTTTATATGGACAAGCGTTAATATTCTGGAAGGAGAAAAACACACAGGAACTGGCTGGAGGGCCAAGCCAGGAACTGAGTTACAAGGAGAGAGAGAGATCCCTCATTTGCAGAGAAGAAAGAGAGAGAGAGGCAGTGAGGTTTGTAAAGGAGAGAAGGAAGGGGGTGTCAGACCTGGACAGAGTTAATCCCTAGAACAGCTGGGAGGAGCCCCCATAGAAGTGAGTGAACCCCCTGATGCTGTCATTATAGATTGAACTTCAAGTGAATGCACCTATAATTTGCATGCACATTAAGGCTCCTTTATGCTTCCAGGCCAGTATGAAGGGACCTCTTAGTGTCAACGAGAATAAAGACCTTCCTCATAAGGCTTACATCTTTGGGCACAGATGCCCTCTGCTCTGGCATCATTCCAAAGGGCTAGGGGCAAGACTTTCCATAGCTTGGTCCAAAGAGGAAACTGCGGTGCCAATCACAGACAGGCAGGCTGCTGCTGGAGCAAAGCAAAGTAAAGGCCAGATAATTAATCTTCATGAGAAGTATTCTGGTAAGACTCAAACAGTCCATTTCCAAGGATTGTCAAGTAATGGCACGGTCTGGGAGCCTCTTAGCTCTGTTCTGTCTTAGGCTAGGAGACTAGAGAGGGAGATAATTTCCTTCTCTCCACTGAGGGCCTTTAATTTACTTATGATTTATATTACTGTAGGACCAACAGGCTCTATGTGCCACTGTTGATTCACTGAGCTATTTGGGACCCCTTTTAGGTTAAGTTTATTGAAGCTCCATAGAGCTGACTGTCACCGTTCCTGGGAGGCAGCTATCACCTCTGTTATTCTAGCAGAAGGCAAGTACATGAGCTAATGAGACCCCACAAACTATCTTTCAACAGAATTCAGCTGCTTCTACAAAGTCACAGTTTTGTTCACAAGAGTGACTTGGAGAAATTGTATTGAGAAAAAAATCAATATTTTTTTTATGATCCAGAAAGGTGAACATCTTATGAAATGGAGTGAGTATAGAACACAAGGGCATGTGCGCACACATGCTCAAGTCTACATCCAGCATGGCTGTAGAAGTCAGCGCAACAAAGCTGGGTTTACAGAGTGGGATGAAAGAGTATATTGTGACTTAAAATTTTTGTGCTCCTCTTGACTGAGTGGGACTCCACTAATTCCAAAAGCCTGAGGATTCAGAGGAGGAGAGATTTGTGGAATTGAGCAGGATTACGGAAGCAGCTTTAAGGTTCAGGATTACCAGGATGCCGGTGATACATGGCAACTGTTTCCTGAATTTTGCTTACATAAAACTTGGTGGGGATGAGAGCTGTAAAAACCCTGATCCAGCTGTGGAATTTAAAGGTCTTTATTTATTTATCACTGTCCTTCCAAGCATTTTCTAAAGTATGCTGGTATTGAACAATAGAACACTTCTCTTGTCCTCAGTCAATTATCTACCCCTCCCCCATTTTTATTAAATTTGGAGTTTAAATCCAAGATTAAATCTAAATTTGTAGCCAACTCCTTCTTATGAATAGGGTTGCAGTTATATAGTAAATCTTAATCCAGAAATAATTATATATTCCACAGAAAGTTTCCTAATTTTTAGAAGCATTTGAAGAAGAATAGACAGGTGCCCTGTTACATGTAGTCGGTGTATTCTTTCCATATCAACAGGGAAATATGAACATCCTGGTTCTTATCTAAAATAAACTCCCTTTGTGCCACTTTTACAGTGTAAAGGGAGTTTAAAAGTGAGTGTGACTAGAACAATACATAGTTACATTCATTTTAAGGCCCCTTTTTGCTACAACAGTGGTGTAAAGGGACCTCAGTGTAAAAGAGAATCAGGCCTGAAGACTTTACAAATCACAGACTCATCAGTTTATCGCCACTGTTATACTTGCCCTTCAGAAGAGCTTATCAGTGTGTGTGGGGAGGAAAATCCCACAGGGACTTCTGGACAATCAAGTATCAACAGAGCAGAGATCTGTAGCAATCTCTCAGCTGACGGTTGTCTGTAATGAAACCTTGGATGCGGGTCTGTAGAAGATTGCTGAGAATAGCAGTCCTTTGTGCATACGTTGTGGTGATTATGAAAAGGTGATGGGATCTCAGAAGCACTGCAAGGGGAGAAGAATATAGCTACATAGAAGAAACCCTTCACCACATCTAGCAGGAAGTGATTAGTACAGTGGCATTTAGAACTTCTTTTTTAAAAAAAAAATAAATAAAAAAGAAGAAACAGAAAAGATCAAGCTAAAACCTAAAGCTAGTAAAAGCTAAATTATCCATTAAAACCTTTCCTTTGCTGCCTGGAGAAGATCTACAAAAACCTTGAATAAGATTAAGAAAGGGCATCAAGATGAATGGAGTGCAGCTAAATCTGCTCAGAGTCTTGCAGATGGCATCACTCCCTTTCATGGAAATCCTTTTCGAACTTAAAATAATGTTCAGATAGTTCAACATGAGACAGTAAGGACTGTGGACTCAAGAGGATTAATATGCAGGAGACAAATATTGTAGGCCATGCTAAAGAAAAAATATTGCGGGGAGGGGGAGATACAACTGGATTTCAGGCTGAGGAAAGCATTCTTATTCCAATGGTGGCAACTCTCATAAGTCTAGCAACATTGGGTGCTTTTCTTAACACCCCAGCTCCTGGATTCAGGTGGCTGCATGAGAATCTCTGATTATTATTTTTTTTAAAAATGTAAGTTTCTAGCCTTCATGGCTGCAGAGGAGAGCTTGAAAACATGAACCCTAATGACGACAATATCAGAAGATAAATAAAATCTTCATATTTATTATTTTTTTAAAAAAGATTGATTTCTTTTTAAGCCCATCTCATGATCTTTGGGAGCCTGACTCATGATTTGTCACTGCCTGGGAGTGACAGTACTCATTTAAATATGTGCTTAAGTGCTGATCTGAATAGGGATGGGTGAAAACACTGAAGAGCTTTTCTGAACCATCTAAGCAACATGGATTCTCAACAAGCACAGTATAAAAACATTATATGTATGTATATGTATATAAAACCATAAAATTAATGTGGTCACTTCCCAGGTTATCTCATAATCATATGGTCCTTGCCTGACCATTTCCCCTGTCTCTGTGGATTTCTCCCCATTGATCTTATCTTCATTTAGACTCCCATCCTGCATTGCATGATCCCCATGCAGAATCCCATTGGGGTTGATAGGCACAGGGTCTGTGGGAGTAGATTTTGAAGTAGTATCAAGGCATTAGCTCTATAAGCTTGTCTTAGGAGATAATTCAACTTCATTTGTTTTGTGAAGTTTCCACTGTACTACTATAAGATTAAATAACATTTTTTGATGATTTATTCTTTGTATTATCATCACACCTAGGAGCACTAGTTGTGGACCAGGTCCACATTGTGCTAGGCACTGTACAAGCAGAGAACAAAAAGACAGTGCTTCATTTCCGTGTAGTATGCCATAGTGCCCTTTTATCTCCTTATGTCATATGCTTGCTGAAATATCTCAGCCTCATACTTTCTTTTTCTGGTTCCACATTATTATTAAAAATCATGTCCACTATTTTTATTATTATTTACCGAACAACATTGCTGCACTCTGCTATGTATAGCGTATCTCAAGAGAAGTGGCATTTACAATCTAAGGCCCCAATCCTTCAAACATTTGCCATTGTATATAACTTTGTACAGGAGAGCAGCTCCTTTTAATTGAATTGGGCCTCTCCCCTGAGTAAAATTATGCAAGTGTTTGCAAGAATGGCACCTTGCTGAGAGACAAATAAAAGCAGTTTAAATGCAAGAGGACATGGAGACATTGCTGGGGAGATCAGCACGGGGGTGGGTTGGTGGAAGAAAAGTGGTGGAAAGACAGCACAGAAGAGACTTCAGCACATTGACAGTAGGCAGGTATTCCAAAGGACCAGGTGTGGCATGAAAGAAAGTACATATCAAGTACCAGTTCCATGATAGTTAAAAAATGAAACTTTCCGCCTCCTCCGGACCATGCCAATTTTGAAAATTTTTATCTGTACACAGTTGTCAAAAACCCCATTGACAGCCTTGAATGCAATGCCTGAATTATTTCCCATTTAGTTTCTAAGAGGGAATATTGACTCACTTGGTTTCTTTACTCACCCCCCTCTCCCAACACTTCTTTTAGTGTCATTCAGTCACAAGATTCTTAAACACAGCTTGCTACCAAACATTATTTATGCTCCTTTTCTGAGCTGTACCTAATAACTGCTAATTAAGTCTTTTGTAGCCTGACTCTGAACTAATTAGGGTTAATTGAGCCTGCTTGTACATTAGCTACTCCAGCACTTGCCCTGATAATCAGGGGGTTTGGAGCAGATTGAATATGTTGTCATTAGGTAGCCTAGAAATCATATACGCACCAGTTTCTCCATGGTCTTTAGGATTATTCTGATAGCCAACAGGTATCTCCCTTTGCTAACGTCTTTTTATGGCAAAACAAGAAGATGGAAGAAATTATTGGTCAGGCCCGCTGGCTTAACCTCAGTCCACTTTATGGTGATAATATGACATAAGCACCTAGGCTCAGATTTCCAAAGGTATTTAGGCACTTAAAATGCAGATGTTGTAAGGAGCTTAGTTGCGCAACTTGTATTGGTTTCGTTTAATCCAAAATATGGCATTTACAACAGCACTGGACACCATGCAGCGGGACTGATTAAGTATTGACTGAGAGGGAAGAATGTCACCTATTGAATCATTGTCTCTATTTACTGCAGCACAATATTTTTTGTTCCCCATTGGAGGTTTCCTATCCAAGTCCTTGACCCAGCCTGACCACGCTTGGCTTTGTTGAGAACATAGCCAGAGTTGGAACGTGATAAAGCAGTCAATCACATGGCCTCTCTGAAGCAGTCACTTTTATTTGTGGTTAATGACAGGTAAGATGGTGAGATTCTCATCATGCTATCCAAGGCACTTTACATTCATCGGGTTACGGCTGACAATGCAAACCCTTGTCTGTAGAAATGATGTTGCAGCTGTAATTCTAACCCTAAAGCATCCACCTCCATGTACTTTTAGCTGCTAGGAGCATTGCATTTGCAAACTTGGTGTATAGTGTCAAACATACCCTATTGCAAATCACACATGTTTCAGTGAACATGTATATGTGTGAAAAGTGGTGGCATTACTTCATACTGAGATGACGACAGAGGAGATGAACAGTGTAATTCAGGTGTGTTTCATGTAAAGTGAGGATTTTAAAGAACTAACGCAGACTATTCTGTCCCTGAATGTGATTAGTACCAGCAGGAGGCTCCCTTCCCCTCAGTATTGGGACCATGTAAGTGACAAATATATTGGATTTCAAACTTTCAGTCTTGGAGCTAATGCACATAGAACATACTGTAGCACTCCATTAAGCAGCAGGCTATGTATGAATATTCATTTTCTTGACTTTCTTAGTTACATACGTTTGGTGCAAGACAAATCTTCCCTACAATCACTTTAGCCTTTTCCATCTTTACAATATAGTGTAAGATTCAGCATCCTATATTTTTTATTCCCCTCACTGTTTTCCCTCCTTGTTCTAATTAATATTGGATCTGTGACAATATAATAAGGTAAAACATTAATAGTCATTCTGCCTTCTGACATAATCTCATTTTAAAGATCCCGGGCTTCACTCACCACTCCCTCAACACCAGTGCATGACAGTGTAAATGCATTTATATGAGTAATATTACACTGGTGTGAAATTAGAGTAAGGTGGTTTAGTAGCCTCTCTCTCTCTGTATGATTCTTTATATATGTGTATGCATTATTTTTTCTCTCTGTCTATGTATGTCACACACAAGGATTTATATATATATATAGATATAGATATCCACACACATGCATATCCATCAGTAGGCAATACAAGCAGAAAAATGCCTAAATCCCAGAGAAGTTAGAATCTCCAAATGAGAAACAGAAACTATAGCTTTAAAATAAGGAAGCAGCTATTAAGATTTATGATCATAATAATAAAGCTGATGTCAGGGTTTATTTCATAATGAGCATTTTATGATTCAGGGGAACAGTGATAATGATTGAGAACAAAGTTAAACAAATGGATTTCCATACTAAATTTCCTTCACACAGAGTGATATTAGTATGTCCTGGCATACTTATTGGATAATTCCATCTCTTTTTATTCTTAATGCCCCTTTACTAGAATCTAATTAGTATTAATTGTTCAGTTGAATCCTTCTGGTTTGCATGTATGGGGGTGGCTGTTGTTCTGCTGTCTCTGTTCTTGGGTTAAAAATCACCGCCATGCCATGATGTCTAAAATGTCCATCTCTTGTTTCCCACTAGCATTCCTGAAGTAGCTGAAAATTGCAGCACAATGTGGGTGAAGTTTAATAAGATATCAAGAAAGTCAGGCTCTTTTTTAGTGCAATTAAAAGGCTCTTTAGATAGAACTGGGTCATGCACTTGACAGATTGTTCCTCTCCCCCATTTGATCCTGACCTAAGGACATTTCCTACACTTGGTAATAAGAACATAAGAACAGCCAGACTGGGTCAGACCAAAGGTCCATCCAGCCCAGTATCCCATCTTCCAATAGTGGCCAATGCCAAGTGCCCCAGAAGGAATGAACAGAACAGGTAATCATCAAGTGATCCATCCCCGTCACCCATTCCCCGCTTCTGGCAAACAGGCTAGGGACACCATCCCTGCTCATCCTGGCTAATAGCCATTGATGGACCTATCCTCCATGAATTTATCTAGTTCTTTTTTTGAGCCATGTTACAGTCTTGGCCTTCACAACATCCTCTGGCAAGGAGTTCCATAGGTTGACTGTGGGTTGTGTGCAAAAATCCTTCTTTTGTTTATTTTAAACCTGCTGCCTATTAATTTCATGTGGTGACCCCTAGGTCTTGTGTTATGAGAGGAATAAATAACACTTCCTTATTTACTTTCTCCACACCAGTCATAATTTTATAGACTTCTATCATATCCCCCTTAGTCATCTCTTTTCCAAGAGGAAAGGTCCCAGTTCAGATCCCTAATCATTTTTGTTGCCCTTTTCTGAACATTTTCCAAGTGCAATATATCTTTTTTGAGATGGGTTGACCACATCTGCACACAGTATCCATGGCTTTATATAGAGGCAATATGATATTTTCTGTCTTTTTATCGATTCCTTTCTTAATGATTCCCAACATTCTGTTAGCTTTTTTGACTGCCGCTGCACATTGAGTGGATGTTTTCAGAGAACTCTCCACAATGACTCCAAAATCTCTTTCATGAGTCCTAACAGTTAATTTAGACTCCATTGTTTTATATTGTAACAAAGATCTGTCCTTGTCTCCATGGGCCCCGCGCTTCCTGGTGGATTTTGCTAGCTTCAGCAGCTCACTGTGACCCTCCACGTAGCCCTTCCCTTTCTAGAGGCAAGGGTCACGGCCTACTGAGCTATTTTCATCATAAGCCAGCAAGGGAGGTGAGGAGAAGCAACCCTCCCTCGCACAGTCTCTGTTGTCTCCCGGTCTTGGTGATTAATTGGAGAAAGGAACGGGGGGCTCCATCCTCTACTCCAGGCCCCAGCCCAGGAACTCCAATAGTATCAGCTATGGTAGCTGACTTTTTGGAAGTAGGATGCGTACAATTCTCTGGGCCACTTTGTTAAGAAAATGATTGTTAGGAAAATGTAACTTAGAATGTTGTAGTATGATTTTAAAATAACCTTAGACTTATAATCTCACTCCCTGTATATGTACTATTGACCCCTAGTTTAACATGCATTTTAAACTTGCATTCACCCTGTCACAGATGTGCAGGCGTCATAGTGTCTAAGTACCCCTAAGTGTTTTGAACCTCCTGTTTACCAGACATGTAAATGAAATAGATTAAGACCAACAATGGATGTAATAGCCATTAAGTGTTCCCACCTGTGTAAGTGGATTGAAAGTCTCCCTCCCTTATCAACACAGGGGTATAAAATATCCTCACACATGTATTGAGTTGAGCCAGTTGTTTGGGTGATAACCCCTTCTGACTCCTTATTGCTTGCAATAAATCTTGTTTTTCCAGAAGTCTACTGAGTTATGCCTGTCCTTTGAGGTGTATTGGACTGAACTCCAAAGGAAATAAGCAGTTTTTGCAACAACTTCCCCACAGGAGCCCCCACATCTTTAATGTCTACTTCACCATTACCTCAGATCCTCCTTCCTTGTGCCTGAAATGGTTTGTACTACCCAGTTCCTCCAACAGCACGGCTTCCTCCTACAGCTCCTGACACACACTCCCAACTGACTAACTGGGAGGTTTTTAACTAGTTTCAACCAGCTCATAATTGGCGTAAGCTGTCCCATTCACCCTAGCTATCTTCCCTGCCTTCTGGAAAGATCTTAATTGGCCCCAGGTGTCTTAATTGGCCTGGAGCAGCTGCCATTTATTTATCCTGGTAATGGATTTGTTTAGCCTGGGGCTAATAGATCTGTCTCCCATTACTTTCCTATAGCCATCTGGCCTCGCCCCATCGCTATATGTATAGTTGAGATTATGTTTTCCAAAGTTCATTACTTTGCATTTATCAAGATGGAATTTCATCTGCAGTTTTGTTGGCCAGTCACCCAGTTTTGTGAATTCCTTTTGTAGCTCTTCTCAGTCTGCTATGGACTTAACTATCTTGAGTAGTTTTGTATCATCTGCAGAGTTTGCCACCTCACTGTTTACCCCTTTTTCCAGGGAGACAAGTCACCATATGGTTCTCCTGGTCATCGCAAACCCATCTGTCTATGTTGCTAATGATTGTATAGCCTGTTACTAATAAATATCTCTTCCTAGTAACTGGAGTTCCCTCTCCATCAGAGGTATCCTCAGCACGACATCATCTGAAAGGTGGGTCCCAACTATGGGATCGTTTCCCTCTGCATCTTCCCTGAGGATGTTCTCCTTCCCTAATGCTTTCATCCTCCTCAACAGCACAGAGGCTGTCAGATGGGGTGGGGGGACTGTTCTGTGTTCCGGAAAGTCTTATCTTATGTACCTCTCTGTCTCCCTTAGCTTCTCCAGCTCAGCCACCTTGGTCTCCAAAACCCATATACGGTCTCTGAGGGACAAGAGCTCCTTGCGCCAATGCACAAATACACCACATACCTATAGGGCAGGTAATCATACATGCTGCAATGGGTGCAATAAACTGGGTAGCCCCCACTCTGTTGCTGGACTCCTGCCTGCGTTCTCTTTTTCTTCTGCAGCTGGTTCCTTTGTTGTTGTTTTATTTTTACCAGGGGGTGTTTTTAGCTTATGTTTAAAGAATGTTAAGTATATGTAGCCGCCCACACACATACACTCCCCCTGTAAACTTCCTCGCAAAACTCCTCTGTTCGCTAACAGGCTGCTATGCTCAGCACCCACATGATCAGCACACGGTCCCCCAAACAAGCAGACCACATGATGTATTTGAGTCCAGCAGCAAGCACACCACAACAAACACACACACAACAGACAACAAACTTGCCCCAAGGATCACGTAATTGTTCCTCCTTCCCCTGGAGAAATCCCTCACAAAACTCCTCTTAATTGTTCTGGTTCTCTAGCTCAGACTGTTTATGATAATAAGCACAGTGCTGGCAAATATCCTTACTGGGTCATTCCTGTTTAGAAATGGGTGGACTAATGCAAAGCAAATCAACTGACTTTCCATCCTCGCAAAGCCAGGGAAGTACTTGAAAAGCTTGTGAGCATGCTATCTCGAGGTCTCCATTGCTTGTTCAGCTCTTGTCCTCTTCGCAGAGATTCCCAACAAGTGTGCCAGTTATGAGAGTTGTTTTTAGACAGTAGGTAGGTTCCTACCTAGGAGCTAACATAGATCCCCACAGTTCATTCCGCACAGGCCCCTGAACCACCAATGAACAGTAAAACCACTGACCTAGAATCTATTTGAGATGGTGAACAAAGGAAAAAAAGACTCCATATCCCACTGGCACAGACAAGGGGCATTTGCTCCAAGGTTTTCCTCAAGAGAGAAGAGGACTCTGTTGGAGGTATAGGCTGGGGATTCTGGCATTTCCCGTGGCTGACTCAAACTCACCAAGTAATCTTTCCATCTATCTATTCAAGATAATCTATAGAAGGTATCTAGCCATCTTCATACATTTAGGTCTACCTACCTGCTTACCTATCTAAACTATTTCCATACATATTTCTTTATCTATTCATCCATCCACTCAATGGTCATATCCTTAAAATATATTTTCCTCCCCTTTGGTTTCTAATCTCACCAGGACTGGGACCTTGCTTCCTTCTTCTCTTTGGAGACCACCTAGGACACTTGGATATTACCTGAAATAAGTAATCATAATGCTAATTTGTGACTACAAAGTTATTTGCTAGCATTGACAAGGTATTAATATTTTAAAAAAGTTATGCATAGTGTAAAGAAAAAAAAGGAACATGTCATCTGGAATGGTTCATTATGTAAATGAAGCTTCAAAACTATATTTTTTATGGAAATCAATATCCTATATGTATTACACAGCTGCAAGCCTAAAACTGATACCACGTTAGTTAGAAAACATAACTGATAAAATCTTGATGAAAGCTATAACAATGAATCTAAGTTACTAATACGCTGATTAAACAGGGTGATATATGGTGGGGAGGAAAGCTAACTTCCCTAGCTTCTCCTGAATGCTGATCATGCTCCGTCTTATCCTAACATGCCCCAAAACAATGGATGTAAAGTAAACAGACAAGCTGTTTATGACACCTCCTATTTCAATAAACACACTGCCAGAGGGTGGGGGAAGGTTCTGGGCTTCTGTCCTGAAAGTTAAATATCAAATCCTGGGAAGCTCACGTTACTGAATGTGGCAACACTTCAAATGTTGCAATCAATGTAATGTTTAGCCAGGCGGGAGGCTGAAAAGGAAGCAGAATTCATTATCGGATGCTGGACTTTTAATTCAATCACCATTCGTTCTCCTTTCACCTACTACCATGTATAGACATTTCTATCTAGATGTCTGAAGCTTTAAGGAGTCATGTGACTGAACTGTAGGAGTAAAATAAACATTTTCTGTGTAAGGCAAAAATGACAACACTTTGCCTTTCTCTTGGATATTTCTTTTGATGGTCTTAAAGGACTTTGCATCTGTCAAAAGGGTATCATTCTTAGACCCACTGTACAGATGGGAGAACTGAGGACAGAAAGGGAAAGATACTTGCCTAAGATCACATAGTGGCAGTTTCTCAGTTCCTTGGTCTAACTAGTAGTCGACACACAGTCTCTGTCAATCCCAAGAATGTTCTTTCAACTTTTGAAACCCCTGACCCATTTGAAGTTCACTTATTGCTATTTTTAATATTGTTTATAAGCCTCAAATGAAGCCTGATATTGAGGCATGTTACATGAGGCCTGATATTGCTGCATGCAATACTAAATGAGCAATCTAGCTGCTTTCTGCAGAAAGCAGTTTAATTCCTGCTTTAGCTGTAACAAATATCTAGTGAAAAATCAGGTAACTACTTTCATTGCCACTCCAGCCACATTTTATAAACTTTTCTATTTTCAGTGTAAGTTTGTTTACATTAGAAATCAAGGCAATTGGAGTTCATGGAGCTAGACCTGATGCTAGTGAGTTCATTTACTCATCCCACTACTGTTACATTGAGAACAACTCATTTGCTATTTACATAGGCGTAAAGACAAAGTTCTGGCAAATGCAAAAAGCAGCCGTTTTGGGAAGTGGATAACCTAGGACTGCTCAGAACACTTTTCACTAGTTTGATTTGGCAATGAATAGAAGTTGCTGCTTCTAGGCTTTGTCAGTATGAGATTTGGTAGGAATTTTGCCTGTGAAAGGTAGGGTTGCCAATTTTAATTGGATGTATTCTTGGAGGTTTCATCAAATGACATAATATTTAATTGAGGATCACTCTTTAATTTCTGAAGACTCCAAGACAATTCTGGAGAGTTGGAAATCCTAGTAAAAGGACTAAGTGAAATTGAAGAAGGACGTCAGAATTGGACCCTGTAAGGATAGATCTGACCCAAGGAAATGAAATGATGATCTCAGCCTGTTTCCTAGAGGGCAGGTTTCTACGTTTCAAAACCAGCACCAAAGCTGGCTCTACTTGATGCTTTTAGCCAAAGGTTTCATAAGACTGAATAACGTTCTGGCTTCTGCCAAGGGTCACTCCAGGAAGAGGGTGAAATACAGTTGTAGCATTTAGGAAGGTAGAAGGTTATAAGAGGAACTTTCCCTGCTGCTGCCTAAGGTGCTCCAGTTCCGGAGGAGACCAGTGGACTTCTGTCTCCAGAATTAGGAAGGTACCTTTCGCCAGCATGAAATTCACTTAAAAGAAAAACAGTGTGTGGAGGGGAAGGGGAGAAACGCATTAAGCTACAGTGACACCCCTCAGCTGCTGGCAGTATGCTGCAATTCTCACTCAGACTATTCAATGGAAGAGAAACCATGGCTTGCATCATGTGTTCACTGGCTTAAAATATGTAGATGATTGTGAGACATAAAGACTGTCTCTTCCTGGGGAAACCATGAGAGAAAGAACAGGCCCCCTGTGACAGATGTTGGTCACATTGCTCAATGTACTACTAGAAGGTGCTCAGACACCATGCTGGTGAGGGTGGGAGACGAACCAGAAAATAATAGAATAATCCAGTCATGCTGCTCATCAGGGACATCCAAGCCAAGGACACCCTCCTTGTGGATGCTGGGGACAGACCATTTTCAAGGAATTGTGGAATTTATTCCCACAGGCAAAGAGGAAGAATTAGCATTTCTAGGATGGTTAAGTCACAATGGAAGGACATCTCTTTGTGAAAGCTTTCCAAAATTGATACAGTAGAGAAAACAGCCCTGCTGTGTCTTCTAGGGAAGGAAGCGGGAAGGAATATGAATGACTCCAGCTAGACAGAAAATTCTGTGAAACTATATTTTTTTCTCCTGGGGATTCTAAAATATTGTATTCAGTACCCAGGAACCACAATAATTGGCAAGAAGAGGGTGGCTAAGCAGTTGAAGTTAAAACAGAAGCAAATGCAAGCAGTTTCAGATGGCACTTTCCTTTGGCTGTGTTGAAAGAAAACTGATTTTTCTTCTGAAGGAATTATCTGTTGGTCAGCTAAGAATATCCTTTTATCTGGGTCAGGCTGGGTCCGTACCACATTATGCCCTGTGGGGAGCTGGGGGGAACAAACAAGCCAGTAGCGCTGAAACAAATGTGCACAGTACCCTGCTGCTCATCCTTCGCAAGACTCTTTATTGGTGCTTTTGAGTTGAAGTTGTTAATGTATTGTGTGGGGCCCTTGAAGCAAAAATAAGTTTATTAAGGAGTGGCAAAGCAGCTCTCACCGGTGTGTGTGCACAGCCGATCGATGCAGTGGAATTCTTTGTAAAATAGGCTATAGCCTTCACAGCACGCCCATCTTCTCGTCTTTTTTTCACTTTAACTTCTACTAAAGGTCAGGATCTATATTTATCACAACCAAACATACACTGGAGAGGGGAGGTGAGTTTCTTTTTACAATGTTGTTCTGAAGTAGGGACAAAATCTATTTACTTGTGTTTCTTGATTACCGGAGCTAAAATCTATAAACATTAAAAAGTACTTTCCACTTCTCTGGAGCCTTTTATCCAAGGGTCTCAAAGTACTTTACTGACCCTGATAAGTTCTGTCATGGAGAGGAGCATTCCAACTGCTCTGCAGAAAGGAAAGTGATTCATTGGAGGGGAGGGGGATGTCAGGACTCACATTTTCAAAAGCAAGAATCACAGAGGTAGCCGTGTTAGTCTGGATTTGCAGAATCGACAAAGAGTCCTGTGGCACCATAAAGACTAACAAAAGTATTGAAGCATAAGCGTTCGTGGGCTAGTACCCACTTTGTCGGATGCATGCAGTGGAAGTATTTTCAAAAGCAGCATCTAATTTTGAGCGCATTCCATTTTTAGGTGCAGAATTTCAAGTGTATAAGGTCAGATTTTCAGAGGTGTTCTGGACTTCTGAGTCCAAGCAGAGTTAACCAGGCAGCTAAAGTTAAAACTGACCCTTCAAATAGAATGTGAGATTAAAACATTTTTTAAGTGTTGTAATAAAGGAAATTAGATGAAACAGTGGAAATATCACCTCCCAAGAAAGCCCATGAAATAAACGCTCAAATCAAGATCTGGAAAGCCACCACCTTATCTCCTTTAAGTCTCTCTTTACAAATCATCTCTGCTATAATGTTTACAGGAAACTGTCATCTGACAATGGCTAGGCAGGTGTTGAGCTAGGATTACTGGGGTTACTGCTACTGATTGGCTAGGAGCTGTGTGCACAGCTAGTCTATACTAAATCATCATATTAGTTGATTAACCTGTACTCCTTTCCCCCCTTACTCATTTGTTTGTTTCATTCATCTTTGTCAGTCTTGTTTACTTAGAATGTATGCTCTTTGGGGCAGGAAGTCTCTCTTACTGCGCTGTTCCTGAACTGAAACTTTTGTTTGTTTCATCCAACAAATCAAAGAGCACTTAGGAACTACTGGGTTAATGTAAAAAGTATAACTTTATAATAATAAACGATAACTCACTTGTTGCGCAGAAACTATAATGGGCAAATGAATTTTTTTATCAGTCTGGAGTCAGTTCTAAACACTGACTTATATAGAGGTGAAAGGCTCTGTATTCCCTTCCCAATTACCTTAGCCAACCATTCCCTGCTCCTAAAGAATCATTTAAGATTTGCATCTATTTGGATTAAGTATTTTGGTTTGCTTCTAAAACATATTCACCCCCCTCACCTTATGGGAGAGGGGAGAAATTGTTATAAGTTGTTGCATAGATATTTAAATTAAGCTTTTTCAGAAAACTAAACATCTAAAACAAAATCCCATAGATGTGGAATTAATTGTTGGATCTGCACTGAATCACCAAGAGACCTGTTTTTATTTCTGTGTCACAGCTGAAAGTGCTTCATCAGTAGGAATTCATGTGGAGGAAAACCAAGCATGTCCCACTTATTTTGTGTTCAATATGCCTGAGATGTTTAATTATTTTTTGATTAATTTAACATTTAACTCGTCAAGGACTTTAACACATTCAGCACTGCATGTTTTGCCACCTATACATACCTTCATCTCTTATTTAAATCCACCTTGTGGTTTTTACCTGCAGCTGTTATGAATGAATTAGCTTTTCAATTCTAAGCTACCTTCATTACCCTGAAGAAATGCACGAATACACACTGGAGCCTGAGATGATTTGAGACATCTGTGGTTAAATTTAATGTAACGTAAGCCACATTTTCAAGGATAAAATATTATTTTGGTTAAAGTGTTGGGGTTGGTTAAAACATATGTAAGGCATTAGATTAATGGTTTGGAAATATTATTTTTTCTTTATTGTACATTTTCAATGTGAGTTTAATATATGCTGAAAGGTGGTAAATTAACACATGTAGAGACTAAAATCCACAAATTAGCCAAAAATACACACATAGGCGTAATGCAGAGACAGCAGCAGTACAAGCTACTCCTGACTCTCTTTTCAGTATATACCAGCCCTGACCTAGAGACAACAAAGGATGCAAGATCTCTTCTATTCACCCTTCAGACACTGTTGAGACTGCCAGCTACCCTGCTAAGTCTCCATTGCTATTCTTATTTACTAGTATTGCGGTGGCACCTAGGAGCCCAGTCATGGACCAATTTAATTAACAAAGTCCCTAGTGATAATTAAGTGGCATTCTTTCCATTTGGGGATATTTGGGGATATTTGCCTGCCCTTGGAACTAGATGGAAAACCACCATCGGCTACCAAAAAGCCATCAAGTTGTGATTACTTTTATTTCACTGCTGATCAGTGTTGGGTTGTAACCAAAAAGAGGCTCTATCATCCATCACCAGGCTATTGCATGTTACAGGCTGGCATAATGTTAGTGCTTGTGATAGATTATAAATCCCTTACCCAATCTGTCCCCTATTATTATTTTGTAATGTGCTGACACTCAGGGACCTTAAATATCCTTGCAACCTCTTGTGTTGGTGCTATGAAGACATATAAGTTAAGGAGACACAGTGTAATCTTGTACCCAGTGATGGTTCTCATTTGTAAATGCCTCAGCAATTAACCTACTCCAACAAGTACAAACAGTTAGAGCATGTGAGGAATCTTGTTATTTGACTGTAATTTATTATGATCATAATTTGGGCACAATATTTACAATAAACTGTTTTTTACCTTACTCTACATATAAGTGACAGGACTGCTCAGGGCTTTGGGAATGGGTTAAAGAGCCTTACAGGTGGAAGGTTAAAGATTACAGGTGGATAGCAACTGCCAGCTTTCAACTAGAATGTCAACCCAGTGGAAGATTAGTCATCAGGCAGCTTGGTGATCTGTTTGAAAGGAGCTGATGGGTCTTAGCCTAGTCCACAAAATTGTCTATATGATAAAAATGTTGTTGGTAGTCTCAGTAGAGGGGTCTGGAGACTTAATTCCAACCTCAAACTTGAAGGTGATTCATCTAGTTCAGGGCTGACGTACATTGAAAGGGTACTGAATTGCACAATCCTGTACTTTTTTGCACTTCAGTCTCCAGAGCTATCAGCCAAACAACTCTGGTAAACAGTAAATCTAACAGACACACAAACATAGACAAAATCAGTATTAATAAATTACAAAAAAAGCAGAATTTAAATTAGCAACTTCTGACAATACAAAGCTGAACATTACTGAATAAAAATAACCAGCCAAGCTCACCTATGCCAAGATAACTCCTGTAGGTCTTGTTTGGAATTGCGAATACTCATAAGTACTCTATTGCTAATTGCTTAGAGCAATTCTGGAAAGTATCCCTTAATACCTTGCATAATATGCATCATTAGTGTGAACTACTCTTCTTTATTTATTAAGGCTAAAATGTATATATTTTAAGGTCTTGGCTTGTTTTCCAACTGGATTTCTAGGGAAAAAATATATACCAGATGATACCATTAAGATTATGAGAAAAACAAAGACAATAAAATATATGATGCCTGGGTAAAGAAATCAAACCTCTCTTTTGATATCCAGACATAACCGAGAGCAGGAGGAAGGCATGCAGAGGGAGACTAGGAATTGCAAGCCAGGTTGCCTCCAACTTCAGACACCCTCCTCTGATTTTCTGTTCATTTCAGCATTACTCCGTGATTTCTCAAGACCCCTGGACTTACTGTAGCCCAGCTCTGAGATAGTTGTCTCTTTTTAGTGCCCTTTGAGCTCCCTTTGCAGACTTTAGCACCACTCACTTTCCCCTCACTTTTCAAAGGCTCATGTCACAGCAGCTTTGTCCTCTGCACCTCCTTGTGCAGCCTCCCTTAGCCTGGCCTCTCTTCATCCGCCTGCCTGATTTTCTGTTGCCCAGCATTTTATGTCATCACTTACATAAGCACAAGGTGAGTGATAAAGGGCCTGACTCATTTACACTAAAGCCAATTTACACGACTGTCTGTGTAAAGGGGCCTTAAAGCAGATGTGAATTATATTGCACGTACGCTGCCAGAATGGCATAAAGGGACCTCATTGTCAATGAGACTTGTATTCTACACTCATTTTGCATTGGTTTAAATCACTCCGCAAGATGCAGGGCAATGGAGTGTCAGGCCCAGCTTTCTTCTCAAATCTCATCTCAGGATGAATCTTTTTGCTTTCTGCAGTTATTATTGTTGTTAATTTTAACTCTGTCATCTGTACCACGATAAAGTGCTGTATGCACAGAGTACATGCAAAGGGCTAGAGAAAGTCAAGAGGCATTTGTAATGAAGTCTGCAAAGCCAACAGACTTTCAGAATGAGGAGAGAGATCTTCAGTGAAAATTTGATAAATCAGGAAGGGCTGTGCTTCGGAAATTTCCACAAAGGCAGGGCTTAGTGGCGCCAAATGGCGTCAGCTCAAAGTCTGGCAAAGCATCATGCCAAGGCACAAACAGAAACCACAGGCTATCATTGCATTGATTGGGGGCTCATCAATGAAGGTGCCGATGTCCACATAATTTGGACATCTGCAAATAGGTTGGCTTCTATTTTTTTTAATCTCCCTTTCCATGATCCACGTCAACTATATGAAGATTTTCGTAGGTATCTTTTTTCTAAAAGGCGTCACTGGGTTATACCTCCATGTGTAGCATCCCCCATAATTCCGAGTTGGATTGCATGAAACACTGTCTGTTGTCTTCCGCGTCCAAAGAAATCTGGCAGCTAGCACTTTCTCCAATGTCCATTAATGCTTAGCAGTTGCTGTCTGCAATATTCACACATGGTGTCTTGCAGCAATACCCCACCCCAGACCTTAACACCGGGATAGTAGCTGTCTGCACCCCACTGAGCACAGGAGTTGGAGGCCCAGCTTGGAGGCATTTCAGTAGTTTTGGCACAATGTTAGAGGGGTCTGGTCTTTCTAAATCTTTCCCTTAGGGAGTGCAGAGAACTGCATTTTATATACCACTTGTCAGCTGTGCAAACCTGCACAAATACCACAGTACAGCGATTACACTACTAGTGTAGATAAATGGGCCATTAAGTCACTTGTGTGATACCTCCAGTGCTGGATGTCCTTCCACAGGGGGTCTCAAACTTCATTGCATCATGACCCCCTTCTGACAACAAAAATTACTGGACATCCCCAAGGAGAGAGGACTGAAGCCTGAGACCTCCCAGGCCCCACTGTCCCAGGCAGAAGGCCCAAAGCCAAAGCTCATGAGCTTCAGCCCTGGGTGGGAGGCCTGTAACCTGAGCCTCGCTGCCCCTTGGGCTTCAGCTTCGGCCCCAGGCGGAAGGGCTTGGGCTTCAGCCTGGGCCCCACCAAGTCTAAGCCAGCCTTGGTGACCCCATTAAAATGGGGTCATGACCCACTTTGGCCACAGTTTGAGAACCACTGCCCTAGAGGAAGACATAAACCAACACTCTTCTCTAAGTGAAACTGAGGATCTGACTGAGTGACCTACTGTGGCTCCTCTTGTAGGGGAGCTATGGAGAAGCATATCTGCAGCTTTCAGTGAAGAACTAGCCCTTCCAAACTTCCAAACTGCCACACGTGGGTTTTATGGCAGTAAGCTATGTACCGAGCTCTGCCAAAATTGGTTGGCAGAGCTCAGTACATAGTGTGTACTGCACACATAGTGAGGTGTGTGTGTCCATACTGGGCCAATTTTGGAAGGCTGTATAGCAGCTAGGGATGATAATGATAATTGATTGATGAATAGGAAGGAAGGCAGGATGTATACATTTTGGATAATAATATTATTATCTAGCTCTGCCATAGTACTTTTCATCAGTAGTTCTCAAAGAGCTTTTAGGGGAGGAAGCATTATTAGAGCTGGTTGGGAATTTTTCAACAAAATTATTTCTTTTAAATGTTCATTCATCAAGAGCAGAACTGCTTTGACAAATTTCCTGACTTAAAAATATGTTTTTGAAATTGTCAGAAGTCCCATTTTGACATTTTAAAATAATAAATGTTTGTCCTTCAGTTTGAAATTATTTTTCGTTGTAAATAAATCCATATTTTAAAAAAGTCAAAATCAAAATGAAACACTTCAAAATTATAAAAACAATTTGTTTTATTAACTAAAATTGATTTTTGTTTCAGTTTGAGAAAAATTTGAAATTTGCAGCTTTTTATCCTGATTTGGAATGGGATTTTTTTTCAAAATATCAAAAATTCTTATGGACAGACTTTTTTTCCCCATCCAGCCCTAAACATTATTCTTATTTGACAGATGAGGAAATTGAGGCACAAGAAAGGGAAATGACTTTCCCAACATAATTTAGCAAACCAGTGGCAGTCAGCAGTTGAATCCCAGTGTCCTGCATCCCAGCCAAGTGCCCAGATCACCTGTCTTCTGCTAATTTGTATCTGCATTTTTTGCTCACCAAATGATTTAGAGGAGCAAATCCATGTGTTTTTGTGCTGCCATACAGCGAGATTCCCAGATTCTGGTTTTGTTCAGATGAGGATGATAGTTCCATCCCTAATACAGATACAAATATCATCTCTCCTGAAGTATGATATTGTATTTATTTATAAGATGTCGATAGATTAACACTGGACTCATGTCTCAGAAACACACACTCTCAGCCATCTGTTTATCAGTCTAAAATGCTGGATTGGTGTGGAAAGGTTTATAATTACTGCAGTCATAAAGTTTAATAAAATGTTTTGATTCCATTAGCCAATTTAATTTAGATGATAAACTGCCAGGAAATGACAGCTTTAATAAATCCTTATAAAAAGATTCTGGGAGCCACCAGCTGTGAAGGAATAGTACTGTGTTTCCTAGTAAGTGGTGGAGAAGGGTACCTAGTTCTTTGAGTATCTCAGATATATAGGTACTCAGATACTATGGTATATGCATGGCATAAGAAACTAGAGAGAAAGTTCTGCTGTGTAATATCGAAAATCAAGACGTGAGGTGCTAGAAGCAAAGGAATCAGAAAACCAGATTAGTCCATTCTTTTGTCCTGACAGTGGCCAGTATCAGATGTTCCAGAGAAGATGAAGGAAAAACCTTATAAATGGCTATTATGAAATAAGGGCTGATATCCCTGTTGTTTCCATATGTGATGTAATTATGCCTGATCTCATTATACATATAAATGTGCAGCACTGTTTTATGTAATGTTGCTTAGCTCTTGACTTAAGTGATATCTTGCGGCAGGGAGTTCCACAGATTGTGTTGTGTAAAAAGTATTTATCTTTATTTGGGTTTACATTTTCGTTTTTCAACTTCATTAGATGTTTCCTTTCTCTTGTGTGATAAGCAAGTGTAAATAGGAGTGATTGATCTAATTCCTTTATATTGTTCATCATTCCCCCTCTGTCATGCCTCCTCATTTTCTACTTCTCTTCTCTAAATGAGTCACACTCTTGTCAACATTTACTCATACAAAAATCTCTTCAGTACTCTGATCATTTCCATCCCCTGTCTCTGGACATTTCTAGCTTTTCGTTAAGGTAGAGTGGCCATATCTGAACACAGTATTCCAGGTCAGGGTGCCTCACCACTATATTTTTCACTACTATTTACAACTTATAAAGAGTGACACTCATCCTCATTTCGTGATTTAAGACCTGATTCAATGAGGTGTTTACTTAACTTTAAGCGTGTGAGTAGTCCCATCTACTTCAGTAGGACTGCATCCGCTTAGAGATAAGCTTGAATACTTTGTTGAATCAGGGTCTTATATTCCGGACTTTTAAAATTATAGCTGCTGCCAAGGTAAGCAAAGCTCGCCACTTCTGATCAGCTCAAATTCACTAGCTGAACATCCTCCCAGGAAGCAGAGTCTAGTTCTTTTCACACTATCTTAGACGGTCAAATTAATCCAAGGAGAGAAACATTAAAGCAGGGGTTGGCAACCTTTCAGAAGTAGTGTGCCGAGTCTTCATTTATTCACTTTAATTTAAGTTTTGCGTGCCAGTAATACATTTTAATAGTTTTAGAAGGTCTCTTTCTATAGTCTATAATATATATCTAAGCTATTGTTGTATGTAAAGTAAATAAGGTTTTAAAATGTTTAAGAAGCTTCATTTAAAATTAAATTACAATTCAGAGCCCTCCGGACCAGTGGCCAGGACCTGGGCAGTGTGAGTGCCACTGAAAATCAACTCACGTGCCATCTTTGGCATGCGTGCCAGAGATTGCCTACCCCTGCACTAAAGGCTGTGTGAAATGATAATTATGGCATATAGCATCCTGCTCAGAGACCTTCTAAATATTAGCTGCCATTGTTAAATGAGACCAGCCACACAAGGCCTTTGCTGAGTGCTTAGTAGCTCCTGGGTATAAAAAACAGAATTAACTTTTTGCTTAGAGTGAGCAACTCTGAATCCCATTAACAAATGCAAAGCCTATCATCAAGCAAATAACTACAGTGAAATATGTTCTGTTTTTTCACCATAGACACAATTAATCATAGAAACTTGTTTCTTTTAATTAGCCTCCATCCTCTGTTCCCTCCAAATGAAAATCATTATTGACTTCAAAGTGCTCTGGTTCCTGGAAACATTCTGATGTGCATCAAGTCAGTTGGGAGCAGCAGAGAAATCCAGTTGCCAGCATGTTCCAGAAAGTTGAGTACAGCCTTAGGTTTGTCTTCCATTCTGATGCCAAAGAATGGAGATAATGGATGGGTGACTTCATTAACTTTTAAGCCCCTGTAGCTGGAGGTTCATAGTCTTTGTGAAAGGATGTGCTCTGTTCTGCATTTGTTGTAGTGGCTGCCAGACACCTTCCCCATTGAAATGAAAACTGTGCTTGGGTCTAGATAATTACCACAGAACCCTGCCAAGCCCAGAAATCCTCCTCCATGGACCTGCTCCATGGGGTTTGAAATTTACATTTGTAATCATTTGCTTTCAATAGAACTGTGTTATGGGCCAAATCTCAGACACACAACCTGGGGGTTACACGTGGCTGCAGCCTGAGGTGTGACTGCCACATCAGTAAAGGAAAATCAGTGTTTTCAGATGCTTCTTTGCACTCAGAAATAGTTTGAGCTTCATTCTTTTTCCTTGTACTTTTTGCAGCCATTTATCCCCATACAAAGTGAGTGTAAATCACTACTGTTCTGATTTATTAGTATTTCAAATCTACTTGGCATGTAAATGACTGTACAAGGTGCAGAGCACCGGAAAATCAAGCCCTTCGTGTTTAAGTTTAAGCTATGCTATGTGGCAGGAGGCTGAACATTACGTAAGAAGCTGTTATTCTTGTATTTCTTGCCCAGACCAGCAGCGACTGACCTAGAAAATTCACAGGCATACTTCTCTAGGAGCCCTCCCTTCTAGGGATGTTACTGAGTGTTGTTCCAAAACTCCCTATAACCCACACACAGATTGGGTGGTCTCGCCTCACTTTTATTGTTGACAATTACTTACTTCGGAAATAAAGAGTCATAGGACAGAAGATAAAGAATGAGCCGTTTTCACTAAAGGAATGAATCCCAACTGCATTTTAAGTTTTCATAGATTTTAAGGCCAGTTGGATCCCCAGGATCGTCTAGTCTGATCTCTTGCACAGGTCTGCAAACCTCACCCAGCAATTCTTGCAACAAGGCTACAAATTCTATCTGTGTTACAACATGTCTTTCCTTCATGAATATTATTTTTGTATGCTTCATTTTGGGATGTTGGCCGCACATTGCGGCCAATATTTGGACTTTGGCAGGCAGAGAGATATGTCCATGAGGCAGCTGTGAGATTACCAACTCATTTCTGCAATTGCCAGATGATTTTGATAAACCTTTGAATTTTGGGGTGTTTTACCAAACCAAATCCAAGCTCTGAAGACCAGATCTTCAGCTGGTATAAATCGGAATAGCTCCGCTGATGTCAACAGAATTATGCTGATTTACACCAGCAGGTGATTTGGTCTTGAAAATGGTGAGGTTCTCCCATTACTAAATAGGAGATAGGATTTCACTGACTGTTAGGGAATAAATGAGGCTTATAAGAAGAAATGGAGCCTTGAATGGAAAATACAGTGGGGCGCCCCTATATTGGGTGACACAAACTGAGATAAGTATCTAACATAAAATAATAGATAAGAGCATTTAGACTATAATACATGGTGCTTATAGGGCATTTTCCACCCATAGAGCTCACAGAGCTTTACATCACTGGGAAAAAATATCTTTATCCCTATGTTACAAAGGGGAAAATGAAGCACATAAAGGTGATCTGACCAACACCTCTCTCTGAGGCATTTGATAATGAATTCTGTCTGAGACGGAATACTGGGCAAATGGACGTCAGCTCCTATTCAGCATGGTAATTCCTATGTTCCCATGAGTCAATTGGAAAGATTGCTCAATGCACTAGACCAAACAAATGGATTAAATATGCCTCTTGCTTTCTTGAGCAGCCTTAACTTCTGAGTCTGATCACATGTACACCAGTGTAAATCAGGAATAACTTCATTCAACTCTGTATAAAGGAGTGAAGACTTTCTTATGAAATGTCATAATATCATACTCTGAAACTCAACCCCTCATGCAACAAAACCACTGATTTATTTCCTTTTTTTTTTTGAAGATGCATCACATTTTTCCCACATGATCCTTGTTCCATGTCAAGAAACTAAAAGCAACACTAAGGGCTTGTCTACATTAACGACAGGATCGATCAGCAGCGATTGATCTCGCGGGGGTCGATTTATCGCATCTAGTCTAGTGACTACTGCCGAGTGCTCTTCCATTAACCACTGGAGTGAGAGACTCAGGTAAAATCAATGGGGGAGCATCAGCTGTCGACTCACCGCAGTGAAGATACCACGGTGAGTTGATCTAAACACGTTGACTTCAGCTACTTTATTCACGTGGCTGAAGTTGGGTAACTTAGATTGATTCCTTCCCCTCCTCCCACTCAGTGTAGAAAAGACCTTATTCCATGTTACTGAAACCTGATCTGTGTCAAGTCAGAGAGCTATGAAGAAGGACACTCCCATGAACTCTTACTAACTACCATTCTGATTCCCAGTGGCTTAGATGGCACTCACCTGACTACTGCTTTTTCCAATCAGAGAATCCATACCGAAGAGATTGTGACAAGGACAATATATTACTGACAAACTTTGAGAGAATGTTAGGAAACATCATTCCAACTGTTAGAGTCAATGAGCAAAACTGTGAGTCTTGTCAAATCCTTTTGCTTCTTCACAGCATAAAACTGTCACTTCATTAATCAGATGAGCCTGTTGCTTCTAGACTCCAGCACGAACACCATTCATCCCTGATCTTTGTCAATTTCTTGCAATAAAGCTGCAATTTAATAATCCCCCCTTGCACATTAGCAATCGTTTTATGGTTGAATTTCAGTTTCCTGATGATGCACTTGATTAATCAGTCTGGGGAGGACAAGAATAGATATATTAGGAAGGCTAATTAAAAGGCAGAAAACTAAAAAACTGGAAGAAGAGTATTACAGATTTAGGTTCCTTTTCAGGCAGTACAGGAGTCATATATACCCAGATTCCTGGCTGCAGCTTGGGAACACACAGCACAGCTTAGAGGGGTACAAGGCGGGATTGTGCCTCCCTGGTACTAGGCTGCACACTGGGAAGGTCCCTCATCTTTAATTAGAGTAATTTAAGGATGTTATTAAGTATCATACAAGTATAAGCAGTCACATGATAAGAGAGAAGGTCCTTGCATGGATCAGTAATTGGTTAAAAGATAGGAAACAAAGGGTAGGAATAAATAGTCCATTTTCAGAATGGAGAGAAGTAAATAGAGGTGTCCCCCACAGGCTAGTCCCATTCAACAGATTCATAAAGTATCTGGAAAAAGGGGTAAACAGGTGGCAAAATTTGCAGATGATGCAAAAATACTTAGTTTTGTCCAAAGTTAACATAGTTAAGCCCAAATCAGACTAAGAATTGCTACAAAAGGATCTCTCATAACTGGATGACTGGGCAACAAAATGGCAGATGAAATTTTAGTGTTGATAAATACACATTAGAAAACATAATCCCAACTATACATATAAAATGATGGGTCTAAATTAGCTGTTACTACTCAAGAAAGAGATCTTGGAGTCATTGTGGATAGTTCTCTGAAAACATCCACTCAATGTGTAGCAGTAGTCAAAAAAGCGAACAGAATGTTGGGAATCAGTAAGAATGGGATAGTTAATAAGACAGAAAATATTATATTGCCTCTATATAAATCCATGGTACACCTACATCTTGAATACTGTGTGCAGATGTGATCATCCTATCTCAAAAGAGATATATTGGAATTGGAATAGGTTCAGGAAGGGACAACAAAAATGATTTAGAGGTATGGAACAGTTGCTGTATGAGGAGAGATTAATAAAATTGGGATTTTTCAGTTTGGAAAAGAGACGACTAAGGGGAAGATATGATAGAGGTCTATAAAATTATGACTGGTGTGGAGAAAGTAAATAAGGAAGTGTTATTTACTCCATCTCATAACAAAAGAACTAGGAGTCACAAAATGAAATTAATAGGCAGCAGGTTTAAAACAAATAAAATGAAGTATTTTTTTCACACAATGCACAGTCAATCTGTGGAACTCCTTGTCAGAGGATGTTGTGAAGCCAAGAGTATAACAGGGTTCAAAAAAGAACTAGATAAATTCATGGAGGATAGGTCTATTGATGGCTATTAGCCAAGATGGGCAGGGATGGTATTCCTAGCTTCTGTTTGCCCAAAGCTGGGAATGTATGATAGGATGATTGATGATTACCAGTTCTGTTCATTTCCTCTGGGGCCCCTGACATTGGCTAGTGTTGGAAGACAGGATATTGAGCTAGATGGACCTTTGGTCTGACCCAGTATGGCCACTGTTATGTTCTTATTCCATCCGTGAAAGGCCCCAAGAAGCTACAATAGCGCATGCATGCTTTTTTCCATGCCACAACATCTATGCTGTCTGCAAGGGTGGGCATATGGCATAGAAACAGCTACACTGGCTTTGTGTCCATGGAGGATTCCCCATGCTGGATTGAAGCTCACATAGTTACAGTACAGCAATAATTCAGGCTGCAAGTAAACACAGCAAACACTAATAAGCTTCCTAGATAGGACTCTGAAGGACCAGGACCCTATGATAGGGGCAAAAACTACCTTTTTCTCTAATAATAAAAATGACCACCCACTTTTAGCCAACACTTGATGATTCACAGAAAGAATTTCCCTTGCAGACCAGATGATGAACCAATAGGTCAACTAAGGCCTTGTCTACACTGGGAATTTGCACTGATTCCATCTACTGATGTTGCTTCAGAAGTGTAAACACCAAGTGCAGGCAAAGCTGCTATTTGCACCTGCAGCTCTTACCTTGGCTATTTATACCAGTGAAAACTGGATTTCCTATCTAAAGTAGGAGTTTGCACCATTACAGCTGCACCAGTAGCTAGAATCAGGGCAGATCCCCAGCGTAGACAAGTCCACGGCTTCTATCACCACCTGGATACTGTCTATTTCCTGATGTGAACTAAAGACATAAGACCAAATCCTTTGCCAACATAAATTGACAGAGCTCCACTGACGTTAAAGGCATACTGAAGATTTCCACCAGCAAAGAATTTGTTCCAGAGGCTTGAGTAAAACAATATGTAAAAAATAAATAAATAAAATCGGTGTTGATGCTATGGACTCATCAGCACATCCTTTGCTGCTTTTCATACTGGCTACTGCTCTCAGACTCCTCAGATTACAGCAATCACCAATATTTCATACAGGAAGTTGCTTAGCAAGCGTGAAGGGGGGGTATTGTATTAATTCAATCAATAGACCTTGCTGACCCTGATTTTGGATTTGTTTTTTTATTTCTCTTTGCCCAACTTTTTATGAAAAACTAATCAAAGCACTGAAGAGCGGTAGAGAAATATGTGAAAACAGACCATAGATGGGGGGAGGGCGCAATGGAATTACATAAAAGCAGAACAAAAGAAAGGAGAGGTGGCAAGTTGAGGCATAAAAAGCTTCACATTGAGACCATGCTCTAAAGTCAAGTGGGAAAGCATTACCCAGCCATTCAGTTCTTCAGGCCAAGGCTAAGCCACCCAGGAGTGGATCTCAGTTGTTCCTTAGAACTCAGTGACTACATTTAATAGCACAACAGGTACTTCATACACAGGTAGCTGCCACAGTAGTTATCTATCCATTACAGTTGAAGAGGGTCAAGCTTTCTTACACCATAATCAATCCAGCTGTAATGTCAGTGATTCCAAATATTGTCACTTTGGGTTTGCTCCTGCCATGTGTTGCACATCTCCAGTGCTCACTGAGTTATTTATGCTATACTGTGGGTGCTTAAGATATCTCAGGAGATGCTGAGCACTCTACAAGACTATGCTATGTGTAAGCTAGGCAGGCTGCTATAGGGTGGTAACTCGAGAGGGATTCATTTCTTAAAGATGTGAAGTGTGGATTCTAGTTAGAGGCTTACACAACAGTTGTATGTACGTCTTCCGCTCTGCAAATTTGTGCTGGAAACTTCATGAGAACAGACTTTCTCATGGGATGTTCTGTGATCAAATGTAAAAGTTGCTGTTCCCAGGCCTGCAGACAGCTCCTGTGTAACCTTGACCTGACTACTGCTATTATTATTTTCTTGCCACCTCGCTATCCTGGCTTGGCTATTTTTATAGTCTTCTTCCAGAACTCACAATTATATGCCTGGAAATCATGCAAATTGGTATCTTTAAGCTCCGCTCATATTTGGTCCATATACCAAGTCTTGGGCTCCCCCTTGGTTGTCTTCTGTCCATTATCATTGCCAGAGCCAATATAATTCTCAGCTCTCGGCTGGACATGTCCATACCAATGTAGCCTAGCCTCCCTCAACTTGTCTTCAACTGGAGCAACCCTCATTAGACCCCTCACCAGCCTCATTTTGTGTTGTTTCTTATCATGGAGTGTACAGCCATTTGTCCATCTCAACGTCTTCATTTCCATTTTCCCTCAGATTCTTCTAGTCAGTTATAGAGCTCACGATAGGCCAGATTTTTAGCTGTCACAACACTCCCTTTGGATGTCTTTTTTTGCCTCCATGTTTGCCAACTTACCACTGCTCGAGCCACTGGCCTGCCATTTTTTAAAAGTTACTTTTTTCTTCTCAATAGATTCTTTAACTTGAGGATTTCACAACCAAGTCTCCCTTCTTATCCTTTTTGGCACTTGTTTCATCACAGCTAGTACTTCATGTGTTGTTTCCAGCAACGGTAATTTTAATTTGTACCAGTTATCCTCCATACATTCTTTTGTGTAATCAGGAATTCTACCAATTACTTTTTGTTTAAAGATTTTTTTCATTCACATCTTCAGGTTTCCACCACTTAGGCCTTTCTCATTCCCAGAGGTTCAGAAGTTTCAGTTTCTTGGCCAGACTCCATTTGTCACCATTTAGCCTCTCCGTGACTCAATTTCCTCACCTATAAAAATTGAGATGATACTTGCCTTTCTCAGAAAATCCCTTTGTAATTTTTCATATGAGAGCTAATTACTATTATTTCAGCAATCTGATTTCAATGTTGGCCAAAACTTGAAGTGTAACTACTTAACTGCTTACCTGAACATTTCTGAATCTCAGAAAAGGCTTGGTTCAAAACTGGTTTTAAAATAAGTAAAGTTGAGGGAAGAAGAGATTCCTGGAGGTCACTGAATTTTTTCAAATTGCAAAATTTTAAATTTTGATGAAAAAGCACAGGGAAAAAACTTATGAATATTTTTCCTGTGATCAGCTTTAGGTCTTTTCCTGTATCCAAACCACTTCATCCATCCCTCTGGATAAAACTGATAAATAATGTAAATACTGGGTAAAATTGTGCCTATATAAACCTGTAGAAAATTCACTTAGGTCAATAAACAATGCAACTGAGAGAAAAAATGGGTAATTATGACAAGATTACAAAACTTGGCAAAGAAAAATAATATCTAAACAGATTCAATGCAAGTCTTATTTGAAATAAAGATAGGCTACCTCAAAACACCCAACACTATTGAAAAGTTTGAATATGGAACCATACTTCATGGCGAACCTGATCTGATCCATCCCTATTGTCTTGAACATGAGGAAAGTTTATATCATTGTGAGTGTCCTCTATAAACAAAATAAAGGCGTCACCCAGAGAGTTGATGGGAAATTTTTCATCAAAAATAACTTTCCATCAAAAAAGGCATTTTGACAAAACCTACATTTATTCGCAAATCGTATCAACATTGATGAAACATCACTATGGAAAAATCCTGGTGGAAAATGTTTCAGAAAAGGTGCAAATATTCCATTTCACCATTTGGGGGAAATGAAAAGTTTTGACTTTTTTTTTTGTTTTAAACTGATGTTTCATTTTGAAATTACTTTATTATATATTTGTAAAAAGTAAAAATAAAATCAAATATTTCAAATTTATCCAAACAAAACATTTTAATTTACCCAAAACACATTTTTTCCAGCATTTCAGTTGGCAAAAAAGAATTCAAAATTTTTAATTTTTGTCCCACTTCAGGATCTGTGTCTAAATATTGGGGTTCTTTTATTTTTTTGGGTGGGATGGAAAATCTATTTTAGTCAGCTCTACTGATCCTAAGTTCACTGAAGTAAAAGCATTCCTTTCATTAACTTCAACGTTAATACAAGTTTTCAAATGCATAATGTATTCTTTGCCAGAAAGTTAACAGCCAGTGAAAGAGCAGTGACAACTGTAGTCCAGCAGTGTCTAATTTATGCCAGCATCCTCAGAATCATGATTCAGGATGGGCCACAGCATAGTAATGGCTTTTGAAATGCTGATAGATGACCTCCTCATGGCTATGGATAGAGGCCAAACCTCAGATGGATAGATAAGACTTTTGTGTCAGAAAGTCAATGAATGGGAAATGTTTTCAGAGATAGTAATTCCAGTCCATTCTAAGTTACACTGTAATTGCCAGACATCCGCACATCTATAGAAGTTGGCTATGGAAGGAATAAGGAGAAAATAGAGGCAAGTATCAATCCTCAACTGGTAAGCACAAAATGAAGTGAGCCAGAAAACAGGGAGTCACTATTAATTATCTTGTGACTCAGGGTATAATTAAAAAAAGTAAGTGAAAGGAAAAGAGATCAAATGAAAATCATGATCAAAGAAACACAGTTCTGAATTTTCTGTCCAGAAGGTGGGATTATATATTGTCCATGTCCCTACCCCAAAATGCTTACAATCCAAACAAACAAGATGAATAGGAAAACACAGGCATAGACAGGAAATCTGACCTGACCACAACAGGTCAGCAGCAGAGCTGGGAATAGAAAACAGGTCTCCTGACTTTTAATCCATTGCCCTATCAACCAGACCACACCACTTTGACTCTCATTAGTACACTAGTTACTCAAGTTTCTGGTGAAGATCACTTTCTTGCTGTACCAGGAGCCCCTCCTTGGAGCACGCTACTAACAAGAATCAAGAGATCAATCCGCCTAAGACACTATTAATTTTAATTTCTCTTGGGCACTTAGTCTCCAGCTTTGTGTTCCTCCATAGCTTTTGATCGTGTCATAGTAGAATAATTCTTTGCTCAGTAGAAGGGATATTTTCATCATGATACCGTTAAAGGGCAGAAAAGGACTCAAAGCCAAGCTTATTTAGACATGTCACTCCATATAAATGTCATAAGCTCTGCTGTGTTATAGCCAGAATGGAGCCAATAAGCTATTAATATTTTAGCATGTAGTTACAGAAGCAAAACATGATGCAGTACTTTGATCAAGAACAGATGAGAGCACAGAGGCATGAAGAATATTGTTCAATCAATTAGCAGAATAGAGTTAAACACTGAAGTGTGTCTCTATGTTGAAAAATACAGCAGTCCAGAGAGGAAGAGTGTTGGAATTCCATGGCAAAGCTCAGGGATTCTAAAATATACCATCATAAATATTTTACAAATTAAAAGCTGGTACCTTTGTCCCTAGAGCAAAGTGCACTTGACCTCCACTAGGACCCAAGACATGGGGCTGAATCCTAAACCTGGTGAGGGGTGATCCTGAAAATGTTTAATTTAGGGCTTATCTATTCAGGAAGTTATTCCTGATTAACTTCTGTGTGAGTGCTCTTATACAGATAGACTTAGGTCTCTCTCTGCCTGTTGCCTCTTGACTTATACTTAATCCTCTTCCAAAGTGTTGCCTGACCCTTTTGAATGTTAATAGTATTTGGACTGATGAGCAAATGATCTGGCTATAATGAGGTTCTTCCTCCAGAATTGGGCTACACAGAATTAACACTACAGAGTTCAATATCTTGTGGGGGGTCTTGTGGTGGATAACAAGGACACTCACGCTGAGGGCAAAGTAAAACCTTTTTTAATCTGTATTAAAATAATGACTAAAACTAGAAAAAGGCTAAGCCACATAACAAGATAGAGATAATACAAGTATCAGGGTTATCTGTGATATCATTCTATGCATAAGTTCTTAGAATTGCATACTCACACCTTTAGGTGAGGACCTGGTGGTAAGAGACAAAAGGACCAGCTCTGCTTCTGGCATGCCACAGTGTCCGATGGTCCAAGTTCCTCAATGAGTTGAAGGGTCAAGTAGCAGAAAAGCAGACAGCAATGGAAGAAACCCAGGAAATATCAAGCCCTGGACCACATGGTGACTGCCCTGTTATAGGGCCTGAACATCATCCAGTCATGCTCAGTCCTCCAGGTCCATACTTAGCCTTTGCACCCACATACTACAGAGCTGTACTTATTCTATAGGTTAACAGATTGATACATGTAGCTGCCATTTCAGCTCATGATGACACCCATGACCCCTTGCTCGAGCGGACTGTGGTTATTACTTCCATGTTCCTTGCAGTAGCACTAACTGAAACATTCTAACTCCTACCATTCTGCAAGGTCTTCTTGCTTCCCAGCATCTAAAGGTAGCCATTGATCTATGCCAAGGGTTATGGCCTATTTAACTGCATTTATGCTAACCTATGCTTCAGCTAATGTCTTACAGGATACAGGCCTGTAGGTTTCTTTTATTATGGCTGATTATAATGAAAGCAGCTAAATATAATGAAGGCAAGCTAGCCTTATGTGCTGCAAAAGTGGGTAAAGCTAATTTAGAAGAAGGCATTCTTATTCTAGAATAAGAATGTGCATACAGGCTGTTAATTGGGAATAGCTATTCCACTTTAAATTCACATCCTACCTGGATCTGAATTAATTTCCCGTATAGACAAACCTATGAATTTATATGCTCACTTAAAAATTACCAAAACTCTTAAACCTGCAAAACTGAGTTCAAAATGCCAACTAAACAGATTTTCCCATGATGACTTGGCATGTCTCCTTCCAGACCTGGATGGCCTAAAACAATAAAGATTTACATCAAAGAAAGAAAGAAATGTTAAACATTTTGGAACCTCCAAGTTTCAGGATGGGCTAATCTTAAATTTGAGAGGAAAGTTTGGGCCAATTCTTATTTTATTTTCCTAGACGTATAGATTTTAGTTTCATAGGCCTGAATTCTCATTTACACCAAGAACTTTTTACATAACTCTGGCAGCGTAAAAGTGCCCTTAAATGGGTGTAAATTATGAGTGCACTTAAGGTCCATTTTATACTTCCAGAGTTGTGTAAAGAGGCATTAGTGTAAATGAGAATCAAACCCATACAGTTTCAAGCAAAAGGAACTGCTATGATAATCTAGACTGACTTCCTTCATAACACAGGTCATAGAATTTCATAGAATTGCTGAATGTAGGGAATTATTCTTCCCTACTGCATAAGTGAACATTATCAGCCCAATAACTTGTGGATTAACTTTTAGGAAGATGTCCAGTCTCAATGTAAAGACTCCAAGTGATAACAAAAGTACCACTTCCATTTGCATACTGTTCCAATGATTGATTAATCTCTCTGGTAAGAAGTTGCAATCTTATTTCCAATTATATCTTTTTTTGAACTGGTTGATTGAGAATTATACAAATGTAGGGTTGAGGATATTCTGAAAGAAGCATAACTATTGTGCAATCTTAGCATAGGTTTATGTTCTTATATTTGGCTGGAACTTGTAAATACAGTAGGTTGAATAGAAAAGGTTAGAAACCGTGAATTTTCTTTTCAATTTTTAAAAAATCAAAATTTCAAATATTATAACATTTTGAAAAATTTAAATCAGATCTATATTTGTCCAGAAAGAGGAAAAGGTTTTGGCAAATAAATAATCAACATCGTTTTCAAATTTCAGAATTTGACAAATGTTGACCAGCTCCACTGGAGCCCATTAGAAAACTGTGGAATTTTGTATGCCAGTGGCCCCTCTTAATTGCAAGAATGTCAAGGCAGGAAATGTTTTTCCTTTGTGTTTTGTAAGGCACCAGTTAGGTTAGTGGAGGGTTACATCTTTAAAATTATAATACAAATGTAGGGCTAGACCCTGTAAAATGTTACGTGTAAAGTCAGTGGGATTGAAGCTCTCAGAACAGTCCAAATGCATGCAGGAGCTGTACATTCCCCCAAGTACTGTTCTCACTTACACTGGTGTAAATTGAGGGTAACTCCATTGAAGCAAGTGTTAGAGATCATGCTTAAGGTTCAATGCTACTGCTGGAGCAAAACAAGCTTTCACAGCACTTGCCTGTATAATATCAGCCCAAGCTCATGCCATCTTACTGCATTCACTTATAGATGTTATACTGATGATGCACCATTTAGTCTTTGGAGCCAAATCTTCAGCTGTCCCGTTTATAAACAATGGCGAATCCCTTTCTCCACATAGTTGACAATGATCATATAGAAAGAATAAATTTTGATCCATGGTTTCTCTGTCAAGAGCACTTGCTAAAATAAGGACCGTTCTTCAAAATGATACTTCCTTACTGTCTCATTGTGCTCCTTCAATTCCCCTCTTAAAACTCTCCTTTAACACTATGCTTACAGAAAAAAATAAAGAACAATGGTTTGGCAGCTGGTGGGCTGATATCACAGTTCATTGTGCTGATCAATAGTATTTCCTTGTGCTCCGCTGTTTGTCTATCTTTGCCTGTTGTTTCTTGTCTTAGACCAGGGGTCTCCAAACTATGGCTTGGGGGCCGGATCTGGCCCGCGGCTTCAATTTGTCTGGCCTTCCGAGTCCAGCTGAGCAAGCATGCCGAGCAAGCACGTGAAGCTGCCGCTGCTCCTGCTCTGGCGAGCTGCTTCCGGTGGCCCCATGCGTGGAGGGGTGAATGTCCCCACGGCAGCAGCCGGAGGAGCAAGGGGGGGGAGTGATTTTGCATATATTTGCATATATTGAATTTTTTCGTAGTCGCTTCAGCCCGCGAAGTCCCTTCAAAAATCTAATATGGCCCTCGTCTCATAAAGTTTGGAGATCCCTGTCTTAGACTGTAAGCTCCTGCGGGTGGGGACCATCTTTTTGGTTTGTGTTTGTACAGTGCCTAGCACAAAGGGCTCCTGGTCCATGGTTGGGCTCTTAGGTGCTACGGGGATGCTAATAAATAGCAAAATATCATGAAGAAAAAGTACAGTAGAAAATAGCCAGTCGATACAGATAACACAAATGTAAGTGTACAGGACTAAGTTATAAACAAAATAGCAAATTAATGTGAGGGCAGTGGTGCCTGCTGATTGTAGTAGGTGAGTGAGAGCTGGGTTCTGGCACTCTAAACTTAGATCTATTACACACTAGCTTCATGACTTTAAAACTCAGTTTACCCTATTTGCAAAATGGGAACAACAACACTTAACTGGCCCCAGAAAGCTGTTGTGAGGCTCAATGTTTCCACAGTGATTTGAGAACCTCAGATGAAAGGTCACTTAACTGCAAGGCATTATTTTTAGTACTAAGGATTCTGAGTGTTAAGCATTCAGTTTCAAAGATGGGATTAAAAGGTGAACTGTGAAGCAGTAAGAGGAATGCACGCAAAGTGCTGAGCGGAGCTAGTAGAGGTGAAAACTGCAATGCAGGTTTAATCCCAGATTGCTTGCAAAGCAGGTAATGAGCGGAAAGCTACAGTACAGCTAGAATTCTGAATTTATAAACTGCAGAGTTGTAAAGGCTCATGAACAGAGCTAGGTGAGAAAGTTCTCAATAACAACTAAAATTGGCATTAAATAGTTGGTTTGCAAAAATGGGAAACACTTTGAAATTTTGCCATGAATTTAATTGTGGAGATGAAAGACAGTTTACAGTAGGATGACCGGATGTCCCAATTTTATAGGGACAGTCCTGATTTTGGGGGCTTTTATCTTATGTAGGCTCCTATTATCCCCCAACCCCGTCCTGATTTTTTACACTTGCTATCTGGTCATCCTAGTTTTCAGAGACAACAGAAACTGTTATTTTAACACCTAAAGCTGTAAAAATAATGAATTTCTGCTGGGGACAAATCCACAAAGAACTACTAATTTTGCTATGGGCATCTGTATTCCCTAGCACGAACAGCAGCATTTCACCCTGGGTGAATTTCAGGAATGCCCCTAATAGTACATTTGAGAGCCTAGCGCAGCTCTTCTTAAACTGCTACCAGTGGAAGTAAATTAGGAAAACAGCTCCACTAGAATAATTTTCAGAAGAGTGATCATGGCCTCATTTCATCCATCAGATTGAGGAAAATCTGCTTGACCAAATCAGATATCATTCCTCCTCACTTGGCTGCATTGCCATTGGTCATATGGGCAAATAGGTGTGAGTTAGGTAAATTCATGGGGACGTGGGGATTCTTGTATCCTGCCAAAAAGAGTAAGGAATAATCTGTGAGGCCTGAAGCTGGGAGTGGGAAGAAGAGAACTGCCCCCTGGGCCATGTCAGATTTTGGGATAACTGGGCAAGATCTATAAAAAGACATTAGGATAGAGAGATTCATTTTGTGTATGTGCATTAATTAAAGTAATTCTTCATAACAGAGGAATTAGGGAACCTTTACGTATTTGTTTTCTGTTGTATGGATTGGTGGCCCTTAACCAGAACACATGTATTACATCACTAGTTACTGGGCATTTACAATCCACAGAGGGAGACAGGATCTCATAATCTAACTCAGGCTGCAAAATACATCAGGGTTGTTGGCTCTTTGGGGAGGATTGCTTTAATACAATTTTTAACTCATAAGGTTACATTTTCATAAGACTCAAAGTTAGGAATTTAAGGCTCATTGTCAAAAGTGACTTAGTTACTTAGGGCCAGATTTTAAAAATGTATTTAGACATCTGAAGATACAGGTAGATGCCTAGTAGGATTTTCAGAAGTGCCTAGGCACCTAACTCCTATGTGAGGTGCTTTTGAAAATCCTTGTAGATGCCTTCCTGCATTTTCAGGTGCCTGTATACCTTTAAAGTCTGTTTTTAGGCATCTAGGTCTCACTGAAAGTCAATGAGAAGCTTTCATGGGGCAAGACGTGGACTTGAAGTAGGGATTTGAATGAAGAGTGGTTGTTGAAGATCTCAGTCCTGCAAACACTTTGACTGAATCCTGGCTCCATTTAAGTCCATAGAAGTTTTACCATTGACTACAGCAGGGCCAGATTTCACCCTTTGACTTCGGTTGAACTACCCACGTGAGTACAGCTAAGCACATGCACAAATGTTTGCAGGATCAGAGCTTTATTGCACAAGGAGGAAGAAACTGTTCCAAGCAACAGTTAACCAATGTCAGAGCTTGATTAAAAAGTTCACTGCAGGTCTTTTGTCCTGGCTTGATCTCTTTGCTCCTCTTAGGCCAACCTGCTCTCATAAAAGGTTGGAAGATCTCATACAAGGAAGGCAGAGTTGAACTTCCCATAAATGTAGTTGGGAGTAGACTCCCCAGCCTTTGGGAAGATGGCAGTGTTATTCCCAAACTGTGGAACAAGGCCTTTGTGGGGCTTCTCAGAGAAGTGGTGGCCTAATCGAGAGAGGTGCTGAGTACTTATAATTCACACTGATCTCATTTGGATTTCTGAGTGCACCATACCTCCCAGGATCAGGTCTTTAGCGCTGAAATCTTCTGAAGAGAAGTCAGCATCAATTTTTTTTCTGTCAGATTTTAATAAACTGAATAGTTGATGAATGAGAGGCAGGGAGAGGGATGAGGTAATATTTTTTATTAGACCAACTTCTGTTGGTGAAAAAGACAAGCATTTCTTCAGGTATTGCCAGAGGTGGGAAGGGACATATTCGGTCACTTACAGATGGATTTTTAAAATATATTTAGGCTTCTGATGAAGCAGATAGATGCCTAGTGGGGTTTCAAAAATGCCTAGGCAAGTAACTTCCATTCAAACCACTGAGAGTTAGGCACCTTGATGCTTTAGAAAATCCCACTAATCACCTACCTACTTTGTTAGGCAGCAAAATACCTATAAAAATCTGGCCCGTAGTCCATCTGCTGGCTAGTACAGAATAATTACCTGGCGAGATAAAGTTCTTATGCTGTTCTATGGACATATCGTATTGAATTATGCTGTGAGTTTTGTTGGAATTTCCTCTGCCAACTTTCCCACTTGGTTTGCCCAGAACACCTTATCCAGTTGTGGGAGAATACTCTTATCAAGTTCTCTGCAATCAAAAACTCTGTTCAAATCTGGGCTCATCAGTGTGTTTTCTTACTGGTATTTCATAAAGCTACATCTGAAGTGGTCAGGCTCAGGTGTAGGGGGATAAGTTAGGGTGCACCACAACTCCATCGTACATAATGATATCTCAGATTCTATAGATATTCTAAAACAGACCAACACATGCACGTTATTACATTGTACATCATGTATCACACACTTTATGACTGTCTTACTAATTTTGTGACCCAATCTCTGAATAGATGCTAAACTATCCATGTGCTACAGATTGTGCTAGTCAGCCTGCAGCAGCAGGGTTATCACACATAACTTCTCTTACTATTTCATTATCTACTAGCCACATATTGTTTACTAGCCCCTTGTGAATTTGTGCTTTGTCCATTGTTAATCTCTGTTTTCTTACTTCTGTTTTCTTTCATTGTTCATGCAAGGCCTGCAAGTTTTTGTTTAGGCACAGACCTGGGTCGCAAAACTCAGCCATTACTCAGCAATGTCTCGTGGCTTGTTACTTGGATGTAGGGTGTAAATCTATGTGAGTGGAGGCAGCACTTAGGGCTGGAAATGGCTTCACAGTGCAGGAGTGAATCACAAACCAATGAGCCAGGTGAGAGAAGCAGAACTCAATGTTTATAATAAACAGCAGCAGAAGAGAGCAGCAGGGGGTGAAGGAGAAAGCAGACATACCACAGTTCAAAGCAAATGGCAAGGCAAAAATGACTCACAACATGGGCACTGGTGGCAAGTTTAATATGTTGTGAGGAGCCTTGCTAACTGCTGGGCCAGATGGAATCACAGGGAGATTGCAATAAACCAAGAAGAACTAAAAGAGAAGTTTACAAACATAACATCATCTGATCTCCCCAAACCATCACACAGAATCCCTGACATTCTGTCAATGTCACAGCAAGAGGCAAAGGACAGCTAGTCTTTGGGGGCTTGGTGTGACCCATTTATTGTAGAGCCACATGTTGATTACAAAAGGCCAGATTTCAATAGATTTTAAGACCAGAAGGGACCATTGTAATAATTTAGTCTGACCTCCTGAACAACACGGGCCAAGGAATTTTACCCAGTCATTCCTGCAATAAGCCTAATAACTTTTAAAAACACTCAGCACCCAGCAGCTCCTATTGTTCTCAAGGGTGAAGAAGGGGATTCTCTTTTGTTCTCAATGGGAGTTGTGACAAGATGCCCATAGGTGCCAACTGGCAAAAAGTCCACAGTGCTTTACAAGCAACTCCTGTCTCAGAGCTGACAAACTTGCTATACCTGCTACACCATTTCCATGGAATTTATCCATAAAGGATAGCATGTGAGCTCTCTGCAGAAAGCTAGTAACTTATCAATACTCATAAACAATGTAAGATATATGTAAAGGCTGTAGGCAGACATCTTGTACAGCTGGGGTGTAGGCAGTAAGTAGAGCTGGGTGAAATTGGGTTTGCAAGCTCTTACCCAAAGGTGTCTCCCCCACTCCTGAAAACAAACAAAAACTCCTGCAGGAAAAGAAGTGTCCACGACACAAAAGCTGCCAAAACTCTAAGCAGCAAAGTGCCTGGAGCTGATTGACTGCAGCCCCAGGAGAGGAATGTGTAACCAGGTGCAGGCAGTTCAGGGGAAACTCTGCAGAGGCTATAAAGGCCTGACTGCGGAGTTGCTCTGGTTGGTTGGAAGGGGTTTCTTTTAGGCAGGGAATGCCTCTAGTTAACAAACCTTTAGACACATAAACTTTGTTACTAAGATTCATCACATTAGTTTTTTCCTTTGTTCTGTTTGCTCTGTTAATGAATGGCTTATGTTTGAAGGGCAAGTAATATCCAAGGGCAGGTTTCCACTTACAACTCACCACCTGGCTCCCCCTCAGAGCTGTTCCTTTTCCCAGCAGATGTAAGAGAGATAAAAGTAATTTCTAATAAGTTAAAATTACTTTTGATCCACTTTTATTACAATATCTACTAGTTTGTGTAGGGGTCTCTGAAGGGAGCAGGGTCTAAGAATTGCTAGAGCAAGGGTTAAGACAAACCTTACATTGTGAAGCAACATAACAGAGTCTCTAGTCTCTGTACAAGCTCACACTCCCAATAATGATTCATAAAAGTATCTTCCAGCTCCAGGCATGTCCTATTACACATTTAAAGCAATGAATATTAGGAAAAGGTTTCCCATTAGTTTCAGTATTCTTTGTCTTATGTATGGATTATTACACTTAGGGAAGGGAATGTTTGCTATGACTGGTAATCTAGACTGCCTAATTAGTCAATCAAATCAAATTGCCTTTAGCAGCAAGAATGACACAATTGCATTACAATGCGAACACAAGAGGAGTCAGTTTTTACTACCGTTCTGCAAGAATGTTACTCAGAGACGATGAGACACAGATCAGATATTAGCCCCAGTAGTATACAGCAAAGAGTGTCAAAGAAATTCACAGTGTGGGCCACATTTTAGCAGAGGGGTTGTCTCTCAGACATTTCCTCTCCCATTCACAATCAGGTCATTTCCCTGTGGCAATTAAAGAATTTGATTTCATGGAAAATTAATATTTAGGAGAATGTTTAGTGTGCTCTTAACTGTCTTTATTCAGCTAGAACTGCTAGAAAGAAGGGGGAGAAGCAGCAGCATATAACCAGCAAGGGCTCTGTGGATTGCTAAGGGTCTAAAGAACGCAATCTGGGAATTACTGGCATAGGTTATTAGTTTCCATGATACCGCAGGGGGAGAAATCAGAGCACAAATGTTCAGATGGGGATGGAGATAATGCATTATAATTTCCATGCCTCTGTACAGCATGAGCCTATCAGTGGTTAACAAATAGTAATATAATTATTACTTTTTTCTTTGCTGCCAGTCTCCTGTCGTGCACTCAGTTCTACTCTCATGCGAATGGTAGAATAGTTAATTGGAACAATAGATTGTGCTACATGAGGGAAAGCGTGTACTGGCCATTTTACTGGCAAAAAAAGAAACACTACTGTGGTGGAAAGCTGGGCATCCTTAAGAAATTTTATATGAATAATGGCAGAACCCAACTAGAGTAGCAGTGTGTCTATGTAGCTGGCCCTATATGTTGTGTATCTTCAGTAAACACAGTGGTTAGAAGCCTCACTGAGTGTGTCCATTTTTTACACATTATTTAGTTGTGTAAAGAGCAAAAACCACAACAATTTCACAGGTATAGATTTTAAGGTCATAAAGGGACAGCTATGATCATTTAGTCTGACTCCCCAGTATAGCACACAGGCCATGGAGTTCATCCATTAATTCATCCAGAGGAGGGCATTATTCTTGCTGTAGGGTGCCCAGACAGCAAATATGAAAAATCAGGACGGGGCTGAGGGGTAACAGGAGGCAATATAAGAAAAAGACCCCAAAATCGGGACTGTCCCTATAAAATCAGGCCATCTGGTCACCCTATCCTGCTGCCATATTAGTATGATGTTATCAATCCCAATGACTTTGGCCTGAGCCAGAAAACATCTTTTAGGAAGACATAATTCTGTCTCTGGTGGTATTGCTCTAAACAAAATCTTCTTTGCTATTATTAACTGTTACAAAAGCAGAGATGAGAAGAGAAAACTATAATCTGTGTGAGGTTTTGAACTGAATACAGCACTTTGAATAAAGATTTTTCCTGAATTAGAGGAGTAAATGTATACAGCGTAGTGTATTTATTAAACAGAAAAGAGAAGCAAACATAGCACTCCACATGGCAGGTGCCACTCTATGCATGGTTAGAATCAACTCCAATAAGCATCTTAACGGAGCAGGAAAAATAGTTCTTGCAGAAAGAATGGAAGAGGCTGAATTTGCTGAGTTTATAATAAGGAATTCATTTCAGGAGAAATGCTTTGCATGCAGGAGAGAAAATGTATTTATTGATCAAGCCAGATCAAGAGAAATGATAGAAGCACTGGTTTTATTCAGTGTATCACTTAGATTCTGGAAAATAACTGTATTCTATAGTCAGCACCCAACAATATTTATTTATTTTGAAGTATTGTTTTTTAAAGAAATACAAATCAATGGAGCATCTTGTGCCAATTAAACCACAACTGAAGCATTGTTGTCCAGTTCTGGACACCACATTTCAGGAAGAATGTGGACCAACTGGAGAAAGTTCAGAAGACAGCAACAAAAATGATTAAAGAAATCATGTGATTTCAAGAAAATGTGACCTATTTCAAAAGATTTTAAAAAATTGATTTGTTTGGCTGGAGGGAGAAGACTGAGGAGGGACATAATTGTTATCAAGTACATAAAAGGTTGTTACAAAAAGGAGGGATAAAAATTATTCTTCTTAACCTCTGAGGATAGGACAAGAAGCAATGGGTTTAAATTGCAGCAAAGGAAGCTTACATTGGACATTAGGAAAATCTTCCTAACTGTCAGAGTGGTTAGGCACTGGAATAAATTGCCTAGGAAGATTGTGGAAGCTCAGTAATGGGAGGTTTTTAAGAACAAGTTAGACAAATACCTGTCAAAAATGGTCTAGCTATTACTTAGTCTTGCCTTGAGTGTAGGGGACTGGACTAGAAGACCTACTGAGGTTCTTTCTAATCCTACATTTCTATGATTCCATAACCTGAAAACTAGGATTGGCCCATGTCCAACTTTAAAAATAAAAAGTATTTGGCATGAGGATATATATTCCACCAGCCCCACATGCCCATCTCTGATGATGTAAAGGAAAAAATCCATTAATCCGTCGAGATTACATTATATCTGCTCTGAGTTCACATTTGGGAAAGGAAATTTCAAGACTAGAGGGATATTTCAAAGAACAGTCTTAAAAACAAGTCAAAATGTACCTGCCATTTGCATATTTCACTGCTCTACAGCCAAAATGCTTCTGAAATAAATGTAATCAAACTTTACTAATTCTGGGTCACTGAGAACAAAAATGATGCTTAAAATTGTTGACTGGCTCTAGTTTGCAAGATATGCTATTGGGTCAGTATATACGACCCTTGACATGGGAATGGCGGAGGATAAGTGAGTTATAAAGGGAAG
>ML677387.1:2888320-2931386 GCA_007922305.1 Dermatemys mawii
TTTTATCTCTGAAGCAGACGACTTCTAAAAAATTGTAGACCAGTGTTATCTCTCTTGGAGCCTTAAACCCTCTACCCTTCAGAACAGAATCATGTACAGAATGATGCAGTGTTGGCACAAGATATTTGCACGTATTGTCCCCTATAATGTCTGGCCATATAGACACCACTAAAGGAGGGTTCAATCCCTGGTAAGATTTGGATCTTTGACTTTGCCAAGACTTCCATTTAAGAAATATATCAGAACACGAGTTCATTTTTGTATATGAAGTAGTGACTATGGGATGGTGTCCCCCAGTTTACATGTCTACATGGATTGCATATTTCAGAACTATATTTTTGGGGTAGCATGGTTTACAGAGCAACAGATTTCTGCTTTCTCTATAAGTAAAATAGGACAAACTACCATTAATGTTACACAAATTTAGTATCCCACATCAAAATCTTTGTGAAGGTAATGTTAAGATGGCAGGCATCTATGATTTGGTTTGAATGTGTATTACCTTTCAAAAATATTAGTTTATAAACTCGAGATATTCAGATTCAAAGTCAAACCTGCAAAAACAAATCTAGCTCTTTGGAATTATGGAAATTCATAGTTAAAATTAAATTTCTTTGGAGAGAGGATGAGAGAGAGAATGAACACACAAGACACATGCTAGACATGTCACTCAATGCACTTCTGGAAGATACTCAGAAATTGGTGATGAGGGCCTAAAAATAGACTAAGTAGGCAAACTACTTGTACTGTACCCAGTGCTATGTGGTAGGACACTCTGTTAGATAGATTGTATTTTTCAGTTTTGTTAACTTGACTGGCTTGGAACTAGCAAGCTAGAGGCAAAATGCTTTATCCTATTTGTAATCTTCTGAGTAATGAGAGTTTGGAAGGGTGTCTTATGTTCTACCTAGCATCAGGTCACCATGACACAGTACTACTCCAGTTAGAATCCCAACATACCTGACTTCTTCACAATTGATGTACATCTAAGAACTTTCTGACTCATGCTCTCTTCTCCTCCACCTCCCGGGACAATTCATTCTGATTCCTTGTTAGTGAAAGATGTTTTGCTAGTTGCCTTTCAACTTTTGACTGTCAGCAGCATACTTCAGCTAATTCAAAAGGTAGCATCATGCTGTTTCAGATCAATGCAGATCCCACATTTCTGTCTTACTGTGCACTGCTCTTTTTTTGACCAAGGGAAAAAAAAATCAAGTTTGAATATTTGAAAACATCTTGTAAATACTTGCTGTGACTTTGTTTCTCTTCTTGGACTGAAATAACCTAGACTACAAGACATTAGAGAAACTAGGTTGTGCAAAGAAAATTCATAAAAGCATTCTTGTGCTTTGAAGCCTCTCCCACCCCTATAAATTGTGGAGGCAGGGGTTGCTTGTTGTTTTTCTTTCCTTTAAGAAATTTGCTTAAGCTCTGAAAAAGAGTTTTGAACCCTGACAATCCAAAGCGAAGCTGTGGTTCTACGAGTAATTTCTGGTCACAAGATCAAATCTGTAAACTTTTTGCTCTGAGAACATTGTGTCAAAATTCCAAAGCAAATTTAACTCATCCTCTACTGTTAACTGAACTTGTGATTTCTGCACATAATAAAAATATGTCTCTCTCCCTGTGTCACCCTGCTACAGCCTCTGGAACTTGTTCCTTCCTGAGTCTGAAATAGTCAAAATTTTGTGAGTTTCCAAGTATGCTGCAAAATACCTGTTTAGAGTTTTGCAAGTAATGATACCATTTCTAACACAGCACATTTTATTAATAGATCTCAAAGTGCTTTAAAAAGGTTAGGTTGGTTATCCCCATTTTATAGATGGGGAAATTAAGACAGAGAGAAAGTGACTTGTCCAAGGTCACCCAGCAGGCCAGTGTGAACCAGTGCTGTACCCATTAGGGACACTGTTTGTTTTCCAGAACAATGAAGTAGGGGAAGACTGAGTTCCATGAGGTAGTTACTGTAATGCTGCTGGGATTTTTATTGTGGTGTTGATGATGCCAGAGCACCTACATCCTTTGATATGTCTCTTTTCATACTTTTAAATCTAAATAAATAAATATGCACTTGCAAATACTAATTTGTATATACAAATGAAAATTAATATGTTTGCATGCACAGTCTCTGGGTTTAATGGAAGGCTAATTCATTTGCGTGCATAACTGCCAGTTGAAAATTCAAGTGTGAGTGTTCAGAGATGACAGCAGGCAACTATGTGCAAGAAAGCTATTCCTTTCATAGATGCCAGTAGCTCCTGTTAGCATAAATGGGAAATCATATGCATGCATCAAGATGTACACAATCCCTTTAGTCTAGAGCAATTTTGTATTTGTTCTACATATTTAAGGGCTTGTACCACACTGTGGAAAATTGCCTATGTATATAATGCCCTATACACTTAATTCATTATCCACATTTTTTTATCTATCATGCACTCCATTCTTTTATTAAAAAAACTTCCTTAAATACAGTTGCTTTCATCAGTGCTTTTTAGACATGTGTTTCCATGTTCCCAATAGATTATCAGTAAAGTTACTCTTTACATTATTTTAAAGGGGCAGAGGGAAGCTTCCGTATCTATACAATCTGAATTGGCACTGTTTTCCCACTACATACCGATATGCCTACAAACCAGAGGTCCAGAAGTAAAAGAGAAAAGTTTACTGCAGATCAGAAGAGCAGAAATGCATTTGTAGAGCTATGGAAGAGGAGCTCCATGACTGGAATAGATCAGGGATTGTAGACCGGGTTTGAAGACCAACGGTAGGGTTGTACAGGGAGCCCAGGACTGGAGTAGCAGAAAGTTTTGCAGGTCAGGTGAAGATGGATGAGGAAAGTTTGCACATTACTCATTTGCACTATGTGTACCAGTTCTTTACTTTCTTTGAAATCACACTGACATCTAAGAAAATAAAAATTAAATTAAAAAAATAGAAAGTAATTAGCTTCCATGAATCAATAACTTGTGTTATTTAACATGGTTAAATTCTTTATTGGGCCTCATTTGTATTTGCCCGATTGCTCATGATGCTGCTTCTGTTTCATTGTAATGGCCTGGGATGGAGCTGAAGTGTATGGAACATTCTGTGATGACCTCAAAGGTTAAAGAGTGGGGACAGAAAGTCAAAGTTTTCAGTTCTATTCCTGGCAATGCCACTTAGTGGCAGTGGAAAATCATTTTGCTATTTTTCCTTGGTTTACTAATTTTTAAAAAAATGTATAACATTGACCTATTTTTGGAACTGTAAAGCACTTTGAGATCGTTGGATGAGAATTGATAAAGACAAAGAATTATCAAAGCTCTTATTGCACCTAGGAATCCATACTCTAGTTTGAGATTCAAATTTCCTTCCAAGTGTTTGATGGGTGTTGGATACATCTGACAAAGTGGGTATTCACCCACGAAAGCTTATGCTCTAATACATCTGTTAGTTTATAAGGTGCCACAGGACTCCGTCGGTTTTGCAGATCCAGACTAACACAGCTACTTCTCTGGTACTGAACATCAATAATTTATGTAATCTGAAGGTTTAGGGCTAGGAATGATGGGATGAAAATACAGGATGAATATTACAAAACCTTTTTCTAAAGGTTGAAATCAATATTTCAGGGGAAAATTAAATAGGAGGCTATAATTTTAAAAGGCCTCTTTAACAGGATAGCATAATATGTTCAACCCCTGTAATACTATGCATTTCTCTAAGTATCCGTATGGCTGCCAGTCTGGCAAATGCCAGTATCTTAAGAGGTAACATTGCACATCTTTCAGGGAGCACAATTACAGCGGGTTCGGAGGTTGTGCTGAAATGGAAAGCCCCCAGCATCTTCCTGCTCTGCAGGCTGTAAAGTTCACTAGAGCAGGGTAGGCTAGAAATGGATGCAAAGGGAGCAGAGTGTTTGCAAAGACGATGAAGTGTAGCTCTTGTGACAGTGAGCTGGTATTTTCTGCCCTGCTTTTTCAACTGCCAGTTTATCATTCATATTCACCACCCCTCATGTAACAATATTGTATTCTCTGAAGGTTTTGATTTTTTTTTATGCCTAAAGCTTCTCCAAAGTTCACGCTGCTCTTACAGAACTCCCACTTAACCTTTAAGAAACTAGCTGAAGGCTCGTTCTATGACCTTGAAGAATGGGGGCAGAGGAGGTACAAAATATCACTGGATTTTGCTAAAGACACCTTTAGAAATATCTAACAAGGCGTTTAATCTAAACTGTGAGAAAAGGATACTTACTGTAAGTGATACCATCTTTTTTTGGGTGGGGTGGAGCGGAGCATGCAACAGTGACTAAAAACAGCATCTGACATGAATGGGGCCACAGACCTATGAAAAGAAATTAAGTACTGGGATTTTAGTCTGAGGAAGTTGTTGTTTCAGCAAAGGATGCCAGAGAATTGAGGCTAGGAGCAACACGTGCACAGGAGACAATGAAAGCCAGCTTATCTGGCAAGGTGATTTTTGTATGACAGATGTAAGGTTACCAGTTCTCATGTTTCCAGGCAATGAAGTAGTCACAGGCTGTGGTCAGGAAGAAATACTGCTCCCTTCTTTCTCCCCTCCCCGCTCCTCTGCAACATGATACTGCACGGTAAGTTCTTTGAAACATCTGGTATTGAGCATGGCTAGAGTCAGAATACTGAACAGCATGGCTAACGGATCAGTCTGGTATAGCAAATTCATATGGCCTTTATGAGACATCTGAGTTTTTGGCTCTAGTGCTTGATCCTCAGCTGATGAAATTATAGTACTCAAGGAGAGAAATGAGTGAGTCATAAATAATCAGTCTTCAACCTCATTAGACTAAACAGCGACTTTAAAATAGCTCTCAACACTGCAGCAGCTGGGCACCTCCCAGTCATTGGGTTTTTGTTGTTTGGTTGGTTGGTTTTAATGTTCACAACAACTCTGTGAGGTGGGGAAGTACAATCCTCAATTTGCTGATGGGGAACTAAGGCACAAGGGAGACTAAGTGACTTGCTCAAGGTCACACAAAATTTGTGGAAGACCTAGAAATTGAATCCCAGTCTGTCATGTCTAAGTCCAGAGACTTATCCAGTTGGCTACACTGCCTATCCTTTCTGTGCATCCAGAGTGCTCTACTGACCTAATGAGGCTGTCATTACAGGCCCACACTTCCTGAAAAGGGTATGGTGCCCTTCTCCAATGCAGTTTTCCCCTCCACTTATTGCATCATCATCCCACCCAGCCATCATCAGTCCAGGAGAGAGTCAACTGAAATCAGCTTTTTTTACTCTGTTGGCTTGGCACAAATCTATTGATGAGGCTTCCCCCTCTTCTCACCCCCTCCACGCTGCTGCATCCTCCCTCAAGAGAATGCTGAGTGGGAGGAATCAGTCAACACTAAACAAAAATCCATGTTATATCGCTGCTAATAATGACCATCAAAACGTTTTAAATTCCTCAGTGTCTGCTCTCCACTTTAGTTTCAGTGCGAGAACTACCTGCTTCACAATCATAAATACACTGCACCTCCTTGTAGATCTATAATTGAGTTAGGAGTGTTTCCATAGCAACTGCTGTGATTAATTAAAATACTCGGGCATGGTAAGTTTTATAGATGCAGAAAATATTTTCATGTTTAAATAGTGCAATCTGTTTATACTCAAAGGATTTCTCTCTTCCTGACTCGCCCCCAGTCTCTGCTGAGAAATTGGGCTATTTTTCCTTTTTGGTGTTGATAAATCATTGTGTTATTCCCCCTAAACTGTATAAATAAAGACCAATGATTAGTGTCCACTGAAGGCCTGGGGATAAATATGGTGAAATACAGAAATCTGTGTGGGACTGTTTGCATGAGGAAAGAGTGCAGAATGGGGTTAGCGGACTGGGGCAGTTGCCTATCTATATGTGCACATGTGCCTTCCATGTGTGTCACATCTGTTCCACAACTCTCCTATTGTTGAAGTGGGCAACATTGTCCAGTGATTAGGGCTCTAGACAGAGTTCAGATCTGTTCCTCACTCTGCCACTGACTCACTGAGTGTCGTTGAGCAAGTCAATTAAGGTCAGACTGTGATCCACTCACTTGTAGTAGTAAGAAGTTATTTTGAATCATCGTTCAATATCTTCGCTGCTGTTAACCTAGCTGAACTTCTCATCACTGTGGAATGAGCAACAACAGAATAGTGAGTCCATCAGTAACAGAATGATTTTCTCCAAAGAAAAAGAGCCAGGTTTTATTTGTTTTGTGTCCTTTATCGGCCTGCTAACAACAACCTTAATCTCCATTCTCTGAGATTAAAAAAAAAGAAGGAGGAGAAATACTGATGGACAAGGCTTGATTGACAGTCATCTCCTCTAATCTCTGGGGGTGGGTGAATGTTTTCCTCTTGTTTATTTTTTCCACTGGAAATGATGACTTGTTGTCAGCTGTCAACATCAGACAGAATGCAACTGGGGGACAGCATCATGAGTCAGTACAGCAAGAAATATGGGCAAAGTGAAGGTGCGACTTCCAAAAAGAGTGACCAGTCAGACATTAGGAGCTAGCAGGTTTCATGTGTGATAAGGAAAGGAAATTGAAAGGTTATAAAATATAAGGCTCCTTTTTTTCTGGTGCCTGTCAGATTGCTTCCTCTTGTATAAGTATCATTCTCTATTCCTGCTTCCAAGTATATTAACAGGCACTGCTGACTGGCCTGCTTCATGGGGTGATGTCAGTAATGATATTCTGTTACTTCTAGGAAAGGATAAAAAATTTCAGTTGCATACAGAATTGCCATCCCAATGTGGGGCCTCCACTGCCTCACGTCTTGTCCAGTCGTTGACATTGGTGCAATTTGGGTGTATAACTCCATCAGCTCAGGCCAGGGCGTAGCCTTTCACACTCAGCATAGGTGTCAAGATTGAACAAAGGACAGGGCACTGGAAAATCAGCCCCAGTTACGGTAAGCAAATAGTTAATGTCTATTTGCACATGCAAATAATCAAACATCCCAGCATAATTCTGTGCAGCGCTGGGCTTCTGTTTAATCAAAAAATCTGACCAGTAGGCTTTCATATAGGGATCTCTACGTGGTTAAATCAACATGGTTTATTTAAGCCTCACAAACCACTGCCTGTAACCTTGTTTAGTATGTCTATTGTATCATCTCCGCTTTGCAGGTGAGGAAACTGAGACACAGAACTGGGAAGTTGTCACAGTTCCTGCGTTAACTGCACTTCTGACCCGCTCCTGGTTTCCTTAGGGGTACCCCACTTGGGTCTTGGGCCTCTAGCTGGCACTTTCTCAGAGCAGAAACTTTCCATTCACTCCCTCCAGAGGGGACTTGTTGGCTGCTGATTCCTTCTATTCACTGTGATCATCCCCTAGCATATCTAACTGTAGTTCAGCACCTCAAGGGCTATAACAAGGTTAGTGACCAGCCAGATCTCATAAAGCAATGTCCTATTTATTCAGAAGAAAAGTATTTCAGAGAAAACATACTTTGTAAAACAATAACAACAAAGCTCAGATGTATCCATAGATTCCCAGATTACCACCCATCTTCCACATCAAGACCCTGGAAGCTCAAAAGTATTTCAGGTCCCCAGTAGGACCCTGTTTCTTGGTCATGGTCTCATACCTGTCAGAGTTTTAGGATAGAATCTGAGTGACCCTCTCCTCTAGTCAGGGCTGATATTTTGAACAGTTTCAAGCTCTTTGTCTTTTGATCCAGGTCAAACAAGTCTATGCTGTTCCCTGGAGGAGGAGAGAGGAGAACTTCAAAAGACTTATTACGTGCATTGCTTCAGCATTGGAGATTTGCACTAATTAATCCCCATTGACTTTTATGCCCTGCCCATAGGAAACATCCTTCATTTTACCAATCGAGCTAGGGATACAATCTCTAGCAAGCCCATAAAGACACTTGCCACATTTATAACATTAATACAATAGTTTTTTGAATAGTCCAGGTTTTCACAGCATTACATTTATTGCAGAAGTGACTTGCCCCATGGTCAGTCAGCGAAAGAGCTGGAAACAGAACCCAGGAGTCCTGACTCCCAGTTCCCAGCTCAAAGCAATAAATCGGACTTTCTCTTTATGTTTGAGCTTTCGTGGGCTAATACCCACTTCGTCGGATGCATGCAGTGGAAGTATCCAGGGGCAGGTATAAATAGGTAGGCAAGAACCAGGTGGGAGATAACAAGGTTAGTCCAATCAGGCTGAACCAGCTTGTTATCTCTAATCAGGGAGGGTGAGGTGTTCCTCTAGCAGCTGAACTGGAGGTGTGAATAGCGAGAGAAGAGAAGCTGCTTTTGTAGTTAGCTAGCCATTCAAAATCTCTATTCAGTCCCAAATTGATTGTGTCAAATTTGCAAATGAATTGCAGCTCTGCAGTCTCTCTTTGCAGTCTGGACTTGAAGTTTTTTTGCTGCAAAATGCATCCGACGAAGTGGGTATTAGCCCACGAAAGCTCATGCTCTGAAAAAATTTCAGTTAGTCTTTAAGGTGCCACAGGACTCTTTGTTACTTCTGCAATTCCAGACTAACACGGCTACCCCTCTGATTCTTTATGTTTGCTTTACCTTCAGTTTCTGCTGGTGTAAGATATACCGTCCTCCTTTACTGTGTGGGGTTGGGAAAAGACTTTTCCATGAGCATGATACTCTGCTGTGGCTGTGTTTGCATAAACACTGGACCCCTCTAAATCCACCTGTAATCTGGCCCCATTATGGATACTGGGTGCATGAGGGAGTGCTCAACATTTTTCAGGATCTGGCTCCATTTGGGTTCTACCTCTTTGCGGTACCAACCATTACGAGAGACCTGACATCAGATAAGGTGGGACGATAGTTTGATCTATACTGGTAATTCCCAGATTTGTTCCTATGTGACCTGTTTGATATAGGGAGCCCCTTAAGTGAGGATCAGTGTAACTGAAAACCCTGTCACTGGATATACTGCATATTAATCAAATCTGTTTATCTGGAAGAAAGTTCTCTACCAACTGTCTGCTAAATCAGAGGGATAAAGGCAGAGGAGCTATTGAAAAGATTGAGCTTTATGCACTAGGTGCTAACAATATTTTGTTCAAATGAACACAGAAAAAGCCCTCCATCAGCTTCCATGTTTTTCCCCTGCTTCTGTAAGTTTATTCAAAAGAGTTATCAAAGCACAGAGCATAAACAAGCTACTTAGCAAAATACTTTCAGCATCTAATGCAACAAATTGTTCAGTAGTGTGTGAACAGATGTCCATTTGCAGGCTGAAAGTTTCCTCAATGAAGATGAGAGGCAAGGCTGCTGCAAATGGAGATGAAAGGGTGTTAGGAATCCCAGGCTGAGTAGCAATCACTGGGTAACCGGGTCACCCACAGCCACCTGGCACATGGAAATCATGAGGAGTATATAGTCTCCAAGCCAGGCCCTACAGCAGTGGTTAGATGAAAAGGATGACTAGCTGCCATCATACCTGGTAATGAGACATCAGCATTCGGCACTGCTGCAAGAAAGAGAAGCACATGTTAGCACACGGCCCGATGACTGCCCACAAATGCATACAGAATGGACCTGATTCATCTTTACAATGGTGCTCTTTGGTGTGCAAATAGGTCATTGACCTGTATTAGGACCCCACCAGGATCTCTATGCTTGGCACAGCTAGCTGTGTTGCCACAGCAGCCTCAGGAGGCATTTCAGAGTCTGGGGGCAGGGAAAGACCAGTCAGAATATCAGGTGAGCAGGATAAAGAACTCCTGATACTTATCCTCTTCTTAATCCTTCTCTGAAATGTAGGAAAACTCTGATCTCCACCTGTGGCCAAAATGTGCATCTTAAGGCCTTTCTTTACAATGGGCTTGGATCTGAACATCCTTGAACTTGGAAAAAAGTATGTCTACCCAAAGGCTATTGTAGGGGCCTTGTGCTTGACTCAAACACTGTAATCAAGGAACATGCAGGGAAGAAGATAACAGATAAGCAGAGAAATAGGAGGAATGTTTTTTTTGTGACCCACTCTCCTGGAACTTGCTGCCTGGAGGGCTGAGGGATCCAGCATCCTGCTGCCCTGAGGGCTGCTGGACCTTGTCATAAAGGACATTGTTCTCATGAGCATAGAGAGATTCTGTTTCCTTCTCTTATGAATACTCTGACCCCAGTACATACAATTCAGATCTGTCGGTTAAGGGTGTCACTGGGGTACATGAATGGACAGGAAAGAGGAGAGAAATCTGCATGTTAAAACAATATTTGATGAACGAGTCACTCGTACACCCGGCTCCATGCTTGCTGTAAGCTCTGAAGATCTGTGAGGACATGGGAAATAGAAATACCAAAGCCAAGCACAACCGTCTTCCATTAACAGGCTAAGAAAGGGAAGTTTTCTTTCTGTCACACTTCCCCTTCATGATTCTTAATGGCATTATGTGAGTGTTTCTACAAGTTTCTGTAGGTATTAAATAATATCTGAGTATGAATTGAACACAGTTCTTGACATTCATTTGCAGACATGGTTCCATCTATCTCTGTCGCTATTCTGCTCTGGGAGCCATCCTTGCATTTCAAAGAAATGTACGCAGAGACTATAAAGACCCGATGATAGAGTGATAGATCTTTTTTAAACACTGGGGCATTACACGGTTTTATGATGCAGTAAAATCTTCTCCAGGCATGACAAGTGCGGACTGACAGAGACCATTTTATCTATAAAGCATTAAAGTATAAGTGCCACATTGGACAAGCATAATAGAGGGGAAAAATAATCTCCAAGAAGACAAGAGCTCCTGCAGCAACAAAACAAATGGACAGGGATGTCACTTAGTGATGGAGCAGGCAACTCAGAGCTGGCTAAATTTCTAAGGACATGGCTGACAGTGAGAGAGGAACATTTTTTAAGAGTGCTTTTGTTCCTTCAAATTATTGCATATATTCTCTTATTTCTTGCTTAGGATTTGATAAAGAAAGAGGAAGTCAACTGTATCATGAGGGAGTGTATCTCGGTTTCTCTCTTCTATATAAGGTTTTTCCAAATCAGATGGGCATGAATTGATGAAGATGCTCCTGACGAGTTTCAGAGAGACAGATGTGTGATGAGATGTATTTCTCTCCAGAATCTCTGCATGTGTGTCTCTATACTTTGGGAAAATTGACGTTTTATTTTTCTAAGCCTCTTCTCCAGTTCTCCCTATCAGTTAGCCATTTTATTTATCAGCTTGTAATCAAATGCACTGGGGATTCCCAAATGGTGTGTAAAGTGAACATCTGTCCACTAGCAAGACGGGCACATCTGGACTCACTAATTTTTCATCATTTCTCAATATTAGAGGTCAGCTGTTCATAATGTAGTAATGTCCTAGAGTCTTTCACTGGTGGTTTTAATGTGTCTGAAGCAGATAATTCTAATTACAAGATGGTGTTAAAAACTGCTGGAAGCATGAAATACAGTCGTGTATCTCACTCATTATAATGCTTCTTATCAGAGGATATTGGAACACTTAGCCAAATATCAAGTATCAGAGGTGTAGCCCTGTTAGTCTGTATCCACAAAAACAAGGAGACATCTGGTGGCCCCTTAAAGACGAATAGATTTATTTGGGCATAAAGTGGGTTTTTACCCACAAAAAAGTGGGGTTTTTACCCCTGAAATGTTATGCCCAAATAAATCTGTCAGTCTTTACGGGGCCACTGGACTCCTAGTCAAACATCAGATTAGTTCTCAACACCCAGGAAAGGAGTGGTTATTGCTCTAGTTTTACAGATGGCATACTGAGGCTTGCTACGCAACCCAAACTATTGCACTTGTTTGCCTTATGTGTCCTCTGTTTAAACAAAGGATCATCAGCTTTCTTATTAATACAAGAAATTATGTCTAATGTTCCTAAGCACTGCCCGTACCATAGATATGTCTCCTTGCTATTCTATTCCCAAAGTTAATAACCTTTTCCTCTTTCTTCTGTGATGTCTGCTAAAGAGCCATTAGCCATATTATTATTACCCTTTTCTCTCTTCTTTTCTCCTCTTCCACAGTAGAATTGTAGCACAGATTCCTACTAGCTGGCTCGCAAACCCTCTCTTCATAAGGAGCTGCTCTGCTTTGCTTCCTTTCAAATGGCCATGTTATGTGGTTCACATCTTGCATAACAACAGCTGCAGGTGATGAGTTAGAAATGTTCTAATAAATGTGTACTTTAGACAGTGGTGGTATTTAAAAGAGAGAGAGGGAGAATCCCCACCCTAAATATGGCCCTTGTGTACTCAGCATAGTAACATTCCTTTCATAGGAACCATGTCATATTAATTACAAATTTCATAGTGTATTAAATATCTAAAAACAACTATTGATTATTCTTCTACATGGAGAGCAATAAAAGCCCCAAGCTGGGAGGGGATGGAAGCTACTGTACTTAACAACAACAACAAAATCAAGACTTGGACATGGTCCCAGCTTTTCACTTTTCAGGAGGGCAAAGGGAGATTAACAGATTTCACAGACAGTAGTGAAGTCAAACAGGGCTTTTTATTTTATTTTGCTCTGCTTCCACAAACCTGTGCTATCTTTGCAGGATCTGCTCAGGCCCTTCCCCCTGGCTTTGCATCATGCACTGCAAAGAAGAATCTCTGATGTGCTGAGAAGGCACTAAAAGTCTTATTTGCTAATGCTTGACCTCCGTGAGCAACGGCAAAGTCACCTGGACCTAACTTTTACTCGTATAGGCTCTTCTTTATCTTCGCCTTTTTTTCTTGCATCTTTCTGGAAAAATCTTAGACCTATTTCAATAATCTCTAATTCTTTCTTGTTTGGGCGGGTTTTGGGGGGAAGAAGGAGAAGGAAAATGCTTCTGGCACACTAAAAATACACATGAGGAGCCGTACAATAACAAACTGGCATGGGTGTGCAGAGTGAATGGAAATTCATTTGCTGATACAGCTTTCCATTTTGGCCTTGGAGACAGTTAATAATTAAAAATTAAAACAGAAAGAAAAACAATTGTATAAGTTGGGAAAAAATGATGACCATGTCCTTTGAATGACACTGCTCTCTCCCTCCCCCAGCTGTTCATGAGGCTCTGTGTATTTAATAGGAACCCAGATTCGGCACATGCTCTAACTTTCTGTGTGTTCTTCAGTCCCAGTGAACCCTAAAGGCGTTGCATTCACAGGGTGGAATTTGGATGGCTGTTGCTTTAGTCTGCTCAGGGATGGAAGGAAAAAAAACCCTTTCTCCCGATTGTTCACCACATCTTTGGGAGAACGAAAGAGAAAGGACTGTACTCCTGAGCATCCTGCCCAAGTTTTATACTGAACTTAAAGCATGCTGAAGACAGGACTTTAGATTTAGATCTCAGAGCAGGGATGGTTCTTTAGCATATGCATGTACAGCTCCTAGCACTAATGGGGCCCTGATCTCAGCTGAGCTAATCTAAATAACAGCTGGAGTTTAGTCAATGCTTTGCTGATGCTCCTAAAATGCAGAGACTATCTATAAGGATTATAGTTATGCACCTTACTAGTAACTCCTAGTACCTTTATTTAAGGAGCTCCCCAATAATATAAGAACTAGCGCTTATCTGAGCACTCCCATTTTTTGACTGCCACAGACTGTATGCTTTACTATGTAGTAATTAAGAGGTGAAGCACTTTGTCTTGGTGCACACAGGAGAAAATATTGCAAAGGTCACCTAGCAATAAATGTATGTTGAATTTCAACTCTGTACTTGTTTAAAAAAGAGAAGAAAAAAATAACCCCACACTAATTTGCTACTTGTTCAGAATGTTGCCTCAAGGTAGCCCCAGTGCCTGGAGCATGAGTTGGAAGACAAACTCTGGAAAGTTGAACTCACTCCTGGATTGTTTATTCAGCCAGTAAAAGAAAAGTATCCAGGCAGGAAAAGAATGAAAACAGAAGGGAACAACCTATACTTAGACTTCTGTGAGATCTTTGACTTCGTATCATACTACATTTTGATTAAAACACTAGAAAGAAAGAAAATTAACATTGCACACATTGAATGGATTAAAAGCTAGTTAACTGATAGGTCTCAAAAGCTAATTGTAAATGGGAAATCATTATTGCATGGGTGCATGTCTGGTGGAGTCCCTCAGGGACCAGTTCTTGGCCCTTTGCTATTTAATACTTTTATTAATGGCCTGGAAGAAAATATGAAATCACCATGGATAAGTTTTTGCTTTAGAAAAAATTGAGGGAGCAGTAAATAACAAAGAGGACAAGTCAGTGGTACAGAGTAATCTATATTGTTTGATAAACTGGGCTCAAACAAGCAGGGCATTTTTAATATGACTAAATGTAAATGTATATATGTAGGAACAAAGAATGTAGGCCATAAATTACAGGATGGAGGACTCTATCCTGGGAAGCAGCGACTCTGAAAAAGAGATGGGGGTCATGGCTGATAATCAGATGAACTTGAATTCCCAGGGCAACTCTGTGGCCAAAAGGGTTCCGGAGTCCTTGGAGGTATAAATAGAGGAATCCAGTAGGTGTAGAGGAGTTATTATGTCTCTGTATTTGGCACTGGTTCAACTGCTGCTGGAAAATTGCATCCACTTCTAGTGCCCACAATTCAAGAAGGATGTTGATAATTAGAGAGGGTTCAGAGAAGAGCTATGAGAATGATTAAAGGATTAGAATACCTGCCTTATAGTGAGAAACACTCAATCTTTTTTTCTTAATAAAGAGAAGATTAAGGGGTGACTTGATTAGTCATTAAGTACTTACTTGGGGAACAGCATTTAATATTGGGCTCTTTTATTGAGCTGAGAAAGGTATAACCCAATCAAATGGCTGGAGATTGAAGTTAGGACATAGGGTGTAATTTTTTAACAGTGAGAGTAGTCAACATTTGGAAGCACTCATCACAGTTTACAGGCAATTTTTTAAATAAAGCTGGAATGATTTTCTAAAAGATCTGCTCTGGGAAGTATTTTGGGGAAGTTTGCTGGCCTAGGTTATGCAGGAGGTCAGACAAGATTATCATAAAGGTCTCTTCTGGTCTTGGAATCCTTGAATATGCTCCCACTAAAGTTAATGGCAAAATTTCCCTCTACTTCAACAGCAGTCGGCTTGGCTCTAGGCACATGCACTCAAATCATGCACATATCCTTCACTCAGATTGTAAGATCTTTGGGAGAGGGGCTGTCTTTGTGTATATTGACTACTGTGTTAAAATTCCATGCTATCCTTTAAAATGTAAGATATTTCCTCATCTTGTTTGCAGGCTGAGGGACTCTGTAGGGAAGCATGAGATATGGTTCTTGAGCATCAGTCTGTAAAGAACAAGCCTAGAACAAACTGGGTTGAGTTGTGCATCACTGCCTTAGGGAGCAGCCTGCTTTCTCTCTCTCTGCTTTTGATTATTATGTGTTAGGGTTCTGGATTCTAAGAAACAAAGTAATGTTACATTGCAGCCTTCCAGAAAAAAAGTATTTTGTTTCTTATCCAACATCTCTATTTGTATGTTACGAACATAGGTCTTGTTCAGTATCTGTACAGATCCTAGCACAGGAGGGTCCTGGTTCATGAGTGAGGCTCCTGCGTGCTATTGAAATACAATTGAATAATAAGAATGAGAGGGGATAGATTTTTCTCGTAGTTAAGATGTGCAATTTAGCTTCAGAAAATTTGATTCTGCTACAGGAACAGCTGTGTGGCCTTGGAAATGTTACTTAGCCTTCCTGTAAACCACCTATAAACTGAGGCTAATAATGACCTTCCAAACCTGACAAGGGTGCTATAAAGATGAATTAAAGTTTTTGAAGCTCAGGAACTAGAATAAGGGTATGTTTGAGAAACATCCTTTCTGTGCCATCACAGAGTCTCACCTTGGTTAGAAAGAGTTTTCTCTGCATTTCCTGTCAGTTGGAATAGCCTTTGTATATCAGTTTTGCCTTATCCGCTCCCTCTCCCCATTGCATTTCAAACATGAGTTTGAAGTTCCTTTCCTGTACCTGCTACTAGTGATCTCCCTTTCTCTTTTCTATTATCTCTGAACTCTGGAAAGTGCTTTGGATTACAGTGTATATTAGGGATGCTGCACAAAATAAGTGTGTGTCTGTGCATACCACACTACAGTGTTGGTGTCTCAGTGTCCAATTAAACAATCTAGGATCACCTTGTAGTTAAGTTAGTATCTATTGATTTTGGGATTCATTCGTTTATTGTTTTTAAGTATAAAAGGTTGGTCTGGGCAAAATCAGGGAATGGGTTTGGGTTTTGCAGACACTTCAGATCCAGGTCAGGAACATTTCAGAATCCAGGCCCTATTTTATCCAAAACCTCACAATCTACAGGTGGGATCACATGGCTCTAGCTCATCTCTATCAAAATGCAAACCAATATCTGTCCCTCTATTATCTATACGCTGTTTTAGGTAACAACACTGCACAACTACCTACAAGTCTAGCCATCAGGCCTGGCTCTGACTGAGGGGGCATTTCTGCACTCCCATTTCAAAAGAGAAAATAAAACAGTTTCACCATATTGTGCTAAGAGCCTAGAGGTTAAAACAGGAATTCAGTCCGTTCGTTTCTCTACATCTGTTAATCTAGCTCTTGACATTTAATGACATGCTTGGTCCCGTGTCAGAGAAATGAATTATCACATCTTCTTGGCAACCTCTCACTAGGCTCTTCTCCGCTCTCTCTTTATCCCAACCTCTCTGCCAGATGTCAGCCTAATGTAGGAATAACAATCCCTGCTGGTGAGACTTGAGGTGATAAATATTTCAAAGCAGAGAAATGGTTCCGTCTCGTTTTCATTTTCTTTTCTATAATTGTGTGTAAAGAGCAATGTATTTTCATTTAGCAGGGTCCCAGTGATGGTTTTTTTTTCTTGATATTTGGAATATTTAAATAAACAAGTGTTCCTGCTTCCTAGACCTACTCTTCAAAACCACGTGTGTTGCTCATCTTAAAGTGATGGGAGTTCTGTCTCATGTGTAGGGGTACCTTTCAGAAAGCAGATGCAAAGAAATGAGTGGGGAGGAAGTGCTACAGTATGAAGCTTCTGATCCTTCTGTAATGAGGTGGCTACTCGTTGCTGTCTGTGTCAGGTTTCAGTTCATGAACAGCAGGACGAAGTTTGCTTATCGCAAATGTTCAGTTCACACCAGACTCTGGTGTTATTTCTTCTGGGAAATCTAAGAGGTGAACAGAGCCAGAATTTCCACAATGTAGCAACGTGATGAGCCTAAATGACAAAACACTTGCGCTGCTGAATATTTAAAAGGGTGTCAGCTACTTGTTACTTTGGGAAAGGGAAGGGAAAAAAGACAAGCCCAACATGTTTTGTGTTGTCTTTTTAGCTGTGAAACAAAATGAACAATGGGGCCAAAGTGTATAAATGTACAAGGGGGACAGAAATTGGACAAGAATGGGATGTGGATCTTTTTGCTTCTAGATTCTCAGCATCAGCTGATGGTGTGTGACCCCCTCCATGATGGTTGATTAGTGGCCTGTGTTAATAAGCTTATGAGAAGAGTCTCATGTCAAATGCAATTGGACCAGGTGTCCAGATCAGATCTATCCACCTTGTTGACAACAAAGGAAAGAGTGGAATGAGCCCTAGAGAATGAAATGACCTTGCAGTTGTCACTCCACCCAATGCTAACCCTGAGGAAATCTTGAATTGCTTCTTCCCATGCTGGATCTGTTCTGTGTAGGAAGAACTGTAATCTACCCAACTTTCACTAACACGAATCTCACTTAAAACTTGGTTAGTAAAGTTCCATAAATCTATAGTGTGATCAGAAGTGGGGTGTGATCAGAACCATGTAAATCAGCTGCCCCAGAATCAATAACTCAGCTAAAATCGGGCGTTACAAGTGGTTTTATGTAATGGAAGTTATCAAGTTGTAGTGTTCTGTATGGAGATGGAGAGCTATCTGCTGACTCACCCAGTTAAGCCAGACCTGGGATGAGTCAGATTGGCTCCAATCAGGAATTTATGAAGCTTGAGTCTCTGGGGCAAGAGAGAAAGGCAGAAGGTCCTGCAGAAAGAGATCATAATCCACTGCTTCAGGAGGAAGCTTATCTTTGTAAGTACAGTTCTCCCTTGGGGACTGGGCAATCTCTCGTGTGTGTGTGTGCCTGTGTGTGTGTGCTGTGCTAGAAGAGGGAAGAGAACACTACCAAGTTACACCTCTGTTCACAGTCAGTAGAGATGGACCAAACCCTTCCACTTCTCCAGACACCTCTGAACTCTAGGGAAGTTCAAATTTGGATGGGAATCTAAATGCTGCAATTTGGGCTCTGTTGCTAATCAGCAGCCACTTGATTAAAGCAGATCAGGAGGAACAGTCTGTGATCAGCAGGCCCTTCATCACCCACATTGAAAACTTCATTCTCAAGTGCTTTTCCTAATGTGTTGTTATTATGTTCATTTGTATTATCCTTCTCGGGGGCGTCAAGAAATACATTTCACTGGAAGAAAGTAGGAGCTCATTCCCTGGCATGCGGGTCTGGCAAAGGCTTCCAGCATGGCAGAGACCCCACAGAGATATGCAAGCCCATCAGGACACACTTAACTCCAACCCCTTATGGCCAACACAGAAACAGCTTTGGTAGGCTCTGTTCTGCTCTCTGACAGCAGGGTAGGTTGACCTGCTGTAGGATCTTTCCTAGTGGAGTCAATGAATGGGAAAATCAAGGCGATCCCAGTGGGTTCCCTTTATTTTTGCAAAGTAACATATAGTTTCCTTCTCTTTCTATTTAGGAAACAATGTTGTAGCTTTTGGAGTCATAATAATGGGGACATTGGCAGGAACTGAACCCCAGGACCTCTGGCTGCAAAGCACAGATTTCGCCCACATGATCTGATTCCATTGGAAAGTAGCTACCTCTCTGTAGTTGATCCACAGAGTTGGGGACACACATGCACTTGGCTAGTATGAGATAATGATTTCTTCCAGCCCCCTTCTGCTCCAGATGCAAATGAAGCCAGTAGAACAGCTCTATGCCATCTTCTGTCTTGCTTGTATAATCAGAATCATCAGAGATCAGCAGGAGCTTGGCATAGCTCTGGGAATTATTTTAATTATTTGTTATTGAGCTGTCCTACGCGCACAGTATGCATAGCTACAATGCTCAGAAACAAACAGTGGGAAATGGAGAGGACTTCAGTTTCCACTACCTTCCCCTGTCTTCACCAGCACTGACTACAGAAAGGGGCTTGGGCTGAGCCCGCGTGTGCATCCCACATCCAGATTTGAAATTAAGAGTGTAGCTCAAAATCCCTTCTGTGGTGAGACAAATCAAACCCAATACCGGCAAACTGACCATCTCCAAGCGAAGGCACCATGAAGGGTCCCTGATTTTCAGGAGGTGGGTGCTTAGTACAATCTCAGGTCAGGCATCTGCTCTTTGGGAAATGTAGGCCACATCCACAGTCAAGCACAGACTGACCACATTCAGCCTTCAGCCCACTTCTTCATGTCATTCTACGCACATGCATGCTTCTCTTGCTCATCTTTGAGAATCCTCTGTGCTAACATCTATTATGGAACCTGTGATCTCACATGACTTTAATTTCTCCAAAGGGGAAGCTTCATTTTCAATACGACAGCCTCACTTAGAGAATTAATTTAATTTTTGTAAACCATTAGATTTGAGGACCTTTAGGTGAACTATCAGACGTATTTAATTGAATTTCTTTTCTGTAATCAACAGTCCATAATGAATAAGTGACCAAATTTCAGGCTTTGAATGGTTGAAATTAGATGATAAAGACCTTTTTGGAGACCACTGGTGAAAAGGTCAAAGGTTAAAAAATAAAGGTGTCCCTTCTCTGCTCACCTCCTTGTACTCAGCACCTGTACATGTAACATGAAATGACTCAATATGTAATTAAAATGTCAATATGTGAATGAGTTGTACCAAATCTCAAGATGCTAGCTCAATGGCAACATGGAAAGGAATTGTCAGTCATTTCCCCCTTATGATGCTGTGAGTAGTAACATAGAAATTCTGCATCCTAGATCAGGCACAAGATCCATCTAGTTCAGAGGTTCTCACAACAAAATTTTGGTGGGTTCAAAGTGCAGCCACCAACTCTTGCTGGGGGCTGTTCTGACAATTTTTCCTACAATACTTAATTAACTTTAGGAAAAACAAATAAATCTGCATATATACATGTCCAAATCATTGTATTTATTTATTTCAGATTTTTTTTTGCAATAATATTTTTTCTCAATAATAAAAATAATATACAGTTGTATTTAGGTGCCTTTGGCTCCCATTGCCTCCCCTAGTCCTCACCCACCTCCTGGGTTTCCATCGCCACCTCCTGGGCTCCGCTGCTTCTCTCTCCCCCTTTGTCCCACGCTCCCTTCTGCAGCCTTGCACCCGGGCTCCCCCCACTCCTTGCCCATTGACCATGGTGCCCACTAAGGCAGTCCCTGCTGTAGTTCTACCACCATGGGTGAAGCCCAGAGTCAGAGCCGGGCAGGGGACTGGAGTCTGAAGCGTGGGGGGAGGGAGGGAGGGTGGAGCTGAATCATAAAGTCTGCTGCCAGAATCCCGAGGTTGAAGGGGGCAGGGGGATTTAAGACCACCCCTTTTTCTCATTGTTTAGCTGAGGCAGGGGAGGGCTGAAACCTGCCACCAGAGTCTCCAGCTGGGGTGAGTGGGTGGGTGACACCTTCTGCCAGAGCCTCTGGCTGAACCAAAGAAGGGGGTTGGAGTCTCCCCTCTGGAGTCCTGCAGCTGAAGATGTGGGGGCCTGGAGCCCCTGAGCACTGCAGGGTGGGGCTGAAGCTTTCTTCCCTTCCCCCTCTTTACCCATGAGGCTGTAGTGATGGCAGGAAAAACCCTTTGTGGCTGTATTTGAGAAACACTGTTCTAGTCTTCTATCCTTTCTCTGATCATGGCCAATACCAGATTCTTCACAGGAAGATGCAAAAAAGCCTGTAATAGGCAATTATGAAATAACCTGCCCACAGGGAAATTTCTTCCTAACGTCTATTAGTTAGAGGTCAATGTACGCCCTGAAGTGTTGGGTTTTCAACAAAGTGTGTGTGTGGCGGGGTGGGGGAAGTGTTTGCCTTCTGCAGAAAACTTGAATTTTTGATTGAAAAACTGAATATTTGATACCAAAAAAATCAGTTATGTGAATTTCAGCTGAAAAATCAAAACATTTTCATTGCAGCTTTCTGCAGCGGGGAAAAATACTTTTTGACTAGCTGGAGTCTGGATCCAGATTTTTCCTGGATTTGGCCTATCTGAGAAGAAATTTTCAGCTGCCCACTTGTTTTCAGATCTAGGTATGTAACCCACACAGATCCTAAAGGGGTTAACATGAGTCTCAGAGGCCAGTTTGGGACCTGGCTGCACCTGGAGGGTAGCCAGGCTTAACTGATCATGAAGCCCAGCTGAGCAAGAGCAGGCTGGTTAGTATGCTGTAGAGAGACAATCTCCAATCATTCTCCTTTGAGGGAAGCAGAGTTGGCTAGTGAGAGAGTAAGTCCTAGAGTTTTGCCCTAGTCTGGGGCAGGAGGCTGAGAAGGGTGAAGTAATCACAGGGAGCAGAAGAATTTCTGGTGCTAACCCCCACAGATAGGCAAGAAGATGGAAAGGTGGAGTAGGCAGGAGCCCAGAGCAACAGCAACAGGGTCTGAGACTGAGCAGACCTGGCTTGCTAGTCATAGGATTCCTGGGTTGGAACCTGGCGAAATGAGTGGGCTGGTGTACCCTACCAGGCACTGCCAAAGTGGGACAGGACCAGACGTGGGAATAGAAGACTACCTGAGGTGGCACATGGACAGCTTGTCTGGGATTTTGTTACCCCAGAAGGGGGACTCTAAAGTGACCTGGCTGGTGGGCTAAGTCATGTAGGGGAAGTGCCCTGAATCAGGAGAGAGAGGGGCCACAGCATGATCAACTGATGGAAGAAGCACCAGATGGAGCGAGAGCTGATTCCCAGACCTAGCCACAAGAAGGTGCATCTGTGGTGAGTAGAATCCCCTTTATAAGGGAGCAGAGGGGACTTGCTTCAGGGGATTGTATGTAATTAGTGGTAGCGATGGCAGATAAATTATGGGGGAAACTGAAGTCCTTTCCATTGCAAGGGTGTGAAGAAACAAAAAAACAAACAAAGCCAAAAGAACTCTTTGCTATTAGTTGTTAACAAGACAAGCGAGGAGGGAGACTGGAATATATCATGCTCTCCATTATGAGATGGAATTACTTATGATTGCTTGTTTTCTTTTCCTCACCTTGACCCCATCTCATCTTCCCCCACCCCAACCAGAAGCTAGACAGAGTATATTTCAGTTACTCCAAATTCATCTGCCTCTACTAATACTTAGCTGTGCTTTCCTCAGGAAGTAACCTCCTGCTCAGTGACAGATTAACAGTATATCTTCTTGTCTATTCCTCCTTCCTTCCCTTGTAAATTGTAGCCTGGGGGGGGGGGGGCAACTGCAAGTCACATGTTTGAGTGAAGTTAAGAGCCATTTTACAGTATCTGCTACTCTGGGTGGCAGGAGGACAGAGTAGCAGACAAATAATCACTGAATCAATTAAAATGAATGAGAGAAACTTTTAAGACCTGAAGTTACAAACTCAACAAGAAACACATTCAAACCATAAAATCTGCCTGGCACTCCATATCTTTCTCTATAGGCGACTTGAGGGGCTCCAACTTGATCTGTCGTGGCATCCATAATACATTTTATAAAGCCCAAGGTCCTCACAATTACAGCCCCAGTCTCCAACCGTGCGTGTATGCATCAAGGAGGAAAGGATTTGAGTTTAAATGGTATCTACTGTCGCCTTGGAGACAACAGCAGAAATAAGCAGATGCAATTTGTTACACTTGCACTGCTGACAGGATTACCATGGAATGCTATGGGCAAAGACAACAGCAAGGAGCTTACTTCTGCCAACCATTCTGTGTCTTAGGGGAATGTGTCGATTCACTGAGTTGACTGAGCGAAGCCATTTTGCAGAATATATGAATCTTGCCTTAGATCCAGGCTCTCAGTAACAACATTGAGGGTTGTGTTCTTGGTGTCACACACATCCTGTAACCTTGTTACAACACTTTCTTACACAGAGAAATAACTTTGTCTCCACCCAAAGCAATGCCTAAGTACTTGTTTGCTCTTTAGGCTCAGATGCCATGTACTGCAGAGACGGGGAAGAGCTCTGAGCAGCAGTGACATTCTGGGTATCACTGACAGGCAAATGAGAGAGGTTGGGGCTCTGAAGGATTACATAATTCAAATACAATTTTTAATCCTTAGGAAACTGTCATTTACACTTGAAGGGAAGGAGCCCTGTTTCTTAGGTTTTAGGGAAGTGCTAATAGGGCATTCAGATACCAAAGTGGTAAGCACAATATATAGAGAGAGACAGCTAGGGACTGCAGAGAGTGGATGCTAGTCCAGAGGGAGGGATTATAATCTGGAACCTTCCCCTTGGTCCCTTGTTTCCCTTCTGCTGGAATGCCTCTCCTCCCAGTGTGGCCTCCTCTTTCTGATAGAATGTGCACTAGCCCAGCAAGAGGCATATTCCACCGTAACTGATGGTCCAGATAAGAGGATAGGAATCTACTATTGATACCAGTAATGAGAGTTTATTCCTTTAACTCAGATCTGTGCTTTTGGTGCTGGAGTTCAAACCTTGCCCATGACCCAGGCAGTTACACTAGGAATAAGCAGCAAGAGCAGATGCATTGCTAAGCAACAACCTTGTTACTATGGGAGTGTCCCTACCATCACTCACAAATGGTGGTGTTTTTTAAAGTGTGTGTATACACATACAGATTATATATCATCAGAACAGTGTCTGTATAAAATGTTCATCTAATTCCCTCATTGCTCTTTTAGAGAACAATAATATTTATAGTATGGTTTTAGCAGCTTGTTTCATGAAACTCAGCCCCATTTTTGCTCCTCTATAAAGGAGGGATAGAATAGTGTATGCATGACAGCTGTTATGTTTGTGTGTATGTGCACATGCATGTTTCTGGCTTCCAACCACTGATGTGTGTAAGGGTTGCACTATTGATTCTCAATCAAGAGAATTCTCCATATGTCTAGCATGCTATTAAATATGTACACTAATTATGGTAGATGTAATAGTGAGAACACACTGACATTGTTAAAGTTAATGATCCGAGATATTACCTCTTAACACACCTTTTGAAGTTCACTCAATTGAATTAATTACATTATTGAAGAATGCTGAGTGCATTGGTTCCAGATGTCCTGTAGCACCTTCTTAACCAGGACTTAAATGATAAAGCAGCATTTACTGCTACCTTCTGAAGTTGCTGAGGGGGATTTTACTTTTTTCTGTCTCTTGTAGCTTGCTAGCACTCTTAATAATAATAAATTTAAAAAGAGACTGTAAAGAATGGTGAAGATTTAGTGTGTGCATGTGCATTGGTTTCCTGGCCCATGAAATGGAAAAGTCAGGCAGTCCTCAGTTGGTTGTGGTCCCTTCTTCCCAGAGACACCTTTATGAGAACTTACTGAGAGTCCAAACAGAACGAAACTAGCAGGAACCAAACACGAAGTTCAACCAGCAGTTTCCACATATAGATCTCGGGGTGGGGCTCCACTGTTCCCCTGAGTTCCCCCTCCCCTGGCCCCAGGCAGTCCTTTAGATTTCCCCAGCTCTCTAGTAAGTCAGGGTTAATTGACTGTTGCTTTAACCCTTTAGGGTCTGGGTTAGGGAATGCTTGACTGGTACTCACATGACCTGGGTTCAATCCCTAGCCATGACCCCTACTTCCTGTGTGACCCTGGGCAAATCACTTAATATCTCTCTGGCTCAACTCCCCATATATGAAATGGGCATTGTACATTCTATGCAGGCCCCATTACCTTAGTATCCGAGTACCTTAAAATCTTTAGTTTATCCTTACACAATCCCTGCAAGTTAGGGAAGTGCTGTGGTCTCTGTTTCACAGGTGAAGTATTGAGGCAGCAAGAGGCTAAGTAAACTTTCCCAAGGTCATATAGGAAGCCTATGGTAGAGCCAGGACCAGAAGGTGGGTTTCCTGAGTCCCATATCAGCATCCTAAACACTGGACCATCCAGCCTGTGTTTCTTACCTCACAGATAAATGTGGTTAAGTTAGCCACTGCTTGTGATGTGCTCCGTTGTTCTACTGAGAGCTATAGAAGTGCAAAAATATAAAATGTCTGCAACATGGCAGCAATCCAGCAAATGTGTGCAAACCCACGATACTATGGTGTGCCCAGCATGCACAAGAGACCCTACAACAATGAGCTAATCCATGCATTCAGGCCCTAATGAAGAGCGTGATATGCCAGGCGTACACAGATCATTGCAGGCCTGTCTCGGTCTACCAAGATTTAGCCAGTGCAATTAACAATATTAACATAGCTTAGGTCTCATTTTCTTGTTTTCCTGGTCTAAATTATTTTCCCCTCAATACCTGAGGCTCAGTGCTCAGGCTCAGAGTGCCAGCTCCCCCACAGCCTCAAGATGTGGAGAGATTCAGAGATTTATCTTTCTGGCACAATCTTTTCCCCCTGAAATGAGATACATGTTAAATAATGTAGGACTATGCAATTTATTTATAGTCTCTCCGTGAAATCAGAACTTCACTATAATCAAGACTTTCAAGCGTCAATTTGCTTCTCATTGTAAAAGCTCAGGGCCTCACAGCTCCTCTAGAAATGAAATCTTAGGCATGAGTAATCAGGAGGTGGAAAGTGCTCCTGTTTGTTTTGGGTTTTTTTTTCCACCTAAAAAGAAATGTTCTGGTTCAGGGTGAAAAGTTACAACCTGCTATTTAAAAAAAGAAAAGGAAAGGAAAAAAAATGGAGTGAGTTTGTATTCTGCTCCGTTTCTGCACGTCAGAAATGACAAGCCCTTTGCAATATCTAGCTTAACCCCCTTCTCAGAACGGAGGGCTTCTATTGATGGAATTAGTACACAGCAATCAATCTGTTGAATATAGATTGTTTTTTGTTTTGTTTTTTTTTTAACAAAAAGTTCAGCAGGAATGTTTCTAATAAAGCCAGAGTATTATGAGTTCTACTTATCAGCATCCTTGTTTAATTGGTGGGAGCTTTTTTTCATGTTGACTGAACTATTACCAATGAATACAGGAATATGACAAACTTTATTTCCTTTCAAATAAAATAACATTTTGAGCTGTGCAAAACTTGCACATTGAAAGTTATTTTCCACATGTTCCTTAGCTAGATGAGCATCAGACATAGGAGGAGAAAGGCAGAGTCCGTGGTTAAGGCACTCAGAAGATTAAGGTTCAGATATTGGTTCTGCTACACAGTCCCCTGTGTGACCTTGGACAGATCATTTCCTTTCTCTCTGCCTCAATTCACCATCTGCTAAATGAGGTTAATAATCCTGTTTTTCTCTCACCCTTTGTTTCTTTTGTTTAGGCCCCAATGAGTCCACATTGGTGGCCTCCCATTGAAATAAAAATTAGGAAAGCCATGGTCTGGAAGCTTTGGAGCCTTAGATGGTAAGCTATTTGGGGCAAGAATGTTTGTGTGTGTGTGTGTATAGCATATCGAATGCTGTGATATCTAGAACGTCAAATTATGTTATCAAAATACCAGTATATGTAATTTTCAGCTTGATTTATCTGATCTTTAAAAAATGACCTAATATGGGTGAAAAAGGTCCTGTAAATATAACTGAAAGCAAGCCCAATTTATGTATTTATTTATTTGTTTAGCCATTGTGAAGTCTTTGTGCCTTCCATAGTTCAGCTGGTGATAGGAAAACACCTCCAGTACTTTGGTAGCTTTGCACCTCCTCTCCATAACTCCTTGGCTCCTGTCTTGAGTTGTTTGCTACTCAAGTGTCTTCAAAGGTGAAAGCAGGTAGAAAAATCTCAGTCCAGTTGTCTGTAGCTACTGCAGGTAAGCACTCCAGCATGGAGTGCTTCCCAAATGGCTGTCAAGCCATCTGGCATATCCTGAGTAGATTAGCCCAAAAACTAGGAGAGGTCTGGATTCCTGACAGAATTGCATTAAAAATGTATTCTACTTTGAGACATTTAAGAAGGTATTTTCCTCCCCACTTAACAAAGTAGGAGTTGCAATTTGGACATTGTGTATGTAGAGGGTCCCGCTAATAACCTCTATAGGAGCCATTGCTAATATACAGAGTTTTGAGTATGAGGTTTAGAAATTGAACTGTGTCAGGTTAGCTTTAAGTTGACAGCTCCTGCTTTTTTGTTACACACAGATCATAAATATAACCCCAAATGGTCTTAGTTACCTTATTGGGGCTGCCAGTATATTTGCTTTGGTGTAAAATAAAAGAGCTGATAATCATAAATACATTAAAGGGGGAGGATGAGTTCTGATGCTGACAAATGCAACTCCAGTACACCTTTAATTCAGGCCACTTATGAAGCTTCTTTAGTGGTGCTTCCATATGTCCCGAGGAGCTGCAGGGGATCCTCAGGAAAAGGGAAAATGCGCTGGAGAAATAGAACCAAGATACTGTTAAGTGCAAAATGTTTTAACTGAAGAAGAACAGGACAGCCAAAGAGGCAACTCCTCACTCTCAAGGTGCTTACAATCAATGCAATGATGTATTATTTACACAGCATCTCTGGTGCATTAGATGCACACACAAAAACAAAGTCTCTGCCCTGAGAATCTTAGACTCCAGAGCCTCTATATTCCTCCCTCCACGCCCCCCCCCCCCCCAGCAGTAGATTTGCTTCTGCAAATAATTACACTTGTACTTCTGGGCAAAAATACAACTACTTGAATGCATAATTCTTTGATCTGCAAGGGAACTACAAAAGTAGAAGATGCTTTTGAAAATCAAGCCTTAAAATTATCTACTGTAGCTGTTTCCATCTTACCATTTCCAATTATTGATTAGTTTTCTGTGGCTGAATTGATGGCAAAAATACATTATCCTAGCTGTACCATTAACCGAAGTACCCAGATAATGTAGCAGGCAGGAGCCAATGACTCAGTCACATTTCCCAGCTGCCCAAACATCTAATTGGTTGCTGTTCAGCATTCCAGAACCAAATTTTGATAAGAGGCCTCCAAAGCACTCAACCTGCCTGATTTAATTTGAAGACCTTGGGTAGGTGCTGAGTTTGAACATTAACATATTTAATCTGTGTGGATAGCCTTTAATTTCCATAGTGATGTATCACTTTAAGACAGTGATGCTATTCCTCTTTTTCAGTCAGCCTATAAGATTAACAATTAATGGTCAGATTTCTAGGATGGGATTTACTTTAATTTTAATAAAAGGCCTTAAAGGAAGGGTCAGTGAACTATAAGGAATCAATCATTTATAAGCAGTCTTTGGTTCTTGTTGAAATATTTATGAATGATAAAGCTATCTTGACAAGGCAAAGTTCAGCACAGAGGCCACTTGTGACAACATGACAAGGTTTCATAACAGACAATGTGTATAATTAAAGCAAGAATGTAGAATAAAGGCAGAAGAAGATGTGTCCATTTCATTACACAAATCTTCAAGGAGCAATAATCCAATACGACTGTGAATAGCAAGAAGCTGTTCTCCAGTTAAATCCAATAAAGGTTACCTGAAGAATATAACTGGGAACAAGTGAACAAAAAAACCCTATCTATTTAGACCTGTCTCTAATACTTTTTAATGATGGATGAGCAAATAGGTTTTTAAAACTGAGAATGTGTCCAACCCAATTGAGATTTTGCATGAAAGGGGTGGGGGGGTATTTATTTTTTTCTTATATTTTTGGATGGCGTAAAACTATTGGGTAGCTTTAAAAAAATCCTCTGAGATAGCCTTGGTGTTCCCTATTCTAGAATAAGATTAAGTGAGTTACCCTAGATCATTCGATAAGTCTGTGGCAGAGCTTAAATTAGATCATAGATCTCCTGAGTCCCGGGCCTTGTGCCAGTAACTGCAAGACTGTGATGAAAGTACTAGCTGTGCAAAGGTCTATAGATGATGGGACAGGTCACCATTTTGTCCTGTCCCCAATACAGTCTCTTAAGCCGTGAAGTATGAAGCTCAATTTCCTTTGTCTTGTAAAAAGAATGAAAATCTAGTTAGTGGTTATAAAATATCTCTATCCCTTTAAAAATATTGTGACAGTGTTTGATTCTGCAAAGTCCTGTGGCGCTCCGTTCCACAGACTAAATATAAGCTGCATGAAGTCTTTGTCTTAAATGCTGGGAAATTTGTGTTAGAAAAGTAAATGTCAGCTACACTAACCCACTCACGAGCAAAAAATTATTGCCCTGTGGAATGACTATTGTACTAACACTTTTGTGAACATCTCTTGTCATGTTTTACATTTTGTGCAGGACTCTGCAAGTCTGTTCAATTTAATCTGAGCATTAGACTCTCCAAGTAGCCATCTCTCAGCCCTAGAATCTCACCAGCTGGTACCAGTGGCAGGCTTCAAAGTGCCTGTAATTGATATGTCACACTGGGCAGCACTGAAGTCAATGGGAAAGAATGAATGGACAGAGAGAATGTCTAAATATTTATAGCTACACCAATAACCACCTTAAGAGTGTTTAGCTGCTGACAAATGCTCGGACTGTGCATCTACTTTTGGAGCATTAACCCTATCTCTCTGTGGGATGAGAGTCTGAATTCACATTTGATTACATTTTTATGATTCTGGGAAAACGCTTGCATTAAAAGACACATGCTACTCATACAACTGGACATCCTACTGCTGGTGGCAGGCTCTCATCTCTGCTACTGCTGCATAATATTTGTATAACTTAAGGTTTTCTATTTCTCTTACAAAAGGAGGAAAAAAGTTTGTCTCGGGATAGAGCAGAACGTGAAAGGAATTTTGGAAGAATGAGAAAACTGAAGGGGCAGATGATACTGAGAGTCTGGCTAAGACTCCATTCATGCTCCGAGGCTCATACCTGTCCCACTTAGCATGGCGTTTCCTTACTCCTTACCTCTGTGGCATGCCACCTGTCATTCCATTGATCTGTTTCCCAGATCAGCTCTGCCCTGCCCCATCACACAAGCTTCTCTTCCTGCTTCACCATCTCCCCCTGCTCTCGGCTACCCCAGCTCAAGCCTGTTTTACAATGCTACTTCTCTTCTTGGCTTTTCTTCCCCTTCTGACTGCTACACTCAAACTAATGGATTGCGTCATCTTTAACAGGTATTGTGGGAAGCGTGGCTTTGATCCAGTTTTAAATTGTAGTCCTATTGATTACTGGAATTGTCTGGGCAGCTATGCAGCCTGTCTACAGCAGGCAAGTTGCTGTTCTGGTGCTTTCATTTCAGTGTTTTGGAAACTGGAATTAAGCAGAGAAACTTCTTTTAAACTAAGTTTGCATAAGCACACTACCCAAAGCTACATTCACATTAAGAAACAGTGAATATGTCCACACAGGGATAAAAAACCCACAGCTGGCCTGGGCTTGGGCTCTAGGGCAGAAAAATTGGGGCCCCAAGCTCTGGGACTCTGCCAAGGGGAAGGGTTGCATGCAGCCCAAGCCAGAATATCTACACAGCGATTTTTAGCCCAGCGTCCTGAGCCCTGCAAGTCCGAGTCAGCTGACCTGGGCCCATCAGAAGTGTGCTGCGGGTCTCTTACCTCTGTGTAGATGTACCCAACAAGGTTTTCATTAACCTTTTAAATATGGAGGAAAAGGAGATGTAAAAGTAATTTGCTGCCAGAGCCAGAAAATGTCCCTTCTTAGACTGCCCTGTTCATTTTGTGTGGTTTCACTGGTCACTTTGCAAAATACTCACAAAATAAAGCATACATCTAAAAACCTGAAGAGCTGACATTAAGCATGATAGGTGGACCGAAAAGAGAGGAAATATTTTGAAATCTTTTTTTGGTATTATAAAAAGCCTTCAACACGTATTAAGTTTTAAAACACAGTTAACAGAAAAAGAAGTCAGAGACTTGACTTCAACTGAAGTTAGGTCATCATAGCTACATCAGTTATGGGAGGACTGATCACACCCCTGACCAACATAAATACACAGACCTAACCCACAGTGTAGATGCAGTTGTGTCAAAAGAAGAATGCTTCAGTGGATGAAGATAACATCTCCCCAGACAAAGTTACTACACTGATGGGGAAAAAAACCCTTTCATTGGTGTGGCTGCGTCCAAGCAACGGGGTTATGACAGCTAGCTAAGCGGATATAGGTTACATTGATGTAGTTTCTGTAGTGTAGCCACAGGCCACTGCGTTATAGGTGTCATTCTCACTTGTGCAAAAGTGGGAGTAAAACACTGGCAAACCAGAACAGTTTGAGTTTACAACCACTGTGCACTGGAGGTAGTGACTGCAGAGGGGAAGAAGGTAGATAAGAATCAGGCCCGCTATCTTTGCTTTGCCATTTTGGTTACTTAAGCAAGAGGGGAGACATGATGATAAATGTTAGTTGGTAGGTAAAAGTGCATGTCTTCATTTGAAAGTTGATTACTCACCTGAATGACATTAGGAACAAAGGATGTTGAAATCAATGCACAAAGGAGGGTAGGAGAGAGCCAGCTAAATTACATTATAAAACACAATCTACATCACAACAGGAATACATTAATTTAGAAGAAAATTAGCAACCTTCCACTAACAGAATAATGAATACTTACAAAGGTTTATCATATTAAATGAAAAAAAGGCCTAATTGTGTTCATTAATTCACAGTCTTACCACTATTGTGGGGGAAAACTAAATGTGAACAAAGCAATAATCTGCCTCATATTCTTGGAAACCAACACTAATTCTGGTTATCCATTACCATTATTTCAGCACATCCCATTTTAATTACAATGAAAAACACAGAGAATGAAAGAGCCATTTCAGTTTAGACAAAGCTATTGCCTGCCTGAGCTACAGCTTCTCAAATTCCGTTGTTGTCTCCTTCGGATCAAGACCAGTATACTGGCACAGAGAACAAATGACTGGTTAATTAACAGTACCCAAAGTCTGACCTGCTTTCGTACTGTTATAATCTAGGGGGGAATTTTCTCCAGAATCTAAAGAACATTGTTCTCTAGACTGCTATCTATCACCCAAATGTTATTTGTATCAAGTATATGCAGTTAAGGGGAGTGAATGGAGATACATTTTGATTTCTGTTTTTCAATGTAATTATCACCATTTTCTGACCAATTCTAATCTGTCTCCCTGATACTGTAATCTAATATTGGCACCCACTGTGTAGCATGTGAGTGCTACCCATATCATAAAAATAACAAGTATGTGGTTTAAGAATAGCAGCCAGTTAGTCTGTATTCATGAAGAAAATAAGGAGTACTTGTGGCACCTTAGAGACTAACCAAGTATTCCTCGTTTTCTTTAATGATACGGTTCTCAACTTCCTGCCAGAGTGGAAAGATAACTTTTAGGGCTTGTAGTTTGCAATCTAGCTTATAGCAAAGGGTTGGGCTTTTGTTGTGGCCCTACAAGGAGGAAGTAGGCGGTCTGTCTTTGCCTTTAAAATTTAGACTGACACAGCTGTATTGCTCAGTGGTGCAAAAAATCCACATCCCTAAAAGAAGTAGCTATGCCAACCTAACCCTTGGCGCAGACACAGCTAAGGCAAGGGAAGAATCCTCCTCTGGCCCTAGCTACTATCACTCAGGGACAAGGTATTCCCACATCAGCTGAAAAACCCATCCGCTGCTGTACGCTGCGCCTACACAACAGTGTTTTTCCAGCTTAATTATGGCACTGTAACAATGCCAGTATAGTCCCTGTAATGTAGACACGCCCTGACACTTGATCCATTCATTGCTTTGGGGATTTGGACCAAAAAGTCTTTCAACTGGCAATGCAAGCAGATTGCAAGGGCCTGGAACACAGGCTTTTGGGCCCAGGGTTCTATATCATTTTTGTTCTCTTTGGTGATTTTAGGCCTGTTGTGCAAATAATTGTTAATATTTTTTTTCTCTCTGCTTGGTGTCCTTCCTTGGCAGCATGGGGTACAGTTACTTGCTGGTTTAAACTGGTAATTTTAGGGTAAATGGGATTTAAGATTCTCTGTAACTTGATGTTTTAAATGATGATTTGAGGATGTCCATAACTCAGCCAGAGGTTATGGTTTATTACAGGAGTGGGTAGGTGAGGTTCTGTGGCCTGCAATGTGCAGAACATCAGACTAGAGACTATCAAGATGGTTCCTTCTGTCCTTAAAGTCTATGACCAATGATGGGTCATACTAGTTGCAGTTTTCATTGCCTGATGCACTGGCATAACTATGCCCCTAGCCACATTGAGGGAGGGGTAGCGTCAGAAGTCTGCCCCTATCCACTAATCTGCATGGGGCAAGTGGGGAAACATCAGCTCTGTGGAGCCTTCTCTTCCCCTTCTCCCGCCCTATGCTGAAGGGAATAGTATAGCACTCAGGTGCAAGGGAGTTAAGGTGGTGATGTCATCTCTACACTCTTGTGCTGATCCACAGAGTGGACTATGATCTGGTCCTTAGGTTTTGTTTCTAATTATTATTGAATGTAGAAGAATGGAATCATTTAGATGAGTGAAGGTACAATTGCAGGAAGGCTTGGGCAGAGTGGTGGTTTTGTATTTAGCGCTGAACATGGTGAGTTTAATCATTCCCCTCCCCTTGTGTCAGTGAGCTTGGTGGTCCTAATGTGTCTCTTGTGAAAATTCTGTGCCTTGCAGTATAACTAGATTCACTTCAGTTCTGAGTCCATCCACTTCTAAAGATCAGTGTCTGATATCAAGCAATGCCAATGTTACCATATTGGATTGTCTAAATAGCTCCTATTTGCCCTAAAAACAGAGGTATAGAGAGACATTTGTACTATTTTTTCTTTTTTTCAGTCCTGTTTTTATGGAGACTTCTAGGCCAAACCTCCAGGAAGCACATAGACACAGGATAATAAAGCAGACAATGGATCCATTAGCTGTCCTTGGAAAAATAGCTCTTAAGGTTCTGAAACAATTTTATGTGCTATAGAGCTACTAATATATCTATTATTTTATTTGAAAGCATGTGGTTGTGCTTTATAATAAAAATCTTTCTGTGCAGGCCATGAAATTCCCTTGATCCTGACTTAGAAAGGTTCAATTTTTATCTTTTTTGAATGGCTTGGAAATAAGACATATGGTCGGCATAACTCAGATATAGAGCGTGCTATGTGACATAAATGGGAGGCTGTGATAAAAAGTTGACCGGGGGGGAAAGGGGGAGCAAGGACAGCCATTTGGCAGAAATAGTAGTTGTCAGAAACTTTAAACTAGAGAAAAATCCCGAATCAGTATACTGAGCCCAATTCTGCTTGTGGTGGGTACTCATTTACATCAGAGCAGGTCAATGGCGTTACTTCTGATTTACACCCATGTATCAGAGTTGAATTTTGTCCATTAGCTCTCTTGAGGGCTCAGTGAGAAGAAACATATGCAGAACACACCGAGAAAGAACCCTGAGCAATTTTGTCTGTAGAATTAAAGTTACCTCACTGACACACACATAGCTTTATTCTTGTTTCACAGTGTTGTAAATCAGGAGATGGTGCAAAATTGGTGTCACAGGTCAAAATCAGGCCCACAATACAGAAAACCCTCCCAGTGACTATAAGAATGGCACACACATGGAACAGTCTGATTGGCCACCTGCTCCAAAATCACATGCCTCTGTCACTCTGTCTGAAGGAAAACTCTTATAATGGTTGGTGGTAATAGCGCTTGCCATATTCTCAGTGGGAAGGCCACATTGATGGAGCGGATGCACACAAAGACAGTACATTGCCACAAGATAGCTGCGCTGAAAATTCTTACAAGCCAAGAGCCAGGAAGAATAGCCACAAAAGTTCCTGTAGCAACATTTGCCAAAAATACTTCACAAGTTGGACTTGATCAATTAGTAGCTCTGACTTGTATGCTATCCATCACAGAAAGATGGCATTTCTTTGCTCATTGTACCAACATGAGAGGGAGAGGGGCACAGACCTAATCTCCACATCACTGGGATGCATGTCAGTAGCTTTCTTAAGGAAATGCACTTCTGGCTTGCAAGCACATCACTCTTGTAATTTGGTTAATTTTAACCACTGGGCCAGAAACACCCATTCAAGCTGTAAGTGTTTAAAGGCATCTCAGGAAAATACAGCCACAAATCGTCCCCCAAAATAAGAAGGTCAACCAGATTAATTTAACTCACTTACAGAACTCACTGGAATTAGCAATGTGTTCTTAAATTGCTTCTTGATTGAGGACTTTTGTTTCATTAATCCTAAATAACCTGTGAACACCATTAAAGTCTAATAGAATAATGAGTGAGATTAGAGAGCGTGCACACATACTGTAGTACAGAAAAAAACAATGCTACTTGGTAGTATGCAAAAATTCCTTTTTACAGAGCCTCCTTTGTTGTAAACACAAGAGCTAGATGTGACCTGCTGCTTTGGATTGCCATGCACAGGCAAATATTGTCATGGTAGTTACTTGGAGCAAGTTGTTAAAAATGACTTTTAAACATGAGTTATCTGGGGCCAATATAGTTGCTAGTTTGCAACTATACTTATTGATCTCAGATAACTCATGTAAAAAATAGACCTGTAACTTGAGCATGCTGGAACCCACTTCGAAAATCTGATCCTTTGTCAGTCCAAAAGCAGGGGTAAGCAAGAGGCAAAGTTAGGAGAAAAATGTGGTACCAGGATATCATTTCTCTTTACTTACTGAGTCAGATTCACTATTGTACTGCACCTTGTGTAGCCATTTACATCAGGCAATGTGATGTTGCATATAAAGTGCTATTCTGATTTGGTTCCATTTTATGCTGATTTTGCGCTAGTGTAAATGAATCCAGTCCCCTAAAACAGAAGCACACAAGTCTAACATCATCAGAGAAGGGCTGATCCTATATTTCCGGCCTGGTGGGTTCTGACCAGTACAGAAACTTAGGCTAATAATGTTCTTACAAAAAGCTCTACAAGCATTTAACAAGCATGGACATGCTTCCCTGGTCACTGGAAAGCAGCCACTTCCAAAGCAGAATGCTGGCATCCGTCCAACAGTGCACCTCCATTTTTTAAGAGAAGGAAAATGCCATGCTCTCACAAGAATTTCCTGGGTTGTCTTTGTCTCTCTCTTTTCCTCTCTCCACCCCCCTTGAACTTTTCTGGATAGAAAAGGCATGTACTGGCCCACCAAAAAGATTTGAAATTAAGGGTATCTTCCTCAGTAACTTGCAGTAGCAGCCAAACATCCCACTAGCTTATATATTTAATTCTCATCTATTTCTGCCCCCATTCTGAATTCTGGTGTTTTTCCCTTTGTTTTCCATCTTCAAGCCCTGTACTCTGATTGCCAGCAAATCTGTCCAGGTTTGATAGCATGGAGACTGAGGGGGTTGTGTAAGCTGTGCAGATATCTGCTAGTGTCGGCCATTTCAGAAGCAGTGCCAGCTAAATGGTGCAGTATCATTTAATTTCCTTGTGCCATTTATTTATTTATTGCTTCTCTTTCTTTGGGAGAAATGAGAGAAAGAGAGAGGTCTTACAGCTTCTCTGATATCTAAATCTCATGCCAGTTTAGTCAGGCACTCCATCCAGATGTACACATACCAACAGTGAATTAACCGCATGTTGTTATGACTCTAACCTTTGTCCTTCCTCACCTCATTTCCCTGACACATTGTGTCTCTCTCTGACCCACAGCACCACATCTAAATTAAACTATAATTCTTCAGCACAAGGAGCCAGTCTTTTTAATCTGTTCTCTAAAGCACCTACGACACTTTTGGGTGCAGCAAGAATAATAATGATGAGTAGGTGCTTCCCTTTCGGTGTGCTACAAAGATGCTGTAAAGGAAGCAAGAGGAAGAAATGAGGGGTTGCCACTTTAACTGACCCATGATCAACAAGAGATTTCACTCAGCTTGTCTAACAGCTAAGGAGAAGCAACATCTTACCACTTTCACTCACCCACCCCCCACACCTCTTCAAAATCGACATATTTGAGTTGATTGCTTCTGCATATTCCTCCACAGGTAGGGTCCTTTTCTTTTATGGAAAAAGACATGTTTTCAACCCTGCAGGGGACAGACAGCATTACCATCTGGCCTCATGTTGAGTTATTAATTTAACCAAAAATTTCAATTTCAGATAGCCCGAGGTTAGCCTTCTGCATTGGTAGCGCTCTCATCATTCCAAAAGTGTCCCCAGTAATAACCTTTGCCTGCCTCATTACCCTTTTGCATGCATAATAGCACCATGTACTGTAGGATTAAAATAAGCCTGGGTATAAAATGGTGCACAATTGTGCATACAGTAATATTTTACTGTGGTCCCCTCACCTGCTTAGAAAATGACAAACCATTCAGCACAAATACTTGTTGCTCAAAGATTATCAGTAAAACTCACAGTATTGTTTGTTTTTATGGCCACATCCTCTTGCACATCCAAAAGCTCTGTAAGACGCTGTTGTATTTATTTTAATAAGGCTGCTATTTGCAAAGCCTCAGTCCTAGCATATAAGGCTGCAGCCAGCATTTGGAAGAAGAGTCATTAGTGAAAGAATAAATCCAAGGAAAAATCTCAGCACATTTTTCTTTGTATGTTAATATTTTAATATTTTTTTTTGTGCAGCACAAATTAAACAAGTTTCCATTTTTATTCCCAACTTTGAGATCTAGAAAACATAAGTTCAGGAAATTGCATGACTCTGTATTACAACTCCATACTTTGATCACAGCAGATTTTTTTAAAAGACCCATGTGGCTTCATGGAAAACTTTGTAAATCAAGCCATTTATTTTGGTTTCTGTACTCTGTATTTAATTTATCTTTTCTGGACTATCAGTATTATTGGCTTTTCCATAAAGACAGGGTATCTGTTGCTTATTTCCCACCATCTCAATTCCCTGCATCTGACTTTTTTTTTTTAAGAGATGGCTAGTACAAAACCACGGGGATGAAAAATCACTAAAAACAGACAAGCTTCTCAGCAATAAAGAAGGAAATGTTTTCATGTAATTGGGAGTGGCGGGCGTGCATGTATTTTTTAAAAATGAGGAAAGAGCAATGCAGGGAATTGAGGGACACATTTTCAATAGAGCTCAGCACCCACAATGGAGATTAGATTATTTTCAAAAGAGCTCAGCTCCTAATTTGGCCCTAAATGAAGAACCAGATTTTCAAAGGTGGCTGGCTATCCTGCAGCTTCTGTTGTCCCCAAAAACTCCAATACCAGTTTTCTAAAAAAACTCTGATGTATGGGTTGCAATCTGGGTGCTGTGCTACTTGGATTTGCCAGGCACCTCTTGGGATGCTAGAGAGGGAGAGAGAGAATGAAAGGTTTTGTGTTTATTTTTTTAACCATTGTTAATATTTGGAATTATTCTGATATCAAAATAAAGGAAACCGTGAAACAAAAATGTGCTTTGAGCCACAACATCAAAACTTTATGTTTAGAAAAACATCCTGAAATGTTTCCTGATCCCCAGGCCAGAACTTTAAACACAAAAACATCCATCCTCCGCCTTCCATTGTAGCTATATATAAAGTGTGTGTGTATTATGTATTTTGATATATAAACACATGCTTAATTTTTTTCATTTATTTGTATTATAAACATTTAGGATTCTTTTTCTTTTTTCTTTTATATTTGTATTATGTACAGATAGAATAATCTCATTTTTCCTTTCAGTAATGACTCTGCCGAGTGCTGGCTTTTCTTAAACAACAAAGATCCTATTTTCATGCTAATGTCCCTTGGTATTAACAAGTGTGTATGTGTGGTGTGGGGAATCAACAACTGTGAAATATGCACAGAAGCAAAACTGTTTTTACACAGAATGGTTTGGTTTTCTTTCAGACTTTTCCATAAGGCACCTGCCGCTCACTTAAGCATCAGGGGAAGCAAAGGACTTAGAGGTTAAGTCTTCAACTTCCACACACCATCCAAGTCAAGCAGCGTAGTGTCACTCCTATCCATATATATTGCCAGTCTCTGGAAGTTTGTTCTGCTTCTGCAGTTGTGTTGGATCTCTTCCATTGCCCTTGGAGAAGAGCAATTCCTCTCCATAGAGTACAGATAGCAAGAGAGCATCCTGCCCATTCCAAATCCTTTAAAATCATAGGTTTAACCTTTAGAGAGTCGTGTGACTACTAGGGTGATCAGACAGCAAGTGTGAAAAATCGGAACAGAGGGTGTGGGTTAATAGGAGCCTATTCAAGAAAAAGCCCCAAATATTAGGACTATCCCTATAAAATCAGGACATCTGGCCACCGTAAAGGCTACAGCCAAAAAATGTAAAAGTAAAACCATAAATCATAGCACAGGGATGTAATCAGTCTTAGGCTATGTCTACACTCTGGACCTTACAATGGCACCGCTATACTGCTGCAGCTGTGTTGCTGTAAGGTGTCTTCCATAGCCACTCTATGCTGGAGGGGGAAAGCTCTCCCCCTGGCATAATTAAACCACACCCAGCAAGTAGCAGTATCTATGTTGGCAGGAGACACTCTTTGTGTAGACAAAGCCTTAGTATTGTAATGTCTCAATATGATTTGCTTGGTGTCCAGGGTGAACCACTATACTATTAGGATAGGAAGCACTGTGGAGCCATGTAAATAGAACACTTCCACAGGGGCACACCTCACTGCTGGCTCCTCTCTTCTTTCTTGTGCAAGTAAACTGAACAGTGCTTTTACTGAACCACTCAATGAGGACCAAAGTGCAAAGGTCAAAAATAGGAGTAACGATCTCAAGCAGCAAAGTTCCTCAGTCAAGAACTGGAAGGACTAAAATGGGGAATGCAGTCTCCATGCCTTTTTCAGATCTTGGCCTTTCCCCCTAATGACACCACCACAAGGCGGGGTCAGTGGGCAACATGGTGGTGGGCGTTGATGCTTTCCCATTTGGAAAAGGGCACCAATCATTTATCAGATTTAAAACTATTAGCCATTTACACAGTGGAGGAAAGGACCAGTTGAACTGATGTCCCAGAGGTGAAAGTTCTGTAGCCCATTCCTGATCATCTTGAACAAACATCTACTTCAGTTCAGTTTAAGTGAACAGCCACATAAAACACACACTATCCTTTTCCGTAATGGCTTCACTACACTTCCATGTGCCACTCTGAATTACTAATTGATCAGCTAATCACATTGGTTTACAACAATTTGCATCCTTAAGTCACTGCTTCAAAAATAGCACTTTTCTGTCTCTCTTCAAACGTTGACAAACTGGCCTGGTCCGCTTTGGATTAGACATGTCGAACTCTTTCTGGTCATCAATGTTCTCAATGAGTTTGGCTCCAGAGCCAAATTCTGTTGGTGTCCTGTGAGCAGATCTGAAAATTTTTGTAAAATGATGTATCTCTGGAGAGCTTTTTGCCTTAGGTTTAATAATACTAATAAATGAAGCAGAGACGAGGCTTCTATGGATCACGTTTGCAAGAAATAAAAAGATGACAAATTATTGTTACAGTTGAAAAGATATTATATTAAAATCTCAGTTACTGTATCTTTCATCTCCTTAAAATGCCCAAATGTTTACATTCCTTGTAATAGACAGTACTCACTAATGACTGAAATAAAGCCATCTCTCCTGCTTGGATTCCAGCTGGGATTTTCAAAATCCTCTAAGGAGGTTAGACACCAAAATTCAATGGGATTTTAGGCATCTTAAATTCCTTAGAGCGAGCTCTTCAAAGAGGTGCAACAGCCAGCACAATGGTTTAGGATAGGAAATGAGGGAAAATACTGTCTAGCTTAAACACTACACTGTTTACTTGCATATTAAATTATTTCTTCAGATCTGCATATTAATCTTCATTGCCCATGATTCTAAAACACTTATTTCCCCATTTTTTCAAAATCTCAATGTGCTCAATTTAATTATTGTAATATTTAGCTACATGATTCACATCCAATATCCCAAACTGCCCAGTGCATTATTTCCTTAAATTATTTGCGTCATTTTCATTGCTGGTGTTAATCTGATGGTTGCATTAGTCAGGTTTTAAATTTTGTACCTTAGTGATTTGCAAAACCATTCTATTTTGGGGTCTCACTCCACTATCAGACATATCAACGAAGCTTCACAGCATCACTCTGAGATAATTGACACAGTAATGGCCCAGGGCTATATTTTCTCTATTCTGCAGACTGGCAAACTGGCACTAAGCAATAAAAGGAAGATAGGCAGGTAGCTCCCAGGACCCAGGCTTAATGGAGTGCCAAGTCTGTCTGAATTAGGGTGACCAGATGTCCCGATTATATAGGGACGGTCCTGATTTTGGAGCCTTTTTCTTATATAGGCTTCTATTACCCCCCTCCCCATCCCGATTTTTCACACTTGCTGTCTGGTCGCCCTAGTCTGAATCAAGGGAAAAGTAGCTCAAATTATAAAAGTTTTAAGCTGGATATCAATTTACTCTTTGTTAGAATATATCTTGTTATCTTTCCTTCTAGTCTCTCCCAGCCTAGCTGCCAAGGCCGGGCTTTTTGTAAGGGGACTTCCAGAAGATTCTATAGGCTTTGTTTATCTGTTAAACCTTCCATTGATGGGGGACCGAGGATCTGAAAGAGATTCTAGTTTTTATTTTTTTGTGTGCTGGTTTTCATCACTGCCCACTAGGGAACCAGATCTAGGAAGAAAATTGGCACTTGAGCTTGACAGAATATTGGGAAGATGTTTGTTTGGTTTCAAAAGAGAATCTCTGGGCTGAACTAGGTTTTTGTTTGTTTTTTTCATCTTTCTTTAAAGAAATCAAACTGGAAAAAGAAAACTGTGATGCTAACTAGGGAAAAAGTAAACACCATACATTTGGAAGATAGTAGCAACCATTGCCAAAAGAAATGAACGGTCCATCTAGTCAATGATCCTTCCTTAAACAATGGCTTATACAGGATGTTTCAGATAAAGGCCAATACACAGTGCACCTCTGCTGACTGAAATTCTATATGGTGTAGAAGGGGAGAAAAATGCTCTCAAAATACCCACTTAAGAATCTGTGTGAATGAAATTCACCCCTTTAAGGAGAGCTAGCACAAGGTCTAGGCACCACTTAATGTCTCTTTCAGAGCTGGATGGGGCTAATATATTCCTTTATGCTCACTAATACATGGCTGTGACAACCGAAACCTTTTTATATTTAATTAGTTTCTTTTAAATGTATATAAAATACTGTGGTGATAGTATTTTTATGTACAACAAAGTTTTATAATAATTAGTGCAAATATTAACAAAACTAATTAATATGGAAGAAAGAGGAAGGAAAGAAAAGTGGTGTTAGGTCTGAGTAAAATTAGTGTCTTTTAACATAACTGGAGGAGTTTCTTCATTCCATCAGTTTGTTCCACATTGCCTTGCCATCTATACATTACCCTCTCCTAAAAACCTGTTTCAGTTAATGTGAACCATTCTTCTGTGCTCAGTTTTGGCTGTTGTAATTTTTGTCCTAGCTGTCATAGTGTAATTGTTTGGATGCTATTCTTATTCGCTATATAAATGCATGTTTGTAAAATGCATGCTATCTGCTGTGCAGAATCAATATAACAATTTCACCCCTTTACCAATTGCTGTGTGTGTCTCCCCACTGAGTTGCTGCCTTTTTATTGTGCCTCTTTTTAAGCAGTTACTTTGTTTTATACAAGATGTTCTCCTATGGAGTCTCTCGGTGCTGTGCAACAGACGTGAGATTTTGTGGCTATATTTACGTGGCAGTTGCTGATGTCCTTCCTAGCCGGTAATCAGACACACATCACTTAGAAATTTACACTTCACCCCAATAGAGCATCTCAGCTTTTTCCCCTTTGCATTGGGCCACTTCGGTAGAGGTGTCTCTGGTTTACTTTTCTTGCCAACCACACAGTCTGTTCAGTGGAGCCCTGCAGCATTGGAAGGACACAGACTTATGGCTCTGACAAAGCCTGTGAGGCTCTCCATATGTTGCTATGCTGCCACTCCGTTTCTGATTGACAAGGGAAGATTGCCGGGGCACTAGGCAAACATTTTCAGGTGCTCCAATTGGGCGATAATTCAGAACTTTTTAACTTTATTAGGCAACTCTTAATTTGTAGTTGCTAGCTGTTGAAATAGAAGTTATAAAGCATTGGCAGAGTGTGGCACTACCAAGCAGAGCAAACACACTGAAGGCTTTGAATAAACACAATCAGTGTGGCCAGCAGAGAAACTCAGATAGAAACTCACA
>ML677387.1:2934991-3031898 GCA_007922305.1 Dermatemys mawii
CAGACTAACACAACTACCACTCTGAAATCTTTGAATATCAAAATCAATTTTTAAACACTGTAATTTTGGAGAGCATATGTTTTATTCCACACATGACAAACATATTGCTTTAAGTGCAAAACTCTGCTTACCGTAAAATATGGAGCAGTGACCAAACCTTCATGATAATATTACTTGTAATACAGATAGTGAGGAGTCTCATTGTGATAGGTGTTTCACAAACAGGACAATCCATGCACTGAAGAGTTTTTTATAGTCTGAAAGACATATGGTGATAGACTAGAAGGATTACTACTCCCATTTTACAAGCACATTAAATGACTTGGCCAAGATCACACAGGAAATGTATGGCAGAGCTGGGAATTTAACACAGATTCCTTGAGTCACAGTTCATCTTAACCACACCAGAGTTCCTTCTGTCTCCTAGTCTAGTTTTGCCAATGGCTTGAGATGCTTTGGTCAGGTCACTTCTCTTCTCTTTTCCCCACACTATGAAATGGGGATAACATTCCCCATGTTACCTCTTGGAGGGATTCAGCTTTTTTAGTGTTTCCAAATGCTTTGTGCATTTTGGATGGAAGATCATGTAGGGGCATTGCTTTACATGAATATCTATCTCAGAAAGCACTAAAATGGTTGCATTCTCTGCTACTCCTTTAACAGGTCTGGATCTTGACTCATTCTTTGAACTGCACACATGGTCTCCCCTCTTTGGTACCTCGGACTCTTCACAGTGCACTTTGGGGTAGAAAGTCAAGTCCTTTCCTTTTCAGAATCAATAGTGTGTATCTTGAAGGCAAGAATATGGATCAAATATCTGACAACAGCCCTAGGATTAACCTGGTTCACTCCATGTTGAATCCTTACCCACTTAGGGGAAAGCCTCTTTTCAGCCAAATACTGGCCAGCATTGTGACTAAGTTCCAGGAACATGGTTCTGGCTCGTAGAGGAGGGATTGAGGAATGGGGGTGGGGCATAATAGGGCTGCTTATGTTTTTAAGCAATCTCTTTGCTTGCCTGACTCTCATAAAATTTCCCTGTACTGGAATATTAGCTTCCTAGCCAAGTTATCTCTCAATGCAGTGCTTTTAATTGAATCACTCTAGCCCCTCCTTGTGGGTTAGGTGGTTGACTTCTTTCTTGCTACTTCAATATTTGGAGTTGTCAACTTTTATAGCCTTTTTCCAAAACTCATGATCGTATACCAGGCTGGCATGCAGATTGGTCTCTCTGTAAGGTCTTCTGAGCTCTGGTCAATTTCCTGAGTCTTTGGTCTCGCCCTTGGTCATCTTCTGTGCACAGGAAGTACAAGGGCCATCCTATCTTGGTCTTGCCCTGGTCTCCTACTGTTCACAGTAATTCCGAGGGCAGTCCTACCACTATAGCTCTCGGGTCTTTGCTAGATATTCCCGTGTCAAAGTAGCCTAGTCTCCCTCAACTTGCCTGCAATTGGATCATCCTGCATTAGGCACCCCACAACCTCAGTTCATTTTCTATCATGGAGCATCCAACCATTTGACCATCTCAACATCATCTTTTCCATGGTGGAGAGCATCTGATTTCCTTTCTTGTGGCAGGCCAAGTCTCTCTCAGACACATTAGGATGAATTGAATTAGTTTTATACATTGTGCCTTTTCTTTTATTGACATCTTTTTGTCACAGGGAACCATGGTCAGCTCCCGCCATTCAGACCAAGCCATTTTGGTACCATGCCAGACATACCTCAGGTTGACCCACAGAGCTAGTTCAGCCTTTTATTTTACTTTGCAGTAATGAAAGGAACTTACCGGCTGGTATCCTATAAGACATTGGCTTAAGCAGATTAGCATAATCGAAGCATAGGCCTATGACCCTTACCATAGATAAAATGGTCCAACAGTTAACCTAGATTTTGGGGAACTGGGAATAGTTGGCTTAAAAGGAGAGTTGGTACTATAAGCAGACTAGGCAAGAACATTGAACTGATTCTGGGCTTGGCAATTTTAAGATACAATCCTTGGCAGATGTTTAACCACAAACTTGCTTTAGCAATAGTTGACGTATATGGTAATGAGCTAAAAGGCTTGATATGTTAATCTATAGGATAAAAGCATACTAATATTATGAGCGTGAGGAATTTAGATATTGACACAGGAAACTGGGCATCTGAATGAATATTCATGATAGTCCCCAGGCCCTATAATAGACGAGGTCACCACATAACTGGGGCGAGCTTTCCATCATTGACCCTTCATTTCTTCATTGTCGTCATCATCATTGTCTTTGGGGGCTGACGTCTGGACCATTGGTCTCATTTGGCATGCCAGGTACAGGACTGATCATTCGCCTCTTACCACCAGATCCCCAAAGAAGGGTGTGAATACATAAGTAAATGAGCATATGCAAGGAGTGATATTAAAGATATCCCCCAGTCTTCCCTACAAGATACTCACCTTGTTAGTTTTAATTCTTATGTGTCTGATTCTGGGACTGAAATTCCATTTCCCTCAGTTCATTAATTTAGTATCAATTGTTAGCCAATACAATTATTAACCATTAAAGAATCAGGCTAGAACACCATTGTCATTAACCACTGATCACAGGTATTTCAATTTTTTTACCCTTCTAAGCTCTCTGCCTGTGATATCCTTTATGGTGAGTCTTCCTCCCCCAGTTATCTAAGGATGTGTCTAAACCACACCAGGGCAGTGAGTTTCAGAGCCCAGATCAGCTCACTTCGGCTTGTGGAGTTCACGCTACAGGTCTAAAACTAGCAGTGTAGACCTTCCTGGTCAGGCTGGAGCTTGCGTGCTCTGAAACCCAGTGACTGGGGAGGGTCTCGGAGCCCAGGCTCCAGCCCCAGAGGGAATGTCTGCATTGCTATTTTTGGCCTCGTAGTGAGCCTGAGTCAGTTGGGGGACCCTTCCCCTGAGAACAGAGCTCCATGGAAAAGATCATACAGCTGCGGGCAGTATTAAACTTTGAGGGAGAAGTTCCAAAGTGCCGGGGAGTATGTGGTGTGTATACATCACCCCATCCACCAACTCTGCCCATCACCTATGCCATCTTTTCTACTTCCCAACACTAGGACCAAGATAGAAGAGGCCTCCCTGGGCTGGGGAGCAGTGCCATGGAGGCAGATGAGGCCCTTTCCCCACAGGAGCAAGGGATCTGGTACCTACAGAGGCCCCAGCATACCCAGTTCTGGGGGCACGATCCAACCCTTTAATAAGAATTCCCACCTCCCAACCCTTCACTGCCAAATATTACAACAATGCTCATTTGGCTTTAGGTGAATTATTATGCTTCTACTTTCCTCTGAGGCAACGTGAATGGGCAACTGCTGGTTGGCACTCTATGCCATACTGCAACAGTTGTTTAAGCCACCAAAGTAAAAATAAATCTAAACCCAAATACAGGCAACATGGCCCTGATACTGAGTAAATCCTAGAATCAGCATTAAATAAATAAAAACAAACCAATAATTCCCATTTAAAGGAGAAATAAATTTTAAAAATGCACAAAATTTCAAAGCATAGGACAGGTTGGGATTATTCAGTTTAGCTGAAATTAGTCTCTACAGAGCTGCCTCCTGTCACAACAGAAGGAATCAAGGATTTGAGTAAGCAACCAAATGGCCTTAAAACAAACAGAGACTCATTCTTCCCCTGGTCTCTCCCCCTTCTCCAACCAAAGCAGCCCCACTCTCCAAACATTCTGTGATAGCTTCGTAAACAGCTGCTTGGAACACATTGTAAACAGAGTCTTTGGCTCTCCACCATGGGAACTTGTAGAAATTTTATGTCAATCATGAATCACACGGGGTTCATTAAGTGGACTTTGCAAGTGACCACACATGCTATAGCTGCAAAAGCAGCTCATTTTTCCCCATTCATTATTTCTCCCAGGCTCCAAGGAGAAGGATGGAGAGACTGAAAACTGCAGAATCTCACATCATTATATGTTTAGTAAAAACTGAGTCTCTGCCTAGCTGTTCCTTACATCAGCTATCCCTCTTCAAATTAACATATTCTTTCTGTGTTGTATGGTCAACATTGTGGTTTTTTGTAAGGGAACAGAGGATGTAATATAATCTACAGCAAGTATAGTATTTCAAAGTCTAGAGTAGTAGCAGAAATCCAGTATAATTTTTACTGGACATAGGCAATAATCTTCGAACCAGGTTTACTGCCATTATAAAATAGTTCATTTAGTGTGGATTTAAGAACATTGAGATCTTTCTATATTTATGAGCAAATATTTCAGACTGGACATTTTTTAGTTTAATTTCAAGATCTGATTTAAAGGGCATCTCTGATACAATACTTAACCATAATTTTGTTCCTTTATCTTTGACTGGAGCTTTTAAAAAATTAACAAGATTTTTAAAAACTCCTGCTTTTTTAAATTTTGACAAAATAATTTGAAAATTGAACATTTTCAACCATCTCTCTTTAACATCCTCCAATCAACTTGAAAATAACCAGGTCATTTTTAGTCCTTTCCTAATGTGGCAAATATTAGTTTAGTTTTCTGCATTTTCAGTAGAGCACAAACTAACATGGCTTCTCTTATGTTAACTTCTGTCATTGCTTGTCAACAGTGCACATAGAATCATAAAATATCAGAGTTAGAAGGGACCTCAGGAGGTCATCTAGTCCAACCCCCTACTCAAAGCAGGACCAATCCCCAACTAAATCATCCCAGACAGGGCTTTGTCAAGCCTGAGCATTGACATCTGAGCATAGACTTGGTAAATTAGTGCATGGCTTTTATCTGCTGTGAATTTTACAGTCACATACTGATGAAATTAGAGTTAAGAGGGTATTCCTGAAATGAATTGTGTCATGTAGTATGTTTTATGGCAATGGAGAAGCAGGATCCATCTGCAATGCATACAGAAAAGGAATATCTCTTATGAGGCTGCTAATTACAGACCAGCCCAATTGTTCTCTTTGGCTCCCAAATGCCTTAGTGTCAGCTTTCGTCTTGGACAGTACTATATGGTCTTAAAAAAGGGACTTATTATTGCACCTGTTCAGGGTCCTCAAAACTTTCTCTTCACTCCCCACACTGATCTCTACTGCGAGCTACACATCTTCAATGTAGTGTCCTAAGAAAGTAATTAACAGGGCATATCTCACTGCAGTGCATCAGTATATCTCGATCACTCCCACTCCAGCTATGTCATGTGCTTAGCTTTTAGAGTCTGGAATGGATTTGCTCGTCAGTATCGATAGGCCCCTCAACATATTAAATAAAGGTTATTAGATGTTTGCATTTCAGTTTATGGCCTCCTACAGTTGTAGGTACTTATCTTCCTCTGGTAGTGTCCAAGGGTAACCCTGTCTCCGCTCTTTTCTTAGGTGGATCAGTGTTGTATCATACTTGAGCTTGTACATTAACATTCCATGAGTGTTGGAAACAGGTATGTTCCAACAGCATATGTTTTAATCAGCCTTAGTACTCCAACAATTCCTAAGTTTGTACAATATGTGGGGGATGAGAATAATTGTTTTTAATTGCATCGGTAAAGATTACCTCCTTATTCTGGTGGGGAAAGACATCTATCTAATATTGGGTTACATAAAAGGCTGTTCTAAAAAAGAATTTAGCCTTCAAATTTAACCTGTTATGGTGTGTTTTTTCTCTTGAGTGATGATAGATGTTAAGGGCCTGATTCACTGTTGTCCAGCATCTTGAATGGTCATTTGCATCAAATGAGAATGGTATTATTATTTATACATAGCAGATCAGTGCCCCGTTAAGCTAAATGTGGTACAGACATATGGTAAGAGCCAATCTGTTTCTTTAAAGAGTTTAGTCTCAACAAACAAGACAGGCAAAGGGCAGAAGGAGAAATAGGGATGCAGAGAAGTGAGGTGACTTGCCCAAGGTCTCACAGCAGGTCCGTGGCAGTTAGTGTCCCAGTCTGTTATCCTATCCATTGAACCATGTGGCCTCTCAATGGTATTGTTTTAAACTCACTTCACATTAGTGTAAATGATGACAAGGTGCAGGCCAATATTGCGCTGGACTTTAAGTCTACAGTTGTATAGTAGGTTTCTCCTTTGGGATACAGATGAGGATAAAAGTTTATGACACAGCTTGTAAATGTTTCTGTGGTCAATGAACTGCCAAGATAAATGGCATAGCATGTTGTTATGTCACCTCCTTCAAATATTGAAGACATGTACATGGATGAGATGTGTACCTCTAAAGGTCTGGGCTTGGATTTGGCCAAACATCTCAAGAATCACATTATGACATTATAAGTCACAGAAATTGGGGCTGGGATTTCAGGTGATTGTTTTTTTGGCAAGATTCCACTGCTGCTGGTTGGGCTAGAAATACCAGGAGAAAATACTGTTGCACTAGGACAACTGGTTACATTAGACTTGTTGACCAGTGTCATCCCCATCCACTTGCCCCTCAGCCCTTAAATTCTTTCTTCAGTGAGTAAAGTTTATTAATGCTTTTTGGGATTTGGTACAATAACCCTAAAAGTTTTACCCAGCGTTCCTCGCAGTAAAACTTCTTCTAATATTTTTTTTATATGGCACCTTTAATATGCTGTAATCTATTGCATCGGTTATGCTAAAAGCGAAAATACGAGGGGAGCTAGATTTTTTTACAAAGTGATAATCTGGTTCCCAAACAGTCAGATTTTCTAAGGGAACAAGAAGCAGTTTAATTTATCCTAGAAAAGGCATTGAATTATGACCAAGAAAAAGGAGCCATCTCTTGTTACAAAGATTTTATAAGCCAAGTGTAAAACGCAAGTTAATTTTACTAACGCAAAATAACTCTTTGTATCCTGCCACCCCTCTTTGAGACTCAGGAGAACTGGGTTCAGTTCCTGGCTCTGCTGAGTGACCTGGGACAAGTTACTGGTCTGTGCCTCAGTCTCCGTGTCTGTCAAGGAAGGAGGATACTGATACTGACCTTTTGAGATCTATAGAGAAAAACATGGTTCGAACTCAGGCTCAAGCCTACTCTTCCCCCACACAGAAATTATGCTAATCGAGGGCTCAGACCCAGTGTCCCAGGACCCCTCAGGGGAAGAGAGATTCAGGCCCTATTGGTTTGCAGTGTAGAAGCAGCCTTACTGGACTCATACTCAGGGAGTTGGCCAAAAGTATCCAGTAATCCCACGGCCCAATAGGGTGCACAGTCAAGATTTCCCGCACTGCACCATGAACAAAGGGCTAGAGTGGCCACATTTTGGGAGGATGCTAGAAGGTCTGGGTTATGGGTGGTTGGACTCGGGCCTGAGTAAAGCAGGGTAGATGCTGGAGTGCCAGGCTGGGACCCAGGCTGTAAGAATTCGTAACCTGGGGTCACAAATGAATTAGCAGATGCTGGGCATGAGCATCTACACTCAAGTTCCACCAACTCTGGTGTAACATTGCAATGTGGACATGGTCCCCCACCTAGCTTTCAAGCTGAACCCCCCAGTCCTCTTTCTGCTTCCAATCAGATACCTTATTCTTCTACTTCCTTTCAGATGTGACTTCTACCTAAACCTGCTGTCTCCATGTAAACCCTTCGCAACTAGTATTTGGATGGTAACAAGCTTGAGCCTTTTTTTAACATCTGTTTTAAGAAAATGATAATAAGAAATTACTTATTTTTTTTTGCTCCGTTTGACTCATCTGTCTGCTATTGCATTGTGCAGCTCAGATATTGACCTCTTGAGTGTTGTATACGACAGTATCAGGCCAATTAAAGTGGCTAAATGGTGTAAATTTTTCACCCATGCCACGCAAGGCATTGGAAACCATTTTTTAAAAAGTGCTCATCTCCCAGCGTGTAGAGAGCAGGATCTCTTGGAGCAAATAAGGGCTCCTCGGTTCTTTTGAAATCTGGCCATGTACATCAGTGCTTGAATGGGAACTGTTGGGTGCTCTTTTGAATATCTGGCTTTGGTGGATTAAATCTCGGCTAATGAGCTGTGTGCATGCACAGAAGGGGATGTGGCATGTAAATAATGAGACTGCCACCCCAGTTCTTTGTTCAGCAGAGCCCATCATTCTATTGAGGAATAATCTGACAGCAACTTCCACTTGCAGTATAATTTCTAAGTGGCTGTTCATTAAACCACAATACAATGGACGTCTTACAATATTAGACATTACCTCCATATAAACATAATTAATCATGATTAATACTACAATGAATATCAAAGGCATTTACAATGATGGCCCCATTTATTATAAAGTGTGGCCATTACATTATATGGCATATGATAGCATGGTTGATAATAATTTAAATGCATGTAATAAAATATTTGAAGAATATGTCTTGATTTATAACAGCTTGTCCTAGCATCCTCTGTTAAGTATGCATTAATGATGCATTTTATAATCGCTTACTTAAGCATTGCTGCATCTAGCTATTCATAAATGTTCTGTGCTTATCTATTAAATGAATGACATTTAATTTTATATGTTAATGAAAACACTGGAGATCCTTTGGTACAATAGACCTGGAGAAAACACTTGATTCTATTAACTTGCTGATAAACAGAGCTGCTGCTCTCTGGTGCCTATCATAGGCTAATAATGGTCTGGTGGGATGTAGCACTGGTTCTGTATTAAAGATATGGAAGTCAGCAATAACAAAGCAATACCTCACTTTCTACTCCAGGATTTCAAGGAAGAGGAAAAGGGTGAGGTTTTCTGAACTGTCAGGCATGATAAAAGACTTTCCATCATAAAGCAGACATGTACCTGACTCTGAGAGAAAGGGAAGAAGTTGCATTGCACTGTGTAGCAACCAGTCTCCCAGACCGTATTGGCTAGCACTGGCAAATTGATCCAGGGGTCCAAACACTGTGTAGCCCTGTCCTAGGTAGGTCCTGGAGGGATCTGTCCCTTCTTTTTAAACTTTGCCTGTGCTTATATAGCTCGTCATGCCAATAAAATCTTATCCAATCATGCAGCAGGCACAGCAATGAGTTAGCATTGCCATACACAAATGTGTCCCTGCTCTGAGAACACGAACAGCTAGGAGAAATATGATCAGAATTTGTGGGAAGAAGTTTGCTTATCATAATGATACAGATTTAGTGCATAATAGAAAGAACTCTTCCTATAACAGTAGTACAATGTGTATCACAGTGACCCAAGGCTTTCTTATCAGGGGGTTGTATGTGTTGGAAGAGTTTGCTGTTTGGTATGGGTTTATTATGGGTTATTTTCTGCCACCCTGACATGAAGCAGTATTGGTCTTCTGAAAACAATAGGGGACCCCTAAACTTGAGGGGAAACAGGACTGGACCTTATATTTGCTTGAAGGATATTTATCTGTTCTCTGAAGTGGATAAATGATTGATACCTAACTTATTTGGTGAATATTAATCTGTGTAATGGGTGGCCATTTCATGGCATAGGCAACTGCTGACAATTTCATCAGTGAAAAGGTGTGTGCGTACACGCATGCAGCAGAGAGGAAAGAATCCACTGCTTTGGCTCCAGTGGTACAGAATTTAAGGAACAACCACTAACTGGCCAGGCAGCAGAGAAGCTAGTGGAACCACCAGAAGGAGTGTTCAATATACACACAGGAAGGTATCGCATATTCCAGCTAGTGTCAGACCAACAACAGTGTGTGAGTTTTGTACAGTGCCTAGCATGAAGGTGCCCTGGTCTGTGATTAGCTGGTCCATGACAAAGATTCCTGCGTGTTATGGGAATGTAAATAATACAATCACATTCATCACATGATGTCTTCAATTATGTATTAATGTTACGACAGAACCCACTTACTATGATCTTTTGATATAGGAATAAATTCAAATTATTTTGAAGTCATCAGAAAATTTGACTTAAGTTGACTTTGGATCAAGCCCACAATGAAGCCTGTAGTGAAAAGTAGAAAGATATTCTTGGTTTGTTTCAATGTACTTATTATTATGTTGTGTGGACTTCAATTCTAGTCATAGTCATGCAGACAGCATGTATATGAGGGGGAAAATGACTTCTTTATAAGAAGACCCTCACTGTACTCCATTATCTGGTCTAAACTCTAACAGATTGTCTGAGGCTCACTGTAAAACCACAAAAGGATTAGAGCTCTCCTATCGGAACATCTTTCTTTATCTCACAAAATTAATGTGCCACTCGTAGAGTAATCTAAGATGTCGATAAAAGACTCTTTATTCATAAATAGCTGATATGCAGTAATTTAGGTCTGTACATTTATCTCAAAAGGCTATAGCCATACAATTTTTGCAAACTCTACATAAAACATCCAAACTGTCCAATATTTTGTTTTTTTCAATACAATATAACACAGCTGTTTGGCATTACCAAATATATATATATATGTATATATATATTTATATTTATGTACACAGGTTGAAAAAAGAAGCCAGTGCAGCCTTTTCCAAAGAGTCTTTCCCAAGTATTGACTATACAACATTCAGAATTTATATTGATAGTACAAGGCACAGAAAGTGTGGTATGAAGCCAAGGCCATGCGTTTGTTGTTTGATCTTCTGGCTCATTTCCTTACTCCTTCAGTTTCGTATTAAAGAAAGCATTCAAACTTGGGCTCTTTTTTTCAGTACCAAACACACTTGAAAAGGTGGGAGGAAAGAGAGAAAGGGGGAGGAGACAGAACCAGTTGCTAATTCTCAGACCCTGTTCCATGCAGAAATGAAGGGAGTAAGAGAGGAATACCTTTATAATAGGGCTGGTTGAATTTTTTTGAATTTTGATATCTTCATCAGAACTTCAGCAAAATTCGGGGAAATAATTAATTACATTTTCATGAAATTCCTCTTTCCCCTCTCCACCTCTTTTTGATAGCTAAAGGGCTGGCCAAAGATTTGGATTTTTGGATACAATTTCATTGTTCTTTCAATCGGACAGAAGGGAAGGGTGATTTCATGGACATTTCTGCAAATTCCCCTCTTAATACTCGTTTTTCAACTTGCTCTACTTTGCACAATACTTTTTCAAGTCTAGATATGAATGAGCAATATTAAACTGTACATCCCCAAAATTGATTAAATGTGTATATTTCACACTTCTGTATTTAGATGTAAACTGAGATGAATTTAACTCAGAGAATGCAAAAAACTGCTGTATCTCCCAAGTTCCAAATCCCATTAGATTAGCCTTTCCCCATCCCATAATGTCTTCTAGGATCAGGCTATCTCCCCAATGTGGCATCTGTGTAATTTGGGACAGAGTTAAATTCATCTTTCAGACAAGAACGGGGGTTAGTGATGCATCAAAGAATTTTATTGTAAGATTCAGTAATGCCTGGTTGGTTTGTTTTTTTTTTTTTTTTGAAAGTGGGATAAGTGTGTGTGTGTGTGTGTGCGCGCGCGCGCCGAGGGAAGAGGAGAAGATGCATCTTGGGTGAATTTTTTCAAATTGTGAAATTTAGACAAATTGAAATGTGGAAGTTCAGTGTACCATTGGTGAAGTCTTTTTAAAAAAACTGAAAATGTCTGTAACCATCTGTACAGTTTATATTTCAAACTTTCATAGGGGAAAATAGGGATTTTTTTTTTAATCAGTTTTCAGAGAAGGCCAAAATTTGTCAGGATAGGTTTTTCTTCTTTTGGGCAGATCTTATTTGCATACCCCTCCAAATCAAAAACCTAACACCAGCCTGAGTGCACAGCCCCCTAAACTTCAGTTTGTGCTGCACATTTCCCTTTGGGATCAGGTGGTGGGATACACACACCCACACAGACCAGGTGACGTGGGTTGACATCTTACTGTATCCGCAAAGGACATTCCACATCAGGGTCATAACACCAGAAGGCAAACAAACTAAGTAGCTGCTAACAAAACCACAGTTCTACACTAGGTGAGTGTATAGTGTTGTTTGATTACAGTACACTACAAGACAATTCAGAGGTGGTTTTCTAACCCACCCTATCTATCCCTTAGCTAAATTTTCACAAGTGACTTTAGCTCTAGTTATCCTGTGACAGCAAGGCATGACGGTTGCTAACCCTCAGATCCTGGCTCCCACAGACTCCCTTGTAAAGCACAAACCAGCTATTCAATACAACTGAACAGCTTATTTAAAAGCAGCTTTTGCAATAGCTTGAAAAGTACAATACAACCCTACCAACCCCCTACACACAAGAAACACAATCAGAATCTGTAGTATTTACCTCTAATACAAAAAATATACTGTCAAATGTCTAGAATTTATTTCAAAGAACGGTAAATATGGAGACCACTTTTTTTCTTTCCATTGTGGCTCTTGACTATCACATCAGCTATGGTATGATGAATAATATCAAAGGACTCTTGGAGAGTTTGCCATAATCTTAAAAGTAGCATTTCCCCTCCCCCACTTTGTTGGAAAGTAGATGTCACTCCTGTTCATTTCAGTTTGGATAAGGTGAGAGTAGAGTTGGATTGTGTATTAAAAAATAATTCCTGAATAGTTCTGCAAACAGGAGTGCTTAGTCTGGTTTTCCACTACACACATTAGAGTTGTTATACACCGGGAAGGTTAGGATTACAGTATTTATTGGGGAATCCCTAAAGTTTTCATTTATCATTTTAGTATGATAAATGAATATCCATCCAAAAATGTGTGCGCGCTCTTTGTCAAGTTGCTACTTCCCTATATTGAAAGGAGTTTGTTTCTCACTCCCTGAGCAATTATGTCATATGACCAAGTCTGCCCTATTACATACACAAATACCACAAAGTGAACAACTCACCTGGGGAAAATTTTTCAGCAAATACTAAGAAACAGGAAAAAAGTGTGAAAATTGTCAGTGAACAATGTAACTAGCTCTACTACTATGCAAAAAGCGGAGAGTAAATTCCTTAGGGCTGTGCATATAGAGAGAAATCATTTAAATTAGTGATGTAATGGACTAGAAAGACATGTTTTCAGATCTTTTATGGTGGTTGTGGACTTTGAGATGACTTACCATTTATACTCAACTAATTACCATTCAAGCCATAACACAGTCCTTTGTTTCTACACGGGGAACACAAACCAAAAAGAAAATTGTCAAACTGGTAGCAAAAGCTCTCAACAAATTTTCTTTCATGTTTCAACTCCATTTTATGTCAAGGCTATACTTTTGGCAGTGGGAAAGCATTATTTGGAATTAAACAATTACTGTGTAATTGTCTTCTGTGGCGTTGTCTTCCAAAGAGAAAAAAAGAAGGAAGGGACTTTATTATATGATGTATAAAGCTTTTAATCCTAAGAGGGTACCTCTGCTTTAGTGATAGAGGCTCACTATCGTCTCTCAGAATCTGCTGAAAGAAAACCGTGTACAGGCCGCATAGGAGGATAACAGCTGTTGTCAGAGATAAAAATAGTTCCCTGTCTTTAAAGAAAACTGTGTCAATTCCTTTTCATCCCTTAGAAAAAAACTGTGGAATACCATCCTAATTTTATGGGACTACTTGAACTGGTAAATGAAGTTTGCATTTAAATCTACGGAGGCCTTCCTTTCCTTATGGCTTAAAGGATTTTTCAAGTAAACTAGTAAGGCTGCAAAAGCAATGTTGTAAAAATTGTAAATTAACTTTATGATGCTGCAGTCTGGTGAAGCTGTGAAGTGCACCATTTTGGTCGCATAATTGTAAATCATTTTAAAAGCACATCTATTAGTCTTAAATGAGCAACAGCACTGAAAGATCTGGGGCGGGGGGAAGCGTTCAGGAGGAGGAAAACACACAAGAGCAGATACTGTACTCAAGTGGTATAAATCAGACTTGACTCTTTCACCCGATCAGAATCTAGCCCACTAGAGAGAACTTTAAAGTGCAATACAGGATGAAGTCTCCATTTTTTTGCTGCCCATAATTAACTCTTCTCAGAGAGGCCTGGTTTGTAGATTAAAGGAGAGGATTTAATTCGAGACTCCCAGGTTCTAATCCTGGCTCAGACACTGATTTATATGATTTGTGTCCTTGATCAAGTCATGAATGGCCAGATTTCCAAAAATGCTTCACATCCTAGAATCTCTGGGTTGGAAGGGACCTCAGGAGGTTCTAGTCCAACCCCCTGCTCAAAGCAGGACCAACCTCCAGCTAAACCTATCTCGGCATCTAAATAAAGTGTCAAGAATTTAAGAAGTGCTCAGCACCAGAAACTCCCACGGGTCTCTACACATGCTGCTTAGATGGTATTTGCGTATGAATTCCTACAATATGAATGTCGATGATGGTTCGATAGGAATACTGTACTACAATGTGTTCCATAAAAACAAACCAACCTCTGACAAGAACCAGTTGCTTTAGGCTACAGAAAATAGGAGGCTAACATGAATTACTTACTTATGCTATGTAAGTAAAGATGCTGTTAATGAGAGCTGCTGGGCCTTCATTTATGTATCCAAATGGGAGCTGAGCTTAATTTATTATTTTAAAAATTTACTCCTTAACTTTCATTTCCCAATCTCTAAAATGGGGGTAATACATACAAGAAGAGAGAAGATTTGAGAAAATTAGCATATATCAGTAAAGCATTTTAAAGATGAAAAAAAACCGTTAAATATTTGCTCATAGATTCCAGGGCCAGAAGGGATTATTGTGATAATCTTGTCTGACCTCCTAAATAACCCAGGCAGTTGAACTTCCCAAAAATAATTCCTAGAGCAGATCTTTCAGAAGAAAAATCTTGATTTTTAAATATTGTTCCACTGGTTAATTACTCACAGTTTTTAAAGCCTCATTTTCTGTCTGAATTTGTGTAGCTTCAATTTCCTGCCATTGGATTGTGTTGAACCTTTCTCTTCCAGACTGAAGAGGTGGTTATAAAATATTTGGTCCCCATGTAGATACATATAGATCATAATCAAGTAACCTCTTGGACTTTTTCATTAAGCTAAATAGATTGAGCTCCTTGAATCTATCACTATAGGGACTGTTTTCTAATCCGTCAGTCATTCTCATAGCTCTTCTCTGAACCCTCACCAATTTATCAACAGCCTCCTTGAATTGTGGGTTCCAGAACTAGACACACTATACCAAAGTGTGTTTACCTCTGTATTTGGCAGTGGTGCATTAACTTCTCTACTTCTCTTGAAATCCCCTTGTTCAGGTATCCAAGGATTGCATTAGCTCTTTTGGCCATGGTGTCACCCTGGGAGCTCATGTTCATCTGATTATCCATCCTCCTCCTCCTCTATTTCAGAAAACTATCTGGCAACATTAACACAACTGACCTCATAGAAAGAATCACAGTAAGGCATCAGAAATGGTCTTCACTGCAGGGCTATCCGAGGTGATCTGTACTCATGTCTGAGCAACTGGGTTTAGCCTAGTACAGGTAAGAGCAGCCACACTGCAAAAGTCACGCACAATTTACTGCCTCTCACTGCTGCTGCAAACACCTGTGACTCCTGGGAACATATCCCTTGGTGCTGCAGCGGTCTGAGCTGCTTGGATTTTTTTCCCCTAGTGAATTGTGGAGGAACCTGTCTAACCTGGATATGTGATAGAATTGTGGGAAGGTGCTGGAGGACTCTCAGCACTCGAGGAAGTCAGCCTGAGTCCTTTAATGTAAAGTGGGTTACTAGCCTGGGCAAATTTGGCACCTGAGCTCTAGTCTCTACCCCTAGCTAAGCCAGCTAGCTCGTGTTTAAAGCACCACTAAGCTCAAGTGTGAAATGATTTAATATGTGGACAGGGAGGGGAGATAGGCCAGGCTCTTGTTGGAGTTATTCTAACTCCGCAGAGAAGATATACCTAGACTGTTTTCTGAGGTTGTTCCTGGTTGTGTCCCAGTATTGCTGAGTAAACATCAAATGGTTTTAAATTTCAGTCTAGAGGAGATAACTGGGACTCTTCTCTAAAACTCTTTGGTCTGGAAATGCTGAGATTTCTGGCACCTTCCTGCTTTTGAGTGATTAGGAAAAATATTGTCAGTGATGGCATTTCTATTCCTCATAATGGACAAAACCAAAAAGTGGAGAGGGGCACAAAAATAAATGACTATATTTTGCAAATATCAAAATTGGGGAAGGCGGTGATTTTACATATGGAGAAAGGGGTCGGGAGAGATCTTACTTCATCAGAAATGTCTCATCCTGCTAGGACTCTGACATGCTGCCAGATAGGGTCACATTGGAGATAAGCTGGCCAGGAATCTGGTTACCACTTTAACCTCAACTCTGAGATCAGCAGCCAGCTCCTTTATTCTAATTCTAAATTAAGGTCTCATTCTGTGGCATTTCCATTTCCAGCTGGCTTGCATGTTACAAGGGCATCAGAACCACTGTGCTTTTAGAAAAGGTTGGCATTTTTTAATGGAAATGACTCACAAAGGAGGAAATTTGACAAAAATGAGCAAATAGGACCAAACCCCAAGGGAAACCACAGAAAAACAACACAAGTCACCATCTTTTAACTCCGGCTGAAGTCTGAGTTTCGTGCATCTAAAAGATTGCAAGAAACTGACTTTCAGAGCTGCTCCTCTTCAGGTGCATAATCCAAATCCCACTGAAATCAAGGGTGGTAAGACAATACTTGATCTCAATGGTGGTTGGATCAGGCTGTAGATTTTGGTTTAGAACCCAGCTCTCTTTAGTATGAAGACCTTCTGAAAGTGCTTTTGAACAACTCAAATAGTGCACATTCTCTGAGTTTGCACTCCTAATAAGGGACCAACTTTTGTTAAACAGACCTCACAGGGCATTCGGTAACCTTATCCACATGATGTCAGTAAGCAAAGTTCGGCTGCTCTATATGACTTTTTTTTTTTTTTAGAAACGGCTGCAGTTCTATATAGCAAACACGAAATTTTCTGAGAAAAGCTTTACATGCCAGATTCCCTGTAGCAGTTCCCTCTACCCCCTATATGCTTTGTGTGCATCAGACATATTTGGAAATCAGTAAAGAAACACATTCAGGACTTTTAGAATGATAAATACATTACTGCATATAGACAGAGACTTTAGGTATCTTTAGTTTTATGATTGCTTTTTCAAATTGGCTTAGGTTAGTTATCAAAATAAACTTGTATATGGTTAAAAGTTGCAAAAAAAGGTAACTGCTGGACATCTACTATAGTATGTTTTGTTTTTCTCTTGGTGTCATGGTTAAAACTTTTTATCCCTGACTTTTTGAATTTTGTGTCTAGCAACTTCAATTCCGCCTCTACTGTATTAGACAAAAAGAGAGAGAGCCATGTGCTCTGACAAAAATGATAGGTTTGCTACTTTCTTGAGGAATGAGGCTAGAATTTTGTTAGTCTTAAATGTGCTTAAGAAAGAGTCATTGTTGCTTCCCATTGTCAAAAGGAAGGTACTCTTTAAAAACAACAAAAACAACCTCTCACCATGTTGCTTGAAATGAAATGCAAAAAATATTTCAGGCCCATGTTTCTCAGTAGGGTTGCTAGATAGTTATTCTTAGACTGGTGAGCTGGGGAATCAAGGAAGGTTTGTATTGGACTTCAGTGAAAATGAACAGCTACTGGCATGGAAGGGGGTTGTTACCTGTACAACCATAGCTGTAATTTTATTTGAAGAAATAGCTTCAGATAATCATTAGGGTGCAGGTTCTGTAATCTACTTTTTGGTTTGTCAGGCTGCTTCCCAACTCTGTCTGTAAAATCTGCCACAGAAAATTTATTTATTTATATATATATATATATATATATATATATATATATATATATAAAATTATCTTGCATCTTCTTGAAACTGTTACAATGAAATGGGTTCCTATGATGATACTCCTGATTTGCACAGATTTGTGCCCACTGATGATCTGTTTTCCATAATTGGGCAGAAATATTCTTTAGATCTTGTTCTGCACCATGTCCATTAGAACACACATGAGAGAGACAGTATTTTTGGTTTGTTTGACTGATTGTAGCTTATTTTTATAAGCGGGGGAGGAGAGGGGAGGGCGCGGGGGTGGAGAATGGCGGAAAGCTAGAGAAAGTTCCCTGTCTCAATTGTTTTGTTATTGGCGTCAAATCACTAACCCAGATGAAACACTGCTGAGCTCAGATTTTGTTAAGAATGTGAAACTCTGCCACAGTTCACAAAATCTTTCTTTAGGATGAAAGTGGGCCAATTTCTGAGTGTTCCCTTGGATTAATTGTTTCTGATTGCTAGAAACTAAGCCAAACATTGCAATTTTGATTATTTCCACCTGAAGCCAGGCCAAAGTTACCCTGCCTTGATTGACTTTTTAGGTTTTGCCCTGAATTTAGGAGCCATGCACAAAAGTACAAATTTGCTGACACAGGCGTGGCTATTCCCAGTACTGCAGTTGTTATAAAAGTGCTGCTTTTCACTGCATGAAACTTGGAACAACTTCACAAAATTTCACATAAAAGAGTTTGGGGGACTTTTTGCTATTAGAAGGGCCCGGAAAATTCTGCAGCAAATGTATATGTTAATGACATAACTGAATTTTGAAGTGGATTGGCTTAGGTTGAGATTGGTTCCGTATAGAAAACAGTATAGGTTCCAAAGTCCCTGGATGGCTGAATACCCTGGGTCTGATTTTCTGTAGTCCTGCAGTATATGGAGTTCATTTACATCAGAATAAAGTGAATGCACAGTGCTACCAAACCAGCATGGTAGTATTTTATACCCTCTTAATGATAAACTGAAAGATGCAAGGCAATGGAGAATCAAGCCATCCGGTCAAATCTTGAAACCCAGAGATTCTAGTGGCTCTAAATATTCCAATAACGTCTTGGTCATAGAGCATCGTCCTTGTCTTCTTTATTTTTCTCGGGGTTTCATAACTGTTTGTTTCTTAAATCATACAGTGTCCCAATATCTACCGTTATCATCTATAGTTTCCCCACCCTCACAACCCCTGGGAATCATAGAAAAGTAGACTTTATTTTCAATACTCTGACATGAGTTGTAATTCTGGGAGGATTGTGGAGTCACAGAGATGACTGCATTGTCCTTGTTGCTGTGGTGATTTACTCTGGGGTTTCTTCTGCTCCTCCAAATAAAAAAAACAGGTGGTAGAAATGAAGGTCTGATTCCTTGTATGCAATGTGCATAAAACCCTCATTTCCTCCCTGCTAGTAGAAATTCACTCATGTCAAAGTCAAAGCTGGCCATCGGTTCTCGAATGGCAAAGAGATGACTAAAGTCCATTTTGCCTGCTGTAGCTGAAGTCGGTCTCCTCGATCTGAGTTTCTGTCATATTTGAGATTTTGGAGTGTGTCCGTCCTATCTCTTCCAGGGCACAGGCTAGAGAGTCAAGGTCACCATCATGCTGATGTCGGGCTTCCCACAGGTCCAAAATGACAGCAGATGGGCTGCTTTGTGTAGCAAAGTAAGAGAGATTCCTTAAAAAAAGAGGAGACAACGTAAAACAAAAGGGTTAGAAAGGAATTTATGCTGTTACCTCTGAATGTAAAACTGACCTTCTGATTATCATGTCTGGCTACAGACACATTTTGAGACAATGAGGTGAACTTCATGGATATTAAAGAATCTGGCAGCTGTCCCTCAAAATTCCAATTTTCTTTACAATATAGTTTTGTTTCTCTACAACAATTTGAGAAACCCTCCCCCCACCCCCAAAACCTTCAGAAATACAGGACTTGAATAAGTGGGAGGGAGTAGCAGTGCATGGAAACACATTGCCATGCCTAGCGTTAGGCTGACATGGGGTCAGTTTATCAGAGGAAGAATAAACGAAGAGGTGTGTATATTAAGAATTTGCCATGGCCACTAATGCTACATAATTTAGGCTGCAAATCAACTTATACAGTAGTATAGGTAAACTTTATATATGTAATATATTTGTGTGCGTTTGCAATTGAGTGTCAAGAAATTGACTTAGTGATATCTGTGGTGATGAGTTATGGGTATCATTTGTTTTGCTGGGACTCTTCACTTGTACGTTTTGATTTTCTTAAAAGATGCATGCTCATGATTTATGGAACTTTGTTCAGCCAAGTTCTTTGAAAAGAATGCTCTGCAAACTGTTTTCTAAATGCATATTATCCTAAGCCTCTTCCACGTTACCTGAGTTTGACACATCCACTTGTATATTTGCTTTTCAGACAATTGTCCATGTAGATCTGTGGTGATGACATACATATATACATAATGTAAAAAGACTAGGCTCATGTATATGCGTAATATACACACATGAGCAAGGAGAGGAAAGTGATTAAATCACAGAATAGAAAAGAAATGTTAAGGTTTGATAGACCTATTTATTTCTATAATGAAATGTCAAAACTGTAACTCAAATGCTTATTCCAAATACCACTGGATCATTTCACTAGACTGCAATTTCATATGCTGCCTTTCCTATTGGATTTTTTGTCTAATGCAGAAGCCATTCATCTGATGAAACCATCACCCATCTCCCTAAAATGTAAAAGGTCCACATCCCAGTTATTATATACATTGAATTCCTCTCAGCGACTGCGGACAAGCAAGGAGCTTTGCCACCAGGACGCGACTCTTTTAGGTAATTACCCATAGATCTTTATCACACAATTCCTGCCAAAATGTTATGACTAAATCTTCTGGTATTGGCATTTAAATCAATATTTACTGATGAAAGACTGCTGAAAAAAATCTAACCTGATAATGAATCAACATGCGCATCAGGTCATCTTTGCTCAGTTCCGCCTATGCATGTGAGAAAAGCCTTCATTGTGTCCTATAGTAGCTGAGGGAAGCATTTGCCCTCTTGTGAGGATTTCAATGCAAGTAACTGTACAGTCCTAATGACCCAACCGCTTGCAGATTAGAATGGAGTTAATTTAAACTAGCAAAGCACATCTGAACCTTTTTATTTCTCTTCAATAATTACATTTGAATGTAACTTCGTATAAATCCCCATCTCCAAAGAACGCATAGTACAGCTGAGCAATTTCTCATTTAGACACAGCTAGGAAAAAACTCTGCTTAAATGTTTGTCACCAAACACCTTCTACCTGCTGTTACTTGAGGGCAGAAAAAGAACTGACAAACCCCTTTCTTTTCACAGGTTTGGCTGTTTTTTGTTTGTTTGTTTGTTTTTACAGTGTGTACAACACTTTTCACTGGCAGAATGTTATACGGGAATAGTGAGTGTGTGTGTATATAGATATGACTGTAATTTTACTTCACTGTAGGGATTTTCTGTATTAAATGAATAGTTTCTGTGCATTGTCATATTTAGATCAATATCCATCTCGGCGTTAAAGCCAGAGTGTTACTTATGTAGAGTAATACATAATTATTACATACATTACATTACAATTATTACAATACATTGTATTACAATACATTACAATTATTACATTATTACATATTATTACATACATACTTATGTAGAGTAATACTACTTGGTGAGTAGTACCAATGAAGTCAATATGCTACTTGCTGAGTAAGATACTACTCAATGTAGGAAAGTCAGAATCTGACTGGTTTTTATATTAGTGAAATTAATATAATAATAATATGTAATAATTTTGTGGGGATAAAAAAAACTACCATACGAAGATGGGTGTGTGTGTGTGAGAGAGCGAGAGAGAGTCTCTCCTGCTCTCTTCCCTGCCTTACTGCCACCAGTACATTCAAAGAGGTTCCATTTAACCCTGGATTCTGTGAGCCACTGGCTTTGAAAGATGGAAAGTCAGAATTTGCTTGTGGGTGTAAAACAGTGGTTATACTTTACTTTGAAATTTCCAGATGATCAGTGCCTTCAGACTATTGTGTGTTCCTGTGTTTTAGACAACTTACTTACTTACTTAATGTTAGCATCGGGGCTTTGATATGCAATGTAAAGTTTGCAGCACAATCTGAAAGTGATCTGCAAGGGTATTTTTGCTAATGAGGGGAAGTAGCGTACAGTGACCTTGTTCATGCTTGTTGCTAGGCTGGTATGTGTTATAGGCTGGAATAATAACTATGGCCAGATAAATTCTCTGTTCCATCTGGTGACAATGCTGGAATTACTCTTTCCAGTCTTTTCATTAGTAATTAATAATTAGAATGATGCAAAAGAAAAAGAAACAAAGTCAGGTCCCATGTATTTATTTATTTGTTTACGTAGCATCCAAAGCAGGAGCTTTTATTTATTTATTTATTTTTAACAAACTGCAGTGTGCTAGCCATTTCAAAGAGACAGACGACATTCTGGGATGTTTTAGCGGGAGCGCTGTATGCAAGACACGAGAAGTATTTCTTCTGCTCCACTCTGCGCTGATTAGGCCTCAACGGGAGCATCGTGTCCAGTTCTGGGTGCCACATTACAGGAAGGATGTGGAGAAAATCCAGAGAAGTGACAAAAATTATTAAAGGTCTAGAAAAAATGACCTATGAGGGAAGATTGAAAAAAGTAAATAGGGTTTGCTTAGTCTGGAAAAGAGAAGACATTGTAACGACCTTTAACGTACTTGAAAACTGTTATAAAGAAAAAGGAGAAAAAAATCTTCTTAGCCTCTGAGGCTAGGACAAGAAGCAATGGGCTTAAATTGCAGCAAGGGAGGTTTAGGTTGGACATTAGGAAAAATTTACTTCCTGTCAGGGTGATTAAGCGCTGGAATAAGTCACTTAGGGAGGTTGCGGAATCTCCATCGTTGGAGATGTTTAAAAGCAGGTTAGACAAGCACCTGTCAGGAATGGTCTAGATAATAGTTAGTTCTGGCATGAGGCAGGGGTCTGGACTAGATGACCTCTCAAGGTCCCTTCCAGTCCTATGATTTATTGTGTGTGGACGATTAAAAAAATACCAGAGGCAAACTGGAGTTGGAAAGACATGCCATTTCTCGATAAGGCAGGCTCAGCTACTCCAATACAAGAACGTAACCTATGCTCAAACTGGGAGTTCGGTCGATGTCCATCCTTTGAAGGTTAAGTGGTTGGCTGACATTAATAGGAAACTAGTTTGGAATAAGAGGTAAGCTCCTATTCAAATTTTCCCTGTTTTCAAACCTATGTTTTATGCAGATGCACTGTATATTCAAGCAGTGTGTTCCATTAGCAATGCACGTGCTTTCAGATGCCTTCTGTCTATCTCAATAATACACACTGCCCATTTGATCTTCCCTTAGGAGCCATCGCCATCCTTCTGTGAAGCATATTAAGTTATCTACCACCCGAAGCCAGTGCATCCTTATTTGCTCCAGACTACTCTTCTGTGCTTTGGACACTAATTTTAAATAAGTTTCCATCCCACCCCATAGATTATTATTCTAGTCTCAAAAAGAAAGTCAAATGAATACATGTAGATTTGTTTATTATAGCGCAGAGTACCTGAGAAAAGCTATCAAATTGTCTCTAATGAACAGGAAAACATTACAAGTACAGTGCCTCCTCAAAAAGTATTGGTACCGAGGGGGAGTTGAAACAATGAAAAATATTAATCTCTTCCATATTGCACTGGCCTCATTTAACGAAAGCCAGTTATGTGACCAAAATCAACTCTCTATATGGTTCTTTAATTGAAAAATAAAGACGAGACTCCATTTATACCAAAAGCAAGCAAGTAAGTGGAGAGACAAAAACGGCACTTGACTCATTCTGGTTTTCAGATGAAAACCTGACAAATAGACTGTCAGTGGTATCAAAAAAACTGCAGAGCAGCCTCCAGTAAAACACATGCACACAGGCTTCGCTTCTGCAGGAAATTCAGAAACAAGCTGGCTTAGTTTAACATGAATCCTGCTTGTATAATATGTGGCTTTGGTGACTACAGTTCTGTAGTCTCTAAGAACCCAATGAATCACGCTTTCTTCCTTCACGAAGTGCACAATGGTTCAGTCTTGTCTGGTTTCATGAAACCAGTGAAGAATAATCCTGTAAGGAGCTCAGTTTGAATTGGTTGGTGTTTTACTCGGCTAGATTGTACATAGGATAAAGACTAGGTAATGTGAGAAAGCAGCCACTGAGTCTGCGGCAGAGTGCGGTGCTTTGGTGAAGTATGAAGTATAGAGGATGAGAATGGAAGCTTAGGGCCCAAAGGAAGGCAATTTTCAGAGATACTTGAGATTCTGTATGTTGTGCAAAGATACTAACATTCCTTTTCTCTCACCCTTTGTCTCGTCTACTTAGGCTCGTAAGCCTTCCAGGAGAGACATTCTCTTACAGTGCGTCTGTACAGCGCCTAGCACAAGAATAGATCTCGCTCGGAGCCTCTGAGCTATCCTAATACAAACAAGGAATGCTACAATTTGCCCTAGAAACTGGGATCGGGGAAGAAGCCAAGCGAGCCAGCCACAGTCAGCGTCTTTGGCAGGTATTTAAGTAAGTGTAGCTCTTAAGAACCTTGATCCCAGTTAAAAAATTGATTAAAAATACCATTCATCACTGCAACAAGATACCAGGGAGGTCAAGAGTTGAGCGGATTTTAAAAAAATAGATCTTTGTATATGTAAAGGAAACATTTAAAGTTACTTAGCTAAGATTAAAAAAATAGAAAGGCAATAAATGCTCATGCTTCACGGCATAAGAGGAATGCTAAGCGAGGGCGGGTAGGAAGGAATTTTCCTCACGGGCAGGTTGTTCCATGTTTGTACATCGTGAGGTTGATTGCACCGAAGTGTTCGGCAGTGGTAACTGTTGGGGAAAGGTACTAGAGTAGGTGGGTCACTGGTTTGGCCTGGGCTGGCGATTCCTGTGCCGAGTGAGCAGCTTCTCCTGATTCACACTCCGAGCCAGGAGAAATCCTGTTCACGGCATTTGCACTCACTGCATTATGCTAAGCGTGTGGCCCTACTTCCACCCATTTCATGCCTGCTTCCGGGCACCCAATGGACCATAAAGTAGTGCCAACGTACATGTTTTCTCACCCCTTTGGGGGGGGGGAGTTCACATCTCTCTGCCCTGTGCAGAATCCTTTCTGCAATATGGAGTTGTCTCAGCATCTGCGCGGTCCGCCTTGTCTGTGTCTCTTTTAGAAGTGTTCAGCTGCCTGTGGATTCTCAGAATGGAAGGATGAATTTGTTTTGCCGATAAGACTACTTAATCACAATGATCTCAAAGTCCGTGCAGCAGTGCTCTGCTCATTAAATAGGTGAATTCTGTAAGGATATTTTGACTTCTCATTTTCTACAATGGCTGGAACCCCAAGGTAACTAACTTAGACTATAGGCTCGCTGGGGCAAGGATTGTTCTTTTGTTCCGTGTTTGTACACCACCTAGCACAATAGAGGCACGGTCCATACCCGGGGCTTCTAGGTGCTATGGTAATACAGATGACATAAAGAAGCTGGTTATCACTGTATTCTTGATAACTAATTGGAAGGAAATCCTGTATAAAACCAGCACAAAAGCGACGGTCAGTGCTGCAGTTTTATCTACTCTCTTCTAGAAAGGTTAATGTCTTAAACACCAATGTATTAATTGCTTTGATTTCCGAGAGGTTTTTATAAATCTTTATTTACTCAATTGATCCCGAAGAAATGCCTCTCTTCATTTTGACTCTACTAAAAAGTGAGCCTGGAACCTGTTGTGTATGAACCGACATGTTCTCCAAGACACCGTTATGTTTAGCTAAAGAAAATATAAATATTAAATGCAAGTTATCCGTTAGTCAGCCAGCTATAAATGGCTACGCTTTTAATCGTAATGCACCCTACACGAAAGGGGACGAACGTGACACTCGGCCACAGCGGTCACTAATGCATTGACCCAGGTGTATTTCTGAAGCAAATGCCAGCATACCATAGCATGTACAGTCTCTACATCGTCCCTTCCTTGCAAAAAGAGGAGCTCGTTGCTGATGAGCTTTTACTAAGTATTGATGCTTGCTCCATAACAAAGGAATATGAGAAAGAACCAATCAACTGTTAGAGCAAGGGAAATGTCTAAAAGGTTAAAAAAAAAGAAACACAAGTCACCACACTTCAAGTGCAAGCTAAAGAAGTCCAGTGGAAAGACCTATGGAATGATTTTGAAAGGAGGGGCATTTTAAATGAAAGCCAGCTCTACAATGTAAGTATTGAAGATGGGAATATGAAAGCACTTTGGAAGGTAAGCTGCAACAAGATGAGGGGAGCGGGGGCTTAGTGGGAATTATTAGCACAGGAGAGCAAAGGGATTACCCTGAGTGTCAGCTATACAGAATGCTGCGAAGTCAGGTAAACTGTTGGATGGTTTAGGGCAAAGATTTAGGTTTTCCGAAAACAAATTCTGCAAAGAAAGAGTCTCCACTAAAAAGAAGTCAGAATGTACTTAGAGTTACCATACAGCATGTCATACTTATTTCATTTTTCTCACTACAGGGAAGGGATATTTGGGTATCTGTCAGGAAATCGTATTTGTCTGAGCCCTCCCCCCTGCAAAGTAGTACCCGATTCCTCATGTGGATAACAGAAGAACATAAGAATGGCCCTACTGAGTCAGACCAAAGGTCCATCCAGCCTAGTATCTTGTCTATCGACGGTGGCCAGGTGCCCCAGAGGGAGTGAACGTAACAGTTAACAATCAAGTGAGCTCTCTCCTGCCAGCCATCTCCACCCTCTGATAAACAGAGGCTCGGGACACCATTCCTTACCCATCCTGGCTAATAGCCTTCGATGGACTTGACTTGACTTAACTTCCATGAATGTATCCAGTTGTCTTTTAAACCCCGTTATAGTCCTAGCTTTCACAACCTCCTCAAGCCAGGAGTTCCACAGCTTGACCGTGCACTGTGTGAAGAACTTCCTTTTATTTATTTTAAAGCCGCTGCCCATTAATGTCATTTGCTGGCCCCTAGTTTTTCTATTATGGGAACAAGTAAATAACTTTTCCTTACCCACTTTCTCCAACCACTCATGATTTTATAGACCTCTATCATATCCCTCCTCAGTCTCCTCTTTTCCAAGCTGAAAAGTCCTAGCCTCTTTAATCTCGCCTCATATGGGACCCATTTCAAACCCCTAATCGTTATAGTTGCCCTTCTCTGAACCTTTTCTAATGCCAGCATATCTTTTCTGAGATGGAGACCACATCTGTACACAATATTCTAGATGCAGGGGTGCACAATGGATTTATAGAAGGGCATGAAGATATTCTCCGTCTTATTGTGTATCCTTTTTTAAATGATTCCTAACACCTTGTTTGTTTTTTTGACCACCGCTGCACACCGTGTGGATGTCTTCAGAGAACTATCCACGATGACTCCAAGATCATTCCCCCAAATAGTTGTAGCTAAATTAGCCCCCATCATATTGAATGTGTAGCTGGGGTTGTTTTTTCCAATGTGCGTTGCGTTACTTTTCTTTTCTTTTCTCCACAATAAATTTTATTTGCCATTTTGTTGTCCAATCGCTTTGTTTCGTGAGATCTTTCTGAAGTTCTTCACAGTGTATTTTGGTCTTAACTTTCTTGAGCAGTTTAGTATTGTCTGCAAACTTCACCACCTCATTGTTTACCCCTTTGTGCAGATTATTTATGAATAGGTTGAATAGGATCGGTCCTAGGAGTGACCCTTGGGGAATGGCACTAGTTACTCCTCTCCATTGTGGTGTTTACAGGTGTTTATTCCTACCCTTTGTTCCCTGCGATGTAACCAGTTTTCAATCCATGAAAGGATCTTCCTTCTTATCCCATGACAAATTAATTGTTGTAAGAAAGAAAGAGCCTTTGGTGAGGGACTTTGTCAAAGGCTTTTCTCGAAAGCTAAGTAAGTACGGTATGTATGTCGTGTCCACCGGATCACCCTTGTGCACATGTTCATGGACTCCTTCAAAGAATTCTAAAAGATAAGTAAGACATGCATTTCCCCTTACTGACGCCATGTGGAGTTTTGTCCAATGATTTACTTTCTTCTATGCGTCTAACAAAGAATTTTATTTTTTAGTATTATTGATTGTTTCAACTAATTTGCCCGGTACTGATGTTTGTTAGACTGGTCTGTAATTGCCGGGATTGCCTCTAGAGCGAGTACTTTTGAAAATATTGGCGTTGCGTCACATTAGCTATCATCTATTTATTTAATCTATCTTCCAGTCATTGGGTACAGAAGGTGATTTAAAGGAGAGGTTACAAAGCAAAGCATAGTTAATGGATCTGCAATTGCACGTTTAAGTTCTTTCAGAACTCTTGGGTGAATACCATCTGGTCTCAGTGACTTGTTACTATTAAGTTTATCATCAACTAAATCCAAAAACGTCCTCTAGCAACAGTTCTGTCTGTGCACTTCCTTGGATTTTTCACCCACAAAAGATGGCTCATGTTTGGGAATCTCCCTCATGTTCTCAGCTGTGAAGACTGAAGCAAAGTAAAGAAATCATTTAGTTTCTCTGTAAGGATGACTTCTTTAAACAAGCAAGTGCTCCTTTTCTATATGTCTGTCTCTATCTCATCTCAATTGTTCAGGGGCCTTGCTACTTGTTTAGCAGGCTTCTGACATACTTACTTAAAAGAGAGAGATGTGGTTATTAATTAAATTATCTGTAGTTAGTTAGTTTTGGCTAGCTGTTCTTTGAACTTCTTTGTGGCTTTTCTTAATTAATTAATTCATTTTTACCCTGAATTTGGCAGTGTGTGTTTGTGTGTTTATGCTCCTTTCCATGTACCTCACTAGCATTTGACTGACTGACTTACTTGTAGTTCTGCTTTTTAAATGAATGATGCCTTTGTAGCTCTCACTTCTTCTTTTGCAATGGGAAGTAAGTAAGTAAAAGAAAGATGTCAGTCATGGTGACTTTTCTTTTCTTTTTTTCTTTGACTGTGTTTTGTAATGTGGGGTATACATTTTAAATTACTTATGTAAGTAAGTGAGTTGGGCCTCTATGATGGTGTCTTAGTAAAGTGTCCATGCAGTTTGCAGGGATTTCACTCTATTCACTGGACCTTCTAATTTCTGTGTAAGTAAAGTAAAGTAAGTAACCAAGTAACTAACTAAACTAAAGTAGCCCCCTTGTTTTTGCATAGTTCCCTTTTCTGAAACTCAACTCAGCTCAATGCCAGAGTAGAGGATTGGGCTGGTGGCTGTATTCTCCCTCTCACAGGGATGTAAAAATGTTTGTTTGTTATTGTATTATGGTCACTCTTGCCAAGTGGCCCTGTGTGTTAGAGCTCTCTCATCTTGTGCACCACTCTGGAGTAAATTGAGAGTTCTCTGTCTTATCTCTCCCCTGATGGCTTCCTGTACCAGGTGCTCCAAGAAGCAGTTATTGAAAGAAAGTGTTGTTGGGAAATTGTGTCTGTCTGTGCAGTTTGTCCTGAGATGACATGTACCTAGTCAGGATGGGGATAATTGAAATCCTCCACTATTAATTAGTGAGTTCTTTATTTTGATTGATAGCCTCTCTACTCTCCCTTAGCATTTCATTGTCATGATCCCTGTTCTGGTCAGGTAGTAGATCCCTACTGTGATGTGATTGATATTCTTTGTAGAGCATGGAATTACTTACATTACTTACTATCTAACTATCTATCTGTAGGGCTTCTATGGAATATGTGGAATCACTTAGGATTTGTAAGTTCTTACCTACCTACTTACTTATTTACTTTACTTTACTTTACTTAATTAGATTCTACATGATCTTTCACATATAGTGCCAGTGCCCCCTCCTTTCTTGTTCCTGGTCTGTTGTTCTGATACCCTGGAATGATTGTGTCCCACTGATTGGCCTCATTCCATCAGGGTGCCCATTAATTATCCTCCTTTCAGAAGAGGCACTTCCCCTCACCCATCTTTTTGTTGAGACTTGTAGCATTAGTGTCTCAGCTGTTTTTTTTAGTTAAAAAGAATGCGAGAAATCAGAAGAGGGCAGTGTCCAGGTTTTGATGTGAATGTTTCTTGTCCAATCTGGTCCTGACTTTATCATGTTCTGTGCTCTCTTCCTGAGTAGAACCTAGATGATCTCTATCAATAGACCCTGCTGGGGAAAGGAGAAGCCTCTGGCCCATGGATGTGCTCCTCTGCAGCTGTTGGCTCTTCCCATCTCTTAGGTTACAAAGTGGCAGCAGTGTCGATCCACTTGGGTTTCGGTGGGGAAGCGTGTGTAGCTGTTGTGAGAGATTGGAAAGCTTTGCAGGAGGGAGGCAAGTCAGCCCATGGTTATTGCAAAACCAGGTGTTGTCTGTGTTTCTAGTGATTGAATCTACCATGAGCCACACCTGTCTTGTCCTAATGAGTGGAGTTGCCTCCCCAGGAGAGACATGCAATGCTCAGTGCCAGACGATATTCCAACACCATCTGGACAGAGGGTCTCAAGTCTGGGGAGATTTCCCTCCACCCCAAATGACTGCTTTCCTTCCCTGGGCCTCATGTTGTCCTCAATAGTGCAGGGGCTGTCTGACTGGAGGGTGTAGAAATCTCCAGTGTCCTGGACAGGCCCCTCAGCAGATCTGCCTTATTTCTGTAGCCTGTCTGTCCTCCCCAGTGTGTCTATGGTGCCTGAGGACCAGGAGCTGCTTGCAGAGAGAACCCCCCCTGGGCAGGCAAACAGTCCTGCACCTCTGAGAGTGAGTCAGAGAGCAGTCAACCTCCACCCTGCAGGCAGGCCTGTGCCTGCCAGCTCTCCCCAGGTGCCTGAGCTGCTTGCAAAGCTGTGGTCAAAGGCAGCAGTCCTGGTGCAAAGCGTCGAGTGGACAGCATGGGGGGCCCCCTTCCGGCACTCCCCTTCCAAAACTCCCATAGGAAACTCCCTGTTTGCCGCCCCTGTTCGCACGCTCCCAGGGTCGCTAGGCCCCAGGCTAGATGAGGCCCAGGCCCCACCCCCCAGCCACTGGGCAGAGGCAGCTGATTCCACAGCTCACAACTTCCAGCTGCCAGCCATAGCACATGGCCCTTCCAGCAACCAACCACACAGGAGGACACTAGTACATAGTCAGCACAGAGCAGGTGCACTCCACCCACAAGCAGTCACTGCAGACAGCCACTCACTTACCCCAGGGGTCCCCTCCCTGTGTCTCCATCATCGCTTGCCTCTACTCCAGCAAGGACAATAACCTCACTACACCTCAAAGCCTCCATTCTCAAATGGGAGGATTGTGCATGAGTGAATCCCCCGCTCTCTTACCCAAGCAACAAAGTGCCGTGGCACCCTAACCGCTGCTGAAAGTATTGACGCATAAGCCTTTGTGGGCTACTGCCCACCATTTCAGAGGCATGCCTCTGAAACAGTGGTCATTGGCCCACAAAGGCTTATGCGTCAATACTTTCAGCAGCGGTTAGGGTGCCACGGCACTCCTCTTTCTTTATTCCTTCTCCAAATCCAGACTGCCACAGCTACCTCCCTCTCAGATTCTGGTTTGCTGACCAAGGATCACCTGTGGCAGACATAATGCCTGATCCCACATTTCCTGCATCCCACTCCAATACCACCATTAGGGCACCCTGCTTCTCGCTAGCCATCTTGGATTGTGTCTTTCTTACACCATTAGACCAAACACACGCACACTGACATGGTCTCATGAGGTGTCCTCAACCAACAAAGCCAACATCTTGAGTCAAATTTCATCTTTCTCCTGTACTTACTTTCCTCATGAGAAGCTGAAACTCAGACTGTGACCAGCCCATTTTCACAGTGCTTTGCCCGACTGGAAAAACACACATACAAGCAACAAACATTCATTAGTTTTCCCCCATTGTTCACTCACATTTAAAACTGCTCTGCTAGCGCAGCTGGGAACTATTGCTTACGCACACTTTTCTCAACTTCAAAAAGCATCGCTTTGTTTTGGAATGTGACAAAAAATTACACTATTCTATGGAGACAACAGGCCCGCTTTCTTCACTGTGTGGCAAACAAACACTAGAGGACATACCACAACGTAGAAATCTCTCCGCCTTCTGCCATTGCCTATTTATTTATTTTACTAACGCACACATCATGTGTATTTACTTGTCAGAGAAGACATGCTAGAACCTAGATAAGGACCATCTGACCTTTCAGGCTAGCGGCCCCACAGCGTTGCTCCAAAACACACATTCTCAGAGTAAACTGCAGTTCATACATCTGTTCTTGTGATTAACAACACAACACTTGAAAACCAACAGCAACCTCCCTCTCTCTCCTCCAGATCAAGTCTACTAATTCGTATTCAAAGATCTTTTAGTCAAGCAAACAAAAACATCATAGTGGCAGCTTACTCCTACTGTGTATGCAAATGTTCACCTTTCCGACTTGCCTCCGTTACCTGTTGATGCTGTTTTTCTGTGCTAACATCTGCCAGTCTTTGCCTTTAGCATTGGGCGTGTCAAAGGTCGCGCATATTCTCTGTCTGATGGAGTATGGGATTTTGAAGGCTTTGGGACCGGTTTGTGCAGAGAAGTTGCCATCCTCACGTGCAAACAAAGTGACGGTTTCTCTCTCATTCTACGCAAAAGATAAAAACAAAACAAATAACAAACAGTTACTTCGTTATTGTTCACTCATTAATAGGACAGCAGTTATCAAAGATCCTTTTATAGTACACTGATGCTGCCCACCACGCCTTGGAAGGACATCACTGCTATTATCCCACTTTTTACAGATTGAGAACTGAGGCACAGAAAAATTAAGTAAGTAAGTAAGTGGCCTGCCTGAAGTAAGTTCACTGCAAGTCTGACACGTGGCTGGCACTTGACTTGACTTAAGTACAGATCTCCCAAGTTATACATTAGCACCTTCAGCACTGCAGCATCCCCTTTGGCACCACAGATTTATGCTCTGACTAGTAATAACTATCCTTTTAGCATTAACACACACACACACACACACAGAGCCACAAAAATGCTTGGACATCTTAGGCCTGGGATATAGTGAGATGGGAGTCAACTAAAGTCACCATAGCTAAGGGTGACTTACCTGGCCATCCACACAGCAGCAAGTCAACCGCTGCCGCTCCCCCATCAACTCCGCTTCCACCTCTTGCAGAGGTGGAGTTCCAGACTCAACAGGGAGCGCTCTCGGGGATCCATTTGTCACATCTACAGTAGACACTATAACTCAATCCCCACTAGAACAATCACTGCCCACCAATCCAGCACGCACTGAGGATGTGCCCTTACAGTCCCGTAAGCTGCCAGGTACCAAATGAATGTACAGTTTCTTTTCTTACTATGTATGTCACACTGGGCCAAATTCAACAGACTCTAGTAGAAGTGGTCACACAGAAACATAAAAATGCAGGACTTGACTTGACTAGAGGACCAATGCAGGTCCCTTCCAGTCCCGCTGACTGCTTGTTGACAGACAGTTTGCCAAATTACTTGCATTTCTATCTATCTGTCTGTCCTTTTTTCTCTGCTCATGAACTTAAACATTCACACACGCTGAGCTGTACTGACTGACAACACAGATGTTCAGAGCTACAGCTCGCTCACCTTACCCTGTTCCTTTAGACAACTATCTTGTGCATTTAGGATTATTATATCATCATCCCCAACGTACATAGCTAAGATTCACTTAATCGAGAAATGTATGTAGGCTCCTGGTGCGATGAAATATCGCCTTCTTTATGAAATACTTCTGACTGAAAAAAAAGTCCATCCAAGGAAGCAGAAACACTAGCTAGTGACCAATAAGCAAATAAATTAATACTCGCTACAAGTGCTGTGGTCGAAATCTATTTTATTTGATTGGTGATTTGCAAACTGCTTTTATGACCAAATTCAGAAAATTGTAGAAAAAAACGACATTGGGTAGATTGGGGTAGGCACATATGCCAAAGGCAGCACACGAGCTGATTTTCAATGGCATTCACTCACGCCGCCCGGGCTCTGGCCACCGGTCCGGGGGGCTCTGCATTTTAATTTAATTTTAAACGAACGGAGCTTCTTTTTAAACATTTAAAAAACCTTATTTGCTTTACATACAACAATAGTTTAGTTATATATTTATTATAGTCTTATAGAAAGAGACCTTCTAAAAAGGTTGAAATGTACTACTGGCTCACAAAACCTTACATTAGAGTGCATAAATGAAGGCTCAGCACACCGCTTCTGAAAGGTTGCCAACCCCTGGGTTAGATAATTATTTTGTCATGAATATTTTGATCCAGGCATGTTCCTTACTCGGACAAATATCCAAAGAAAGACATAGTGAACGTAGAAGAAAATAAATAAATATGGAGCAATGCTGCCGAGTTCTATCTATCTGCTCGAGTGTACCCTTTTTGCTCAAGTTCAACTTTCAAGAGGCGACGCGGCTATGGGAGAGTGAGTGGGAGTCTATTCCACCTCCGGCATTGTTATCCAATCTATTTGGGTTGCATTATCACTGGTGGTGATATTGGTTTGGCGGCAGATGGAACCCAGCTCGATCAGGAGAGCCCAAATGGAGTTTCAGTCATCATCTCCCGGGTGTCAGTGCTAGAAAGTGGCGCCAGACCCTGACGGAACAATAGATGCAAAACCCGCATACGTAAGTAAGTAAGTCCGCCACTATGACGACCCCCCCCCCCACCAGCTCCCCCATATGCCCGCCTATCTTGACATGTGGTATACCTCATCCGGTGCGGCAATTGCCCCAAAACTAATTATGTGAGTGAAATCAGACCGTCGCTACACTGTCAAATGAACTGACGCAAGGAAATAAGACAAAACCCTCCCTTCGCCCACAAGTGAATGCTTTTCATAAAGCGATCGCTCTAGATCTGACCTGCTGGTCCTCGTCCTCAAAGGAAACCTGTGCGGTGCTTTCAAAAGAAAGACAAACCTGAGAACCTAAATTTGTTTGTTAGTGTGCTACGCACCAAAATGATGCATCGAACGGATGTGTTGCATGTATGGCTCCTTACAACAATCCATCACACACTAATTGCTTCCGTCGTACGACCGTAAATGTGTCGATGAGCCGCTCTACCTTGAATGGTCTCTTACGACAAAAGCTAACTATTTATGCTAAACGATCCGTTCCCACTTGCATTTTCTTGCGATGCTGGGAGTTTCTTTCCCAGAACTAAAGAAGATCTCTGTGTGGCTGAGAAATCAGTTCGAGAAAAGATATAACCTCGCCCGTCTTGTCTCTCTCTAATATCCTGGGATCGACACGGCGACGACTGTGCCGCGTACTGTCGAGTCAGTATTTCTTCTTGTAAAACGAGGGCATTTGATCTGTAAATAACAAATGTGGATACAGATATACAAGCTTTTCTGACTTAATTCAAATTTCAACGTGGTGTCCTCGTCCCTCTGCCAACTTCCCGTCTTAATCTCTCTTCGGTTCATGAGACTTTCAGCTGTACAGGGCAGGGACTGTCTGTGTTTGCAGACATCTGAATTAATAGTGCCCCATTCTGAACTGAGGGCCCACCGGATGCTACTGAAGTATAAATATTAAATTATAGCGACGTTACCGGTAGCTTCATGTAACATTTATGATACATCCTAAAAGGCGTCCGTGCAAAGTAATAGGAATGCTGTAGATACATTGCCTTTTTGGATTGTTTAAATTAAATATGCAGAAGAACAGTAGATTTTCATACCCTGCACTTCTGAGATAAGCCACTGCTATCTGGATAGCTGTGGGAATTGTAAAGCAATGAGAAGTTCAAGTATTCAGAGGTTTTTGGCTGTTTTTGTGGTGCCATCAAATTCTCCTCCTTCTTCTGTCACCTTTGGAGATAGATAGAATAAGAAGACACTTGCCATATTAGTGAATCTGTTTGAAAAGAGCATTCTAACATGCACCTGGGGTTTATGGACAGCTAGTCTGCCTCAAAAAAAACCACAACGGCAACGGTTACCTGAGGAAAAACAGACGAGACCGTCTCCCTGGTCCTACCGCTCGTGAGCAAATGTTCAGTTTAGTGGGGGTAGTTTGGGGGTTGCGTGAGCAGTGGGAGATTTGGCCCTTTCCCTTGTTTTCTGATTAAAGTCCATTCTTGACACAAAGTTTGCTCATTAGGAATTGAGATTCCCGAATGGCAGGATTTGCCTGCGTGCTTTTTGACCGCCTCAGGTCAATGACCGGTATTGGTGTGTAAATAAACCTTCAGACCCCAACTAAAACCTCTCCAGCGCATCATCAAAGATCTATAACCTATCCTGAAAGACGATCCCTCGCTCTCACGGATCTTGGGAGACAGACCAGTTTTCACTTACTTACAGACAGCCCCCAACCTGAAGCAAATACGCACCGGCAACCACAGAACACACAACAAAAGCACGAACCCAGGAACCTATCCATCCTTGCAACAAAGCCCGATGCCAACTCTGTCCACATATTTATTCAGCTGACACCATCATAGGACCTACTCACATCAGCCACGCCATCAGGGGCCCGTTCACCTGCGCATCTACTAATGTGATTTATGCCATCGTGTGCCAGCAATGTCCTTTTGCCATGTACATTGGCAAAAACGGACAGTGGCTATGCAAAAGAATGAATGGACACAAATCTGACATCAGGAATCGTAACATTCAAAAACCAGTCAGAGAACCCTTCAACCTCCTTGGTCACTCAATAACAGATTTAAAGGTGACAATTTTAAAACAGAAAAACTTCAAAACCAGACTCCAATGAGAAGCTGCTGAACTGGAATTAATTTGCAAATTGGATACAATCAATCAGCTTAGGGTTAGACAGAGACTGGGAATGGCTGGGTCATAACACAAACTGAATCTCTTTCCCCATGTTAAGTATCCTCACACCTTCTTGTCAACTGTCTGACATGAGCCATCTTGGTTATCACTACAAAGTTTTTTTTTCTCCTGCTGATAATAGCTCATCTAAATTAAATAGCCTCTTAGAACTGGGATGGCAACTTCCACCTTTTCATGTTTTCTGTGTGTGTATATATCTCTTACTATTGTGTGTTCCATTCTATGCATCCGATGAAGTGGGCTGTAGCCTACAAAAGCTTGTGCTGAAATAAATTTGTTAGTCTCTAGGGAGCCACAAATATTCCTGTTCTTCTTAAATAAACCAAGTTATTCTCCTACCCAGACTCTGCAACAATGGCCTCTTCTCTAGTGGGAAGCTGAGCTGAAAAGCAGCATCTCTCCAGGGGGGAAATGCTGGCTACAGATATAAAGAAAGACAACACTATTTTACATAGGGTAAACCGAGGCAGAGTTGTAGGGTTGTCTCCAGTGTTACACAGCGACTTAGTGACAGAGTAGGGAGTGGAACCAGCTGAAAAAGTTACCTCTAGAATAGATGTCTGGATCTGCAGGATCTGCTCGTGGCCCTTGACCTGCCGAACGCAGATCTTGCAGGACAGTTGTGTGGTTGCGGGAGTGTAACGCTCCAGCGAAAAGGCACAGTTCAGTGGCTGCTGGTTACTGCACCACACGCGAGAGAAAGGAACTTCCTGTGAAAGAAATGCATCCCAGACACACAAAGGAGAAGGAAGAAGAGAGAGAAGCTGTGACAATTGCAAAGCAGGAGACAAATAATAATTATATACACGATTTTGCCGGAATTGCTTTTGTAATAATGTCCCCGTGAATGTCGAGTAGCGCAAAACTAATTAATGTCAATTCTAATTGAAAACTGCACTGTTAAAATTACTGCAAGCTTAAATTTCACTCAGCAACGCGGACGACGAGAGAGAATTAAACTTTGAAAACAATAAGAAATGTGTTTCACTCAGAGGAGCTTCTTTATTAACCCGTCGGATTCCAGAATTCCAAAGTCTCGCCTGACCGTGCGGCACTCTAGCTTTCATGATAAGCATTAGAATCCTTGAAACTGGAAGAGACCCCTCCCTTAGGTCAACCAGTACTCCAGGAGCACATTTTCCAGTGCCGCCTTTAGTCCAACTTTAAATCTGAGCAATGGCACTTCAGCCACTTCTCTTGAGAGACTTACTGACTTACTTATATACAACACATTATACCTGACAGGCTGAATGCAGGAGACGTTTCATTTCCCAGTTTTCATTTCAGCTTTAGCCTACCTTGGTTTTTTTCTTTTTGAACCATCTCACACTGCTCTCTTTTTGAATGAACACCATCTATGCACAACACAACCATTCCTGTAATAGGTCAGTATAAAACTTGAGCATTCCTGGCTACTCTGATTTCCTAGGACAAGGAGGGTCTGGAACTGCACAGGGGAGCATATGCCCAATAGAGGCAATTAATTAGAACTTTACCTTTGTGAAAGGGAGCCTAAGAAAACTATTAGCCCTCTCACCCTATTCAGGGAAAGTTCTTACAGAAATGTGTATCCTTGCCTTGCAATCCTCTAAACAAAAACAGTCCATTAATTATTTAAAAATATTTTAAAATCATGACAAATTGACAAACTAGAAAGCTTGTGTGTGTGTGGGGGGGGGAATAAATAAGTATTAAATGGCTCGGATGAGCTGTTATCTTAACATAAAGGAAGAGAATTGAGTTTCAAATGTAGTATTTTGCACCCAGGTTTGCTTCCCTCCCTGTGTTTTCTTTACGTTTTAGCTTGGTAAATATTGAAAGAAAGATGTGATTTGAGAAGTGTGCGGAGCTGGCTGCTGAACAAAAGGACCAAAATCAGTTTTAATCTGGTCATACTTTACTTTATTTAATATGGTTCCATTTCTAAAGGCTTAATACCTTAATTAATGCTAAAGCATATTGTAGACATGAGGGTGTTTTAAGTGGCTCTACTCACGTCGGTAGAAGATGTTTATAGATGACTATAACTAACTAGTTAGCTGCTGGACTCTAATTGAGTGTTTATAATTTAAGCCTCATTAAATCATGTATTAACCCCTCTTATAAGCAAGCTAGTTATACATTGAACCTTAACATAAAGTATGACCTTTACTACTTCTTTTCAGCGGAAAACACATGAGCTCCTCTTCCTTACGTCCCTTTTCTACACCAGTTCTATCCAAAGGGAGCCCCTTTTTCTTGTTTATCAGTGTATAAGACTCTGTGCGCTCACGGCAACCTATAGCCCCAATGAAACTAATTATACAATGATACTTTGTACACATACAGCCCACGTCCGTTGGAGACATTGATGCGCCTTCCGAACAAAAATATCATTGCACCTTTCTGAAGGCTGATACAGATTAGAGATCATTTTACCTACCCCTAAAATGCAGCTAACTAACTATGCATCCTCTCAAGACTGTCAGTCAGGGTTTATCTAAAATAATGAACTAAGTAGTAATTAGAAGAGCTGTATTTAGCTCCTGGTCCGTAGCAGTAGCAAGATACCAATGGTGATAAAGAAAACATTAAAAAAATATTAAAAATGGAGCAACTGTAATTAGATTTTTCCACCACAATCAATCATGTTTGCTTTCGTTCGGAGTGGGGAGGGACTCGCGTGGGAACTCGCCGAGCTGAGAATTGTGTGAAAAGTAATACAAGAGGACAAAGTATTGTGACGTTCTGAGTGTTAAAAGTATTGTGGAAAGGCTTTTAGTTTGATTCCCCATTATAATTAGGCTCCTAGCAGCTGGAGAGAATGTAAGTCATCTCCTCCAAGACACACAAGGTGCAGGGAAAAACAGCTGCTTTTTACTTAAGGAAGGTGGCTGTCTGGCTTCATACCTTGTTTGTCTGGGCTTTATCCTGATCTGACGCATACCCTCTAGAGGGGTTTCCCCTATCATTTGTGAAAGTGGTGAGAGGGAGCCCAACCTTTCAGTGTCCGCTCCTGTGGGATAGCCAACGTGACCAAATGCAGCTGGTATATTACAGGAAAATGCTTCCCCTGATACTGTTGGCTCTTTTGTGGGATTAACCTCCTCTGCTTCTCCTTTTGATTCACAATTTGTAGAAAGCATCCTACCCCAGGCTTTGCGCCTCCGGCCATTGCAAAGACAAAAAGCAGCCCAAGCAGCTCTCGTCCTTTTCCCTAATACACGGAGCGGGATCTAACATCAGTGCGCTTGCTGGGCACGACCCCGGCAGTGCACCATGGGGTGACGCTTCATTATATGTTGCCGTGGCATTCGGTTACTTGATAGAGAGATTTTCTAAACTTCAACCTCAGAGATGGGTTCCTCCTTCCTCTGCATTTCAAGTGGGCGGACCTGAGAGCCCATAACCATACTGTCCTGCCTCTATATTTTCTGAGTCAGGTTCAATATAGTGTTTTCCAGGTGACTGTTGCAAAACACAAGTTAAAGCAGCCACTGTCTAGGCAAACCTGGTGGTCTTAAGGCATCACAAAAGTTACGCTAAGGGAGATAGATGGGCACAGCTTCCAGCATTCCCAGCCCATGCCGCACGGGGATCTCAGCACACAGCTTCTGTCAGGCACAAAAGGCACCCGATTCCTGCCTACTGCAAAGTATGGTATGGACATGGTCCTTCTCTCACTCCCACTTTCCGAGAAACAAAATCCCTGTCTACTCACTTATGAAGCCTCCACTGGGTCATCATTCAAATCCCCTTCCAACTTTGCCATATGATCTCCAAGAACTGAATTATTTCTTTCTCTCTCTCACACGCAACACAAAATTGAACGGAACAATCGAGATGCACACACCAAACACAATTATCTGCAAGCTAGGAACATGGGAATTGCCAGTCTGGATCTACTCTAGGTCCATCATCTATCCAGTGCTACATTTAGCTCTTGAGTCAGTAGCAAGATACCAATGGTGATGATAAAGAAAACATGAAAAAAGTATTTAAAATGGAGTACTCATAATGAGATTTTTCCAGAGGGATCATCTTTCTTTCTTTGCTTTCATTTGGAGGGCTAAATGTAGCACTCATAGACTTACTTGTGTGTAAGAACCCACAAGAGGCAGACATGACATGGGATAATCTGCTTCCCACAGTATCTCTCATTCTGGGCTCTGACGTAAGAGACTGGTTTACGGCCTGAAGTAGGAGATTTTAGAATTGGTATCGATAGTACTCATCCTCCCCTTCCGCAAAGTCCATTACCTTCACTTGTTGGGTCATATCTACAAAGATGGTAAGTTCTTTGGGATGGGGTCTTTTAATAGTGCCGTAAAGGGCCGAGCGCACGCTGTGTGTGCTCAAGGTGTGATTTCTCTCACTTTTTCTCATTTTGCCTCTTTCAGCCCTCTTTTGTTTTGGAGGAAAATGTTGAGGGTGGGACATGACATGAAATAAAAAGGGAGTCAACATGGGAGAGACATTTGCAGAGCGCTGGAGAAACAGACCTTCGGGCTCAGGGTTGGGCTTCTAGAGGTCAGAAATTGGTGACATTTATTTGTTCATGCCGGGCCTAAATCTCAGCTGTCAGCTGATCTAAAGATTCATCACAGACCACGTTTCACTGAGCAGAGAACATGAAGTTAGTGCAAATTGTGCTGTGGTTCCTATTAAAAACAACAATTATTATTTCTCAGCCATCCAAGTCGTTCAAATTACACACACTTATAAAATGCAAATATTTATTCAGCTTCAGTATCGTCCTGTCAAATCCATTTTGATGTCGGAACTTTTGCCGATGCATTGGCAGCAAACGAAAGAGTGAGTAATCTGAGCACTACGTGTACAACTCCCGCAGGTTCCTGATCCCATCCATCCCAGTCTGCGCTCGTCTTAGAGCAGACGTAGCACTTACTTATTACTTAAATGCTGCTATTCGGGATATGGCTCCCTCATCTGATATTTTTATCTCTCAGCAATACATTTAATAGTTAATTTGGAGGGTGCAACACACAGTAGATCCAGCCAAGTGAGTCCCTTAGAACCCATAAAGATAAATATGGAGAAATTTGCATGGCTATCAGGACTTGCTTTAACAGCACCCTGCAGCTCAATTTGGCCTGGAAGCACCAGAATATTGCTTGCCAGCAGAGTACACACGTACCTAGGTTTAACACACCATAAACAATATGTTTATTCATAGAAATGGTACGTGGCATTAGAGAAAGTGCTGAACCACACACAATATGCTTTGGGGCCTCCAAGAAGCTCTCTGCACTTTGCACATACTGGGGGACTCACATCCAGCAAGGAGGTAATGCCCTAAACACATCATTCTGCAGAAATCAACAGCCAGATAGAACTCTCACCAAAGTCTTTAAATACACAGAAACATGGGGAAGAGTTGGAAAGATCTCAGTGGGTCACCCGGATTATCCTTCCCTGGCTAGACTTTATCATTCAGTCTAATTTTAAATAGCTGATTCCTTCTCTCTTATGTAACCGCAGCCCCCTACTGCAGATGTCCATGCAATAAGCCACATCGGTGCTAAAATGTAGAATTCTGTGAGCATCAAAACTACAGGCATTTGCGCTCACTGCTCGATATAGGAGTATGAGAACATACATTCCTCCAAACAATAGCATTATCTACCACTAAGGTTGTTTGAAATGAGTCATTTTGCTGCACTAGCTGTGAGAAAGGGGACTGAATTCACTCCGTTGTAATGTGTTGGCTTTGCTGTAGGTGTGTGCAAATTCATTTAAGCCACACCAGTGTTGCTATGAGATCTGCTCTTGTATATACTGGACATTTAAATGATACTCAATCTTTATAGCGGAACCTGTGAAAGACACTCCATCCATCCTCTCTTACTAAGGCAGTCTGAAGAGACAGGCACAAAGGACCCCAAATGTATGGAGTGCAACTGCATTCCACCTTTATTAGAAGAGTCTTCTGTAAGCAAGCTATTTCTAATGGTGCCTTGAATCATTCTTGATTGTACTGCCAGGTTTTTACTCTCTGGGATGGGTTAATCATGGGGCAATGTAAATTTGATTGATATTAAGTGAATTCTGTAATGCCTTTATCTATGGGTAAGCAAACCCTAACCTGTGATTAGCAGAAAAGCTTAGTAATGCACATATAACTACAGATTTTAATGTGTGCTTCACACAAGTGGGAGGTGTGCTTATAGATTATGATAGGTTTGTTTTGTAAACTGTAAAACAAACAAACATAATAGAACAAGATACTTTGTCATTCCCACAACCTGCTCTGAAGAAGCATCATTCTCTTTCCTCCTCAAGGTAAGTTACGTGGCACAAATTACCTTCACGCGCTATTATCTGTATTTCTAACATAGGGCTTGCATTCTGGCTCAGTCTTGCTGATATTTAGGACAATCTGCCTATACATTTAGGGTTACTTTTGCCCAGAGATCACAAGAGATCCTATTTTCCTCTTCTCTGTCTACTTGCTTGCAGGGTATGTGAAATGACATACTAATTAAGCTCTTCTCTTAACGCACTTTGTGCCAATGCGTTGCTTACCATTTTCAGGGACCAATGCGTTTGGTAGGCTTTTTCCCTCACTTTGATTTATTCTTCCCATTTTAGACACCCTCTTTAACTAGTGACAGAGAGTCCTGTGGCACCTTAGCCACAAGACTCTTTGTCACTTCTGCAATTCCAGACTAACACGGCTATCTCTCTGATTCCTCTTTAACTAATGTACCACAGGCAGGAGAATGTGCTGTTCTATCATTTCTGAGCCTAAATGTATACATGTCATGATTTGAACCCATGACATTCAAATGCATGAAGATATGCACTCCAGTTCAGCTGATCATTCACTGTTTGCATTAAGTCCAGGAATGACAACTCACTCACTGCCATCGAAAAACTGCTCTTAACGGGAATGCCGATGTTGAGCCCGAATGTAGCGAGTTAGTTGGGGCCCAATGCAACGTGGGGGATAATAAAAGCATGCTTCGGTAAGCTGAGAGAGATTTACAACCACTGTGCTTTACATGACATGTTTCATTTCTCATTTCTCACAATCGTCGGTGCATTTTTGTTGGCTGCTCAGAGATTAAATCCACGCTTCTCTTAGGAAAACAAAAGAGGCAGATACCTTGCCTGCACTGTACTTTTACCAGTAAAAAGCCATACTGCCTCTGATTATTTTTTTTTTAAGTAGAATATTGACAAGTACCTGACATGCAGTAAATGGTTTAATTCTCCAGAGGAAAGGCGGGATATCAAGAACTGAGATCTGAAGACTAAAGGTATTCCCTTTGAAATGCAGCAGCTTGGGTTCCTCCAGCAACTGTCCTCCTTGGTGTCTTTCACCTGAAACTACTTCCTACAGGAGATGGGAAGAAAAAACAAAACAAAAAGGTGAGGCTTACTGGGTCTTTACTACTGACAATATCAATCTTAACACATGTTCATGCTTGTTAAAGGTGCCAGATAGACAGCCCTGGAAAATGAATCCATAGTGCTGCTACAACAGAACAGGCAGCAGCAATGCAGTCAGTGCTGCATAGCCCTGATAAGGTGAGTTGGCTCCGATATGTAGGGACCACACTTTGATGGTGGAGAAGCGGGAATTCGGTCCCTGTGCCTCTAACGGTCGTTTTATCCCTTGCTAGGTTGGTGGCTCTTGTGACCTAGATGCCAGTCCCCCGGGATTTGGATCGAGCAGATTAACCTGTTTCACACAGAAATCAATGGAAGTCAGGTACCTAGGTACTTTTGAAAATGCCACTGGGTTCCTATCTGCATCTTTCGGCACCTAAATACCTTTAGACGTCAGACCCTGGGAGTTTTGCCATTGAATTGTGTGGGACAAGGGTTGACCCTGTGTGTTAAATGTCTACAGAAAGAATAATACACGTCAAAGAATAGCAGTGGGGAAAAATCTGATGATTCCTTTGGTTTGGGTCCTGTCAAAGCTGCAGCATCACACATGTGAACTGGGCTGGCTAGGACCTTTTCCTATATGTCGGTCCCCTACACTGCTACTATTTCTATAGGGGTAAGTTGTGACCCAAGGAGAAGCGTAGGGCACAGCTATGGAGAGTGCCCACATTCCAGTCACCACAGGGCAGCTATTCCTCTTCCAGTGCGGGGAGCATTAACTCTGTCCCCCACATGCTGGCCAGAGCAGCTGAGACAGAGTGAAGACTGAAGTAGGTTGTGCATGGAAAAGTGCTAGCACAGTTGACTTCCCTGCTAGAGGACAGGGGAAATCAGAGATTGAATCTCAACCCAACCACAGTTGGGTCCCTGGAGCAGTGCAACCTTATTCGGGGCTTGTGGTTACTCCACGATGTTGCCTTTAGTGTGGATGATACTCTCGGCACCATCTGAGGTACAAAGAGAGACTACTCCTCCCACGAGGAGTTAACAGTCTAAAAGAAAGAAAGACAAAGAAGGACTTGGGTTACTGTCCGCACAGTTGTTTAATATTAATTTAAGTGGACAGATAGCAATAGTGATGAGCGCGTACTCTCACTACTTTAAAGGGCCTGGAAACTGCAGAACTGAATTTACATATTTGCTAGACAAAAAGTTTCAATTTAAGCATAATAGTCAGAAATCATCCATCTCTGCCTGAGGTTGCATTGTGGATATAAGCAAGGAGCAATCTCTTGCAGAAATCTTTTGAAATTAGATTTTAAAACCACAGGAAATCCAAATAATTTGTGAACAGCAAAGACAGCTGGATGGCTTGTCAGTGCCACAAAGCCAGTTAGAAGGACTACTGACTTGCTAATGGCTTCTAAAAAACTCACAGTTAATGCTCCACTCCTTGAAGCTATAAATCAGGCATTTAACAGTACAATAAATTTATGTGCCAAAGGGGCCAATGAAAACTAGCTTCATTTCAAACAATGATTTTTAGGTTTATATGAAAGAATGGTCCAGGTCTGTCTCAAAGGTTTTTTGGGGTTTTTTTAATTTTAACCAGGGAGGGTTGAAATTGTATAACTCTTTGCAATTACTCTTTGAAGTTGTCTGAGATGAAGTATGAACACTGGGCCAATCCTCTGACCTTTCATCATACAAGTAGTCCTTATTAAAGCAGGTAGTCAACAGGACTATTGCAGACAGCAAGGACTGGAGATCTGGGACCATTCCATTTGTCTAAGTTCCTATATAGGTCTCCATCACCATGCTACCTGAATGCCTTCCAAACACCTTTAATTTGACTGTTTCTAAAAACATCTATGTTAAGTGCAGGACTATTCCCATTTCACAAATAGACAAATTGAGGCATGTAAGCTTATACTGCAAATGAGCAATAGAACCCAATAGTCCTGACTCAGACCAATGCTTCTCTTTATCTATTTTTCTGATAATTACTCGATTTCTATTTTTAAAAGGAAGCTGGCACTGAACTGACTTATAGAGAAAATAGAATGTCATAAATATATAACAGTCTTGTTATGTGCAGACAACACGTGCTGGTTTCTATAAGTGGAAAAAAATGGTACTTGTTCTTAAAACAACTTCTTAAAAAAATTATCGAGATCTAAATTATAACTGGACATCTCATTAGCATTAAAGGGGAAAAACCCTCTAGTCTCCTTCATTGTTTTTTGTCTGACTGCAGCAGCAATTTTTGAACCAAATGGTCCAATTAAATCCAATGGTCCAATTTGCTTGTTTTCTTCCAGTAAAGTGCAGGCTGGATGACTCATTGATCAAGAGAAGAGCATGCTCTAAGAATGAGTCTGAAAAAAACAATGGTGGGTTGCTCTTGCTCTGATAGGACAAACTTGTTTCTGGTTTTCCCACATGTGCCATTTTCACAGTTCTACGGTTGCAGGATACTGGTTTCTGGAATTCCAGCTTGCTAAAGTGCTCTGAAGCCCTGTAGTATTACTATTTTGAATATTCATTATTATGGCATACATGCACACAACAATGGGACAGACTCTGTAACGAATAGATTACAATTCTTGTAGCTCCATTGAAGTCAATGGACTACACAGATTTGTACTAGCTGAGTTTCTGACCCAGTGCAAGTTAGGGGTGTGTCTATGTGCCTTTGTATGCAAGGTCAAAATTGGGGCCTTAGAATTTCATCCAGATTAACCAAGACAAATATTACTAGACTCTAGTTGTACATACCATCCACCCTTTGGCTGCGAGTACAGAGCTACCATGGTTCTCTAGCTACCACTAGCTTTTCTTTGGTGGCTTTTCTTTTATTAAAAACAGTGATATTAGACTGTGCTTTGTTAAGAGATCCATGTTTCTGTGATGTCAAATAGGAAAAAAATCATCTGTCACAACTGTCTTCATCTCTGTTCCCGAAAGACAAGTGTTTTATTACAGCTGCTGCTATGGCAAACTCCAAATAAGGCAATTTTTACAGAAACACCATTTAAAAAATATATTAATTTTGATTAATTACCATTGGGTTCCATCTGAGGTTTTTTAAAGATATTATGCACAATTATTGTGTAACTCTTATGGAAAAGGGCAAAAAAACCCACCTACCATTTCTTGATGCAATTAAAGGGAGACATGATTAATGAGAATGTAAAGGTTAATGACCTTGATAAATACTACACATCACAGGGTAAGCGACCAATATTTTAGTATTTGTTTCACAATAGCACCCCATTGTACTTGGTGCAGTGCAAATGCATATTGAGAGAGAGTCTCTGGGCAAATCACTTGATGTCTCTGTGCCTCTGTTCCTCTCCCGCACTTTAAGTGAGTGCTTTGGAGCAAAGCCACACTGCAGGTTAGTGGATGGGCCAGGAGTAGTACCCTGGTCTCCTGAGTTCCAGTCTAGTGACCTCGGCAGTGAATTAAATCCCATATGACAAGTGGCAACATAAAGGTCCCTGGGGCAGGTACCATCATTTTGGTATATGTTTGTACAGGGCCGAGCACAATGGGGTCCTAGGCCATGACTAGGGCTTCAAGGTGCTATAGAAATAGAAATTATAAACAACAATTCTGTAGGAAAAACTACTAAAGTAAAATTCATGAGTTGAAATAATTTACCTGAAATGCACAAGGGGTGTTGTCCATACAGTACACCCTCAGATTGTAATCCAGCGAATTGCAAGACATGCAGCCAAAAACGGCCACGTTCAGCTGTTTAACTGCGCAGTCAGAGATGGGCTCCCCAGCGAGAGCGTAAGTTCCAAAGCTGTCTAAGAGAATGTGACAGGCATATGGATCCAATAGGCAGTAGCAGGAAGTAGTTTCCTCTTCCATGGACATCACTTCCTATATAATGAAAATCATATTTCAAAATCAGAAGGCTTTTTAGAACAGGTGCTGTGACATTTCTGTTAAATTTCTTTTCGTTTTTTCTAATTTGTTTGCAACGTAAACAAGATTGTGTAGACTTTCCTTATTCAAGTGTTCACAGTCTAGCCCCGAGTCAGCAGCAGTGCTTATGGCTATATATTGTGCAGAATCCATTGTGTGCAGAATGTAATAACAATGATGCATAAGCAATTTTAGCATCATCTTAAGTGTTCTTGGATTTCTAGCTAATTTTTCCTAATGTCAGGTTAAGAAATTACCTTGAAGATGGAAGTCAATAAGCAAACCTTGAACAGTCTGCAGCTAACATCCTCTTATAGCATCTTTCAAGATAATGTTTATTCTGATTGAAAAAATTACAGCATTTTGTCTTCACGTACTCTCTTGCCATTTTGTTTTGTCATTAGATAAATGGCTTGGGGAATTTGCACTGCAATATTTCATTCTTCCTTAGTAATCCTTGAATACTGGCAACCAGTGCTGATGGAACTGACTGAGTCCTGAATGCAACAGCCTCAAGTGTAGAAGAACTAAGCTGAACTTGAAATGAGGCAGGGAAGTGCAACAAAAAGGATAAAATTCTTGGGGAAAGCACGGATGGTTTTGCTATTGGACTTTCCCACAGCATGAGGAAAAATGGGAAAACTCAATTTAGTTGACGGATACTCTGAAAGCTTAAACTGAAAATGGGAACTACTTTATGCAGCATATAATAAACCTGTACATATTGCTGACACATGGTAATCCATTGAGGCAACCAATTAAATGGAATTTAAAATGGCATAAAATATGTAGCTCCAAGAAGACTCTACTCTAGAAATGTTAGGTACAAATATTAAACTTCATGCTTTGGTTCTTAAGGAATTCCTTACCTTTCCTTTCATCACAGTAAAGTTTTGCCCAGCTGGTCAGTTTTAGCTATGAGTGGGTCTCCTAGGACAGTTTAGACCTACTTGAATTTCTTAATGGCTTAGAAACAGCTGACACAATGGGAGTCAATTGATACTAACCCCTGTAATGTGACCTTTGGTAAGCCAAACCTAAATCATATGACAGGGACAAGATCATAAAATGCAGTGAATTTTTTCATCAGTTTTGAATTGCAGTGGGGCAAAAGGATTTTAAAAACATCTGGATTTGTCTCTTCCCACCATCCCCATTTGACTAGCTCTAGGTTCAGCCTGGATGGTTGTATCTTATATTTTCATCATCAGTAGGGCCTTTGGAGAGGGGCAGTCTAAACTTAACTTACCTCCCATTTCCCTTGTTGTGTTCTTTTTTTCAAGTGAATATTCCAATGTTCAGAATTTACTTCTGCGCAATGCGGGATAGTCAAGGCAAAAGGAGTGGTGACAGTCACATCTGGAGGGCCACATGTGACTTCTGGACCAAGAAGAACTTCTGTGCCTTCTGGTTGTAGACTTCACATGTAAATAAATATTAGAAGAAAAAAATCTCAAAGTATTTTTTAAAAGGAATGAAAACTTGTCCAGCATTTTTTATCAAAATGGAATTCATTTATATTAACTGCAATAAACAAATATTTAAAATATTTGTAGCCAAAATCTGAGTGCCTTGTCCATCTGCTACACAGACAAAATGGAAAGCCAACTGCTGTGCTAATTTCAGTATAGAATCTGAAGCTGGACATGAAAGAGAGACCCTTATTAGGCCACATATAAGCCATCCTCCACTGGTCAGTTCATGATTTTGTTTCTTTACGTACTTTTGTATTTGAATAAATCAAGTACAACAAACGTTAATATTACTTTACATAAGTAAGGAAGGCCTATTTTATGCACCGGCTGGCAATATCACCATCTAATTCTTTTCTTGTCACCAACACTATTTTCATGGTAGTAAATATAAAACAAATTATGGTGTAAAAATACAGCCTCTCACAAATTTTCCCAGACTGAGTATGATTTTCCTGGTTTGAGAACATACTTATATTCTGCCAATAGAAGCAAATAGATAATAGAGAGATAGCAGACATTAAGTTATAAATATACAGTATCTGATGTGAATCTCTTTCCCTGCTCATCCACTCAGACCTAAATTTAACTCCATCCCACACAAATCAATTTTCCCTCACTTTCTGTATTGTAAACAAACACTTATGCAAAACAATGAAACGGAAGCAATAGAGTCTGAGTCAATTTTCAGACAAAAGTGGCATCATTTAAAATGTTACGCCCTGTCTTTATTTTATCTGAGGAATATATTTTGGGTCCATGTCTCAATCTTGTGCCTTGTGTTTTTATTACTAGTGTTCTCATAATGGCTAGCCAAAATCTGCCCATAGATTTGAAGTCAGTGACATTGCACAGACATAAGATGGGAAAGAACTGGTATCACATGCATAACATTACTCATGATTTTTATTAATATTTATATCATTGTAGCATACAGGTGCCATGGTCATTGAACAGGGCACTGTACAAACACAGAATAAAAGGATGGGCCCCGCCCCAAAGAATTGACAATCTAAGTAATGTCAATTAGACTACTCACATGAATAAACTTAGATATGTGCTCAAGTGTTTGAAGGATCAAGGCCTAAATGAAAAACAAACGGGGTATACAAATATATTCACAAATAAATAGGCTGATTCTGCTCTGCTGTTTGTTACAGGATTCAAAATATTAATTGTTCACACCTATTTGTGAAAGTGTTCATGAATCCCCAGAGTTGAGAACTTGTTACGTTTGTTTATCTAAAAAGTCAAGCAAAAAGCACAAAATTCGGTATATCTGCCATTCTCCTTTTTCTTTATAAAGTCTGTCATCCAGTCAGGGAGCAGAAACCCACCACCACCAAGTGGCTTTGATAATCAATAACACAACACAAATAGGCTCAGTTTCAGTAAAGCATTTAAGCACAAGCTTAATGTTCCCTATGTTGGTAGTCCCACTGAACTTAACTTAAAAATAAGCATATGCTTAAGGGTTTTGCTGGATTAAGGTCATAGCAAGTATTCCAAATGAATGTTTCAGAAATAACCCAAAGTCTCAAAATGTATTCATCCAAATTTAATTATGCTTGTGATTGATTGATTACTACATTTTTTCAAGAATCATGAATGGTTCACAAATAATTCACTACTAGGAAAATAAATAAATTGAAATATTTGAACATATCAACATATTTTCTTTCACATATTTCAAAGTAATAAAGAAAGCATTTGAAAAAGTAAATACATGAAATGAACCAGCAAGGAATGCTATCCTTTACCAATCACATCTGATTTAAAGAGAGAGAAATAAATAAACCTAAGAGTACCATGAAGAAACCTCTCTCTACAGCTCAAAACTTCATTCATAAAGGAAAGATGCACTGAGTTTCTTACAAATTCATAGAAATGGTCTTGGAATTATTAGAAACCTTCAAGGCAAACTGCTATTTATTTATTTTGGGTAGGTTGTTCAATTATTACTCCCTTCTCTACTGTAACTCAGGAACGACTGGTGCATTTTATCTCCTTATCTCCGTTTTGCTGCTGCTGCTGCTGGAAGTGATTGATAACAATAGCATATTTCCAGAGAATGAGTTAAACCCTAGTTATTTAACGTGGTAGGTGCATCTCTATCCTATCTCACTCACAACAGGCACACGTCCTTCAACTCCTGCCTCCTAAGCCAAATGAATGCTGCTGACGAATGCACAAAATACAGGTGCGGGGGAAGGGAGGGAGTTTTCTAAAGTTACCTCCAGCACAAAGTTGGACAATTCATCTCCCATAATGGAAACAAAACATAGGTTAAGCTGCAAACAACACGACATTTACCCTCAAGGGTTGTGAATCGAGACTTTTAGTCATGCTGCTGGTGATGATTCCTAATAAGTCAAGTTTTTGAAGTGTAAAGAAGAAAACAAAACAATCTCACAAAAAGAAAGGAAGATGTTCATCCGGCTTTCTGGAGGAGTATGTGATGTGGACTGAGACAATGCACCTGTGGCCTGAAACTTCCCCTGAAGAAGTAAACCATGAGCTACAGTCACTGGAACAGGATAGTCTTAATAATGGTCGCTGGCAGCCTTCCATGGTCATTGTGGCTCAGTGTAATTGCTGACTAAGAGTAGGGATGTGTGTGAATGACCAATGACAAGCTTTTCTGAAACAACCAATTTAATTGCTTTCAGAGAATCATTCCCCCGTTGCACATCTTGTACAAACATACATATGAGAATTCTGGGAATTATTTAATGCCAAATGAACTGCAATCAACTAATTAGGTGAACTTTCACACTTACTGTAAATAGCAGGAGTCTTTTCTATAACAACTGACATGGTATTAGGAATCTGATGCAGTTCAGGGCTATTTATTAAGCAAGGCAGGGAAGAGAAACATTACAAGATGCAGGTATTTAAAATTCCCTTGGGTGCATAGTAAACAAATCAGGAACCAGATCTAATCCTTCCAAATCCATCAAAATCAAGAGCTTCACAGGTTTCAAGTAAAGGAAAGAGAAATAGGCAGTGGAGCTGTGCAGAAATAGGAAATTATTCTCTGTGAAACTACATGAAAAAAATGGCTATTTATTTTAGTCTACAATATTCTGCCTTTTGCACAGTTCAGAGGAAATAATGGTAGATTTTTGGTTGTGAGGTCTTGTTTGTTTGTTTGGAGGGAGACGGCAATTACAAATTTAGAATTTCCATGTTTTAAGATCAAATTTGATCACTGAACTAAAATTTTAAAAAATGCCATTTCCTTTCTAAAATAAAGGAATTTATTTTTTCTGAAAAATTGAACATTTTTTTAAATTTTACAAATCCCCACAAAATAAGGCAAGGTGTGGCTCAAGTATGTGAAACAAAAACAAACAAACACCCCTCCCCCTGCAAACAACCAAGCAGCAACTACTAGGGCAAAGAAATAAACTTGCATTTTGTCTATTTTATATTAATACTATGTAAGCTTCATATAATAGATGTCATAGGAAATCAAACACTTTGAAGCATCATTCAATGTTCACAAGATCCTTATGAGGCAAATGTTATTACTTCCCATTTTACAGAAGACACAGAGTGGTTAAGACTCAAATTGAAAGAGGTGGCCTCAAATCTGGGGTGGTTCAGTTTTTGATTTCCCAATATTGACATTTTAGACCTGATTTTCCAGGGGCACTGTGCACCCAAAACTCCAGATAAAGTCATTCAGAGCTCAGCACCTCTGGAAATCAAGCAAAAAAAAAAAAAAGTTTCAAATTGGGCATCAAAAACACAGGCACCCAAAATTTGATGCTAACAGTCTGATTGCATTGGTATAAATGATGACACTAGATTCAAGGCAATGATTAAAAGAGTTCACTGTGCTACTATTCTCATCTGGTGACATCTTACGACCCAGTTTGCACTGGTGTAAACAACTGTGCATGGTGGAGAGAAATGATGAATTGTGGCTTAATTGTGGTAGACCAAGAGAAAACTTTGGAGTCCTCACTCACAATGCCTGCCTCCATCCACTACACTGTACAACATTTCCCGAGTCTTCCAACACTGCACAGTGTGTTTCAGGTCATATTAATTCATAAACAAAATCTGTGGCTCTTCTGTCTATCTCTTTCTATGCTGTGGTACGTAACTGCAGCATAATATTCTTCTCTTATTCTAAAATAGCTGTAGGATAGATTAATGCTAGTGTGATCACCTTTCTAGCCCACCTTTTGGAACATGACTATCAGCAGTATAAAGATAATTTTAATATTCTAAATACTGTCTTGATACTGAATGCCATATTCTAATGGACAAGACACACAAGCAGGTAGATCAGAAGTGAGGCAGAAGCTGGCCCTAAGAAATACAGTTGAAGGAAAAGATTACTCCTAAGAGATGGTGGACTCCCAAATTCTACCTACAGAGGATGCAACCATAGATATCCCAGAGAGACATTTTTGCTCCTGCTCTTCCAGGCCCTGCAATAACTCTACATAAATAAGCCAATGGTGTCTGATTATCACATTCTTAACAACCTGAAAAAGACATTGAGCACAGCTGAGGATCTGGCCTTTAATTTTATTATACCAGCATGCCTTCCTCAGCAGCTACATTTAGACTTGGCAGATATTGATTTCTAATTTTTATCATTTCAATGGATGTGTATTTTAAGTATATTTTCATTTTTACTGATATAATTTTCAAAGTTGCACCAAATTATGCATTAAGAATTTTTCTTATTTTTATCGATTTAAATTTTCACAATTGCAAGAAAATATGGGGAGTTCAGACAATAACGATTTAATAGTAGTTAGTTAACATTATGATATGAAAAGTTACTTCTATAACAGTTTAAACAAACTGCCAACATCACATGCCAAAATATACAAAGTAGATATCCTTATATCAAGCGCAATTACATACTAACGTATTTTTTTTACTTTACCTATCTATACAGTTTGATTATTGAAGGAAATATTTTTGTGTGTGGTGAAATAGATGTTAACCGACATTAATTGAAAAATCTAATCCTTTCAAGCCTAACTACATTGTACAAGCATTCACACCAGTGAGTACAATCAGCCAAGTTATTCCCAGTACTTCTGCCTGCTTGTTTACTGCCCATCCCCTGTGACTGCCATCCTAGTGCTCTCACTGAATCTGATGCTGCTGTGTTTTGAATTATTGCCCACAGAGTGGGGGGAACAGTTTTTAAGATTTCCTATTACAAAAACTAATACTGTCTCTATTTCTATCTCCAAGCTACAGAGCTGGGAGAGCTGGATCCTGAAATGGACTTTGGATTCTAGGCCTGAAGTCAGTGTGAGAATGCAATGGAGAGGATCTAGCTTCCAAAAGAAGAATTGGTGCCCACTAAAAGCATTGTTCATGTTGGCTGTCACAGTGGCTGCTCATGTACCTTCTAGTGGGAAGGCAGATTATCATCAGATCAACAAGCCAGATGTTCTTCTCCTCTTACACATTGCAAAGGCAACGAAACCAGAAAGATGAGAGTGACGCTAAAGACATGCGTATCCTCAAGCCCTATAGCAGACTCTTTGCTTTAACTCAGTGTGGTTGGATGCAGGGTATGTTAGGGGAGGAGAGGGATTACGCTGATTACTCCTGTTTTGCTATTTTATTGTTAGTGGCTAAAAACAGACTACTAATCAATATGATATATAAAGGTAACAGAGCTAACGGCATCTTAGCGTTGAATGAACCATAGTACCTAGAGAAAGGAAGCCAATGAGCTCCAGTTCTGTACATGGAGGCCCAAGAATTGTGCCTTGACTGTGGATTTCCCATGGTAGTCTATTCCATGGGTGACAGGAATGTTAACTGGTTAAAAAAAGTAAATGAATTATTTAAAAGAATCTATTTATTTAAAAATGAATATTTTGACAAGTTCAACAAATAGCAAAATATATGCAATATGCAGTCACATTCACCATTCCCTTTACAACTGAAATGTGATGATTTATTGTTTTGGGGGGCAATAAATATGATACTGGGTGAGGAATTTTGCCCATTTAGTATAAACTTACATTAACTAGTTTTTAGTGTCAAGTTTTACATTAACACAAGTCTACAGAAATATTGTATAAGTTACATATTATATGTAAACCTGAATTAATCTGTCTTCTCATACATTTATGGAGAATTGATTGATTTAACAAATCAGATTCCTACAAACTATGTGCAAATCAATTTTAAAATGGCCAATTTATATGCACAGTGTAAAGCAGTGTCCATATCTTATATGGAGGTTAGGAAGTAACAATTCAATGAATATCTGAAATACATTCACTTTTTCATGCACTGTGGGTTACTGTATTTGATCATCATGGAATCATCACACTTCTGAATGCAATCAAACCAGAATGTCAGAGAGAGGAATAGGCAAACAGAACCTTGAATCCTGGAATTTTCTCTCCTCCACTTTTCAATCATCCCCTTTCCTTCCCTACCTCCATACTCTGACCTCATTTTAATTCATTCTCCTCCCACCTGTGACAGTCTGGGATATCTATATGCATGTATATGAGTGGCGTTTCTGGAAACAGTACAGCTTTAGCATCAATAGTTACATACATTTTATGTGTCAGAAAAAGTGTACATTAAAGTGTATTACTACTTATGGTAGCACCCACGACGTGCTAATCATTTTCCAAACATTTAAGAAACAGTGGCTCCTGCTCTGAGTTCGCAGTCTAAGAAGCTGATCTGACCTGTGCAGGATATAGTCAGATAATATGGTAATGGAAACTCTATCAGTACCTAACACAGACAAATACACTTATGTTGAGATACTGAGACCTTACATACATTTTCTCCTCCAAATGTTTTTAGAGTCAGACTGAGCATTGTTCAAGAAAGGTGGGCAATTCACGTATGAGCCACTGGACTTGTGTACAGACAGCTCTGTGCCTTAAAATTCTATTACTCCTGCCAAACTTCTCCTGCTTTGTTCAGAGAATTCTACGAACACTTAAAACACAATTCCACTGCCCTGCCAGGAAAAGAATGTTTCAAAACTCTTGTACTGTGTAGTGAGTGATCCTATGTCCTCCTTGTGTTTGTATGTGATACATCCATGTCTAATCTGAGCACACACAATGGTATTCATCTATGTGCCCCATTTTCAGTGTGGAACCAGCCACCTCGTTTGGGGAAATGACAATTTAAATGAGCACCATTTTATATTTGCCGCAACTAAGATAAATTCAGTAGTTACCGGGTCGCATGTCACTCGGCAGTCTTTTGAAGCACAAAGTTCTGATTCAACAGGCGATAAGTTCTAACATTTACTATTGTAACTATGCTGCAATAAATTGGAGTGGAAATGATGCTTATGATAAATCACCTTAATGGGACCTGCTATTTCTTCCAGAAGAACTGGCAATAAAAGAAAGGACACACGCTAATAAGGCATAATTACACTATATAGAGCCTCTTTTCAAAGCACAATTGGATGTGTGAACCAGGGGTTTTCCCCATACGAAGAAAGGGTCATGTTATTTAAACCTCATAGCGAACACAAGTCATTGTTACCTTTCCAGCTGCATCTTTAATTAAGACTCCTTTGGGCTATTCTCATCACTTTCATATTACAATCGGTGTGGAATTAAAGTACACTGTTACAATTATAGCAATGTGTACTCTGGAGTGTCAGAGGAATAAAGTTTGTTTAAAAATAAAAAGAGAGAGACCTAAGAAAATTGTGACCAGACAAGATTTGAACACTTGGGGGCAGAATCTGCCCCAGTAATAAGTGGGTTAGTTCTATTGTCTGTACTTGGCCTATATTCTGTGTTGAATAACTTTCTATTACTCTAAACTGGGTAATTAGGTTAAGAATATTTTGCACTTTGATAGAACCTTCCCCCTCTGAACACCTCACAGTACTTTACATGCATTAAGTAAGTCATAGAAATGGGGAGGTATAGCAAATTTTCCCAACTCTTCAAAAGCGAATCTATTGTAGAGCTGAGAATGGAACATGGGAGTCCTGAGGGTCTCCCTGGCCCCAGCCAGTAGATCCCACTCCCTTCACTACTCAGAGTTTCAAGTCTCATGCTTCAGGTTGTGAAATGATCACAAAAGATTTGTTCCTTGCATGTCATGTCATTTTCTCCCATGCATGTCAGGTATTGGCCACTTCTACAGGCAGGATGTTAGTCTGGGTGAACGAGTGGAATGGTTTGGCATGACACGTCATACTCAGTTCCTCAACAGAGCTGAATAGCTGTATTCATTAGTTTTAGTTTTTATTTTTCCTCCCCACTTCCTTTTAATTGTTTTTATTCACAGCATTGTGGTTCTTCCACAAGAAACAAAAGCTTGAATGCCAAATTGTCAAGGCTACGCAAAACCCATTAGCGCTTTGAATGTTTTTATTACAGCAGTTGTCCTATTCTTTCTGAACCCCAATAAGACATGGTATTGACTATTGAATGTGCTGCACTGGAGGACACACAGCTGGCAAACTTCTCTTTCCTTCCCTCCCCAACAACATACATAATTGAATTCCAGCATGTAATTTTTATTTCTTTTTCTTTTAAATCTCTCTGGGCTTCTTGTTGGCAGCAAGTTGGTTTAGAGCATTAATATGTGAGTGACAAGAGGACCACACAAACTCTCCTCTCCCCCAACTCCCTCTGCGTGAACAGCTGTGAAGAGTGTGTGGGGTTCAGGAATCAGCTGTTGTGAATGCAAGCTCAATGTCTAGTCCAAATCTTACAGCTGATGAGGGGTTCTTAAATCATTTCTGTGCTTGGATGTGCGGTGGTGTTGTTACTACTAATGAAGTACTGCTTAGCATTCTGTGACCTAACATATTCATCTTGTTTCTTTTTTGAGGGGGGCCTAGAGGTTGTTGGGTAAACCCTTCTGTAAGAGTGAACCTGTTGTATAAAGTAGTCAAAAACCACTAGGAAATCTCATTCCCCACTGAACCCCCCCCTTAAAAAAATCTGGGTCCTGGATTTCCAACAGTCTCTTGCCAAAATACTCACAGCACTGCCAAATTTCATTGTCTGCTAAGAAATCCTGTTATTCCTTATGATCCAGGCTGCCCCACTACATCTGGCTTTCCAGTCCTACAGATTTACTTCCAATCCTTAAACATTACTGCTGATGAGGATTCTGGCACGTCACTGGCTATTCCCCAAAGTAAGGGTAAAGGAAACTTATGCCACTCCTAATAGATCTATTATTTATTCTTTAAGTGGGTGCAAACTCTTTGCATGGAAAAACAAGTAGCCTATATCGATCAGTCTTTTGCTTCTGAATACAGATAATACAGAGGTGCCACCCGAGACTGGACCTAGGGTTGGCCTGGAGCCTCCCGGAATTGGTATCGATCTCCCTGTGACAATCGAAAGCAATCCAGGAGATTTTAATAGCATATTTTAAGAAAATAACATAACCTCATGTTGAGGGGAGGAGGAAATCTTCTGGAATAGCTTCAGTCACAGTTGTCAACCCTAACTGGAATCCCTATTCTGTTAGGATCACAGTTGGATGCAATCCCTGCACCAAAGAGCGTAAAGTCTAAATGGACAAGACAAACAAAGAATAGGAGAAATGGTTCATTATTTCCAGGAGTATGTCTACACTGCACCATAAAACTGGACTTTTATCGAGGTTTTAATCATAACTCCCCCTCCTCCCTGCCATCCACACAGCAAAACCTCTGACCCAGGTTTGGAGGTCCCATAAACCCAGATTAAATGATCCTGCTGGAAGCTGGAGGGAGGGATTTAAAGCACAGGCTCCACTGTAACTTGGGCTGGAACCCGCCTGCATTATAATGAAGACGAAGGGAAAAATCACTCGTGCTGATAGTCCTCCAATGCCTTTCCCACAGTTCCCCCAGTTATTGACGTAGTTGACTGGGAAAGAATCCTAGAGTCTCAGCACAAAGAACCATTGGTTGTGTCCCAGCCATACTCAGGCGAGTAGCAGTGAGAACACACTTATGCAGATATGGCTTTGCAATGAGGATGCTCAGACCTGCATGCCAGTCATCTTGTGTAACTATAGAGGTAGCTTATTGTACAAATGAGAAACTGAGGCATGGGACAGTTAAGTGACTTGTCCAAGGCCATAAAGAGACTCAGTGACAGAGCTGGAATTGAAGCCAGATTTCCTGTATCATCCCTGTCTCTATGTGCCTATTAATTTATTTCACTAGGAGATATCAGTAGTGGGATGAGATGATAAATTCATAGCGCGGTCATGTAAATAACATATTCCTAGCTGTACTGACTCCCACCAGCCACAGTTCCCGGCTGTGTGGGGGTAACTCCAGAGAGGTGACTTTTTGATTTAGGGAGCAAGCTGAAGCAGGTTTAAAGAGAGAGAATTAAGCAAGGAGGCAAGAGAGGTTTTACTCTAAGTCTCGCTAGTGCCTGAATCAACAGGGTTTTTGTTACTTTCTGAGAAATCAATATCCAGTGCATTTTGCCAGCATCAAAGGAAGAATGGTGTTTTGAGAGCAAGCTTGCCTATTTCTTTCCTCTCAGGAAGCTCTTCAATGCATCCGTTATAAAGCCCCAGCAGCCAGCCCCAGCTCTGTGTGACAGACAACATATTTAGGATCACTTTCCTTTGGCTTGGACTCATGTTAGAGAGATCACTGGTTCCATGGCTGATTTGGCCAGGAGCACTGTGCTTCAAGACTCTGGAACATTTTAAGACACGGATTTCTTCTTCTTCTAGATTTAGCACAAGAGCCATGTTCCACAGGACTGCAGGACACCAATTCACAGCCGACACAGATGATTTGTAGTAAGAATTGGTATATTGCTCAGATGATGGGGCAAAAATTGTGGGTTTTGTTTTTTGAATGATAGCAATGGAAACGGAGCAGGTGGAAAGATATGGGTCTGAGTCAGAATGTCTTTTAATGTCTACCTTCTCCCCACAGGGGCTGAAAGAAGAAGGTGATAGTAATGATGAGTAGTCCATTATACTGAACAAGCTCCGCCTTAACCAATGCATAAGATGACATGATCCCTGCCCCAGATGGCTTCCTGGAATCACACATTCAAGGGTGAACAAAACCCTTCATACTTAAGAAGCAGATACATCTGTTCATCCACCTAATGTAGACAACAAATTAGACTGTGATATCTGAAAACCAGGGAGAGTGGACAGTCTTTTGGATGAAACTTTACTAGAACTGCTATTGAATCATAAACGATTACACAGAGCAGAAAGGAAAAGGGAACAACCATCCTTAACTTGAATTTAACATTTCTTCATCTTCTGTATAGTGAGCTGTCCACAGGGCTGATGAATTTCACTCAAGAGGAGGCTACGTAATGCATCTGGTTAAGTAAAGTGATACAGAACTGTAACTCAGTATTAACTCTGCAGTGATTGCAGCTCCTTCTGCCATGGGAAACAAGAAACCCAGGGTCAGCAAAAGGCAACCAGGTGTTCTGCATCTCAGTACAGGATGCTGCTGCTGCCAAACTAGTCTGTTTTATTCCAGTAAAGCTAAGATGGCTGTATAAATGCAGTCTCAATTATTTGAAAAGGAAACATTGCTTGTATTATATTGGAAAAATAAATCAGTGTTTTCATTAGTTTCATTTTATAGGACTGCATTAAAAGAAAAAGAAAAAGTTCCCTATGATAATTTTCTGGTCTGGTTCTCACCACCCCTACTTCTGCCCAGAAAAATAAAACAGCAGGCAAAATTTGCTACTTATATTTAATTAACCCATTTTAGTTCACTTCTACAGAATCCTTGAAGATGAAACAGCTGCTTTTTTTCCTCCTTCCCTTCACATATCTTAATCTTTCATTCAAAATGATCAAAATACTATGGCAGCAGATGGGAATGGAATATAAAAGTTCTCACAAAGGAGTTCAGATATCAGAGAAAAGCAGAAAAGGATTTTAGAAGTAGTTTTGGAAAATATCCCCAGACTTTAAAGTTCACAGACAACTCTTTCTCTTGGTTTTTAAAGAAAAACACCTGCAATTATTTAGCTATCTAAGCTACTATAACCAAATACCTACTCTATATGCAACAGTTTTCTTTATTGCATCACTTTTTTTGGAAATATTGTCCACTTTTCCTGTTCCTATGTTCAATATAAAGGGTCTATTACACCACCCAAAGACAAGAATGACTTTGTTTAGGAATCTGGAACTAAGTGCTCCTTTTCTTGGACACACGAGAGTTCTCTCCATCTCCACTAATAATTCCCGGGGACAAACCTCTAGGAATTGGCCAGTCTTGGACCATTATTCAAGTGCTAAATATAGGGCTTGAGAGACACATAAGCCTGCTTCTGGCCCCTGTATACAAAGGGTGCATCCCCCTCAAATAAAGAGAGCTTGAAATTCACTACCTAAATTACTACTGCAACTTGTCTTCGTTTAGAATGTAAATTATGAAAGTGCAGTTGAAGGAAGCTGAAGAAACATTCAATAAGTAGAATTTATTTAATTCCACTATAAGAATGTTGTTTGGAATGTCTCGCTGCATCCTGTATCAGTGGTAGTGATGGAAAGACTAATAAATCCAATCCTTGCACCTACTGATCTAAAGCAGGGAAATTTGTTGAAGGCCTCAGGCAAAGATTGAAAGGGAGTTGGGTTTCTGAACAGTTCTTGGTAACACAGACTGAGAACACAGAATTTGCACTTAATGATAATGGAACAGACGATAAAATATGAAAACAAGTCAGAAAATCACACAATGAAGTAAGTATAAACAGCATCAAGCTACTATATGGAATTAACCAGTTGTATTCTAGAGTACATGGGTCCGATCCCCTATGCCAATTAATACCAGCTGAGTATCTGGGGCCACATCTGTGCATAAACATGCACAAGAACAGCATAGACAGCAACAGCATCCCATCAGCTGGTTGAACTGGGCAAATTAGAACCATTCATCTGAAAAGTCTGTTCGCTAAATAAATGTGTAAATCAAGAGCAGATTTTTTTTTCTAAAATGTGTGTTCTAGTTCAAACAGGAATTAATTCACGGAAGTCCTATGGCCAGTGCTATACAGAAGCCCAGACTCAATGATCACACTGGTCCCTTCTGGTTTATAATCCCCCAAACTATTCAATTTTAAAAATAATCCTTTGTCGGCTGAAGAGAAAAGGGAAGTGCAATCTCAAAGGATTTAGCACTCGCACTGCTCGTCCGAGAGAGGTGAATGTAAAAGGGATCTATAGGAACCACTGCACTCACCCCTGAAATGTAGTCATCACTGGAATGGAACACAGTTGCTACTTAGCAGCATAGACAAACTCTACAAAACAGTCTTAGGACAGTGAGCACACAGTACTATGTGCACTTGAAACTGAAAGGGAAAGTTAGGCAGTAGGATGTAACTACACAGGTTTGAAATCAGTCAGGACACTGGGTTAACATCCCGACTATTGAAGAAGTTGCCATAGTATCTTTAATGACTACAAATGGCAAAGACCTTTGTTGTTAGTCTTCTTCGAAAGGCAAGCCTCTCTCACAGCAAAGCTTTATCTAGCAACATGTCAGGGCATTGTTTCAACACTAATTCATGGAGGAAAGTGAAGCCAGGGTAACTTGAGCGGTTATAAAAACCTAAACTGCCAACACTGTTTCCTACAGTACCTTAGAGATCTCACATCGAAGTATTAGGCTGACACTGCTTAGCCAGAGATTTGTCAGGATCACAAGATAAAGAATCTCAGTGTAAACAGTAAGAGAAAAAGGAAAGTTATATACTCAGTGAAAGTACAAACAAACCCTTAAATGATACATACTGTGGCTTAGTAGTAGGAGCAACAGGCTGAATTTAAGATTTTAAGTGTCCTGGGCTTACTGATTTTTATCTTTAATCTTAACATTATTTAATAATAAAATCAAGTTTGCTTAATTTAGAAAAATACACCTCAGTAGTATATATTATCCAGAATTCTTGTGACAAACTCTCTTGAGTAAATACAATACCGGGGAAACTAAGTGACAAGTTATATTCACCCAAGAAGCCAGAGCAAGTCTAAGTCAACTCTAAAAGGGGAAGAAAACAACCCACTAACATGCCAGTTTTCCATGTACATATCAAATTCATTCAAATAGGAATACTGTATGTGGAAAGGACAATGACACTCATATGCAATAGTGGTGACACTAAAGGCAGGAAGTGACTAGCAGTAATCTAACACTTAGCGCTGTTAAAAGTCCAGAAGGCCCTGAGTACTGTCTAATGATCAGAGAGTAACTTACAGTCAGGGATGGGTGTGGGAATTCCACCCCCTCTCCCCCATCTCTCTTCCACCATTATAATTTCAGACAAGATATTTAGGAACAAGTTTTCAGAAGTGCTTTCATTCAGGGTACCCAAATCTAAAACACCTCAATCCTAATATTTAGAGGCGCTGAGCATTCACGTATCCCACATTTATCAAGTTGAGCACCTCAAATTAGTAGACACACTTGGAAATTCTTGGTCTTATCTTTCCATCACAATTTGCCCATCTGCTGAATGTATGTAAACTCATCTACCTTACTAAGAAGCTTTAACGAATGAATGTTTGCATGTTTCATCCCACATTCTCAAAGCAACCTAAGACTAGTGCAGTTCCTAAGGTCTGCCAAGCCCCTTCAAGTCTCCAATACCCCCACAAGAATTACACTGCTGAGACACAGCTGAGGGACAAGAACCAAAAAGGAACCACACAAGACAAATAAAGCAGTAGTAGGATTATTTGACTTGGAATAAACACCACCTAGAAACTCAATATTGTAAACTGGGTTCCTGACACAGACCCAATATTATTTTGTTTCACAATTTTGCATTTGAGGTAAAAGATATTTGGACTCTAAAAATGAAGGATTGTCCTGAAATTAGTGACAGTTGAGAGGTAGGGCTTGCACTCTACCTGCTTCAAACTTGCCTCCCCTTAAATCCTTGTACTAGCACTGTGACAATATGCTACGTTTGTGACCTAAGTGTGCTCACTTCAGTTACTACACTCCATTAAGTAAAATTTCACTTTGTAACTCTACTGAGTCTCCTGGTGTTTGAGAACAAAGTTTCCAGATAGAATTTAGCAGAACTTAGAAAATAACTTGTGCCAAACTTAGCACTGCACATCAGCAAAATCCATTGGGCTCTGAAAAACAACTGACTGATAGAGCACTTTGATTCTTTATAATCCATGTTGTGTGAAAAGTTAAAGCCACTGGGAAAAAGAAAATCCTTTTATGGGAACAGCTATCAAAATCTGTTAAAACCATCTGTTTCTCTGGCTGTTTTCCTCCATAACAAAAGGGGAAAAAAAACATAATCTGAAGTAAGAGACCTTCGGTCAAATTCTACTTTCAGGCTGATATCGATCTGGAGTAACTCCACAGGTTACAATATAGTTACTCCTGGCACAAGTGAAAGCAGAAGTCAGACCTCCCCCACCCCATGTCTAATGGCCACCTCATTTATGAAAAGGTCCAAAAGCGTAGCTGGGTACATTTTACGTGGCAGAGATAATGGCAGCACGTATGAAACAACTATACAAAAAATAGCTGCCTGAACTTACCAAAAGCAACTTTCCTTTTCCTTCTATTTCTAATTCTTAAAAGTGATTGTAATGATGCTGGATTGAAAGCCTGGGAGAATGAACTCTATTTATCCACACAAGGGATATAATGCAGGGCAAATGCACTTCAAACACCCTCTTCACCATCCTGCCAAATGCAACACAGAATGACCACACTTCTAATGGTCAAAGGGCAGTTCACTTTCCATGGTCCACTCAATTCTTGCTGGGACAGTGTGACAGTCTGTCATCACAGCCAGCCAACAAGGGAGCAGACTCTAAAAGTGACTTCTAGAACAGAGTTATCTATAAGTTAAGAACTGGACTATCTGTGCACTAAGAACTTGAATGAGAACCAATTCATTCATTCATTCATTTCACATAGGCCACCAAATGTCCATAGCATGGTGATAACTATTCACCAGCAATGGGAAGAGACAGACTGATTACCTAGAAGTGCAAGATTCCTTACTAGAAACCTAGTTCCCCCGAGTTATCCAGTCCTTCAGCAGAGTTCTCATATCTGAATGTGTTTTCAGAGTGGTAGCATACAAAGTGCCTGATTGTGCTATTGCTTACGCTAGTAATTCCCATGAAGTCAATAGTTATACCAGGGTAAAAGAAGGTGGAATGAGGCCCACATAATCCAATAATTGATATGATGGCTATCAGAAAAGTATTTGCTGGGATTATGCTTTCATGGGGGAGGGGGGAGATGGTATCAACATGTAATTTTTATTGGTTTCTCACCTGGACTCCCCTTGACTGATGGTAAGATAGATTTCCCATGAGCTCTCTTCTGGGATAGCTCCATGTGGTATCAGCAAACTGACTCCTACAACAGAACAAGTTTAGAGGTTATTGTTGGACTGCCCAAAGCCAAAGCTTCTGGACACAAAGAAAAAAAAAAACCTCACAAATTGCTTCTGCTTTATAGCCCCTTGAAATGTATACGACCATCGCAAAAAACCTGTTTGCAAATGGTAGTACAGGGTGGGCCATTATCAAATTAAGGAAATACATCCTACTAAAATGGTTTGTTTGTACTATAGTATTTCCCAGAGGCCCCTATCAGGATCAGATCCTCACTTGGCTAGGCTTTATACAAACAGTGGAGCAGGCATCCTGCCATCATGTGAGTTTTTGAAAGACCAGACTTTGAGATATTTTTGTACCAGTGAATGATGTAGGACAGAGGCTCTCAGACTGTGATCCCTGGACCACCAGTGGTCCACGAACTCCATTCAGGTGGTCTGCAGATAGTTCCCTCTAAGGGCCACCCACCTAATCAATGGGGCTGCACAGGTGTGGTTCCACTAATTACGTGTCTGGACCTTGGAGAAGATGCACATGTAAGGTGAGGTGGGGCCTTTGGAAGAATAGGGAGTAGGTGGTAGAGGGCAGTGGAGTGAGATGGGGAGGTGGAGGGAATTGGGAATGTGCAGGGCTGCAGCGGCCAGACAAAGAGGCGACTTTCCCCAGCTCTAGGAGAGACAGCCCTCCTTCCCAGCCCCAGCTTGGGGCTGCCGCAGTGGGGGAGATCCATTGCATTAGAAATGTAAGACTACTGATATTAAAATATGAATTGTGTGCTTTTATTTGTAGAACAAAAATGTTAATTATCATTAAGCATTTTTTTAATATAGCACTTTTATCCAAGCTTTTATCCAATCTAACCGTACAAACATTTGGCTAGATCATTAAGTGGTCTGCCGAAACCATCAGCAATTTTTGAGTGGTCCATAAAAAAATAAGTTTGAGAACCACTGATGTAGGATGCATAACCATTGTGTATAACACTACATAACTCAAGTTGCAGTGGGGAAGGTTTAGGTTGGATATTAGGAAAACTTTTTCACTAGGAGCGTGGTAAAGCACTGGAATGGGTTGCCTAGAGAGGTGGTAGAATCTCCTTCCTTAGAGGTTTTTAAGGTCAGGCTTGACAAAGCCCTGGCTGGGATGATTTAGTTGGGGATTGGTCCTGCTTTGAGCAGGGGGTTGGACTAGATGATCTCCCGAGATCCCTTCCAACCCCCATATTCTATGATTCTATGATGACTGAACTCCTCTCTTCATCCCTAAGTACAGAAATACTTCTTGCCCACTCTGCCATCAATGCCACCTGCACAGGAGGGACTCCTTTACAGAAACAAGATGACTTCAGTCTCACGGGTTCATTCAGTCCTTAGCCCCTTTGCTGAGCCTGCCAGCAAGGGTTCTATTTAGTGCCAGTTGTGAGGGTGGTCTCAAACCCATTTCCTAGTGGGGACATAATGAAACCACTAACTTATTTAACACAGCCATCAGATTCAAACAACTTTCAATCACTCCTGAACTAGGTCTGAATGCAACTCCAGCCACACAAAGGTGAAAGACTCTGCATCCCATTAAAAGTCCTCAGAACCATCTAGTCCCTAAGGGAACGTACTTCTGTCATTGACTTTATTCTTAAAAGCAATGCCCTGTATGGTCAGATAATATTAAGCTTAAAAAGAAGGAATCCAAATTTAAAATCCTCAGTAGCTTTTTCCTAGGTGTATACAGTCCACTGCAAAGGAAGCTCAGCCCAACCCAGCCCCACAGTTCATGTGGAGTTCCCAAGCTTTCTTTTCTCTGTAGAAATTGCTTTTAAGTAAACCTTTTACATCAGCTAATAGATAAGAGCCCACCGAGCACAGTTCTTCTCTTTAATGCATCTTCTTGTTTATGATAAGGAATGAACTGGTTACGCATCGCCAAAAAAATCCTTTGCAAAAATAAAACCTCAGAGTTTCTTCCTCCTCCTCAAATAATGAAGCTCTCACCCTCTCTTTCATCAAAGAACCAATCCTAGAGTAGAAAAGCATACAACTTGGTGATTATAATTTCAATGGAGAGACGGCATCCTTCTAATAACACTACTGATGCAGCGTGAGTGGCGCCCCTGTAAGCCCAAGAGCTGCTGTACAGTCAGGCAGCCCAAGACTCATTATAAAATAAGTTATTTGTGCTTCCAATTTACGAACATTATTCAGTAACATGCTGGTTATCATTAGTCTCTTTCACTTGTGCTAAGAATGAGGCACATTAAAAAACCCTGCCTGGAGCTTCCCGACAATGAGATTCATTATTAACTAAGTTTTAATATCAATACTAGAGAGACACGGCCATCATTATGTGGGTTAGACACCATGTTTGTGATAATCCCCTAGGTACTGCTCTCTCTGTATTGTTATAGGCACACACTTTGATAGTTAGGGCTAACTTCAGGGCAACTATTTTCCTCCATTAGAATGGGATGGAGAGAAGTTAGCTCTTTTGTGATGTTGAGAAAATCCACAAATGTTTAAGGGGGTGGATTTTCAATGGCACAACGTACAGTTTAGGTAGCTAATTCCCAGTAAAAGTGGATAGCGGTTAGGTGTCTTCTATGCTTTGAAATTTCCCAGTTATAAAGCATTTAAAAATGGCAACCGCTTTTCAGGGTGAACCTTTTGGACAACAGTGAGTTTCAGTGAAACACACACACACCTTTTGGACAACAGTGAGTTTTAGTGAAACACACACACATACACACACACACACACACTCTTCCTACAGGATAGGAAGAAACTGAAAAGGCCAGGACCGCATTGTTGGATGTGCACAACAGTAATTTGACATTCACAAACTTAAAATCAGGTGCCACTCAGACAGAGCTGGAAATGGAATCTGAGCTTACTCATAGAGCTCAGAGGTGGCCTGAAATTATCACAGCTTCACCTCAATCAAAGATCAGCTTCCATCTTTCAACCCAGAAGAAAAAGCACAGGAATCAGAACACAGTGATTGAATGCAGCTGAATATCCGTCACATCAAAAAGGGAGCTCCAAGTTATGAAGTAAAAGAAAAAGGTAGATTGTCTGTATAATATCTTGATGCTCTAGGGCCTAGAAAAAGTTTCCATTTTGATATATCACTCCAGCAATTAGCTTTGATTGTGGGGGGCGGGGAGGGGGAACACCTGCTTCCTGACAGCCTTTTATTTGATCTGACAACAGAACAACCTGTTCTGAGTTCTCTATTTAGTATTATTTTTGCATAAAAATGCATGCACAACTTTCTTAACCTTTAAAATGAGCTTTGCTAGATCTCAAAAAGCTGTTGGAGTAAACCAATTATTAAAAATTACATTATCTGTGCATTCTTCTTTGCCCCCATGTTATCCATCTAAATATCTATTAATAGTATGAATCTTGTCATCTGTAAATTTTATTATAGTTTGCAAAGCCCAATTATAATTTAAGGCTTCCTTAAACACCTTTACTCAATGTTACATTGGCAAACATTTATCTTTAAATTGAATCTGCTGGTACTTTTGATCAGGAGAAACTCATAATGGAGAGCTCACCTACAAAAACAAACCGAATTTATAGAGATTTTCATTTCCTTTAGTTCATATACACAAGAGCCATTGCAGCTTATCTGATGCTCCGCTTACTTACGATGGAGTAAATTGGAACTTATTCCACTGTGGCCATAATGGAGTTACACTGTTGTAAAGCCAACATAAATGAGGGAGGAAAGAATAGATTCCAGATTCGTTCAATATGTCACCATTGCATACCTTCAGATAAATTGTGAAACATTGAGATGCTACTGTGATTTGCAATTGCCTGCAAGATTTTATTTCAGACTAGTGGTAGAGGAGAAAAAAGTAAATTGCATGGACCAAATATACCTTGAATTTATTTGCTTTGTGGAATGAGCATTATTTAAAGTAATTTAATGCAGAATAAGAATTCCTTTGCCCATCATCACTTTTGATATCTACACTGCCTTGATATCTTTGTAATGTTCATCCTGAACATACAAATCCTCCATGGAGAAACAATTGCCTTGAACACATCATGCATATCTGTGGGCTAAATATTATCACTTTTAATTACATATTACTATCAATCTATTCCAACTACAAACTATGTTTTGGATGCTTTTTTTAAAGCAGCAATGAAATACGAAGGGGAGGACTGTAAATGGCATTTCATTCAAATAAACAGTAAGAGACAGGCCTGGATGCACAGAACAAAAGTTGTCAAGTGAAATCAAACTCTATTCGAAAGTGAATCTCAACTCAAGGATCACTAGAATCCAAAAGGTGCCCAATTAGCTGGAAATAGTGGCATCAGGCCAGTTCTGACACACATTCCATTGCACAAAAAATACTTAACACCAAAAGGTGTAGTCAGCACCACATAAATGCACTGGCACAGTGTAATAGGCTGCAGAGATGCAATCATAATATCCTTTATTTGATTCTAATTTGGGTTCACACTGTGGCTGCAAGTTAAAAAAAAACCCTCAATTTCCTTTTAGCAACTAGCAAGCAAAGCTAAGACAGGAATCTCAGGCTAAGTTACAAAGCTCAGAAGTCACAAAGCAACCATCCTCTATTAGTGACGCAAATTTAGCCCCTCCATTTCAAACGAAGTTCTGATGCTCAGCTCCATACTGAGCTGGCAGTTAACTTGGAAGTGATGTACTATAGAGATGTCTTTTCAGAAGAGAATTAAGTTAGAAGGAAAAAACAACAACCCTGGAAAATCCAAAAACAAACCACAAACTCATTAGACCAACAGCTCTAGCCACACAGAGCAGTTTTCATTCAGAACATTGGCTCTCCTCAATGGTCTCATCTTTATGATAACCCACCAATTTTTCTGTAGAATCGTCCTGATATCCATCAATATTCATTGGGTCAGTCATTGATAAAATTAGACTGTGAGGGACAAATTGGAAAGGGGAGGCTAACACCCTGATTCATCAATGAGCTCTTGAGACAAACTCTATGATGTGATCAGGAACCTGGTAAGAAAATGGGAATCTTCTACACTGGTGTAAGTTTTATGATGAAGTGTCTGGACTCAGAAGGTGTTGGATTAAAACAGCTCATATACAATGTTCACTTACCGACGTGTAATGAGCCCTTATCTCTGAATTTGGCCCTGGCTGTAATCTTACTAAATGATCTGATAGTAACAACTGTCTTCTGGGCGAAAAAGATTCATGTAGATTCATTTCACATTTGCCAGTAAGTGATATTTACCAATATCATAAAATGCTATAAAAGCAAAAGCGTTTAGCTCATCTTTCTTATGTGCTTTAAAAAGAAAATCATCAACCCACCTGTGTTTGGCATCACCAAACGGCCACCTAGGTGGCTAAAAACGCCAGTTGTTCTCAGCTCACTTCTTGTTGAAAGAGATGACACATTCTGAATGTATGTAGTTTTGTTCCTGGCGTGGATTGTCGTGAACCCTCTGTTGTTTCCATGGGGAAATGTTCCAGAATGTGCCTTTCCATGATATTCCGCCCGCTCTGTCACCCCCAGGGAAACCATGAATGAACTCTGAACTTTGACCTTGATATCTGACAAGGGATTAAACAGTGAAGATTCTGTCATGAGCTCCTTGTCCATGGGGTCCTGCAGGCAAATGGGGCCGCTGTATGTTCTGCTCACAGTCAAGTCAGGCTGCATGGATGAGTTCAGAAGCAGGGAGTTACCTGATGAAAGGAAAATGATTGAGTACTCAGTTACCATTTTACATGCAAGGGGAACTGTTCTGTGCAGAGTGTTTCCTAGAAAAATGCCTACTGTGACGGAGTCAGACCAGAAGGATATAGGAGAGTGCTGGAAGGCAGGTATATTAGTCTCAGGATGTGCAGGTCCCTGTTCCCTGGATAGCCAAACAAAGGCTACTCCAGGCCAATCAAGACACCTGGGGCCAATTAAGAACCTTCTAGAAAGGAGCAGAAACAGCTAGCCTAATTGGGACACCTGAAGCCAATCAGGGATTGGCTGAAACCAGATAAAAACCTCCCAGTTAGTCAGGTGGGCTGTGAGTGTCAGGAGCTGTGGGAGGAAGTTGTGCTGTTGGTGAGACTGAGTGGTGGACAACATATCGTACAGAAGGAAGGAGGCCCTGAGGTAAGGGGAAGTGGAGTTTGAAGAAGCAGAGACTGCTGTGGGGAAGTAGCCCAGGGAATTGTATTGTGTTTTGTGCCTAAAAGGTCAGCCATCTTAGCTGATACTATTAGGGTCCCTGGGCTGGAGTCCGGAGTAGAGGGCGGGCCCGGGCTCCCCCCTTTTCCATCTTCCATACTGGCCTGTGATGAAGGTAACTCACTAGGCGGTGACTCTTGCCAATTATACTGAGAAAGGGAGGTCACTCTGGGGCCTAGATGAGTTTCTGAGGCCCCTAAATCTGCCAGGAAGCGCAGGACCCACAAGTACAGACTTGGAGCTTTGTCACACTACATACCAGGATTTAATCTGAGTAATGGAAGAACAGGGGAGGGAGGTAGAGTTCCACACCCACACAGGGAAAAGTCTATTCCCACCTTTCCACTTTATGTTGTATCTTACAGTTTCAGAGTGGTTAAAGTAGGGGACTGGGTGTTAGTTGCAAAATCAGAGATAGAATCTAGGATTCCTAATTCACTGTATGACCTTGGTCAAGTCCTTGGTCAAAAGCACCTTAGTAACTTGTGCTCATAAGTCAGTGAGATGCTTTTGAAAATCCCCCCTTTAACCTTTCTGTACCATGGTTTCCCTGTCTATGAAAATGGATAGCATTCTCCTACACAAAGAGGAGAGTTGTGAAGCTTAATTAATGTTTGTAAAGTGCTTGGAGATCTTCAGATGAAAGTTGCTGTACTAGAAATGCACAATATACTTTTTGCAAAAGCTGTTGTACTAATTCTTGTGTTATTCACTTCAACCCAAATTATAGATTCCTTTAGAGTACTAATTCAGCAGCGAGTCTGGAAAACAATGGTGTCAGCTCTAGATTAACTACAAAATTTGGGGCACCTGACTCTTACGTGGTGTAACTCCTTTGGTTTTAATGGTGCAATGCTGACTCACATCAGCTGAGGATCTGGCCCTTGATATTCATGGGCATCTAATGATCATTTGTTGCAACATATCTACCTCATATATTGGCAATAAAAATACTGCATCTAGAAGATAATGTGTCTCCCTCTTCTGTTTTCAGCTAAACTTTTAGAAGCAATCCAGGCAATATAGCAAAGAATAAAATCAGAACAGATGTTGGAAAATTATTCTGTTGGGCTTCACAAATGTTAAAGCAGAATATGTTCTGATCTAGTTCCTTATCTTTCAGTGAGCTCCATATAGGTAGACAGAGGTAAAAAAATCCCAAGCCCACATGGAATCTCAGTCAAGTGGATATATGGAGGTGCCTAGATTTTGCTGGTACAAAGTCCATTGATGGATCTGTGCTTCTCGCCAGATCAAGTTAAAACTTTAAAACAAGCCAGTCTCAGAGGCTAAGAGATGTCTATGAAACATAGCATCCTGAGAACACTCAAACACTGAGATGCAAAGTTTTATCCTTGTTTAAACAATTCCTAGAGAAATGTGCATGAATTCATCACACTGGCATCTTCCTTCTGACCTCTTCACTACCACCCATCCAGCTTTCCTCTCGTTTTCAATGTTCTCAGAAATCAGAATCACAGGTGGCAATGTCGAAAGGCAATGAAACAATGCAATATATATAAAGGATACATGAACAACTATGTTTTTTATGCTCCAGGCCATGTCAAGGTACACGTAACCTAGGAGTCCAATGTAAGGCAAATGAAAACATGTCTGAACACCAACTCTTTTAGTGAGCGTATAGGAAGGTATGGCTTCAGGCTTGAAGGAAATTAGGTTGACTAGAAATGTGGGAATACAATTATGCAGAAAAGGTTGGCTACAAATCTAATGCTGGGTGTTGACTGACTCAGAGAACACCAGGTGAAAGAGTAGGAGAATCAACACATTAGAGGCCTACATTTTCAAGAAAGATTTGTGATTTTTTTGGTTTCCAAGATGAGACACTTAAAAAGCATCTGATTTTCAGAAAGTGCTGAGCCTACCCACCCTTTGAAAAGTAGGCCCTTTTAATGTGTCTCAAGTCAGACTGATATCACTAATCATTCTCAAGAAGTATAGAATCTGGATCCCTCAGAAGTTTCGTTCTCACATAGTAGCAGATCCTTTCATTTCATGCCTGGGTCAACAGATCCGTGTCTAATCTGCTACAGAAACTTGAATGGCAGACAAATGTCCTCCCGCAGTTCTACCATCCACTGAATATTTTCCTCAGCACCACTGATAAATAAGGCAATAGACATTTTAGCTGCTTACACATTGTGGGTAATGACTGCTCTAATGCATATTTCAAACCAGATGCTGCTGCCTTTGGTATGATTTCTCTTTAGATGAAAATAAGCATAATTTTTAAGCTTTTCTTTGCGGCTCTCAGCGTCTTAAGAAAAGGAGGGGAAAGTCATTCCAAAGACCTGGCTTTTCTTTTTTAAATTATGTTGCTGTCAATATAACACAGCAGCAGAGATTATTACTAGATTTTCTCAAGCTCAGATGGTATTAAAGAAACGGAGTGTATTTGGATGTTTGCAACAACTGACTGTTCAGAATGATTAGCTTTGAATGTAAAAGGAATTCCCAGCCACTCCAACACTTTCCTATCCAAAAGAAGGCAATTAAACAAGTTACACCTTTTCTCAATTAATCATGATAGACAGATTAGATAAAAAAATTCTAAGCTTCTGTAAGCATAATGTACTTAAAACTCGCTTACTGCTAACTTTCAGCATGCTAATGTTAGAAGAACTAGTCTAAATGGATTAGGGATTACTAAAAAGAGATTATTCTAAACTAGAAAGGTTAAGATTTGGGGATATCACATGAAGCTGTCAACTGAAGAAATCAAATCATGAATAATATGGGATGGATTCACCTTTGCTATATTTGGGTCAACGTTATTCTCTGGGCCAATCTGCAACTACCTCAATATAAAACAGAGTTGTCCAAAGGCTGCTTTGGTTTGTGTCATATGGACATTGTTCCCAAAGGACTGTTCAACAGCTAAAAATTGCAAATTAGAGCTGCTCTTTCCCTTCCCCTCATATACCTGTGACACGCCCCTTACATCTTGGTACGGGAGCTGAGTACACTGGCTTTACTCCAGATAAAGGTCACTTTTCCATATAGACTGATGCCAGGTTATGACTTCTTTGAGCTATCTGTATCATTCTACAGAGCCAGTTTGGGGAGACAGAATCAGGCTCTATATAGTTAGGGTTTCCAGTTTTTAAATTTATGTCAATAAAACCCTACCAAAGCAACTTACAGGAAATACACTGAGGAGGGGGGAAAATGCCAACAAGACAGATGTTTTCTGGTTTTTCCAATGTTTGAGATAGTATTCTATATCCCTAGAGATCGCTATCTAGATTTTTATATCATGCTCATTACTGTGTTATCTGAGTATCTGAATCTCATTTCTATCTGTGTGGCATTCTGAAGAAACTACAGCTGTAATTGGCCTAAGAACAAAAACCACAAATCAGAAAATCATATATGTATCTAAGTTCTAAGAGCCAGATTCCAAAGCCACTCAAATTAATGCAAAGACTCCCACTAGATCAATGGAGTTTGGATCCAAGCCTTAAAACCTGGATCCACCAAATCATTTAAGCTTGTGACTAAAATATTTTAGATAGTGATTTATAGGTATGGTAGGGGTTAGAATACATGTGAAATCTCAGGTAACTTGAACTTCCAGAAAAATGAGTAAAATTCCTCTGCATCCCAAAGTTGTTTTTATTTATGCTCTGTGGAACGCATGTCTCTTGGAAAGTGAGCGAGCACACACACACACACCAATTGTAACATTTCACTTTCCTAAAGGGAAAAAAAATTGGGCCACTTTCACACCCACCCACCCACAATAAGGCCAGCATCTAGTTTAGAATACTGGTACCAAATCAAGAAATACAAGATTTTATAAGAATCAGAGGGGTAGCCATGTTAGTCTGGAATTGCAGAAGTAACAAAGAGTCCTGGGGCACCTTAAAGACTAACTAAAGTATCAAGCTTTCGTGGGCTAATACCCACTTCGTCGGATGCATCATTTTATAATGATCACCACTTTAGTTCAAAATCTCATTTTTTGTCCAATGAAGTATTCCAGGAAACCGACTGCTTTTTAGCAGGGGGTTTTATTTTTGTTTTGTAAAATCTACCAGTGACCTTCTAACATCCTTTAACAAACAAACAAAAAGAAAAACCCAAATAAATATATTTTCATAACTGTGCATCTTCGGCTCTTCTATGTATCTTAGGATATAGAAATTTGCATGCAAACAATGCAACATAATAAAATGCTTGAAAATGAGTTTTTTAAATTAGGAATTTAACAAATGAAAATTTAACCACTTGCAGATGGGAATCAAAAACAGAAGTAGGAACTGAGTAGGAATTTACTAAATGCTAACGATTTCTGCGTTTATTAGTTGTCAGCGCAGTAGGAGAAGTTAAAAATATACTCACAACTTCTAACACACATACAGGGGGATAAACTGAGGCAAGCAGAGATGAGTTCACACAGAAATCGATGGCAAAGACAGGAAAAGCCCCCAGAATTGCAACCTCCACTAGACCACATGCTTTGCTCTGTGCAAGCCAGCTCCACTCTCCTGTGGAGGTCTCATGCTGCCAGACGCTGCCTGCTCTTTCTCAACAGAAGCTGTGAGGGAAGACGACTAAGTCACAACACTGACCTTGCCGGACTGTTTTAAAATTAAACGTCTGGAAGCCTCCCGTCAGCGCAGATGAATCGATCACATCCACGCCATACTCGCTCTGGCTCCGTCTGTATAGCGTAATGCCGACAACCAGCACAGCTACAGCAATCACTGCAGCACCCAGGCCTGAGTACAAGGCAATGTCACTGGCGTTCTCTATATCTGAAAGGAGAGAATGTAGGCACCAGATTAGTGACACACACTCATATTGCCTCTCGCCCCCTCTCCCCACCAGACCGCCCATATGAGGATTGACTGATGCATTTAGGAAGGTAAAAATTAGGCTGGGCTCAGACTAGAGCTCAAGACTTCTGTTTTCCAGTGAGGAATATGCTGAGATTTCTGGATGGTGTGTAATGAGGGCATGGGGTGCCCCCCTGCCCAGCAAAGTTGCCATGCAGGGACGTTTGTTTAATCTCTTCCTCTCTTTCATACTCACCTTCATGATTATTTAACACCTGGGAAAGGTGTTAAAACAAAACAAAACAAAACAGGAGACAACTGGAACATCAGGTGTTTCCAAGAAATGGCTGGCGCTACATCTGACACTTTGTGTGACTAGCGGGTTCAGCATTTGCAGGTCCACGACTGAAGAGAATGGAGTGCAAATCGCACCTGAGTTTAGCCCCCACCATAGTAGTGTATTCCACAGGTCTGGGTGGGGTGGGGTGAATACAGTGGGGTGACAAGCATCATTCCCCATTCCAGCCTAGTGGAGATTAAGGGCTGAGTTACATTGTCTTAGTAAAGGGGAAACTCCGGGGCAATTACAGATAGGATAGGTGATGTTAGGGAACAAAATGCATCTTATAGAATCATAGAATATTAGGGTTGGAAACTCAAAGCAGGACCAGGACCAACCCCCTGCTCAAAGCAGGACCAACAACAACTCTTGTCTCTCACTGGTCTCTAGGGATGTGTAGGGTTTTGGGTTGAGTCCTCTTGCTCATCCAGGAGAGAGCAAACTTGATGAAATGATTGATGAAGTAAAGATTTCGTATTTCACCCTCTCATGTGGGCTTTACTTTACTACCTCTCAAACATACAAGAAAGTTAAGGAGTCAGCCTACAGGGTTTGGTAGCATCCTACTAAGCTGATGGAATCTGAGCCACCATCTGGAATTCCTGCAAGTACTCTCTGCCATTAAAAACAGATATGAAACCAAAACAGTGCTTATGTATGGGCAGCTTATGACCAAGTTTTTTTATGTTTTAAAACTTTGGTAGCAGGTGAGAGTAGCCCAGATGAGACCTGCAATAACAGAGCTGTCTGGGTCCAGCTATGCATGATCAGGTGGGAGTTGGGACCAAGAACCGTGAAATTAAGTTACTTGGCAAGACACTTTGTGGGCCCTTAGATAATTCCCCTTATGCTGAACTCTGCTTTAGAGAAAGAAACAGTCATGTATTTACTGTGTAAAGCTTTTACTCTCTCACAATATGGTAGCTGCATTATCAAATGCACATTGGAAGAAAGTGTATTATTTTAAACAAAGCAATCATAGCAAAAATAAATATGAATCAGAAATTCAGACCAAACTATTTCAATAACTGAGCAGTAAATAGAGAAAACATTGTGAAGCATTGTAACAGCACAGAGGAAGAATGCAGTATTGTATAGAAGGCCAGTAGATGGCCTTGCACCACTTAATTCTTAGTCTGAGGGTGTATGTAGTGCATTATCTTGTGCCGAGCTCTGCACAGGTAGGAATTTCACCCTCAAATCCTATACTGTATGTAAGAAACAGATGGCCAGACAATTTTAAGAGAAATAAGACAGTAGGATGCTGATGACGAGGGTTGAGAAATTGTGAGCAGGGACCTAATTTGTAAAAGTTGCTTTTCCTGGTTTACCACTTAGTCATGTAAACTAAATGTTGGACGCTTAACTTGCCAGGAACGCACAAGAGCTATTTTGCCAAATGTACAAGTGGAATACTTACAGGAGCTGAACAATAGGACCAACCAGCAGCAAAAAAATAAAATAAAACAAAAAAATATATAAAATAAAAAATAAATGAAATTAAGATACACGCTGCTTTAAGTAGGCTCTTGGTTACTGAGCTGTCCTCTATAGAATCCAAGCCAAGTACTCTGATATATAAAATAAACTCTGCTTACAGAATTTCCATTTACCTTAAACCAGTTCTCCTTGGATTGCATTACTTAGTAAAGAGACAGAGATTCTCAGGGTTAATCGGAGTGGCTGTCAGGCTCTTCCCTGGAAAAAAAAGCCTTATATTTACAGTAGCCACTCCAGAAACTGTGGTGGAAAATCTCCAACACGTACATACTCGTGTACCTGAGCTTAAAGGAGATATACTCTTAAAGATTTAAAGCTTGTGGTCCAGGAACATCTGTGAAGGGATTTCCCCTTCTCTGGGTGACTAACAGTTTCTGGGATTTTCAACATCCAGTTCCACAAGGAATACTGTAGATGCAAAGTGATGTATTGAGGAAACTTAAACACTATACCACAAATGCAAAAAAAAAATAAAAAAAATCAAGGTCTTTGTAGAGTTAAATGTCCTGACATAATCATTCACGTATTACATTTCTATCAGACACCACTTCTGTTTTGAAAAGTGCTGGCTCACTATAAAAGCAATTTTCCCACTCTTGGTATTGACACCTCCTCACCAATTATTGGCCATGGACCACATCCACCTTGACTGAATTGACATTTAACGTTGGTTCTCCACTTGTAAGGTAACTTCCTTCTCTTCATGTGCCAATATATATTTATGCTTGTATTTGTAATTTCCACTGAAGAAGTGAGGTTTTTACCCATGGAAGCTTATGCCGAAATAAATCTGTTATTAAAGTGCCACCAAAATCCCCGCTGTGTTTGTGGATACAAACTAACATGGCTAGCCCTCTGATACTTGGCACCTTTGTTTGACTTTCATAACTTAATGCCTCTTGCACAAAACATAATTTTCTTTTGCGTCAGAGTATCCACATGCAAAGAAGGCAGATTGTGGTGGCAGGGGAGACATAGGTTAGGATATAATGTTGAAGATATATGGAGTACAATCAGCCATTCATGAAGGTAACCTTCAACAGTCTGACTTGTAGATCATCATTTCTAGCTAATTAAAATGCCTCTGCAGCACGAGTTTGTGGAGGGTAGGTTTTTTGGTACCTAGTTTCTATTGGGATAGGGCTCGGGGCAGTATCTTCTTGACTGAGGTTCTTCTGTTCTGGAGGGAGTTCTTCCAGGAAGGGAGTTCCACCAAAGCCCATTGCTGGTTGCTGTGAGGGGAACAGAGTCTCTCTTCTGAGTTGAATTCAGAGTTCTAGCTCCTGGAGAGGGCCAGGACACACTGAAGTGAGTGACTTTGGGTAGGGTTCATTCTCTAGTTCTTTGCCAAAGCCCTTGGAGTTTAGTGTCTCTCTGCTTGTACCGATCTTTGACGCTGATCATGCCTCTCTCATTAAGCATTAGATTGAATTTTTCAGTGCTGCTTCAAAATTGGCTATGGTGATGGTGTAAGAATCTGAGTTTACCAATCAGAGCAACTTCAGGGTACAATCTGATCATGTTTAGCTTGTGCTGTCAATAGTTTAACAATGAGCCACAAATGGGACTTTTTAAAAAGAACATTTAGTAAGAAGAGATGGTCAAATTATTCTTGTCTACAATTTCTTTATTTTGTGTGGGTGGGTATTAAAATAAGAACTAGATCTTTTTATGCAGAAAAATCAGTTTAGTTGAAAAGCCATTTTTATATGTAAAATTTTTGTGGGGGGAAATATTCCTTTTCCAAGTAGATCTATTAGAAATAAAGCTCACGTGTTACTGTATAAGTCATTAGAGCTGGCTGAAGAAGTATGTATTTTTCATATTTAGCTGGTGGCAAAGGGGAAAAAGGAATATTTCAGGAGGTCCTGGGTTCTTTCAAAAATGAAGAAAAATATTTCTGGAAATACATCTCCAGATTATTAGCAGTCTTTGGTCAGCTTCTTCCCTGAGTAATATTTTACTGATGCAGATGGAAAAGATCTCTATGACTAAGAATAGATCAGCTATAGAGATGCTTAAGAACAGATGTGGAAAGGAATATGAAATGATGCAAAACAAGGATGACTTTAGTCATCCTCAAGGTCATGATGTTTCTTAACGGATTTTGTATTTTACAAAGAAAATAATCATTAATCTTAATCTGAGATCCCAATTCAACCATCTTGTTGCAGAGGCTGTAACATAGTTTAAAAACAAAACAAATCACTGAACTGACATCTGACTTTTTTTCTTGAAACTTTTTTTTTAAAAAAAAAAAATTGCGTGAAATCAAACCCAAGCCCACGTAAGGGTTAAAAATACCTGGAAACAATTTTATAATGAGCATATTGTATCTTTATGACTTTTGATTCTTTTATTTCTACTAAATTTTTCCTTCCACACAAACAGAAATTGTTGCTCTCATTATGTTAGGAGGTTGACTGGCTTTCTTCCCTAGCATGACTGGAGAAGTTAGCATTTGTTGGCAGTTGTCATAAAGAACAGGAAATGGAGAGAAGATTTAAACCTGCTATTCAACAGTCAATATTTCCAAACCACCACTGTAATTATGGCATATTTTCTTAGGCAACTACCCATTTTGACCCACAATGTGCCCAAACTTTTGCCATAACTACAATTAAAATGTTTCAAATTCTGCTCACGTCAATTTTTGGAAAATTTGGGATGCTACAAAATTTACAATGGACTTTTGAGCCCATTTTATTATGAATTATGTTAATGCCAAGAGGCTCCAGTCATTATCAGCACCCTCACTCCCTCCCCAGTATGGTAGGTGACATACATAAACAGAGAAAGTGACATTTCCTGCCCCAAAAATCTGACGATCCAAACTGACAAGATCAACAAAGAAGGTATCATTATCCAATTTTTACAGATGGGGAACAGAGAGATCATGTGATTTGCCCAATATCACACAGTGGTAGAACCTGGAATTGAACCCAGATCCCCTGAGACCCTGCCATTAACCGCAAAAGTTACTTTCTTTCCTCAGTTTCAATCTCTATACCAGGATACAAGAAAGGAAGTCTACAAATTAACTACATTTCACTTTCTTCTCACTTATGTGTCCCCAAGCAATCTTTGTTGTTAGATAATTAACTCTGTTACTCTATTCCTGAATTAATTTTTGTGGATAATTGGTACGTCGAGTAAGCCAGGAGATGTGTTGTTTATTATGAAACATCCTGGAGTGGTGTATATCCAGGGAGTAGACGTAATCAGTTAATAAATATATGAGCTCCCACCTCTATATTCCCATCCTTTTGAGAGCTACATTAATCTATTCAGTAGTTGTCTTAAACATATAACTTTAAAAAACAAGTATCCCTTTTTGTACAGGAAAAAAGGTGAAAAGTCTTAATTTGTTCCCTTCTCTTTTAAAATTGGTTAAATTTTGATCTAAAACATGCATATGCCTGCTTATAATAAAAATCCGCTGTTGAAAGAAGTGTAGCATAGAGGTAGCAATAGATGTATAGCACAAGAGTTCAGAAGTTATTCTTCATTGTCAAAACAGGATATGTAAAACTGAGAATGTTTTAAAGAGCTGTCACATTTTAAACATTGTTGGGGTAAAAATCATTAAGAAAATCCCTCCGCTATGTTACTAATAGTAATTTATAATTCTTAATTCTTACATTATTCAAACAAATTTACTTCATTTACATTCTCATTTTCACTCATTTTAGAGAATAAAATAGATCAGTCAGTTTCATTTTTGGTTTCAGCACAAGACTGCCATGTTTGGATTACGAGTGGTGAGGAGAATATTCAAATACTGATTTAAAAGATTTGGAAAAAAAAAACCCTAACAGCATTAGAAAAACAAAAACAATTTAAGTTAATGAAAAATATATATTTTAAAAACACAACTGGGACCTAAATTTGATGGTTCTCTTCTTGGTATAAGGTTTTTTGCCCCCCACTAGGATTCCTTATTTTTAATAAGATATTTGATGGGGTTTTCTTTTGTTTTTTTTAGAGGTGATCTGAAAGTGGTAGTCGGGTATTCACAACTATTTCTTAGTCAGGGATCAAAAGACATAACAGCAACACTACAAACAGTTAAGAATCATGAAAAAAAAAAGAATTCAGTAAGTATGACAATTTAAACAAGCAAAACGGTACTAATTTTGTTCCAAGAGACAATGCTGCTTATAAAAAGAAGTGTTTATTCTTTCATTTCTATTCAGAGCTCTAGTATTTGTTTCCAAACAACAAATGAAAATGAAATAAAAAAAAGCCACTTTAATCTCTTTTTCCATTCTCGCCTTTTATGCAGAATTTCTTTCCCTTGGGAGAATGGAGATTCAAGAAAAGGAACTGTGGAATTTTTTTTTTCTTTGGTACTTTGTGTTTTTTTCCAGATGAGATTCAACTGAAAACAACAATTGAAGTCAACCAATTATTATTTAATGAACTGCATCCTCGTGACCCAGAGGAGGCAGTGACTTTCTTAAAGCAATACATTTCTATGATTTTGTTCCAGGGTACATGTTTGTGGTAATCATACCTAATATTTCACTCCATCTCCTGACACTGTTACACAACATTTATTGAAAGCATATTTGATGGTAATGAAGTTTCTATTAACTATGATTAAGTTTCATAAAGCACCTGAAGATAATTTAAGATGTGCAGGAGCAGAAAATGAAACATTTAGTTTAGTACATTAGGAAATGTAATTGATTAAATTATCTCATTTACAATAAGTGCTTTCCATGAGCCATGGAGAGCACACATTTTCTCCAGTTTGTCATTACAGTTTGTTAGGAGATATCAAAGATTTCTCTAGCTTTTATTCTCCCTCTCCCTTCACTTTGCTCTCTTTTTTGTATCCTCTAGCCTCTGGAAATCTGTCTCTCCATACAATCATTCTTTGCACACGTGAAAGTCTTAACAGATATGAAACAAGCAAAGCCAAGAACCACGGATAAGGCTATTTAGTAGAACAGGTTGTATCTTAATTATCTTCATAATTGATTGATTTCGCATCAGTGATGATTCATGTAGTCTTAAACTAAGCCCTTGTTTTCACTGAACAGCAACAAGCTGTATTTCTATAATGTACTTCTAGCCTCACAGCTTAAAGAAACACTATTTAATTCCCTTAGGAATGCACTAAAATGGACTCCATTAAGGTTTTATTTTTAATAAATCAGAAATTAAAGCAGTTTGATGGATTCTCTTTTAGAATACAATAATTAAGTAGGAGGTGCATAGATACAAATGCAACGGTTGCTCAAGATAAGTTACAAAATAGATCAACAGTACAGGGCAGAACGGGGATGGTCCCATTAAAACACAGTTAGAAGGGCATGAAAATACAAGCCAACCATGGAATGTTTTACAGTTTGCTTTTGATTTTGAATATCCATAGAAATATTTCATAATTGGAAAAGCACAGGGGAAATGCTCTTTCTCAAGGACTCTGCACAACCCAAGAAATAAAACATAATAAGGATAGTTATGTAGGACACCAACAGAACTCCAATGTGTTACAAGATGAGAAACTGAAGGCCATTTTCCTTTAGCCTAGCAAGATACTCTGAACTGTGTTTACTTAAAGGGAAGCTCAGTAAACACAGTCCCTGAAAATTAACAGTTAATTTGACATCTAAAGTCTACAGTATGTATTCCTAAGAATATATACCTTGGGCTAGGATTTCCAAAGGATTGCCAAATCGTTAGAATGCCAAACCTCAGTGAATTTTAAATGGGATTTAAGTGCCTAATTCACGTAGGCTCCTTATTAAATGTGTCCTTTATGAGTAGAAGTTTCAAATGAATAATATGCACTTATAGGGAATCTTTCACCAGAAGAATTCAAAGAAATTTTCACACATTCAGACTCAGAACTAGCACTACTCAGAAAATAGATTTTCCCCCACAACATAGTTAGGTCAAAAATATAATCAAAATGTCTTCACTGAAATTCTGGACATTTACGGGTGTTTCTGTAAAAAGGGAAAGCTGAGAACTCAAAAATTTCAGCTGGTTGGACAAAAACTTTTGTTTATATAGAAATATTTCATCTGGTCCTGTTTGAACCATAAAACCACAACAGACCTCAAGAGACCAATTCTAAGATAAGCATTATTGCAGAAAGGGCCCACAATTTGATTCATAACTGGTGAAGAATAGTCACTTTTTATATTTAATCTAAAATCTATGATTATTAAGAAGATGCTTTTGTTAATCCATTTGCCTTTCATACAACTTTTATTTAGCTCCTAAACAAATGAAGCAGAATGAAAGAGAAAATGAAAAAAAAATATTTACAAGACAAAAAAACAACTTACTTTGGGGTTTTATTTCATGAAGAGGTTTTTTATCTAAAAGAGAGAGAGAGAGAGACAAAGTTGCACTTAATAAATTTACATGGAGTATCTATTTCCCATATCACTTTCTGTCTTGCTCTATAAATGAAATATTTTCTACTTGTTTGCTGACAATATGAATGTTTTATGTTCTCCATATATTTTCCTTCATCACGCAAAATAAATGTCTTCTGAGGTATTTCTTTCCAGTCATTTGTGGTTTTAGCTTCTTTGTTATCTTTCTTGGTTATTTACACACACACACACACACACACACACACACACACACTGCACTACTCTTAACTAACCCCTGGCAAACTCAGATAAAGTTAGTCAAGAATCATCTGTATTTCTCAATGTAATGATGATGTAATGAAATAACAATTCAAAGGAAAGTGGATTAGTTATTAAATATTTGTTTAGTACATACATGGTTAATATTCATTCTTATCTGACTATATATGCAGCACACACAAATACAAGCACATGTGTGTGTACAAGTATATATTATGCTAGTCATTCACACAATACATTAATTATTAATTTCCTTACAGATTTTAGAAATTATTGGGTTTATTTCCTCATTATATTAAGAAAGATACTGGTCTCTCTCTCTCTCTCCCTCTCTCACACACACAACAAGCATTGCACTTTAGGGCCCACTCCTATAACTCTTAACTCAAATGAGTATCTCATAGAATTAGAGAGATAATTTGCATGAGTGACTTTCATTAAAGTATTTTTTATAATCAGTACATAACTAAATTGTGCAACTCATGGCTGCAATATATAACTGAGGCCAAGGGCTTAGTGAGATTTTAAAAAGAAATACATGGTTAGGATGAAATAATAGAGGTATGCGTATGAATCTATTTCTAACTTCCTGGCATTGGGAATACTTTCTCAATAAGTGAGCTATTCCATAATTTTCCATTATAGGGTTTCTTCCTCTGAAGCAACTGGTATTAGCCATTGTCAGAGTCAAGTTAACAGTCTAGATGTACCATTGGAATGCATGACAAAGAAAGGAAATTGGTTATGAGGTGGCTTCTGTTATTTTTATTGAAAATAAAAAGGATCAATACTACAGTGGTTAAATAAAACTAGTAAGAGAAGTCCACCATTATTCATTTTGAAAGTCTCAGTTTTATGCCCTGTAATTAAATCTACAGTAGATCAGAACAGAAATGAAATCAGTTTAGTGTTCTCCTCCTGCTAATTGGCAGAACCAGAAGCCATTGGGCCAAATTCAGCATGGCTGGCTGAGTTACAAAAATACAGAATGGTTTGGTGTTATGATGCATAGGCAAAGGATGCCTGTAGTGCACCTGTTTGTACCCTGGAAAACCTTTGTGGGCACTGGGGAAAAAACGATGTTTTTTTTTTAAAGATAAAACATGCAACTTTAAAGCAAATGGATAAAAATAAAACACACATACACACGCACACACACAATCAATCCTTCTCTTTGGATTCTACATAGAAACCCACCAAGGAAACTATACGAAAGAGAATAATAGTATGGAATGACCACTGAAATAAGCAACATATGCACAAGAAACTTAGGACTGGCTCTAACCAAAGCGATCTGTCATTTTTGCTTTCACAAGTCAATCTCTGTTTTTCACAACCTTGGTGATGCCATGGCAACCTTTTCTAATTAAAACACGTGTGTGTGTGTGTATGTAAGTAAAAAAAAAAAAAAACCCACAAAACTCAACCTTCATTCTATTCATGAGGGGAAGGCAACCTGCTATCTAATTTTTAGAGACAGAGAAAATGGATTAGTGCATAGCTTCTGCACTTGTAATACCAACCAGGCATTACCCATCATGTTGTATTTTTACTTTACAAAGAAATGGTGTCCTTTTAGGCAAGAAGATTAGGTGTAAATGGAGAAATGAACCTTCATTTAGTTGGCATATATTTCACTGATTTCCTGCTGATAGTCTGAACGCTTGTTTTAGAGTCACATCCTTATTGCTGGACCTCACTGGAAATTTTTGTACCACTGACAATTAACAATTTTTGAAATATAACTGTTCTGGTCTCTCCTAACTACTCTACGAAGTTCTTCACCATAAACTCCTCCTCGTGATCTAGCATGTATGAATTGGCATTGACATATGTCTTCATGACAGACAGCAGATGAAATTTTTGCACTTTGGCTATGATTGACCGGTCTGTAAACACAGCCAAAACACACTCACATTGTATGGTATATTAGCACGCACACTATGGGGCAACTTGATATGGGTACTTGATGAGATTCCTAGCACTAAATATTTAAAAAGAGATGGGACCAAAAATGTATGGGTGTAGTAAACTGAAGAATTCTCTGCTATTGAAGTCAAACAGAATAGATGACCAAGGAATTATTTTCCAACATTGTCTTCTATAACACTTATTTATGCAAACACTTAACACAAGGTAATTTTAACTTTCCAGATGGTTGAAATGGTTAAACACAATCTGCAATTTATGTGAATTTGGAAAACAGAAAAAATATTGTATTGCTGAAGACAGGTTGATCAATCATTTGCCAAACATACTCTAGACTCCACCAAAGATAGAAGGTGTATAATAAAATGACACAAAAAATTAGGACTTGCTAAGTTCATATGCACTTATATTTAGAATTCCTATTAATAGGCCAGCCTTGCTCATTCTGCACTGCCTTTTCAGTCATCAACATTCATACTAGTTAGCATTGTGTAAACCTAGCATTGTGCTCCTAACAGAAAGAGGAAAATGAATTCTGCAGTAACACATTTACGTCAAGAGCCAAAATGAGTTTAGTTTGCTAAGTGTCAAGGGAATTTGAGGGAAAGGTTAGTTTTGTTCCCCATCTTTAGCATCTACGTTTCTATTAGGCCATCTCCCTGTAGGATGACCAGATATCCTGATTTTATAGGGACAGCCCCGATTTTGGGTTTTTTTCCCTTATGTAGGCTCCTATTACCCCCCACTCCCATCCCAATTGTTCACACTTTCTATCTGGTCACCCTAGCTCCCTGCCAATTCAGCATGGCTTTCCATAGCATAATGTCCAGCCTCGTTTCAAACAACACAAGCAATCTTCCAAACTTCCCCTGGGAGACATTTTCTAGTGGTGAGTTGGAACAGTGGAATACTTGCCTACTAATTCAGCCCCATTTTAACCCTACCAGTTTACTGTAATCATTCAGTCTTCCTCCAGGGATTTTAGACCCCTTAAATATGTAATATTTAGACTTGCTTCTCTTACTTATTTTAAATGTCAGCTGTGTAAGCAACAAGTATAGACATCTTCAAAAAACCATATTCACCACTGTTTGTCCGAAGTTTGTGTGCTACCATGGTTTGGATTCATTTTTTGGAGGAAAGGTCCTTAGTCTGCTATTTTATTCCTTGTTCTGCCTCAAAGATTTCATTTCCTGAAGAACCATTGTTTCAGCTGAGAAATGAACTCTAATGAAATCTACCTAAAGCCAACTGAGAATCAGACCAGGCTGGGAAGGAAGGATGTATGTAAGGATTGAAAGATGCTTCCTCTATATCAGTCCTAGCATCTGCTGTCTGGGACTGATCCAAGAACCTGCAAGTTGACACCCAAGTGGTCACTGAAATTTTTATTTAATGAATGAAATTTTGAAAATTCTTTCTAAGGATTAGAACTTTTCCTACATGGAAAGAACTGCTGAGGTTCATAGACTATCTGCTACTTAGGGTTTCCAATCCTGCCTTTGTAAGAGTCCATACTTGTTAAGCACAGAAATGTTTCATTTCTATTTTTGCCTTATGAAAAGAACAAAGTTAACAAGTTGTCCCTGAGATAAATAACCTCCAAGAGATTAGTTTTCTGAAGCACGGCACTGAATTTCCTTCACAGTTCCCTGTGGGATGTAAAGCAGAGCTGGAAAGGCACATATTGGAACACGAAGGAAAATAAAAACCAGACGGAATAATTGCATCAATTCCTATTAGCTAAGAAAGCAATTATGGCCCTAAAAATAATTTGACATAACTATATACATACAGCATGACCCATAAAGGAGTAATATCACACTCCAAGATGAAAGAAACAAGAGACACTTAATATTTCAGTCTAATTGAACTAACACATATGGAGATTCAAGTTTTGGAGCAAACACATGTTCCCCACCACCTGCCATCCCATCAAAACCAGGAGAGCAATCTATTTAAAAAATGAAAAACATAATGGGCCTGAGCAGATCTCAGCTCCACTAGTATGAACCTGGAGCAAATCCTTGTAAATCAGTGGACTTCAGTCTCCTTTCTCTTACAGCAGCTTGGGATCATCAACTTTCAATACAGTTACTCCTTATATAGAATGATAATACCGAGAACAGACTTGACACCAGATTGTGCTATCTTATATACACCACCTAGGGACCTGTTTCTGACCCCAATGTTGGGTGAGAAATCACTAGTGTGTGCAACAAAAAGAAATCTGCAATTACAGTTTCCTCAGCTCATTGTCTCCTTGCAAAAGGAGTAGAAACCATAATCTATACAATGAGAGATTTGCAACCAACTATAGATTTTTTTTTCAGGTTAGCCATTATTCAGTGCCAGCTAAGAGTTTAATTCTGATCATTTAAATAATATCACTTTGATGTCAATACATGTGTTCCTAATAATCTACTTTAAACTCCTTTTAATTTCAGTAATTTAGTCTTTTTCACAATTCGTCCCATTTATCCTTTTTCAAATAACTAGTTCATTTTCACTGTCCAAGCTGCACCAAACAGTATGTTAAATTTAATTTATTTATGCTCATTCAAATACATGAAATAGAAACAATTGTTATTGTGACTTGCTCCCAACAATGATTTAACAACACCTCCCCACAAGCATATAAACAAAGAAATCTTCAACTCATTCAGATATTTTAAAATTATAACAAAATTACTCACATAAAGTTTTTAACCTTATTCTCCCATCATCGCCCAATTTTTTTTCTTTTTAAAATAAAGCTTGCCTTTAGATCCTAAATTATTTCACAATATCCCTTTAAGGTGTCTCATTCAAATTCTTTGCGTATACTATTTTACAGACATTGTAACTCACAGAATCATAGATCCATGAGGTTAGAAGGGACAGCAAGGATCATCTAGTCAAATCCTCTGCCAAGGTGCAGGATTTGTTGTCTCTAAACCATCCAAGGCAGACGGCTATCTGGCTCTTTTTGAAAACTTCCAGTGAAGGAGATTTTACTACTTCCCTAGGCAGTTTGTTCCTTTATCCTAGTGTTCTTACAGTTATGAAGTTTTTCCTGAGATTTAATCTCAATCGGCTATACTGTAGTTTCAACTCATTGCACCTCTGGTCCTGCCTCCTTTTTTATGGCAGCCTTTCAAATATATGAAAACCACTATCATGTCCCCCCATAATTTTCTTTTTTCAAAACTAAACATACCCTGTTACTTCAGCCAGTGACAAAATTGGACACGGTAGTCCAATTGAGGCCTAGCCAGTGTCAAGTAGAGTGCTACTATCACTTCCCATGGCTTGCAGGATACACTTCTGCTAATGCACCCCAATATTACATTTGCTTTTTTATTTTATTTTATTTTTTTTTGGCAACAGTGTCTCACTGTTTTCTCATGCAAAGTCCACTTTGCAAAAATCCATTCTACTTCACAGGCAGAACATTTTTGCTATGCTACAAATGGTTTCTTCCTAGGCCTACTCTATTTAGTTAATTACTGGATAGAAGAGTTTGTGTTGTTTTCAAGTAAAAGAATTATACTAAAAAATGGAGTGTATAGAGTCATTGTCTCTTTAAATGTTAAGCCGCATGGAAGTACTAGAATTCTGTGGGAAAAGGCAAGATAGCCTGAAAATAATTGTACTTAAGTAAAGTTTGGCAATGCATTTTTTCCTGTTTACTGTGACGCAATCAGCCAGATGAGGTAGACATTCAAAAATTATTATTTGTACTGCAGCAGCATCAATGGGCCCCAGTCAAGGACCATGATCCAATCATGCTAGGCACTCTACAAACACAGATCAGGAGGATGGTCCCTGCCCCAGAGAATTTACAAATCAAGTAAAGTTAACTAACCAAAATGCACTAAATAAACCAAGGCATTACTGGGGGGGGGGGGGGGCCCAAACGTTGTTGTTGTGTCACAGCTATTTGGCAGCCCATGTGAAAGGAGCTGCTGGCTTTCTTTCCAGTTTTTCGTTAGATAAATGTCAATGTCATAAAACCACCATCAGTGACATTAACTGATCCTCTTGCCTGCAGACTGAATTGGCCTGGAATATGAACTTTCTTTATCCCTAAGAACTAGTGTTCCTTCTGGTAGGCACTGGGGGCACGTTAACAGGGAAGTAGAGTGAAAAAAGCAAAACCAGATAAAGCTGTACCATATCCATTCTGTGGAGAAACAGAGGACTTGTGTCTCGCCCAGGGTTGTCAATATGACACCTTTCACTTAAATTTAATAAGAGAAAAAGTAAATACAGTGCTGTGCTGCACTGTACCTGCATTTGTAATCAGCGGACTTATTTGTGTCTTGGAGCATAAGTCACTTTAAACTAATCTTATTATGATGTATGTGTTTCCTGACAAGGAAGATGGATTGGCAACAGGTTCTTTACGTTCTGAAGTTTCTTTGCTTTCAATCACAATTGTGAAATTTCCTCAACTCCGATCTCTGCAAAACCAAAGGTACTAATCTCTTCTAAAGGAAATCTGCTTTATCTTCAGAACCCAAAGCTACTGTGTTTGTAGCTGCTGGAACAAGTGGAAATAGTCAGACTCTCTTTTCTAGGAGATTAGGTAAAATGCACCATTCAGAACTCCCACATCCCAGAAACCTTCTGTTTCTGTCAATGGCACTTACAATCAAGCTCTTCTCTAAAGGCACAGTCCATACAGATTCCAGTCTGAATGCCATATTACAGGGTGCAGCAGCAAATGCATGTATTACAGCTAAAGGTAGGTCATTAAGAGAAACTGGACTTACAGAGCATGTTTTCAGTCTATTAACTGAGATACCTAAGTGTGTGAGATTCACTCTGCAGAATCTTACACTTTTGTTTTTTGATATGGAAAATATTCCCACTTGAAGTGTGTCTGGTTTTCAGCGGTTATTCCTATATTTGAGGACTGGGACAGTACCGAGGCTAAGCAGCAAGCCCAATTTTACTGGGTGTATCACTGCCAGGTCCAGCAATAGAATTCAAATACAATATGAGACAGATTCCCCCTCCTCTAACTACAGAAATGTGCCTGAGGAGAGTCTCCTGTAGCTGAAATCACTGCTTCTACACAAAGCTCCACCCAGCTTCACCAGTGCACTTTTTGAAGACATGCTTTTTTAAAACTCCGGGAGTCAATATCAAGTATCAGGTGTCATCCTCAGGAGACACTTGGCTGGCATAGCACTACGTTTCTGTGTTCCCGCAACATCTAAGAGGCACTTGCACCAATATTAAAGTGATAATTCACTGCAGACAGTCATATGATAGGGTTCATCATAATAAAATTGCTTCTGGCAGGGACATTCAGAGACAAGGCTACCAATTGCAGCTAGATGGACTGCTCAGAAAGAACTGGAATGCCTAAGAAAAGGGAAATTAACCCTTTGGAAATGGTTGGAAAAGCCGCACAACAGAGGCCTGTCAGATACCATACACTATTAATGATACAACAATACTCAGATACCCCAGTCAGGATCTATGACCCATTGTGCTTGGCTCTGTACAAAGCACAGGGAGATTTTATCCTTGCCCAGAGATCATGAAACTACCACACAATAAATACAGGTACATTTATCAAGCAATGGTATTTGTGATATGCTCTTTGGACAATTTTAACCTCCCCTCAGGCAATGATCTCCTTTCCATACTGCCATGACACCTCTAGGAGACATCCCTGTCCCTTCATCTTTAATGTATAAGTATGGGACACTTTAGGCAAGGCACTGGTATTACAGTGCACAGAGTAAGTGCAGGGAATTATCATATGCAGCTTCCTGAAGTGAGAGTGGTTCCATTTATCCTTCTAGTAAAACTTCAGTAAAATCAACAGCCTTTAGGGACACTTTCGGTGAGAAACATTCAGATACTACTGATGAGGGCCACCGAATAGCTAGTAGGCCACCTGCAGGAGTGCCATCAACACGGATATGTACTGCAGTGCACAGCTACATCCTTGTATGCCACTTTCAGCACATACTTCTGATACGTCACACCATGGTAACAGCTTGTGATTGATTTTCAATGGATATACTAATATGCATATTGTAGAAATACACAGGAAGGCATGCGGGATGTAGCAAGCCTCTGTGGGGAAGGACATTCATCTCATGCACAGCAGGACGAAAGAACAATGAGTATCTTACATTCATCATGGGTTCATCCTCAAAAGCTGAATGAATTCTGTATCCTACAGATTCTCACTAACTATGCTGCTTATGCCCAGGAAAACAAATACATTTTACATCCTGCCTACGCCCTCTTAACCAATTAATGGTTGTTAACTTAATGTCTCAGAAGCTGGAAGAACTGTGCTGTAACACTGAAAATCTCAGCTAATGAATGAGAGAGAATATGACTTACGGGTTTTTTGTTTGTTTATTTGTTTGTTTTTAAAGCCAGTCCTGGGATCTTTAAAGTCTAAGGGGTGTAGGTGTTGAAATACAAACTCTTCTGACAATCCTAGCTTAGATCATTTTATATCTTAAGCTTCACTATCTACAAAGATTACTAATGACCACAGAATAAAAGATAATCAATTCTCATGCTGGAAAACGAGATGTTTCCCAGATGGGGTCCACAAAAGTACCTCGTTCTTCCCATCAAATGTACACCTTTGTGCAACTGGTTAGGCACTATATATATTTTTTCTTTAATTCTTCCTTTGAATTTCTGGAGGAAAGACACCAGTAGAAACCACCATATTGGATCAGAGTATTGCTCTCTCATTCAGCTAGCAGACACTGGGTCTATGTAGAGAAGATGCCCTACTAGTAAGAGGCATTTTAGACATGGCAGTGCAAGCTTCCCCTTCTCACCATCAAGACTTCAGGCTGAACGCCACATCCAAACAGTGGTGTAAATGTCATTGAATTCAACAGATCTGCACGAGGGAGGGACTTGGCTGCTGGGTGACGAAGCAACACTGCAAACTTAGAGCAGTCTGCAAGTGTTCAAAGCCATAGGTAGGCACAACTGCCAGTGCCAGTTCTGTGCAAGGCACGCTGACCTACAGGGAGTGGACGTACATGGAAGAAGTTACCTTTACCACCCCATAAAACTGCAGTAAGCAACTTATAAACTATAGTGAATAAAAAGTGAGTTCAAATACCAAGTGACTAACACAGATGTCAGGAGCCCTTTAATTAAAAAAAAACAACAAAAAAACAAAGAGATTCATAGTTCTCAAAACGCTCTACATAAGGAGGGTCATTATCCCCACTTTACAGATGGATTACCCAGCAAGTCAGCGGCAGAACTAGGAATAGAACACAGGTCTCCCAGTCCAGTGCTTTATCCACTATAGCACACTGCCACACTAGCTGGATTAGATTGGAAACCTGAACTCTCCACCTGTCTTGCTATGACTAAGGAGGGAGGGGAAGACACTTCCATGGAAACAGAAACAAAGGAAACCGTTTAAAAATAAAACAAATTTGGGGTTTTTTTTCAATTCACTTATTTCAGTCCTAGAGTCCCTGATTGTTCCCAAAGCTGCCATTTTATTGCTATTACCAGATGAGGTGACAATATTGCTTCATGGATATGGAACTGAATGTAACAGAGGAATAAATGTGTTAATTTCTCATTTATTTCAAGCATATGCAGCTGTCCTGGGTGCTCTGCACCTCTAGGCTGATATTTCAGCTGCAGCACTGATTCTTCTTGGATCCTTAGTTGTTATCGTGGCAATCATAATGTGCAAACTGCTTCTCAAATATTCAGAAAGCATCAGGATCTTGTTGCAAGTTCACAGTTAACATGCAGGCCTAAATTAGCCTTTAGTTACATCTATAAAATCTTACCGGGTTGCAAGGGTGCAAATGAGAATTGAATCTGACCCAAAGTATCCAGGACACCAACAAGCCACGTACTTCGCCCATTTAATCCATGAGAAGTTGGAAAGCTAAAGGATGTGTTCCAGTACTGTGAGATACATTTCTATTGCGTGACTCATTTACACATATGAAGAATTTTTACATGGCTCACCAGAATCATCTGGTACTGTATAGATGAAGTGAGCCTGGCATGTACAGGTTACACTTCCTAAATCCTGATAAATTATTCACTTTGGGCCTAACCCAGAGGCCCTTGAAGACAGAGTGAACCTTATAATTGACTTCAGGGGGCTTTGCCTCAGGCCATAACAAAGAGCCAAGAATCAAGTGAATTTCAAATTGGCAGATACACAACTCCTTGAAAATGTATTCCAATGTCTGTAAGGATTTCAGTCACGAGCTTCCTATGGATTTGAATGTGACTTATGGTGTTGCATTCTAGAGCCCCACAATCCGGCATCTCTTTCAGAAGGACATACTTTCAGATAGCTGTTAATGCAAGGGGTCACTGTAACATCACCTACCTTGGATGCAAAGCCCTTCTGTGCAATTCTCCGATTCTTGACTGAAGCCCTCACAGAATTTTCCTCCATTTCTTGGAGGTGGAGCTGTACATTCTCGAATTCTCAGATGCTCACATTCCGGGCTACAGACTGACCATTCACTCCACTCCTCCCAGCTACCATCCACTAAACAGGAAGAAAAATACATATGATCATACATATGCTGAAATAAACTGGTTAGTCTCTAAGGTGCTACAAAGTCTTCCTTGTTTTATTTACGGATACAGAGTAACACGGCTGCTAATCTTAAACATATGATCAGTATGTGTTACCTGACCAACTGGTATGATCAGACTGTATTGAACTCCATCTGCTCCCCTGATTATTCAGATGTGTTCAAGGTTACTTTTAAAGAAACTTAAGTCCCCTACTCAGGGAGACATAGCAACTGGAATGCACAATATCAAACTCAAGAGATGTGTGTACAGAAGATGAGTTTTATTTCTGGATAAGACCTATATAATACCGATTTTAAAGATGCAGGCCATGTCCGATGACATGTATCTAGAACCTATTATCCAGAAAGATCATAAAGATCTTTACGATTCTAATGATCTTTTCTCCCATATTATACACACAGATATCCACCACTGAAACACAGCCACATCTGGAGTGGAACACACCATCTTTCTAAGGCTATGTCTACACCAGCACTTCTCTCAGTAAAACTTACGTTGCTCAGGGGTGGGAAAAAAACACCCCCTTACCGACATAAGTTATACCGACAGACGTATCGGTGTGGATAGCACTATAATGGTGGGAGACGCTCTCTCGCTGAGGTAGCTACCACCATTCATCAACTGTGGTTTAATTATGCTGACAGGAGAGTTCTCGCCCATCAGCATAGACTGGCTAAATGGGAGATAGTACAGCTGTGGTGCTGTTAGGTCTCCAGTGTAGATATAGGTATTGTTACTGTGCTCTATTTAGGCTAACAGTTTAGGTCAGGAAGTAAAGACCATCATCTGCAGCCAATAAAAACCTGCAAGAGGGAATCTGATAGATATTTCTTCATAATGCAGCTAACAGCTCCTAGTGTTCATCCAAAATTCAGGTCCCAGGAGGCCAGTGTGTGGAGCCTTCACAGAACTTTAGAGCAGGAACAGTGTTGACACTGACCAAAAGAGCAAAGATGACTATGGTGGCCTCTCTCTAAAGCCCTGAATGAGATCTAGGATCAGTATGTTTCTGACTTATCTGTCGTTCTCTCCGTCCCCACTCACACCTTAAAAGCATTCCACAGTGCCCTGTCTACACTTCTCACACACAAGTCAGGTGAACACAGGCATTTAAGATTCTTTTAAATCCCAAATCCGTAAGTACTGGGTCCAAAGCCCATAAAAGTTAATGGAGAGACCAGGGCTGGCTTCAGGCACCAGACAAGAAAGCACGTGCTTGTGGCAGCACATTCTAAGGGGCAGCATTTCGGCCATTCTCTGGGCAGCACAATCCAGCCACCCTCCTTTTTTTTGCTTTGGCAGTCCGGGCACCCTGCCCCCCATCCCCCTTTTTTTTCCTCCTTTGCTTGGGGTGGCAAAAAAACTAGAGCCAGCCCTGGGAGAGACTTCCACCAATTTAAGAAGTGACAAAGAGTCCTGTGGCACCTTAAAGACTAACTAAAATTTTTTTCAGAGCATAAGCTTTCGTGGGCTA
>ML677387.1:3042223-3103103 GCA_007922305.1 Dermatemys mawii
ATATATAACACTCTAATCCCTATCATTTTTTCTGAGAACCATACCCTCAACCCTCTCCCCAAACTCAACTAAATAGAAGTCGTTTGCGGCTTCTCAAAAGGTCACCAAATTCAAGCTATTTTGGACAAAGGGGATGAGCCAAGTTCCAGAGCCCCTGGGATGCCAAGAGGCACCCTGAATTGCCCCCATCCTTTTTATAATGAATGGGGATCTGGCTCTAGAGTTCCCCGATGACTGCACAATTACAAATGGGTGAGCACAGGCACACCAGGTGCTCTCTTTATTGAGACCTCTAAGGAGATCCATCATGCCTCTATCTGTGTCATTTTGGGTTTTTTTCTTTGAACCTAAAAATCCAACAATTGTATGAAAAAGCCTCAACAGCATAAATTATTGCAGATGATTAATGGGAAAAAAATGTTTTCCAGATCCAACTCATTCACATCTACCATTTACGATCACACTGTTAGTTCATCAACATAATCAAAAGGCATTAACCTTAATTGCATTGCAAGTATAGGATTGGATCAACTATATCTAGTGCATTGTATAAATTATTTCATGGAGGGAATGGTGTTACCAATTCAGTTAATCATGGTGCCATCATACTGTTCCAGTAAGCATATGTTTCTGTCATTAGACTGAATGTATAATCTTATTACAAAAATCTGATGTGCCAACTAACTCCTAAATCAGACTGAGCATTTGTGTAACTGCAGGAAGATGGTGTGGGAACCTGGTCTCTGGAAAGAGATTATGGATGGTTTGGTGTAATAGTGAGAATTCTAAAAGGCAAGTGCCTGTGTAAGTATTTTCCTACACCATTAATTTTCTTTATATTTCCTATTAACTGGCCCCCATCTATTGTATTTTCTAAGAAAAGACAGAGGATGGTGATGTTTTGGAATGACACATGCCATGCTACCCACACCTCCCTATCTCAGATACTGTGTTACACTCACTTCATAATGACATATTTAACATTATACAACCAGGGCTCTGAAATCTACCACCAAAAATAAATCCATCCATGGAATATTCCAAATGGACTGGAATTAGAGAGTTTGGGGGTGGAGGGATCACAAAAGATAGCCATAAATAATTTCAAGCATTGTGACCTGTTAGCTCATCTTTAGTTGCAGTGTTCAGGGTACGGAGGCTTTCAGTGTTGACTATATCACTGCATTTAGGACATTGTTCTGTAGGTTCTCAAGACAATTAAATTTAAAGTTCAATTATTGGCACCTCTTCTTTTGCAGGAATAAGAATCACATTGGAATTCCATGCCTTTCCTTCATGTAAATACTGCACAATGACACAGCACTAATAAAACCAATAATTACTAGGTGGGTTTATATGGTACCTTTTCCAGTAAGGCAATGCTCATGGATCATTTGACTTTAATTATTTTCTGGTGAGCAAGAAATAAATGACCTGGCTGAACCTGAAACCCCAAGTCCCCTGACTGTAGCTCAGGTGAATAGGGGAGCAAATTAGATGAGGCTCTTTTGGTACATTTCTTTTGCTACACAGCCTGCAAGCAAAAGATATATAGTGATACACAGACCTTATTTTAAAAGTGTATAATGTGTACTAAAAGTATATTTCTTGATACCGTGAATCAGGATTGTTTGAAAGATAGACAAATAACTCAAGGTTGCAGAGATGCTGTCCATGGTGCTACCGATTGGACTACATCTGTTTTTCAATGCACAGGTATTTACAAGGTAATTATAAATGTCACTGATACAAAAACATTTTTTAGGTAAGAGTATTGGGAGTGTTCTTTGCAATGTTTTGCAGATGTCATTCCAATATGCAACATCGCATTTTTACCAAGTTCTTGGAGATAAGAAAATCGTCACAGAACACATATAGTAATTGAAACCAAAAGCTATAAACAAAGAGATTGCAGTGTCCTTTCCTTTAATATGCTTGCAATCAGTTGCAATTAAGGAAAACAAAAACAAAAGAATGCAATTACTCCACTCTCCACCAGTTTATTTCTTTCAAGAAAATAAAGAATAAAGGCCCAATCCTTTGAACAATTGCTATCAAGTGTGGTGCTCACATACTACAGTGATGAGTATGACGAAAAGATTCTGAACACAATAGACTCTTGTGTATTCATATTGTTTTCAACAGGAATTCTCATGGGAGGAATTGCTCAGGAGTAGCTGCACTTTTGACCACTTTCTGGTTTCTCCGAGAACATCCCCTCAGGTGTCAGGCCCTTTTTCTCCTGAGGCGGAATTCCCCAAGTCTTCCACTCTTAGACTGGATCCTGGGTGGTTGCATCAACCGTGCTTACCTAGCAGGCCCAACTGGGTTTGACGCATACAGATCTGCCCTTTCAAAGTCTGAACAGTGATGTATATTGTGACCAAACAGCCTTCTTTAAACCACAGTATTGTTTATTTTGCAGTTGAAACCAAGCATTTAGATTAAAAGGATCTTAAAACAACAATCCATATGAATGTCTATTCCCTGATGGTAGCCTAGGCAGAGGAAGCCTTCTTCAAACATCGCAGTGAGTCCTGATGCCAATCTGGTTCCCTCAAAGAACCTCCCCGCATCTTCAGTGAGTTTTCCTTTTTAAACTATTACCGCTCTTTTGAGCTTCTGTTTCCCAGACCTTGTCCATGCTTATCAAATCCAGGTTTGTAAATTGGCTGGAGCCAAGAGGTCAAATCTTCAAAGGTAATAGTTCAGACACGTGTCTCTTAACAACTTCTAAGTGTTTGCCAAAGGGTAGATTATTTTTAGCCAATGTTTCCCTTCCTGTTTGTTTTTTCCTGACAACTATCCCTCTATTAAACTAAACCAACATATTTGCACTGTAAACAAGCCAGGAACCAGGTCAACATACAGTATTCATAAATTATTACAGAGACGCTCTGGTATCTACTGAAGCAATGCCTGTGTTTTCAGGATCACACGCTAATATATCAGTCTGATACATTTAGGTCCATATATACTATTCAAGCAGAAAAAGGATAATATCACTATTCAATCTATAGTTAGGAAATTAAAAATGCATCATGAATAGGAACCATTGACCCGATTAAACTTAAGAGGAAGAGGAAACATTAAATGAAGAGAGGAGTCTTGTCAACTCAAAATTTTTATCAGAACCATCAACTTGATTTCATAGGTCATGGACTTTGAATTATTTAGGTAACAGGTACGTTTTCAGAGTCAACACTGAAAATAAGTACCTTTTTTCATTTAACTTTTTGTAATTTTGCCAGAAAATATAGAGATTAGGTGATAAAGTTTCTATTTTAAAATTCATCCCTTCAGCAGCTTAAATACCTGTTGCTTGTGTATCCTTAGCAATATGAAGAAGCATTAAGACAGAAAACAATTGGCATGCATTAGAAAAATAAAAGAGTTATGTCATACATCACTCAGAAAATGGAAACTATTAGAATTGTACAACAAATTTCTACTTCTGATTCCCCCTGCCTTCAGCTAGTGTCATTGCTAGATTTCTGCCAAGAGTGTGTAAGACACTCTGATTAATTAGCACTACACATGCATTTTTCACAAATTTTAAATAGCTTCTAAAGGTGCAAGGCAGTGAAGAAGCAAGCCCATTACCTGGATCATCCAATATCGTTAAGAACTGGATGGACTGGGAGGCAAAACATCTTTTCAGCAATAAGAGGTGGATCAAAATTAACATTTTCTCTAACAAGTCAGGGTAAGTAATGACTATCTTTACCCTGACTTTAAACATAATAGTCATAGGTTTAAGTCTTGAAACTGGGACTTGTTGTTTCACCATTCAAGTCAATGGTAGTTTTAACAATACTATTATTACCTATACAGAGCACTCTACAAAGGAGGTGAATGACATTATCCCCATGTTGCAGCTGAAGAAACTGAGGCACAGAGCAGTTAAGTTACTTGCCTAGAAGACTAGTAGTAGGGCCCAGAGTAGAACTCAAGTCTCTTGAGTCCAAGTCCAGTGTCCTAACCCTTGGGTAACACTGCCTCATTTTGCTATTGTTCTCAGTGGAAGCAGGCGTGCACTCTTGTTTTCAATGTATTTGGTTTTCTCAGTGCTAGAGTATGAGAATCTTAAACTATTTAATTCACCCGTTCATTTGATTCCACTGGTTTCTTAAAATCCTAGCAATCTTTCTGACGTTTTCTTATGAAGCTCATAAGTTCATTAACAAATAATATTTATTCACATGGTTGACCTACATATACCTGCAGTTCAAAAACTGGATTGTTAACTCCAGCACTCTGTAGCACCATGATAAATGTACTGGGACCATAGGCGATAAATTACTTCCTTTTGGTTGTTTGTGTGGGCCCCTATTCTTGATTACAGCAGCAACTTCAATACTTCTGCAGTGAGTATAATAGCACAAGGGACTATCTATGTACTATTCTCAGAGTTACGGCTTAACTGTTACGATGCCTGATACAACACTACTTTGGAAAACAATAATTTTCAAATATTACCGTTTTTGCTTATAGAATACTGCAGGTAAGATCTTAATAATGGAAACATCATTAAGATCCACTAATGAATCTTTCTCCTATGCATGTTGGCAATAAGTATTTGAACTCAGGCACTCTATCTACAGCTGAAGAAATACAATTATTGGTTTACAAATGAGTTACATTTAGGATATGGGTCCAAATGCATACTAAGTGCAACTGAGCATCAGATTTGCTCCTAGAATAACTCAGCGGTTTTCCTACATTTCCTTTGTAATTTAAATAGTCAGGGATTTATGTTTGGAGGGGGAAAACACCTCTAAGCCTGGAATGCTACAATGTTTTAGTTTTGCCTTTATTTTTATCAAGCTTACTCCTGATTGTTTACTAACCAAATACAACCGTATTACATCTGCAGAATGGGACCACAGGAAACCCTTCCTATATTGGAGACAAGCATAAGGTGTATAGTTTAAAAAAAAAGCAGCTTGACCTCACATGACAAATGTATCTGCAGTAGAAAGCAGCTGAGCTCCTTCAGGGGAAAAGTTTCAGTGCACAGAGTTATCCGCCACACTATCTTTGCTTTGCTTTCCTACACTGGAGAGTTTAAATTATTTTTCCAAGTTTAACAGAAATCCTCCAAACCATTGTAATTGTAAAGGGCCATTGGTTTGTAAGGGAAGAAACCTCTCTCCTTTCAAGAAAGTTCTTTATTAATTATTATTATTATTCTCCATCTCTCTGCAGTGAGGCAGAAAATGATGATGGTTTTCACTTCAGAACTGAGACACACAAAGAGAATGAGATGATTTTTATAAGTTGAGCTGCCTCTTAACCAGTTTTCTGCAGCAGTCTCTCAGCCCCAAATGCTCCAGAAGCAACACTGTATCGCTGATGAATTTGAAAGTTGCGGGTTTCTATACTTGGGACCATTTGGTTGTATTATTATAACACACTTCGTTTTATGGCCAACACCGAGTAAACACACTTAGATTGTTTAAGGACATGAAAGCCTGCCTGCTCAAAGACCTTCAGAAAACAAGATCACACCATGCTAACTACTCAGTGTCCTGCTGATGTGCTTCAAGTTTGTAGTATTAACATTTACAGAAGTTAATTACTAGCCCATCCAAGGGACCATCTGGATGATTTCCCAAAAGATGGTAAACAGTTCTGCCCTTGCTGATCTCAGTTGCCACTCTCTTTGAAAACCTGTGACTCTGGTGCCTTCTCATCCTTAACACACAGCAGAGCAAACCTATTGTGTCCTGTTAGATGAAGCTCAAGATCAGTTTCCTCCTTGGTTTTTTCCATGCTTTGTTAATGCTGGTTTCTATTACAATTTAGGAATGCATTGGATCACAGTGCTTTAACACGCTCATATATTGTTTTTGTTATATTTTGTTGAGTGTTTTTCACTCTCCTTCTTTAGAAGATTAGATATCATGGCATATCTTTTATATTGGAAATCTGATGCAGTGATGCAGAACAAAAGCAACAGATTTCCCTCTGTTGTAGCTTCGCTAGCTATGACAGAGTGACAGCGGACTGATGATGGTGTAACTGAAAGCAGAATTTGGCTCAATATCCCTAGGTGTTTCAGTGCACTAAAATTCAGAAAATGAGACTCCAGTTACAGTGAGTGGGCACTGTATAGTAACAATGTTCATTTTAGAAGATATTGTATTTTGATTTTCCCTTCTTCTTTTGCATTAAGAATCACATAGGTTAATATGCGTCAGGATGTGCCTAGTATTCCTTAACTGAACACAATGAATTAAATAATAGATTGATCACCTTGGATAGAGATACTGCTGCTTTAGCTTACTAAAATACATCATGTTAATCCTGCCCCTAAACAGGAAGGTAGATTCCATAATCTGAAACCAGACAAATCTTGATTTTATCAGAAGCAGGGCTCCCTTTAGAAGAGAGAAGTTACAGGTCTAATCCAACAAAGTGCTGAGCACCTTCAAATCCATTTGAATTCAGTGGAGGGAGAAGGTGCTTGACACATTTTAGAATCAGACTCTGTAGGTGAAATCTTAACCCCATTGAAATCAAATGGGAGTTTTGACACTGATTGCAATGGAGCCAAGATTTTACCCTAAATAAATAAATTTAAATGAATGAGTGTCCAAATGACTAGCTAGCTTTAAAATCCTGATCCAAACCAAATGGAAAACCTCAGTTACATCAGTAATGAACACCTCTATAAACAATACACAAGCAATATCCTGAGTTACCCACCTCCTGAGAGGCTACCTGTGAATGCTACAAATTCTATTGTTCAATCTGTCCAGAGCCTTGGAGAAAAGTGGATGCATTACAGTCTAAGTCCCCAGCAAGTGATCATTCATGTGCTCCCACTTCCTGGTAGAGACATCTGCTGACCTGTTGCAACCTCACTGAATAATGGCAGAGTACGCCTAACAGAGGAAACAGTTGCTCTGAATACTTAAAACATCTTTCTTGGAGCTGACAAAGTGCTGGAGCAGAAACAAGATTCCACAGAGAAAGACTTCTGTTGTTCTTTAAATTTATCTCGTTATCCTTATCAAATTTTGACCCTACACTTAAAATGTATTGGACTATATGGAGGGGAAAAAATCACTATTTTCCACTCAGAAACACTGATCGTAATTAAAGCTCTCAGACAGGTAGGAAAGGCCACAATATTTCTGATACAAATAAATGGATATTTACTGGCAGTATTTGCCAATATACACCCTTATTGATGGTTATTCTAGTTTGTCCTATATGGTTCTGACCCATTGGCACAAAAACAGAATCAGTGATTCTGTAAAGAGACAGCAGGGTAGAATATTACATATAAATGAAAAATTCTTTTGATCGCTAGCTTTGACAGCAAAGGAATGTTCCACCAAGGAGAAGTACTACAGAATTGGCAAGTGCTATTATTATTACTAAACCTATATTAGTATTATAATCCCCATTTTACAGATGGGGAAACTGAAACGTACAGATCAACTGAGTGACATGTCCAAGGCCACACAACATATTTATGATGGAGACGGAAACAGAACCCAGGAAGTTCCAAGGGTTCTTTAAATATTACATAATGTTTCCTGTGTGCATGTTCTCTTCTAGTTAGCCTGATCTGTACTGAGCAGCGGCTTTGTAGTAGACACAGAAATCCCAGCAATTTCCCCTGTAGTAGCCCAACAGGAAATTGCACTATATGTTTGGCTTCTGGGAGATAGCGTTAGGTGCTGTGACATTAAGAATCTTACGCTTTTTCTGCAAAGGAAATTCATGTATAAAAATGTGTGATGCTATCCCCCCCAAGATAAGCATGTATCTTAAAAGCCCAATTTTGCAGCTGCTCCAAATGGAACACCCAGGGTATGTCTACACTGCAATTAAAAACTCGTAGCTAGGCTCAGGCTAAAAAGCTGTTCAGTTGTGGTGTAGAAGTTCTTGCTCAGACTGGAGCCTGGGCTCTAGGACGCTGCAAGGTGGGAGGTTCCCAGAGCTGAGGCTGCAAGTGGAGCCAAAACATCTACACTGCAATTAAGCAGCCCCTTACCCCAAGACCCAGGAGCACAAGTCAGCTGGCACAGGCCAACCGCGGGATTTTAATTGCAGTGTAGACATGCCCCCTGTGACCTCAAAGAAAACACAGCTTCTGAAATCTTTAGAGTGCACTGATTTATTTAGGTTCCATTGTGACACGCACATTGGTTATGGCTTCTGTATCAGAACCATAAAGTACTATGAACACTTGCAGCCCATTGAGTTTGGAATGGCAACAAGAGATTCAGGCAGTGATGTCAGACACTCTTGGAAATGGGTCATTAGAAAGAGAGATGAACAGATACTAGTGGTAGTAGCTGAAACAAGAGGCTATGATACCGTCACCTTAGGAAAGTGTGTTAAAGGGAGAAGATGGCTGGAGAAAGGCCACAGATTTGCAGCATTGTCAATAAATAAAGGGAGAATGGGATGGAAGAGAAGTTGCAGAAGATTAAGCTGTAAGAAAGGAGCCTCCAAGTAGCATGAGGACTAAACAGCACAGTAGAGTTCTCAAGAGTTCTCACGAGATGAGGGGAAGGTGAAGAGCAAACAGCAGCATAAGCATCTAACAGACTAAGAAGCACAAGTGACACTTTACCAGGACATCTGCCAGCATCTGACCTTCAAACCTGAAGTGAAATGTAGTGGATATGGAAATGCCCTTCCCAAGGACATCTTGCATCTTCACTCTCACTCCCCTCCGTCCAAATGAGAAGCCTAGTCACAACTGTAAGTAAACCAACTGTTCCTGCAACCACCATGCAATTTAGCAAAATGGGCACGAATGGGAGAGGATCAAAAACTGCAAACATAGCGTGATTTGCTGCATGAAATGTGCCCTCAGATTATGGTGTTGCTCTGTTTTGGTATCAATCCTCTACCGGAGCCTGCCCTAAGCCTAGAACAGATTCAAATAAGTTTGTTGCCTCTCTCACTCTCCTTCCATTACCCATGGACCCCCTTTCATCCATTCTTCTCACTGAGACAGTATAGTATATTCTTGACACTGAACAAGGAATCTCCAAGGTCTAAGCCCTGCTTGGAGACAGACTCCCTCTGTAGCTTTATCCTCTATGCCTCAGTTTCCCTATCCATAAAATGGGAGTGTGAGAACTATTATGCAAATGTAAAGCACTATCTACATGTAAGCAATAGTCCTCCACCTCAACCTCACCACCTTTGCAACCTTGTTTCTTTCACACTGGCCTTATCTTCCCTGACTCAGGCAAATACAGTGGATTCTGGTTAACTGGGACACATCAGGACCAGAACAATTTGGCCCAATTAAGCGGCTGCCCCAGTTATACGAAGTATGTAAAAAGGTACACATTTTTTTTGTTCTTTAAGATTTGTCCCAATTAAGCATCTGCCCCAATTAACTGATGGCCCAATTAACCGGATTCTACTATATTCCCTCAGCCAATGCCACGTCACCAATTAACCAGAAGAGAAGCTGAAAGAACAGTCATCCCTCCCCCGAAAATCATCTCAATGACATGGCTGAGCTCCAGCAGCAAGAGAAGCAGCCATGCAGTGTCACTCCTGTGACACTATAATATGTTTGTGCAGGGGGTGCTTGGAGGATAATAGCCTGCTGCTTCTACCAGCTAATGGATGTAATCCTTTAACTCAAGTGGCAGACGTCTGTTTATGCTTTCAGTACTGAAGTGTGGGTGTTCAAAACACAACAAAAAGCCATCCAAAGGGATATTAATATAGTTCCACAGCCAAGAACTATGTTAGATGCTCTTTGCAAATTCAGAAATAGAGTTAAAGTGTTAAATGTCAGCAGGAAATATAAAGTTGCCACACGTCCTGAAGGTCTAAACCTCAGCTTTCAGGGATGGAGCTACAGACATACTGGGGCTGAGGCCTCTAGGTGCTACCACAATATTAATTAACAACTCCCCTGCCTCTACATGTCTCTGAACAGAAGAACAGCTCTAGATAATGTCCTCAGCAGGGTTTCCCTGTCAAATGCGTACATAGACATCTTTCATAAATCCTTATAGGATTACTTCACACAATTTCCTATAGCTTATTTTTACTTATAACCTTTCAGGACTAAACGACATCATCTTATGAATTAAGAACACTTATGAAAATAACATCAAACATACATACAGGTCAATGCAGGACCGGAAAAAAATTGAATCCATACAGCCATGAAAGGAGCTATCTAGTCAGATTGGAACCACAAGGTTCTCCCTCTCATTTTAGCAATCCCATTAAGCAGGAATGTGTTTTGCTTCAGCATTTCTGTTTTGTGACCTTTATGGGTCCTTTGTGTACCGACTTGCTTAGTGTGAATCAAAACTCAGAAGTAGAAAAGTGCTCTCTGCTGCAAGGAGCCACGGGTGTAATGTTCATCTGCTTGCACAGACTCCAGGATCTATTTATCTATATCTCAGGAGGAAACCTACACAAATGTTTCAAATGAAGGATCTATTTGTAGAGACTAAGATATATCCAACAGCTGCAGTAGTAACGTACAAAAGTAGCAAAAAAGCCAGTAGCAAATAGCCCTGAGGACCCAAGCATAGAAGGGCTGATAAATACCATTGTACCAGATATCTGTGGTGAGGACAGATACCACAAATCCACTGAATTTGACAGAGTATGGGAACAAAGTGCCTTGAATAATCTAGTTCAGCCTAGTAGTCTAGTGGCAGCCACAGAAGTGATTCTGAGTTATAGTCTCAGATTATTCCCATTTCAGGTTGGCTGGGGGCCATAATTACAACATGCTTGTAAAGTAGTTGCTTCCTTCTCTTTTAAACGCTTGGCTAACTATTACCACCAATTTGTATATGTTTTCAGTGAAGTCGCATCTGCTACCACAAACGTGTGCAAAAAGAGAGAGTCAAAGAAAATAGTATAGACAAAAGCTTGTCAGAAAGACCTTGGCAAGACAAAGAAAATCTTGTCAGGAAAGCTTGTCCTGGCCAGTCTGGATTTTGGCAAAATGTTTTAACTGTGTACTGTTTCATCAGACACAGGTTTAGGTGCGGTGCTGATGCAAAACAGGGAAAAGTAACTAAAAAGCACTTTAACTACAACACTAATACCCACTGAACAGAGTTATTTTGTCAGAGAAAAAGAATATTATACTATTGTGTAGGCAGCTTTATGTATATAAGTAGTTAAGACCCTATTTATCATAAAATTTCAGGTCCTGACAGACCATTTTCCATTGGTATGGCTGCACCAAAGCAAAGATACAAACTCCAAACTGCTACACTGCAGCATCCTCCTTCAGGAATATGACTTGGAAATTGTGCATATTAAAGAAAGAGGGCATATTATGGGACATGCTTTTTCCAGGCAAGCGGGTTATGATCCAATGCCTACAGATCATTGTAAGGCGGAAAGTGTGGCCCAAAACCTCTTGACATCAACTGGCAAACGGTTTACAACAATCTCCTGATTCTGGTATGTACATTCTAGTTCACCAAAGAATGTTGTTTAAGGTCTTAAATGAAATCCAGGGTCACATTGGTCATTGATATTATTGTGAAATGTATGTAAGGACTTATGTATATAAACTGAAAATATGTTATTATGACACCCTCTTATCCTACACCTAGGAATTAAATGGACAGTGTTTACATTAATTGAAACAGGATATCTGCTACCTTGGCTAAAGCCTCCTGCAAAAGGATTTGGGTGAGAAACTTCATTAGACAAGAGGTAAATCTAATAGTTTAGAGTCTAGAAAGTATGTTATTATTTTGTTTTATATTTAACCTTTTGTCTCAAATATCTTACTGTCACATGAAGATTGAACCTTTGGTAATAAACATATTTCTGTTTTATCTAAGTGCTATGATATTAAGCAAGGGGCTGATGCTGAGCTGAATCATACAAGCTGTATATACTGTTCCCTTGGGGATGGTGGACTTGGTAATTCTCAGTAGACAGTGTCAGGAGATGGATATCACAGGGAAATGTTTCAAAGGGAATTGGGGACTGGGGTGCATCTATTATATATGCTGCAAGGCAAAGTAAGGGCTGGCATAGCCCAGAAGAGAGTGCTTGGGTGGCTAACAAGCTGGTGATATTAGGGAGATTACACCGACTTAAGCAAAAGCAAGTTTCCCTCCTTCCGCTGGAGGTGGGGTGGAGGTAACAAGGTGAGTCACTGTCCTGGGTACCCTGAGAACCATCACACTAATTCAAATGACAGATAACAGCCCGCTACTGCTGCCAGCTAAACAAGTTGCTCCTTTTGCAAAAGTGGCAGAGTTCTGTGCTGCAATGAAGGCTGTCCCCCTACCCTACAGTGACAGACTTTAGTTGACCTAAGGAGTGATACGACTAACTGAAAAGACAGACACACCCATTATTTTCTGCTAGGGGGTAGGTGTTGCACACCGTAATCCCTTTGATGCAGTGAGGAGAAAGCTCTCCCCAAGACAAAACATCACTTGCACTCCTGTAGCTTCCACATCCTTAACTGACTGCTCTCATCATGGCATTTTCTGAAAACGTGATGCACTGCTGAATGACAGGCAGGTTGGCCAAGTCTCTCCATTTCCCACTAAAAAGAACAGGAGTTTCCACTGGAACATGATATGCAATAGCCAGATCCAGGATACCTTGATTCCTAAGATAGACCACGGAACCACATGCTTTCCTGGAACTGAATTATCTTTTTACTAGGTTAACAACTCAGTGCAGGTGACAAGATCATTACAGATTCACAACTGGATTTTGCCAAACACAAGCAGATCTCATAATAAATAGTTTGGATCTAGGCAGCTCTTTGTCTTAAATGCTATGACTCTGATTGCTCTCTTAGAATGCCATAGATTTTGTGTATGAGGTTGTGTGGAATGCAAGATATTTATGACGAGCTGGAAGGCTGGAGAGCGATGCTGAATGCATGTCAAGTATAAGGGGCTTCATAAGGCACCAGTAAGAAATCCGTCTTCTGACTCAGATACTCGAAAAAGTTTTATCTGGGCAAATCTATTTTCTAGTATTCTTTCATATTAAATATGATAAACTCTATGTCAAAATGCTATTAACAGGCTCGCTAAAATCCATCAAAAGCAGGGCAGCTTTCAGAGCTGACGAACGGATGACAATTCCATTTTGCTGCAACTTTTGAGGATTAACATTTTTTTTTTGTTCCACATGCTAATTAAACCAAAACCTTTCAAATATTTTCACATAAAGAGAAATGCATACATGTGTCCGTGTTCAGTCTGGGGACATCCCAGGCTTACCACTAGACTACAGAGAGCTCCTCTCTCATGAAAACTTCATCCATACTTATATGTATCTGTGAAATGTTTTGGGTTGACAAACCACCATATTTCAGCCAAATTCCATTAAGCAAAAAATATTCCAATCAGCTCTTGAAGCTCTCTGCAAGGTTGCAATGGTTTTATTATTATGTATGTATTGCAAATCAACAATGAGGGGGAAAATACATTTGCCAACATTTCATTACACATGATCACTTCTTCAATTCACTGAGAACCTTGAAATGGATTCCTAGAATCAGTACTCCTACAACATGAAACATCCAAAAAGGAGAGACGAAAATAACTGGAAAGTTAGTGAGCCAGTTATTCTCCCAATTAAACCGGTGGACACTGCAGCTCAGAGCATAGGGTGCAGAATGCAGTTAGGAATCCTGAGTTCTATTATTGGCTTTGTCAGCGACTTGTTGTTTGACCTTAGACAAGTGACTTCACCTCTCTGTGTCTAAGTTTCTCATGCTGTACAGTAAGAATAATGATAATTCCAATTTTTTTATAAAGTGCTTTGAGATTTCTGAGTAAAAAGCACTCTATGAAAGCTAAGTATCATTATGATTATCACAAATTCAAATGTACTGTGGATTTACACCAGTGGGTGACCTAGAGCAGAATTTGGCTTAGTGTCTCTTTAAAGGTAAAGAGTTGACATCATCAAACTCAAGCAACCTACAGATGTGAGTAAATTCTAATAATATTTTTTGCATATAAACAATAAGTATGTTCAGGGCTTTACACAGAGAGAAGGAAGGATATGCCCCTGAGCCTAATAAAACAAAACTAAATATGGAGCAACAAGGAAAGGGGCAATTATACATATACCTGAGAGGGCTGTGGTGTAGATATGGATTAGCTTGTTGCAATATGACTCCATGGACATCAATGGAACCACACTAGAAATTAATATAGCTAAGACAGTTTGAATTGTTCTATACCACAGACAAATTTGTTGTAAAAACAGGTATGAAAGCCAGGAGTTCTTGGCTCCCTGACCCCTTCTTATTAGCCTTATTGCACAGATGGGGAAACTACCTTGTTAAAAATAACAGTATGTGGTTGGTGAAGAGTTAAATTGTGAATAGTTAAATTGTGAATAGTTGCTTTTGAGCTTAAATGAAATGCCTCAAAAACAGCACTGGTCTAAAGGCTCCAACCATAATGTGAAGGGAATATTTTTTTAAAATGACCTATTATTGGGGGGAGAGGTAATAAAAGGAGAGAAAAAACACCTTACACAAATAACCAGAAAAATTCACTTCTGTTGACATCCTATTTGCAAGTTATTCAAACTCATCATACAACCCAGACCACTGGAAAGGACTTACAACCATTCCAAGATCCAATGCTTCTCTGTTCCAGGAAGAGATCCAAACGTTATCCTATTGATTAAAAAACCTATCAGAATAATCATACCCACAGACACAACAAACAATAGGGATGCACAGCATTAACCCTTTATCTACCTCCCACCCCACCCCTTTCTGCCCTCCATATCCTTGGCTCACTACTGTTTGGAACAAACACTCACACTAGAGCAGACTACTAGGATTTTAGCCAAGTTACAATTTTGTCTGCCTCCACTGAAAATATCAACAAGAACTGTTCCAATGCCAAGTTAACATCATTCAAAACAACAGGGATTGTGCTTCCAGCAATATGCTGAAGATGGATTCAGAGCATTCATTGGCCTTGATGGGATGTTAAAGAACCATTATTCTCCTGAACATGTGATTATAAATACAAAATCCCAGCATATATATTATTCAGGACCAGATCCACAATTGGCATAAAGAGGCATAGCCCCACTGATTTTAATGGCATTTAAATCTCATTAACATTTTACTGCAACCAACAGAAAAAAAAAAATCTGGAGCCCTGCAATCATTTCCATGTATGAAGAGTCCCTTGCTGATGTGTGTGGGGGAATCAGACTCCTGCAGCATATCTGGCTGTGGGGTTATGTTTTCCTGAGAACATTTCACTGCAGTTAAAAGATTTAACAGTCACAACAAAATAATCATAATATTTTTTAGGGTTAGCGTTCGTCCTTTTAGATGTTGTGCCCACAGGATGAGATTTGTGCCATTTCACAGCTGCTGCTGCCTACTGTGATGGGAACCAGCTCCTCCATAAAACCCTGGAAAACATGGATGAGTCAGGAGGTTATAACATAAAAATCATCTGACCATTAACTAAAGCTGCACTACCAGGTGCCAAATAATCTATATCACAGCCCGTACTGCCCTGACTGATGTATTGCTTAAACAAACAAAACCAAAACCCCAAGAAAACAAAATGCTTTTTGTAACATTTTAAAAACTATCAGTGCTATGCATAAACCTGTTCTTGCTTCAATTAATCTCCATTTATACTGCATCACTATGAAATCTAACCCTTTTCATTTTATGATATTGAGAAATAGTATTAAAAAAGCTTCTACAAGCATTGATGATCAGAAGACTTTTGCCTTTGAAAACTAACTCTTTGTTTGAACCTCTACAAAGAATTATTCCAGGCTCTTTGCTGCGTCTGCTGTTGTAATACCTAATCCATGATCTAAGTTGACTAAAATATGCTCAGGGTATTAACGATGAAGAGCTTTAGCAAGAAAATGAGAGAGAGAAAGATAGCGCTGAAGCAGACATTTCTTTCAAAGGATACAGGTGATGAAGTGCAAGGAACGTAGGTCAGATTTGACTGAAGATGAAACTATATATAAAAATAAATAAAAACTCAGCATTTTATTTTGCCTTGGCCGTCTTCCTGTGAATGCCACCGTCTCTCATTTATAAGGCTTAACCCAATGTTTTAGTTTAGCAGACGTCTTTCAGGTAAAGAGGGGACCCCATGTTGTTAAATAAAGACTGCTGTACCCTTAACTCAACCAGCCTATGACCAATACACTATAAATTATCCACAATGGTTATAAATTGCATACTCTCCACTATATGTGTAGGCAACTGTTAAAAAATGTGATGAAGTAGTTCTTAACAGTAGCCGAGGACATGCAGTGGCCTGTGTGGATGGTGAATCAACCAAAATTAGAGCAAAAATTACTAGAATAATTAAACAGAGCAATGAAGGCACTGTACTGATTTGCTACAGTAGAATCTATGCTTAAAGCTAACTGGATTTCATTCAAAAGGGTGTGTAGAATGTGGATAAAAGGATGTCTGGCTAGAACAGGAGTGGGCAAATTGCAGACCGCGGGCCATATGTGGCCCACCATCCATTTTTATCTGGTCTACAAGCTCGGGCCGGGGGAGAGGTGTCAGTGGCCCCACGCACCCGAGCCGGGGGCTGGGCCGAGCACTGTGAGCCGTGGGGCCCCATGCTCCCAGGAAGGGGCTGGGCTGAGCACGGCCAGCTGTGGGGCCCCATGCATGACTGAGCACAGTAAGCAAGACAGGGGCCTTAGGTGGTGGGATCCTGGGAGGTGGTGATTAGGATGTGAGGGGGGGGTCTTGGGGGGAGTAGTCAGGGAACAAAGAACAGGGGGGCTTAGATAGGGGGTGGGGTTCTGGGAGGGCAGTTAGAGTGGGGGGTCTCTGGAGAGGGCGATCAGGGGACAAGGAATGGGGTGGAGGGGAGGTTGGATGGGTCAGGAGTTCTGAGGGGGGCAGCTGGGGGGTGGGAAGTGGGTGGGAGTCAGATAGGGGGCAAAGCCAGGCTGTTTGGGGAGGCACAGCCTTCCCTACCTGACCCTCCACACAATTTTGAAACCCAAAGTGGCCCTGGGCTAGAACAAGAGCTAATCTGATGTTTCTAAATACAGCAAGGACTCAAATAGGTCTCTGATTTCTAGATGGTTTCAAAACTTCTTCGGCCATACTTGCAGTCTGTCAGTTTTGTTAGTCTAGCAACTTCTGCTGTGAGCTACGTGCAGCCTTTACTGTAGTACATATAGTGGTAGGTGGGCTAATAATTTGAATTCCTTAGGATTCTTGGGTGGAAGTACAGAAATTCTTTAAGTGGCAAAAAATTAACTGAATTAATGGTGTCTGTTCCTTATAGAAAACCCCTCCCTCATTAAATCAATAGCTGCCACTCAGATTGAAAGTGGTGCTCTAGTTTACGGAGATTTCTTTTCTCAATGATATGTTATTTTGTGAGCTATCAAATGGAAAAAAATAAATAAATAAGACAATCACTGACTACTGACAACTCAATCTAGAAAGAATCATGACCATTCAGGTGTTCATGTGATACAGATTTACCCACTGGACACACACCTTGGACACAAGCATATATGTGTGTGTGTTTACAAAGCTACATACACATTTTATAACTGCTTATTTCTTTAAATGAAAAATATTCGCATTTGGAGTCCTACATGAGAATATGCATCCATTAGATATTTATTTGGCATCAGCTTGCATTTATATAAATAATCATTGAGACATATTGCACACCCTGAGTTCATACCTGAAAGTACAATGTCCTGGGTGAAAAATGAAACACGCTTATTGTATTTGTAACTAATGTACCTTAAAAGTAAAACAAATATTGATATTCCAGACATTCAAGACCCAAGATCTATAACTAAGCGTATAAAATGCATGCTGTTCACATTTAGTAATCACACTTTGTTTTCTATAACTGGAAACAAAGTTCAATGAGGCAATAATTCAAATCTTTTTTTGCAAGCACCACATTGTTTTATTACAATATGATTATCCGGCCATAATACATTTTACAATATGTCTACAGGTCCCATAAATACAGCACACAGTCTAAAATATGCAGCAAGGACTCTCACTACTTTGGGGATACTTGCAGCTTTTGCATTTTATGTAGATTTCATGTGTTGTTGATGTGTTTGCAATGGAATATGTACTGCCCAGAAGAGAAATTATTTTACATTTCCAATAAAAGCAACAGCAGTAAATAAACCATCAGAGTTCATGCAGACACTCTCTAGAACATCTACAACAGTCCATTAAAATGTCAAAACCTATGCTAAACATTTGAAAAAGTAGCACTTGTGAGGCACATTTAAAATGTTAAAAAATTAAATGACAAAGGTATTTTACAGTACTGTACAAACCACTGCACAGCATTCAAATCAACAAAAGTTTATGTTCATCAGTAATACAGCTATACATCTGAGCACAACAGATGCCCTTTTATAACATCAAAACTCAGACAGAGAAGATGAGGAAAGATCTGAAAGTTATCACTGACAGTTAAGAACTATTGTGGGTTTTTCAAAAATTTGTATGCGAGAGATTGGTTATCTATAATAAATGGGATTTAGAATCACATTTAATACATTGCAGCCAATTTATGCCCTGATTTATATCTCATGCAACCCAAACAACTTTAGTGGTATTACACAAGATGCAATTTAAGTTGGAATTTGACCCCCTGGAGTTAATCTTGCACCCCGTCCTCACATCAGTAAGTCTTATACTGGCTAGGGAAACCACAGCAACATTGCACTAGTAAAGGTGTGCAAATTCCATCTAGTCGTTTTATACCTAACATGTAGGACTGGCAAGTAAAATAGGACTGGGAAGTTTGCAAACGTTAAATTTGCAAACTTTATTTAATTTGCAAAATAAATAAACATTAAATTTAAAGATTCCCCTAACTTGATATTTTTAACCCAAGGTCTGATTAAATTCCCAAAGAAGTCAATGCAAAAGATTTTGTGGCAGCTGATTTGTGCATCTAAAGTCTGATCCAAAGCCCCGTGATGTCAATGGGCACTGTCAATTGATTCCAACAGGTTTTGTGATGTGCTCTTTAAACATCAACAACATAGGATAGGCTGAGCATTTTAAAGTTATGTTGGGCTTTGAGCTACATAACTTCCATTAAAATTGATGGGAGATGTGTAGCTAAAACACCCTGAACTGCTCTGAAATCTTAATTATTAGACACATGGGAGGGAACCAGAAAATGATGATAACTTGAAACTGAGGAAAATGTTGTGGTTTTGGAATTTCAATAATCTCGGAGGAAAATGAAGCTGTATAAATGATGGAAAAGTACATTATATTTATACATTTTGTTATTTTACATTGATGGTCTTATAAATATAGAGGATTGTTGTGTCTTTGGGGCCCTATACAACATTAGGCACCAAGGTTAATCTAGCCTAGCTGTGAGCTTGTGTATTGCAAAGTGATACCTGTGTTACTGTGTCCTCGCTGTTTCTACACTCATTTGTATTTTTCTGGGGGTTTATCCCATGCTGCTTTATACTGAGATGCTCTCAGGCTTCTTCTCAGTAAATTGCAGGAGAACCTATCTGTCCTTTGAGAGGCATGTGGGGAAGGTACTGGAGGATTATCAGCTCTCAATTTATTTAGCCTGCATGATCACTGCAAAGTAGACAGGTACTTGTCTGAGTTAAAATGGTTCTAATCCACACCCTGCGCTGGGTATGATAGTTCAAATTAAAGCACCTCCACACCCACATCAGAATTTTTTGAGTGGACAGTAAGGGATGATTAAGGGTAAATCCTGGTAAGAGGTTGACTGTGCAGTGTAGACTTACCCTAAGAAAATGAGGAAACTACATGGACACAGATTCCAAATAATCATGTTTACAAGCTGTATATAAATCTAGCTACACATATACACTGAAATAGAAGACTGGGAGGCTTGCTAGGGGTTTTCCAAGCTATTTACATGGATTCCACCCAATTCCTATATATTACAACAAAAACTTTTGTGCCTTAAAATATTTAAAACTATGTTAAAAACAGTGGATTACAACAAAAAAATGAAACAGGTGTACCTAAATAAGCAAGTACCTACAACCAACAGATAAGTAGCTCCCAGATGAGTGTACTGTTTGCTTACTCGAACAGCTAGACACGTGTATTGCAGATTTAATATTTATATATATTCTCTGTCACGTGCAAAAAAAATTACTTTGGCCTTGATTAGGTGGTGGTGTAAATATGCCTGTAGAACACACATAATACCGCCGTGATGAGATTAGCTGAAGCAACAAACAGTTGATTATGCATCACAAAGATAAGGCCAAACAATGATGGGACCATGAAGGTCAATAAAACTAATGGAACACTGCACACAACAATGTTAAACACATTCTGTCCTCCTATGGTCAAAGAAATAAAGATTTTGCTCAATGAAATAGTAATAAGATGAAACAAACAAACACGGAGATGACCCAAATCTTGATAAACTGGATATTGACCAGGTGTTTTCTAGCTCATGACTCAAGATTGGTTTGACAGCAGCCACAAAACGGAACATCATGGCTATCACAGATCAGACAGTCAGAAGGAATTACCATCAATGAACCAGAGAGGATGTGATAATTTATCCTGTTTGCTGACTCTATCACTAGGAGCCAGAATCCATTAGTCATATTGATTCCGGATGTTCCACCTTAGCTGATACAGAGCTGCAAACAATGACAGAATCAAGCTGCCCACATACTTCATTGTTTTACTTTGAAAGTAAATGAGTTTGTCACTGAAACACAGTTGTTCCAACATTCACTATATCCTTCAGAACCAGAGAGATAAAAGATCCTTTGGCAAAAATATACCAACACAGACTATATCCTCAGTACTGAAAATACTGAAGTCTCACCAAGTCACTTTATAGTGAAAACAACAGAAATGAACTTTATATTGTTTAGGGAAAGACTGCAATACACATTGAGTATTTCTGTACACTGTGCATTTTGCAAGAAGTTGGGTTGGATATGCATTTAGAAACTAAGGGCCCAGCTCACCATTACTTGTACCATGAATAGTCACTGAGGCTGAGGTTTTCAAAGAAGCCTAAGGTAGTCTGACACTCAGGTGTGTCAAAATCCCTTGGACACTTTTGAAAATCCCAGCTTCATACATTGTTGCAGAGTGGGAGTGAAATATTATAATATTGATTTGGTAGCATCTAAAACTCACCTTGCACTTGGTGTAAATTTGAAAAATCTGGATGCAGGGGAACAGCAAATCCCAAACTAAGGCCCCAATCCTGACGTCTGCCCCATGCAGACACCTTCTTGCACCATAAAGACTCCTATTGAAGCCAATGGGGCTTTGCACAAGCACCTGGATCCAACTACCTGGATCCAACTACAGGAACAAGAGCAAAATATTCTAAGTGAACATTATTGACACTTAAGGCGGGAAATGTCAAAGAGAACAAAGAAGAGATACAACATGTAAACATTCAGCACACACAAGAGTGAGAGGTTTGCCAAGTGCAACAGCAAAGGAAACAATATTGTAAAAGGTTTTTGTTTTGTTTTTCTTTTTAAAGAAAAGGTATTTCAAGAATGCAACGGCAGAGAGGATGAACAACAGAGAACAACATCTAGAGAAAAAGCTGAAGTAATGTGCAAGTGAGGAGAAAGACTATATCAAGGAAATTCACTTGAGTGGATGCATGGGAAAGGAAACAAAGTGTTTTACTATATGTTTTACTCTATGGAACCAGGTCACTTCAGCAAGAATACATGAATTACATTAATAGAAAGATGGATGCAGTGAAAGAGGATAGATCTTTACTACTTGTCATCTGAACCATATGGCAATCCTGGCTTCAGTGTAATACAATTTAAGAAATATGAACAAAAGGTTGCTTATTATTATTATTTTTACACACAGCTACAGTACAGATCCTTTATTGAGCTGAAAGTCACTAATAAATATATGCATCTCAGCAGAGTTCAAGTTTAGGGGGAAATAAAAATAGCCATGCTGGAGAAGGATATCTATAGACATTCCTTTGCAATGACACTCTGGTTACAGTCTTCATGATACTGCATATATTGGAATGTTTGAGCACCAGATAATTACAGGTTACTAAGAGAGTAGGCGCTACACAATCACTTTAAAATAAGTACATTGCAAAAATCTCTGTTGATAAGCCATTTCCACCACAACTGGAATGACTGGGGGTGGGGGGAGTCCTAGAATTGTGGAAAAAGATGAGCAGAAGAGTCCAATGAAATATACTGAGGATCACATCGTCTGTTGGACCAGTGCCAAATGATGATGAATTGCTGTGAGTGATATGAATAAATGTGGTAAGCATGCGTTTGCTATGGCTTGGTATCATAGAATCATAGAATATCAGGGTTGGAAGGGACTTCAGGAGGTCATCTAGTCCAACCCCTGCTCAAGGCAGGACCAACCCCAACTAAATCATCCGAGAACTTACCAGAGGTTTCTGGGAGCAGGATTTTCTTAGTATTACATAAATGATGTGAAAAATTACTGGAAATGTTAAAACTGCGGCTGAATGGCTAATAAAGGCTTCATCTGCATGTATGTTTCAACATCAAATTTTGGAATATATCAGCCGGAGGGACTAGCTCACAAAGTAAAGACAATGTAAAAACATGCGATCAGTGGGCTTGGTACAAGCCGACCTGGGTCAAAATGACCACCATTGTGGACGGCATCATACTAAGAGCTTAAGTGAATGATCGGTGAGGTGGTAAATGATGACTGAGTTTTGGTCTGTCTGCTTTGCAGTCCCTTCTAAAATATTAGAGAAAAACTGTAATGAACACCCACAGGGCATATTTCTGGGACATGTAACTCCTTTGGGAACAAAAGGTACAAATGCTAAGCAAAGTAAATTAGCTAAATTAGTTCCCCAATTAACATCTGGAGATGCTGTGAGACAGAGGGCTCGGGGCAACCTAGGAATTGCTTCAAGCAACCTTTGTGGGATTCTAGAACCAGAAGGTCTCGGGATGACCTAGACCCTGCTTTGGGGGACCCTTGACAGACCAAGTACCTGAGAGAGGAAGAAGAGAAGAGAAGAAGTCTCCAATAGGATTGGTAGATATACCTGCTTTGTTTGCCAATCAGGACACTGTGTAAAGCCAACATAGTTACTGAGGGTTTATGCTCTGGGAGCTGAGGCTTATTGGAAAAGATGTGTATACTCTACTGTATAACCTTAACTGCTTGTGTGATTCCTTCTCAAATAAACAATTATGCATTAAGCACACGTACCCAAGTTTTTCACTGGTACTGGTAACAATCCACCAGCCGTGAGCAACTAAAGACTCGTTTTAACACCATCCAGATCTAATGTATCTGAGCAGTGCTAGATACTATGACTGTGGAAAACCCTAAGAGAGATATATGTGGAAACATGCCGTTTGTCTAAGTATCATGTCTGAAATATTCTCCAGAGCCACTTGTTTGAATATTAGCAAAATCAACTCAGCCCTTTCTCCTTCTCTTTTATTTTATTCAAATAAAAGAATTTGAATGCCCTGTTGAGCTGACTGGCTATTGATAGTCTCCAAGCTCTTCAAGAGTAGGTGTTTGTTCATGCAATTCTGACTAAAACATTCTCTTCCCTATACCCTGTGCTGTTGTGCCATGTGCAGAGCATTCACGGGTACTCAATGTCATAATGTACAATTCTTTTTTTTTTTAAATGAGCAAGATTTTATTTACAGAAGTATTATTAAATCTTATGCTCTGGTACAGAACATGGATGGAATGCTGGAGACTTGAGTAGACATTTTACAGTCTCAAAAAAGACACTTACAAATAAAATACCTTCTAAATAAAGCCTAGCTATTGCTATCCAGTAGAACCTTAGGGTTATGAACACCTCAGGAATGGAGGTTGTTCGTTACTCTGAAATGTTTGGAATGCTGAACAAAACGTTATGGTTGTTCTTTCTAAAATTTACAACTGAACATTGACTTAATACATCTTTGAAACTTCATGATGCAGAAGAAAAATGTTGCTTTTAAATGTCCTGACTTAAATGAAACAAACACAGAAACCTTTTCCTTATCTTGTCAAATCTTTTTTTATTAAACTTTCCATTTTTTTTAGTAGTTTACATTTAACATTGTAATGTACTATACTTTTTTGTTTTTTTGGTCTGCTCTTGTGGCCCTCTGACTGTGTACTTCTGGTTCAAAATCAGGTGTGTGGTTAACTGGTCAGTTTGCAATTCTGAGGTTCTGCTGTACTATCATCTGGAGCATTAATAACACAGCACCTCTCTGTTTAGGTTGTCAGTGTGGATGGAACCCAGAACTCTCTAATCTAAGCACAGATCTCTACAACATTCATTAGAGTAGTAGCAGGCAAGTAGTCTCTATGGGTCAACTACAGAATGGGAATACAACATTTTGTTAGTCTCTCTTTTTCATTTTTTTTAGGAAACTGAATTTGGGTGTATATATGTGAAGATGTGAATGTATATATTATGGGCATACTACAACAAGTGAAGAAAGATGCAAATGATCTGTAAAATGGCACATGCTTCTTTATGCATACAATGATGCTGAATTGTTCAATATTGTTCAAATACAGTATGGGGGGAATAACTGGCTTGGCAGAAACACCGCTGAGAAGGATCTGGGAGATGTGGCAGTCACAACTTCAACATGAGTCAGCAATGTGATGCTGTTGCAAAAAAAGCAAATACAATTTTGGTTGCATTAACAGGGGCATAGCCTGCAAGTCATATGAAGTGGTAGTACCACTCTACTCAGGTTAGGCTTCAGCTGCACTACTATGTCCAGTTTTGGTTACCATCATATAGAAAGGATGTAGAAAAACTGGAAAGGATCCAGACTTGAGTGATAAAGACGATCAAAGTGATGGAATACAAGTCATAGGAGTAAAGGCTGAAGGAAATGGATATGTTTAATTTGGAAAAGAGGAGACTGAAGGGGGGTATGATAGTGGTCTTGAAATACTTGAAAGGCTGCCATTAAAAAAAAGGAAAAAAGTTGTTCTCTCTTGCCACAGAGGGCAGGACAAGAGGCAATCGGTTCAAACTATAGCACAGCAGATTTAGATTAAATTTCAGAAAAAAAAACTTCATAACTCTAAGAACAGCAGGACAATGGAACAGGCTGACTAGAGAGGTGGTAGAATCTACTTCACTGGAGGTTTTCAAAAGGAGCTGGATAGCCATTTGTTTTGGATGGTTTAGACACAACAAATCCTGAATCTTGGCAGAGAATTAGACTAGATGACAGTTGCTGTCCCTTCTAACCCAGAGTATATGGTTCTATGAATACGTTAAGCCTGGAATTTTTTTCCCCTTCTACTCTTAATAGTCTACGAGCAAGATTTTAAAAGGCATCTTATTAATGGAGTTAGGGTACCTAATCAGCAAGAAAAAATTCTTTGCTTAGGCATTAGACATATATCTGGTAGTCATTACAAGCATGAATTTACGTGCTTGTTAGTGGTGCACTTTTTCTATATCATGTAATGGATAAACATTATCAGGCATCCAATCTGAAAAAAAATCATAAAAGTCACAAAAAGGGACATAACCCGAAGATGGTCTAATTTTGACCAAAATTGGCAGAAAGCTTCTAAATACAATTGATATTGCAACTATGTACTCAAAATGTTTGGGAAAGTTTGAAAAATATTTATCCTCAGGTATGATATATTATGCATTCTCCTGTACTTTTTTGGCTTTGCTTAAAGCAAAAGTCTGTAGTCACATGATAGTATGAGCTTGTTTGTACCATATACGGTACATCAAAATATTTGTAAAATGGACTGATTTGAGAAATGTGTGTCTGCTATTCTATGAACAATGGTTATTGTCCTGCACCAGCAACTGACATAAATAGAGCATGCACCATGATAAAATATTTCAAGGATATATTAGACTCTGAGCCAAGATTGGACCCATCTCAGATATGATAAAACCAATCTATTGCAAAGCAGAGTTGATTAAATGGAAGAATCAAAATTAATTGGACAATGACCACCTTGAGATGAAAGGCAGGCATTGTGCAATGAATTTCATGGGTGATACAGGCACTTTGATGCAACAAAGTGGGATTCCACAAGGATGTATTCAAACCAACATCTACACTGCTTCAGTCATCAGCCATACTGTAAGAGGGAAAACATATAACTGGGATGTTAGAATCCACAAACTTGTGAATGAGGTAACAACTTGCTTGAAATGGGTGGCACTTGGTGATTCCATGAACAATTACGTTCTCCCAGAAGATCAGAAGAAACATCTTGGGGAAAACTCCAACATGCACAAAAGCATTTGAAGATGTGGAGAAGGTACACAGAGAAAAGTGTAAAAGCACAGATTGACCTGGTAGACTTAATGAACAGTACCTAATTGCTCTGCCAGCTCAGGGACACTTACATTACCTCAGGGAAAAAGCTATTCATATACATTTCTGTTCTGGGAAAACTATAACACGATTTATCCCAACTACCGATGGATTTCAAAGCAGCAAGGAGAGACAACAAGTCCATGGAACTTTTGACATTTGCAGGGATGACTCCATTACCTTCTATGTTAGAAGGTGACCAATCAGCAGCTGACTGCTAGTCAGCTAATCCTGCTGAGTCAGAGAGTGTAGCCTCTTTTTATGGCGGATCAGCTGCAGTTTCCCTGTCTGGCCTTGTAGAATGTTCAGCAACTCTGGGATTAAGAGCTATAATGCTTGACAAACTGTGGGAAACATCAGCATCTTTGCACAAAGATAGGTCTCTGACCAAGTGCTACATTTTAAGGCAGCTGTAACAGCTTTGACAAAACAAATGTGATCTGAGCAACAGAGCTCCACAAGGAAGCTACCACCAAGCACACAGCTGAAGATAAAACTTCTGTCCCAGATATTATAAAAGTTGTGACTTAAAAAAAAAAGCCAAATCCTGCTGAACCTGGAACAACAGAGAGCCAGTGTGAACACTGTAACATCAGCTGTGGCCCCACCTGAAACTTCAGAAAGTTTAACAGAAGTATTTGGGTATAAGCTTTTGTGGGCTAAAACCCACTTCCTCAGATGCATCAGGCTATACATCTGATGAAGTGGGTTTTAGCCCATGAAAGCTTATGCCCAGATAAATTTGTTAGTCTCTAAGGTGTGTGATGGAGTCAGACCAGAAGGATATAGGAGAGTGCTGGAAGGCAGGTATATTAGTCTCAGGATGTGCAGGTCCCTGTTTCCTGGATAGCCAAACAAAGACTATTCCAGGCCAATCAAGACCCTTCTAGAAAGGAGTAGAAACAGCTAGCCTGATTGGGACACCTGAAGCCAGTCAGGGACTGGCTGAAACCAGATAAAAACCTCCCAGTTAGTCAGGCGGGCTGTGGGTGTCAGGAGCTGTGGAAGGAAGTTATGCTGTTGGTGAGACTGAGTGGTGGACAACATATCATACAGAAGGAAGGAGGCCCTGAGGTAAGGGTGAAGTGGAGTTTGAAGAAGCGGGGACTGCTGTGGGGAAGTAGCCCAGGGAATTGTATTATGTTTTATGCCTAAAAGGTCAGCCATCTTAGCTGATACTATTAGGGTCCCTGGGCTGGAGTCCGGAGTAGAGGGCGGGCCCAGGCTCCCCCCTTTTCCATCTTCCATACTGGCCTGTGATGAAGGTAACTCACTAGGCGGTGATTCTTGCCAATTATACTGAGAAAGGGAGGTCACTCTGGGGCCTAGATGAGTTTCTGAGGCCCCTAAATCTGCCAGGAAGCGCAGGACTCACAAGAACAGACTTGGAGCTTTGTCACAGGTGCCACAAGGACTCCTTGTTATTTTTGAAGATACAGACTAACACAGCTACCACTCTGAAGCCTGCAGAAAGTTTGTGCATGATGAGACAAAATGTCACACAAGAAATAAAGCAGCTTGTAACAGTAAACTGCAAAGGGGTGAGGTAGATTACATAAAAGGCATAATCTCAAATCATTTAGTAATTTTAACAATACTATTGAACAAAAGCAGCACAAGTAATAACTCTTAATTATCAGATAGTCAGCAGGCTGACAGTTATTACCCCAGTCCAGACACGTTGCTATCCAGGGTTTGATGAAGCTTGTGTTGGCACCAGTCCCACTTTCCCTCTTCAGCTTGGATGACTCTCTAAGAAAGACCCAAAAGAGCAACACACTGTCTTGGCTGGAGAAAAATCTGTCAATGATTGAGCTACCAGCATCCAATGAGCCAACATTAGCTATTATTGACCTCATGGTGGTTCTGCAGATGGTGTGCACTGACATTGCCAAGTGGAAAACTTTTGGAGAGCTGTATGATCAGATGCTGATCATCATATTTGTCAATATACTGCATTTGTTGGTGACAATTATGAAAATGAAGAATCAATCAAATCAGCGAGAGTGCCTTTCTGGAGAATGTCCAAATGCAAGAAGTTTGGAACCCCACTGCGTTAACACTATTATCAAAGCAACACTTGAAGATGATACCAATTTCCAAAGTTAGATTTAGTGTTTGAATTTTTCTCCTCACTGATTGGATCATAAAGGGTGAACAGAGATTGTCACCTGGTAGAAGGGCACCTTGCTGGTGGGTTTCATGACATTGCCCTAGCAGTGAAAGTAGTGCTTGGCAACTATTCCATAATACCAGACCTTGAGGCAGATCACGAGGAAACTGATTTGGGAATGGTCTTGTAAGTTGCTCATACAAAGCAAATACTCAGAGTAAATAGAGCACTAATATAGAACTTGGGCACAAAGATACAACTTCTGAGTCCAAGATATTGCCCTATTCTTGGGGTAGAGTTTGCCCTATTCTATTTCAAAACTGGAGTTAGCCAAAAGAAGGGATTGATTCACAGGCAGAGAGTGGCTGGGGAGCAGAGAACAGACATGCTTTACACTGCCAAACTTTCATGTGGTCAATGGACGTGACTGTACTGCAGCTTTCAGTGACATGGGAAAAAAGAGATGGCTGAAGATAGCAGTTGAGAGTCCACTGAAATGCGTGGAAGAAGAGTTTAAGTCTCTTCTCTCCACCCACAAGAAGCAGGAGTGTAGGGGAAATGGGAGCTCCAGAATGCTTCTCTCACACCCATATTTGGACACTCCAGCTCCCAGTGTCTAGGGCAGACGTTGAGACTGCTTGTCCTCAATTTCCCACTCCGGTGCTGGGTGCAAGGCTGTGGCCAGCACTGAGAGTGTCTGTTCTGCGTTCCCCACCCTGCTCTCAGTGCTTGTGGCATTTGCAAAACATTCCCATTCTCAGATCTATCGTCTAATGGCAGCTGCAGATTCAAATCCCATCTCTGCTCTTGATGAAGGACTTTGAACAGGCATCTCCTGCCGCCAGGGCATGTGCTCTAGTCTGTGGTGTGTTATAAGGGAGGATCGGTGATGTAGGACACCCTGCTTCAATTTCCCCCTCTGCTAGAGGCAAAGGAATTTCAAGAGGGATCTCCCATCACCCAGTGTGTGCTATAATGATTGGAATATGGGTGATAGCAATGAGGGGGGCTCCCTCAGTCTTGCCTGTTAAAGTTTTTCCACTCGAATTATATACTATTTGTGCCACATCCCAACTGAGTACTCTAACCCTGTTATGAAGGAGACCTGCTCCTTCTCTCAGGACACTCATCTGAGAGGTAGCAGATCCCTGTTCAAATCCCATTTTCCGCAAGAGGTAGAGAGAGGAAACTAACCCATACTGTCCCATACACTGGCTGAGTACCCTAACCCTTGAGCTGAACGTTATATGGGAGGCTGTCTCTTTTCTGACTGTTTGATTGGTGTTCGGTGGCCTCTGAGACTGCCTACCAGACTGAGCCCACTAGGGAAGATGAGCAGAGCAATGCCTCTTTGTCCTCAGTTGGAGAATCATGTGGGGGCTTAGTCATGAGCTCGGCCTCTAGTGCCTAGAATGAGGTCACAGGACACATGCTCGGGGCAGAAAGAGGTTACTCACCTGTGCAGTAACTGATGCTCTTTGCAATGAGTGTCCCTTTGGGTGCTCCACGCCCAGTGTCGGTGCACCCCTGCACCTTCGCTCATAGATTTTTACACCAGTACTCACACGTGAGGCGCCTGCCTCCCGCACCGAATGTGTCTCAATAACATGCATGCATGGCCTGGACTCCTTGGTTTCTTCTCTACAACAGAGACTACTCCAAACTTCGAAGTAGAGGGGAGGAGGGTGGGTACTGGAGCATCCAGAGAGACACTCATCTCGAAGAACATGAGTTCCAAAAGAAAAGTGATTTTGTTCTATCCCGAAAACAAGCATGAAAGATCCGTTGTAACCTAATTGCATCTTGTCAGTTAGAAGACTGCTCCCATTACCTACACTGGGAGCAGTTTTAAGAGCAAAAAGCAGAAACTCTCAGACAGGGTCACACATCAAAGATAATCCAATAGTCCAAGAGGTACCTACGTCTCTCGCTGTTGATAGCATTGTAAATTAGGACCTTTATTTTGAACTCATGGCATGGACAGACCTGACCTAACCAGAGTGTTAACCACGGACCAAGCAGTAGCTGAATCAAGTAGTCCTTGCTCAGTATCAGTAGCAAGATCTGAAGGTAGGTAACTGCAGTCCAACCTTACTGCAGCTTTTTCTAAGTCAGCATCTTACTAGTATCATTATTTTACAATAGTAAGAAGCAACGATCTCTGGGTAATGTGTTCTACAATTTGGTTGCTAAGAAGAACAAAACAAGTGAGAAACTGCCACCAACAATAGCCTCCTTCAGGCAGCACCTGAAATCTGTAAATTATCAGTTACGCACATGGAATCATGCAACATTTCAGTATCTTCATGTGTCTTCTTCCTAAATGATGGTGCTGATACCTGCTCCAGAAGCCTTCCCACCCCTTGTGTAGTGTAGCTGTGAGAGCGTTTGTGCAACAAGGAGATACAAATGCCACACTGAAGATTTGGTGTGTCCTGATGCATGCAACTGTGACAGCGATTAGCCTAGCAACAGAGTATTGAATACTTCAGACACAGATTCTGAGGGGGAGTAGAAATGTTTCAACTAACCACAAATGACTATTTTTGTGAGTAAATATAGCTTGAAGGGGCGTTGCATTAAACATTTAGTAGCTGATCATTACATGTAGGGCTTATTCACATAAGACAGTCATACAAGACAGCATACAGCCCTTCTACTACTAACTATTATTACTGATATATAAGTAGTTTACATGTGTGGTCATTGTATTCAGAGATAGTAAGAAGATAATCACAGTTATACAGTGTGTGTGTTAGATTTATGTCACCAACCAAGGGAAAAAAATATCAAAAGTATATATTTTATAATGTGGGGGTAGAGATTTTATCTGCATAACTTCATAAAAATAGTAGACTTACATCCATTCTCACATCAGTCCACAAATAATGACAAATATCTTGATGTATTACATGGTACAAACAAGCTCCTACTGCCATGTGACTACATACTTTAGCTTTAACTGAAGGCAAAAAAGTACAGGAAAATCCATAAAATATATCACCTGGGGCTAAATATTTCTCACTTTCCAAAACAATACTATTTTGAGCTCATGGCTGCATTTTATCAATGCAATCTTCTTTATATTTAGAAGATTTCTTCCTATTTTTGTCAAAAAACTATATTTCCACAAGTTCTGGCTCTTTTTTGTGATTTAATGATTTTTTTCAGCTTGGATGCCTGATAACGTTTAAACGTTATATAATGTAGAAAAACTACACCTCCTCCAGCATCTACATCCACCCTAATGACCACCAGATATATTCCTAATGTGTGGAAGCAGTGATTTTTTTCTAGAGGATGGGTTACCCCTTAGTGCTCAGAATGGGCCTGGGCTGATAGACTACAAACGTGTAAGGTTTTGTGCCTGCATGATGGATGTTTCCAGCTGTGGGCACCCTTCTATTCTCATTTTTTTGCTCAATAGCATTCTAGCACTCTAAGCTAGTTATAGACAGCTGTCTGACTGATAATAAATGGTCACCTTATTTTGAAAGGGTTCTTTCTGGGTCCTACTGGCTGTTTATTACTAGCAGGGTGGCCTATGTATCTTCACAGAGGTCCTGGACTTTTCTGTATGGCACAGTCTTTGGAATACTTTATATCTGCCATCATTGCCTAGCCCCTATTATCTTTCTATATCTTGTGTTCATTTGAATCAGCTGAAAGGGTGTGGAGTGCCAGCTCTGTCCTTGCTGAATGCTGGGATATATGTTGCATAACATTTTACAACTGACCTAGGAGTAGCAGGCTCAGCATGAGGGAGGCAGCCTAATCTGACATGGTGCTTCTCAGATAAAGGGTACTGTCAAAACAAAGAATTCAGAAATAGTCAGTGAGCAGTCAAACTAGATTACAGCCAGAAGACCTCTTTCCAAACAGGCATGCAAGTAAACCTGGTTCCTTGTGAATGGATCACTCCAGTAAACTGTTCTTCTGAAAAGAGTAGAAAACTTACAGGACAATACATTAGGATAGTTATTGCTGACTTCTGTCTTCCTGATAGTGAGCACCTATTCCAGCCTGAACTGTGTTTCATGTGACAGAGACAAGTCTGGACCGATGGCCACATTTCCCTTCTCATGGACTCAGGGCCTTGGCTAATATTGAAAAGAGCACGTGTTTCACGCAAGGTTGTACATTTTTTTAGCCTGACCCCAATACATGATGGAAAACACAGGTCAGACTAGGCAAGGAGCATAATCTAAAGGTCAGCTCAAGCTAATGCAATACAGAATGTAAATGGTGCATAGTGTGAACAGTGCATGGACTTGTCCACCAACAATGCAAGGAAGTAACAATTAATAATAAGCTTATAAAATGCAACACACACAGCCAAACATATGCACAATAATACAACACAGTTAAAACCTCTTTAAAAACAAAAAAAGGTATAAAAACATGAATAAACTCATGACACTGTTTAAACATATGCCAGGCACAGTCTTATGCAGGGGCTGGCAGACATGAACACAAGCATATTTATTACTCTCTAGGGACGGGCTGATAAGGATACCCAGAGGGCGAGAGAGAGAGGTGGTACTCGAGACCCTAGAATGCAAGCACTTCCATTCTCAGGTGCAACCAGGGTAGAACTCCTGGATGGGAAACTATTGTGACAGCAAAGATACCCCTGCAGGGAAGAACTCAAGCAGGATTCCTTAAATAAAGCCAGGGTCTATACCATTCAGGGCTTCCAAAGCCAAACAGAGCCGGATTAAAATCAATCTGCCACTTTGCTGGTGAGCCTTGTATTCTTTATGCTGATTGACTGTAAATGAAGACGTAATCCGACTTTGCCTACGAGGTGCACCGATCTACTACTTCCTCTCATCCCTTTGAAGCTAAGTTAACTCCATGGTAGTCTCCCTTTTAGAAACCACAGGGGCATCTCGACAAAAAGGGGCTGAATTTGTGTTTTAACCATCCACTGGGGCCTCACAGGATCGCTTATTAATAGAAACTGACAACCTTCTGTGTTAGCCGGTCAGGGATGCTTACTTTCACCTTCACCAGGCTCAGGATGTTCATGGTATTGGTTTTGATGCACACCTTGCTATCAGGAAGGTATCACACACACGCTCTCTCTACACCTGAACTTGTGTTCATGCACTAGCGCTGGGGAAGCTTCCCCACTGGTTCTTATAATACATCAGAGCAATGGTAGCAAGATCAGCTCTAGCAGCAGCAGGACAGAAACTGGTCAGACCATTGGGTGAGACAACTCCATGTCATTTTACTTCTCATGGAGCAGACAGCTTGTGTCACTGTCCCAGGGAGTGTCTGAAATGTCACTGGAGCAGAGAGTTGTTCTTTCCCTCTCTAGGTAGCCGCAGCCTGCATCACAAAGACACAGCAGTGGCGAGCCTTCTGCAAGAGCTGATGTTAGCTGTGTAGTCAGGGGATAGGTCTGAATGATGAAATACTGGCAAGGATAAAGATGTTGCTCTGGCCTCTAAATTATCGGCCTCGAGGCTCAAGGGAGAGGAGAACTGAGCCTCATTTCCCCCTCACTTACAGAACACCAGGGTAAATCAGGAGTAACTCTACTGGAGTCAATGGGGTTTAATAGTATAAGAATCGGGACCACAGAGTTAATTGAGCACAACCTGGCAGTCTAACAGCACCACCATTAGAGGGTTGGGTTTGCTCCCATAGTGTACAATTGCAATATTGCAGGGACTCCAACTGAAATGAGACCCCTATTGCTCCCAATTCCTAAACAGGTCTATGAGGAGAATCTATTGTGGGGATTGGGAGCCAGAACTGAGTTTTCCCTGGGCCAGTTCAGAACCAAGTGTGAAAGGAATGGTTCCAGTCCCATCATGCTCGTGCCAACAGAGACTCTGTTATGTTTAAATCAACATTCGCCACAGCAGAGGATTATCAGATGTTCAGACTAACACACACAAAAATAATCATCCAGCATTTGACTCTTATAAAAACTGCATCGATTTAGGTTGGGGGCGGATGTGGGCAGCACAGCTGCTCACCAGCTCCATTTTACTTGCTGTGCCAGCACACGAGAAGAGGATTTATTTTATTTTGTTTTAATTCTCTTAATGCAGTGACAATGCACCAAGAATGCCCACAGAAATCCAGCTACCTCCAAAAGGGGAGGGGCACAGAGTTTGCCTAACCTTATCCAAATAATGGGGACACAGCTATATCCCCAGCTGGGAAGATGGAACGTGTGCCGAATGCTGAACGTGCTGGAAGTTGAGGACATCTAATTCCTGGAAGCACATGTAACCCTTTTCCAAAGGCGGTACATTCTAGGAACAGAGCAAAGTTGCTCCTGGCAGATGGTGCGTGGGCTTTTCTTGTCACATCTATAGGCAGAGGCATATGGTGGCGGTAAACACCCATCTTTACTGCTGAAGAATTTAAAATGTCTTCATATTCTCCTGGGGCCATCTAATCTATCTACAATGAGAAGCCAATGGGTAATACACAAGTTATTCAGTTTCCTTACCAACTGTTGCTGCATGATGTTTTTAGTACTATTAATATCAGGCACATTCCATTGCATTTCATATGCAAAGGACTACTTTCATTCCATATAGTTTGCAATTGAGTTCTCAGGAAGAAATCACATATTTAAAGAGATGCTCCTTTATATAATTTTTATTCAAGTCCGAGCTGACACAGGCAACTGAAATTTGCTGCTAAATGAATCAGGACAGGGTAGTATAGTGCATTTCGAAGCAACATTAAAATCAGTGCTGCCTCAGCAGGATTTGGAGCTCTTGATTCATCCCTGTGCAACGTTAAAGCTGAATTATAGTACTGCAGTTCCTTATTTGTAGGCTTACCTGATTATTTGCTTTTACTAATTTGTAATTCAGCTTAAAGACTATTTGCCAAAACTAAACTGTCTGAACACACATAGCACTGACAATGCTACATTACCTTCTTTTATTTGTAAATGAATTTGACAAAAGCAAAACACATAGTCCAAATCTTTTGAACTATGTTCCGCCAACTCCTCCTCTTGGATATTATCATTTGAAGTATACTTAATCTGGCACCTTTCACCAACAGCCTTGCACACTTCACTCCTGTTTATCCATGGAAGAGGTGCCGTATGAGCAGCTAAAAGACATGCTTCCCCCAAACATATTCAAAGCTGGTCTGGGAGAACGCTCTCTAAAGATAAACGAGCAGTTTAGTTATGATGCCTACATGTTCTTTGGCAGCATTAGCAGAGATGTCAAGTATTATAGGGCTATGAAAAGGCCAATCAGTGCTACTGTCATGTATTTAGTAATGCAGACACTTATCCATTAGGAAATGCACTGAGATCCACTAACTAATTTTTCACATAGGCAAACAAACAGGTAGCATTAATTATAATCACTTGGTTGCAAGCAGCATGGGGCAGGGAGAAGGAAGGATGGTAAAAGCAAGAGAACAGCTCCTCATCTCTCAAAGCATCACATGTATCTATTCTGATTTCTCCTACAGAAGCATGACAACTGCTGTCATGGAGAAACCCTACTTTCTATTTCCTTTGGGGAAGGTGATCACACATAAGTAGTGGTTTGGGTCATTTGTGGCAAGAATGTTTATTTTTAACACCTCCACACTTCAGCTCTAACTGATCTTCGGTACCTTTACCTTGCAGGAGCAATAATTCTAGAGATGAAGATTTATATTGTTGGCAATGGACATGCTCAGATGATTAACTGAACTGGATTAAAATTTCATTCCAGTTGTAAAGCGTTTGCTTCCTGTTGAAGAGTGTTGCATGATCAGAGGTTTGATTATATCAGACACAGAAATAAAGAGATCAATAGATTATTTGTGGACTAGCTCAGCCACACAACATGCTGGCTCATCAGAAAAATAATATTTCTGAATTTCCACCTACTGGAATAGAAAAATCAGAATCTTTTACAGGGGATTTGGCCAAATACTGGCATGAGGATATGAAATGGGAATGAAATCTCTTTTCTAGATAGTTTTCTATTTGGGTTTAGAACCATAAAGTTTCCTTGAGAAAACAAAAGTGATATCTGTGCCAAAAATATACAAGACTATTAGAAAAATGCTGATACATGCAACCATAAAATTTTTAATAACATAAAAAGCCTAAGTCTGTCATAGATTATAAAGCCAAAAGGGACCGTTGTGATTAACTAGTCTGACCTGCTGCATAAACCAGGCCACAGAACTTCCCCGGATAAATTCCTGTTTGCATGAGAACATCATTTTTTAGCAAAAGACTTCCCGTCTTGATTAAAATTGCCAATGATGGAGACTTTACTACAGCCCTTGGGGTAAATTGTTCCAAACCCTAACTTTTACATATGCATGCCTTATTTTCAGTTTGAATTTGACTAGATTCAACTTTAAGACAGTGGATCTTATTTATACCTTTGTCTGCTAGGTTGAAGAGTCCTCCATTCCCAAATATCTGTTCCCTTATAGGTATTTATTGACCTGGACCAAGTCACCCCTTCACATTCTCTTTGATAAATTGAGCTAAGTAAATTAAGCTCCTTGAGTCTCTCTCAGTAAAGCAGGCTTAACAATTGTTAAATCAGTCTCATGGCTCTTCCCTGAATCCTCTCCAACTTTTCCACAGCCTTCTTAACTTGTGGACTCAGAACTGGGCACAGTACTCCAGTGGCCGTCATTCCAGTGCCAAATACAAAATTACCTTCCTCGTCCTACTCAATATTTCTGTGTTTGTACATCCAAGGATGGTGTTAGCCTTTTTGGCCACAGTATCACACAGGAAACTCATGTCCAGCTGATTAATCATGGCCTCAAATTATTTTTCAGAGTCACTGCTTCCCTTTGCATGCTTACTGATTTGTCCAAATTTGTCCTTGTTACGTAGGGCCTAATCCAAAGCCCTGGCAAATTACAAAATTGCTATGAAACACACTTTGTTTCAATTTACAGAACAACTTTGCTTAGTTGGGTCAGATTTCTTGTGGCTACTTGCTTTCTGAATACCTTAGTTGTCCATTGTCGACTCATAGTGACTTTGCAGCAAGAGGAATTTTTTAAAAAAAATTACTAGTAAAGATCCTTCCAGTCTCTAACATCCTACTATATTTATCCAATGCTTCCCTTTCGTCAGAGTCCATTAGGTTTCTGTAACAATGTTAGGCATTCTAATCAAATACTAATTATTGAAAAGGTCACCATTGCCAGATCCCTGATTTAAGGTCCAGCCTCCATTAGTCCTCCCTGCTCTAACTATCTCAGATTAGAATAATGTACAGCCTTCAAGTTGCAGTAACATTCTGGAAAGCTTCATTTCACTCAAAGCCCATAAGCCCAAATGAATGAGTTTTCATGCACAATCCGCATGAAAGCTTAAACTGTTTACAAAAGAATTATCAGGTCCTTTGCAGCATGAGATAAAAGGTAACAGGCTCCCCAGGAGGAGCTCAGGCTAACATGTAACAGATTTATAAAACATTCAGTGGTAACACAACCACAGCCCTCCCAGTCTAAAATAATCCCACTGACTCCCACATGGCAGGTTCCATGTAATAAATTACCTTCCTCACGTTCTTTGACTTCATCACACATCTTCATCTCACTCCTCTTCTGATCTAGTACTAGCCTCTTCTCTAATCAACTTGCTGGCTCAAGAACCTTCTCCCCTGCAGCTCCCACTATTTGGAACAACTCTGCCATTTCTCTCACACTCAGATTAGATTAGAATTGCATACTTTCTTTTCTGCCTTGTCCACTCCTCTGAATAAATCACCTGTGCTGTGTGTTCTCGGGTACAACATCCTTCTGAAAATCCGTATCCTCCACATCCTTTGTAGAGTACGGGATTGATTTTCAGAAGCACCAATGGAAGCCTCTCTTTTACTGGGAGTCGTGGACCTTTTTGACTTTGAAAATCCCCCCCTCCTCCCTCACATAAACAGCTTTAATAGAAAAGAGGCTCAAAATTAGGCCCCTGTTAATGGGTAACTCTGCCTTTACATAGGACTCGGCTATTGATTTATTTATTAATCTCATCTGAAATCCTTTCTATTTATTGAACTCAGAGTACTATACATTATCAGTGACAGTGATGCACAATCCCAAATGGGTTGCAGGGATCAATTTATGAGCTCTTGCCTCATTCTGCATGGAGCTCTTTGCAGCTTTAGAGCTATATTTAGCTCTTTTAATCATCCCTTATATGGTAAACTAAGCTAAAATGGAAAAAGGAAACTAAAAATATTTTATGGGTGTAAACACCAAGGATGGAGTGGAAATATTTAGGGGTGGCAAAAGGGGGATTCAAACTGGCAGTAAGAGGATGAAATTAAGAAAGGGGAAAATTAGAGTGAATCTTGAAAAGGGATGTGGAGAAGGTTTCCTGACAGGGAGAATGCATTTGATCAGGAAATAATGACAAACCCATCTTCCTCCTTCAAATCCTTTCTGAAAACTATTCCTGTGATACATTACCTACAAAATATGCAAAACTGGATGTCACATAAAGCAGCAAACACAGCACACCAGCTGTCTATCCATCTTTGCGCTCCCCTCTTCCTGTTCTATCCACTTATTGTCTCCTGTCCACACTTCGAATGTAAGCTCTTTGGGGGAAGAGACCATCTCTTTGTTGTGTGTCTTAAGAACTTCTAACCCTGTGGGGTCCTGGTCCACCACTGGGGACCCTCACCATCATTGCAAAACAAACAAATAATAGCCTCCCAAGGGAAGCAGTGGATGTACCAAACCTTGGAAACTGTTCAGTCAAACTTCAGAAACCGTATTTCAGGGAATAGTCCTGCACTGGCAGAGAGATAAAAATCACAGGAATCAGAGTCAGAGTTAACTGACTAGGAGCTATCAAAATTGGATCTAATGGGTATTTTCCCCTCTCTGAATCCAACTCTCAGTGCTGAAACAGGACACTGTCATCAAAACATGGTGCAAACTGTATAAATGTACTGAATCTCTGACACCATTGAGGAAGATTTGACTGCTTCTTAAAAGCCTCCTTGCCCAGGGCTGAACAGCCCTAACCCTTCTTAGGGCATGAAAATGAATAAATAATAATAATTGTTTGTATTTCTGTAGTTCCCAAGAGCCTCAGTCATGGACCAGAGTCCCCTCAAAAAGACAGTCTCTGTCCCAAAGAACTAATGAGTTTATAGCCACAAGGGCGATTGCCATAAACCATGATCTGTTACTGGTTTGAATTTGGTACTCAGTTTCCAAAGGCACTGGATTATTTTAAGTAGTCTGTTTACCTTCACGTGAATAGAATTAGCCTTAGACAATGAGCCTTTATGTGAAGTTTTATTGTCCAAAGCAAATATGACCTGTTAAGATTTACAGGCTTTATTAACAGCAATAACCATTTTACAACCAATATCAGTAAATCAGGGTTTATTGAGAGCTCTACAATTTTAATATGTGGAAAACCATTAAACTGTCAGCTTTCAATCTGACATAATTCCTAACTTTTTATGAAAGAGAGATTTTCTATTTAATTGGGGAGTATAAAGCAGCACAGTTTGGAATAATGAATTGTTCTGAAAACAACAAATAGGTTTTGTCTAAATAATGATGAGTATCAAACGGTGAAAGTGTTCTTTTTAGTTAGTACCATTCCCATAAGCTTAAAGTAAATAAAAATGATAAACTTGGGCAAATTAGTCATGTAATAGTCAATATTCTGCATGGACTGGCTCTGAACTTATAGTGATATTGCCAACTTTTGCAATTTTATTGAGAGTCTCATTATATTCAGTGTTTTCTTAAAGCCTAAGCATCTGAAATCTTGAGATAACTTGAGAATCTTAGCTTGCATTAGGGAAAAAAATGTAAATGACTAACTACTCATGGTTATGGAGAAAAACTTTAAAATGTGAATCATAAAGCCTCAAAAATGGGAAGGCAAATAAAAAGAACCCAAATTCTATTTATTTTAAATCTCATGATTGTTGGAGCCTAATTTGTAAGTTTTGAACACCTAGGGTCATTTGAACACCTAAGTCGTTCAGTTACTCCTGCCTCTACCCTGAATTGCCTCAACAACCTGCACTGATTTGACATTTTAAAAATTGGATTTAATACTGGGATAGGTAAGCACTGGAACAAGTTACCTAAGGTAGTTTTGAAACTCCAGAAGCTGAAGGTTTTTAAGACTACATTGGACAAACAACAGTCAGGGATGGTCTAGGTATACTTAGTATTGCCTCAGCACAACAGGATGGACTAATCTTCTTGAAGTCCCTTTCAGCCCTACGTCTCTATGATTCTATGATTTAAGGCTTCAACTTGTCAATTTCAATGTAAGGCAGGGGACGGGGATGCCTATACCAAAAACTCTGAGTGCCATATTAAAAAAACAAAAACTTACAACACTGATAAAGACCAGCAGCATTAAATTCTAATATACAAATAAATGACCTGAACAACTGGAATGACACTATTAAACCCTTCTGCTAAGATTCACCCCAGTATTCCCAGATGGCCTCAAAGCAGATATACTCTCTTCTCTCCAGTCTACACTGCTGGCAGGGACAATAACTTCAATCTCTCAACATCTAAAGCCTGGTCCCATTCTAAGCCTCATACGACGTATTGTACATCCTCAAAATGCAAGTTTTTTTTTTTAATATGCTAATCCAAGCCTTTAAATGCTACTATAGAAACTTACTATTCTGAGCAATCATTTTATTTTGGGGAAAATTCAATACTGGTAACAGAAGTGTTGCTATGTAGTTGAGCAGGCAGAAAAGAATATTCTAGTGTGTCTAATCTTTAATCCTTAAACAATAAAGACGGCACAGAGTGAAAATCCATTGGGATTACATCAGGGACATCTTTGGCCCAGTTTGTTTTAAAAGGCAGCAATTGCATAGAAATGAATAACCAATTATTGACCGTTATTACATTTTCCAGGGCTGGATATCTATTTTCAAATGAAAAGTGCTGATAATTCTCAAATCCTCAGTAAAATTCAATACATGTTGGCTCTGAATCACCATAATTTCTTATCCTTTCTTTCAAATTACTGAACTCCAACAGTGAAAATGGTCTTTGACTGTTTAGCTATCTGCAATGGGAAATAGCCAAATTTATATAATTGTTCAGTTCAGCATACCATACTTGCTAGGTTGGATACCATTTATTTACCTGGTGGGTTAAAATGTGTTTCTTTTGTTTGCAAAGAAAAATGCCTGAAATTTGTATAATTTTTCACTTATAATTTTTTTGCTCACCCTGGAGCCTATGTATTTGGAGAATTAATGGCACAAAAAAGTCTCTCAAGGATGCGATATAGTAAACTGAGCAGTGGGTGAAATTAGAAACCATTGAGGTGGATGTAGTACCAGAAATTCTCTTGATAGAGAAATGAGTGCTCTATGTGTAGACAGACATTCCCCTTCTCTCTACCATTATTTTTAAACCAGCCTGCAATATCTTTTAATCTGTATCCCAATTTGCCTCATTTCTTAACTTTTCCTGGGTTTTTGATGGCATCCGCCCAGCATGCGTTCCATCTAACTCAGAGACTCTGTGTTTTCTTTCTTTGCAGTTTATTTTCCCTGCTTCTTTTGTCCCTCCAATTAGTAGATACCATAGTGATTTGAAGTGAGATGAGAGACAAACAACTTCTAGTTGATACCAGTTTCTCTATTTACCAAAGGATGCTAAATAGCAGCATCACAGATGCAGCTCTGGCATTTTGGAGAGTAAATACAGGACAGTAGAGCATGGGCAGGCCAAAACTCTTAGCTCTGAGCCCAAAAGTGAATTAGCTAGCTAGCTAATAGTGTAACTCCCACTGGAGTTACATAGCTGTGTTTATTGATGTATCATACACTGAGTTGTGGGACTGCTGTCCACCCCTGCTGAACATAGTGCTAGTCAGACAGGGAGATCTTCCATCTATAATAGAACAGCACTCCAAATAGCTACACCAAGCATTTCACTATGCATCATTTCCACTGCTTTACATGGGCTGTTAGACAAGCCTTCCTCTGTATCAGGAAGCAGGGAAAGTAACATCAACAGGGCCAAAATCATCATTAGTTCGAGTCCACTAACCTCAATGGAGCTACATCAGAGTTTATATGTAAACCATCTGCTGTGTCTCAGGCATATTGAAGACAGGAATGAAGACAAGTGCTTAGCCCTAATGGGCGATGCCCATACAAAAGGAGAGTAGAATAAAAGCAGTGAGATTGAACAGTGCTAGTCCATGTGCATCTTGTTAGAGTCACATTTTTCCCCCTATATCAGGCACAAATTTTGTCCCCTTGCATATTTTAAAATAAAACAGACTGGGATTAAGAGACAGGGAGTATTCACAAGGGGTGCTAACTATTTTACCCCACACTCCAAATGGCTACTTTGGTTAAGAGAAATGTTCAAACAAGCGCTTGTTTTAGTTAAGTAATTACAGATTTCATCTGAAAAAAACAAAAAAAACCCACTACCAACAACCTAGAAGCCTCAAAAATCACCTGCCATTTCATTCTGAAGGTGAAATCATGAAATAACCCCAAGACAAAGGCTTTAAAAACAAAACCCTTCAGAATGGGTAAAAAATGTAAAATGATCAGAAGCACAAAACAGACTTTCACCCAGCTGCACTACTGGACACGGCTGAGTGTCCAGCCATGTTAGTATTTGCGCAGTACTTTGAATGCAGAGGGTGCTAGAAGTACAAAGTATCATTGTTATTATTCCATCCATTCTTTACACATACCTTTCACAATTTCAAAGCAGAGACTACCATCTATTTCTCTGCATGTGATGGGTAAGAGCAGATTGGTGCCTCACAGTCATTCAGTCTCTAAAACAATTATTCAAATCCAGACATCCTCAAACTCTCATGGGTGAAAAGGCCAGTTCTACTGATAGCTTTGCCTTCAGCTCCCTGTTCGTCTACTCTTTAGGCACAACTTCATGGATAATAAAAAGTAGAATTAGAACTGGCTTCAACAACAACATTTCAGGAGGCCCTAGAGCAGAATATCGTAATGGCGCTGGTTTTTATAAACACTCAGAATGGGCTTTAGCTGATACCTTCCCATTTCCCCTTCAAATATATCCAGTCGGAAAGAGACTACCTAATTAACAGTGATGTCAAAACAAGCATCTCCTCTCTCACCTCAGCTGCAGGTACTCCCTCTGGTGGCCGACAGTGCAGAACAATCATCCCTTCAATAGGAACCTCCTTTCCTTGTGGATCTTGCTCAAAGTTTTTCCGTAAATCTGAAAAAAAGGCGAATGCAGTTGTTATATCACCAATGCAGTTTATTTGAACTAGTGTCAAGCTCAACCGCTGGGATGTGGGGTTTTCCATGCAGTTTATTTTGTGTATATATATATGAAAGACACTAACAATTTTCTACCACTATGTATGTTCAAAGCACTTGACAAACATTGACTAATATCCTCTCTGGAAGGTGGGTGTATAAATATTTTTACCCCAATTTTGCACATGGGGAAACAGAGACAGAACATAGTGACTTGTCCAAGGACACACTAGTGAATCAGGATTAGAACCCAGAACCTCCTCTCTAATTTTGTATGCATCCCCCCACACCCTCCAAGCCATTCTGGCTTCAGAAGGTGAAGAATAATCTCCAGTAATAAGACACTGAAACACAACTTTTAAAAGAGTTTGTTTTTTTTCTCCCGGTGAATACTGGTAAGTCAAAGGATATTATTTTAAAATAAAACAAATGAAGCTGATCTGTATTTTGTGGCAATATGATTCATTAAAAATTCCATCATTAACCATCCTCATGTCTGACTGGATTTGCTAATGCAAAAATGTTTACTTATAAAACATTGTGTCCAAAGGTTCTTTGGACAATTGGCAATACCCACACAATTTAAAAGCAGGCACGGTACTGTAACTAGCAATTTGAAATCTGTGCAGGCACTGCAGCAAGTTATACAATTTCCCCCAGCACTAGAGAACATGCCCGTATCTTCCAAGATAGACACCATTACATTCTGTCTGGTCAACAGTTTAATGGGTAGAATTTTAAACAGTATTAATAAAAGAGCAGAAGGAAGAATAATGGTACTCTATGGGAACTGACAGGCTTTAAAAAACTGTACTAAGCCACTGTGGATTTTGTTAATTAGATCTGGCTATAGTTATGCTTAAGTATTAGGTTCCACCACAAAAAGAGTAGAGTGGGATGGCAGAAGGTACACAAGTAACCCATCCAGTACCAAATGCACAAAAAAACACCCACACAACCTCCCTCCAACAACCAACCTAATATGAATGACAAGGAAAGTAAAACAACTTGAGGCTTGCCCAGAAGGATTCCACCAAAGTCAAAATTGGGATAATCCTAATGGATAAAATTCACTTCGCACAGTGGGGCCAGCACAAGATCTAAGCATCACTTAAGCCCCACTTACATCATATTTTGATTACTTAAATGATGCTGTACCTCTGCACCCCATTTTTATATCCCTGTATGTGTGTTTTAATAACCATTTTATTTAATACTCCTTTGGTACTCCTTGATATTGGGATATAATTCCACAAAGGCAAATCCTGATCTTACTTCTAGAAATGCAAAGAGGGACTGCAAAGCTTCACTGTGCAAAAGGAAGGTCTGCAGGTGGGACTCATGGAGGGGTGCACAATACTGGCACAGAGCCCACATATGTGGGGACTCCTTCTATGGTCATGCTTTAGGTCTGGCTACAGGAAAGGCAGATGTGGCCAGTGGATTCACTGTTGGAAAAATTTCTCCACTCAAGGTGCATGGAACAGGATACCTTCTTAAGGTAGAGTTGTGTCCATCACTTCTCCACACCCTTGGGAAAGCTTTCCACATCTTCCTCAAGGAGATTCCCAGGTGACAGGTAAATCTCCGACTGTACAAATCATTTAGTCCTTCTTCCCCACCTCTCCCATGCTAGTGCTGCAGAGGATACTTGATTAGACTGGAGCAGCCTCCCGAAGCGGTTCCACCACTGATGTTCAGTCTTGGGAAAGAATCCCCTTGTCCCTGGAGGTCCCTGCACTAGAGTCTGGATTTACTCGGTAATAGATGACACATTCCTTGCAGCCATGCAAGCACGTGAGAGACTAAACAGAAGGAAGGTTATTTACAGCATGTACTCCAACTGAGGATGTTTCCATTAGAAAGTTGTTTTCTTTAAACAGAGTGCCTCAAATTCCACAATGTGGATTCATTGATTTAATTTGTTCCAGTGCTTACAACTTCATGAAATATGTCCCCCTTAAGCAGCAGAGGCCCTGAATCAGTTACACTTTTATACAGTTTATAAATACATTAAGATTTATTTTTAGAAAGTCAGCCACTCACTAGAAAAAAGATGCAAATCTCACATTTATGAGTTCCTTTTAATGTCGTTTCTTTCCATGTAGGGCACTGTGAAAAGAATGCTGGTTACCTATTTAGAGAGTTATTCATTAATACTTAGAATGCAACTGTGTCCACAAGGGTTTTTATTGGTTGAAGAATGGGAGCAAGATCCATCTTTTTGTTTTCTCTGCTTTCCAAGTTGCTCTGCAAAAATAGCTACCTGCTATTTCAGAGAACTATAAATTCCAATATTGCTTTAAACTTACGATTCAGAATCGCAGGTTCTGAGTGAAACAGAAGGCCACATGAATGAGTGTAACAACAAGTACTATGAGCCAGGTCTGAAATGAAATACTAGTGCTCTCTCAACGATCACAAATTAGATCTGCACATTCTCATCTGTGGTCTCTGAGGGGATATTCCCTGAGTCAAAAAACCATGCTCCAAATTAAGCAACTGGGTTGTTCATCAGAGACAGCTTAACACAAGTCCATGACAAAGTGAGTTCCTGAAAACACATGGGGGAATATTATAGAATCCTATTCAGACACTATTCATTTTGTTTGTCTGAACTATGCTTAAGGTCCCATCATCTTTGATGCTCCAATTTCTGCAAGTATTTTTGTGCTGTCCATCCCACACCTCCACAAGAACACGAGTGCAAGAAAAGGTATCAAAGGAAATGGTCAATGAAGCAATACAATTCTCAGGTGCACATCTCTACTGTGGTCAGTATGTTACAAGACACAGAAATGGGAAAGAACATGGTCCAGAATGTTTGCCAAATTTGTAAAATATCTGAAATTACTTATGAGCGATAGGTATGCATTATGCAGATGATCAGATACCACACTGATTGGCATGGTGCATATTAAAAAAACAGACAGCTATACTAATCCACCTGCTTCAGTTCATTCCTTGTTCTCTTTTCACTCTGCCATGTTAGGGGGAGAAAAAAAAATGATTGCACTGAGAAAAATCAATAAAAATTCAATTCAGAATAATAGTCTTTTGCAGCTCAGCAATACAGGGGAATTATCAGCTCATTCAGTGTTATGACAGTTAATGCAGTGAAATAAAAATTGAATTTACACATTCAAACTAAATCAGCCAATGAAAAATCAGTCACTTATAAAAATCAGGGGGTTGGAATGTTGTCTTATTAGTTTGCCCAACTGTTTTATTTAAATTGGTCCTGCCAAAGAAACAGAATTGTAGAAATAAACTCCAAAACAATCACCATCTGAGCCAAAAAAAAAAAAGGAATATGCAGTTAAGGCAAAATTTCAATGTTTTTGTAGTCATTTGTGTTTATGATGCTTACTAAATTCTGCAGAGCATTTATGATCCTTGGATCAGAGAAATATTGTACCCATTTTACAGATGGGTAATCTGAAAGCATGGAAAGGAGAATTGGTTTGTTTGAAGTCACCCAGTTAATCAAAGACTGAGCTGGGAACAGAATCCAGAAGTTCTCACTCCTAGACCCCTACAAGAATCCTAATATTATAAGTGTAAATCAATGGTAGGAAATAGTTTCCTTCTTTTACAGACCTTTTTACTTACTTATTAATTAACAATGTAGGGTATTTACATAATAACCAGAATTAGTGATTTAAAAGTAAAAGATATACTGAAACCACAAGAGAGTTAGAGGAAGTATATTCCTGAATCCTCAACTAACAGCAATGCTGCAACATCACAGCTCAGACCCCTCCACAAGAAAAATGCACCGGATGTAACTGTAAAGTGAAAACCAGATGAAGCTTTAAAGTACCTCCAGTCGTACAATGCTCTGTATTATAACACTCATATTCGGGTACTGCCCTTTGGCCATTTGATTTTGATGTTCCTTCTCACCATAATACTGTTTATTGTATTTCCTAGTTTCTCCTGCATCGAGATAATGATTTGTTGATTGTGAGTGATAACACTGCAGTGTAGCAATTCTGATATGAAGAGCAGAGATGGACTGAGACAGAAATAGCTCCCCAGCTTGAGGAAAAATACTGTCCCTTCTCCCCAGTATTTTACAAATACTGGCATTACGCAACCTGCCTGGTAGCTACGTTTCTTCTATACTATTTGTGGGGTTAGGACAATTCATCTCTAACCTATGGTACAGTGGCTAATCTATGGTACAGTTCATTAGAGACAATTCATCTCTAATCTATGGTACAGTTTTAAATGTGTATAACATTAGCTCTGGTCAAAAAATGTTGCTCTCCTTGTCAACATTTTAAATTTAGTAGAACCTCAGAGTTGTGAACGCTTCGTTACGGTTTTTCTTTCAAAAGTTTTCAGCTGAACACTGACTTACTACAGTTTTGAACATTTATTATGCAGAAGAAAAATGCTGCTTTTAACCATCTTAATTTAAATGAAACAAGCATAGAAACTGTTTCCTTAGCTTGTCAATTTTTTAAAATATCTTTCCATTTTCTTTTTAGTAGTATACATTTAACACAGTACTGTACTGAATTTTTTTGTTCTGGTTGTGGTTGTTGTTTTGGTCTGCTGCTGTTACCTGATTGTGTATTTCCAGTTCCAAACCAGGTATGTGATTGATTGGTAAGTTCCTAACTCTGGTATTTGTAACTCTGAGGTTCTACTGTATTTAAAATGTTGACAAGGAGAGCAACATTTTTTGACCAGAGCTAATGTTATACACATTTAAAACACAGAATTCAGCTAGCCATGACAAGTTAGCCAGATTCACAACCATGACACTAATTGAGAGTATAGCTGTTCAAGATGATTATTGTTGGTTATATTATAATAAAAGACATTTTGATCCTCTTCACAATGTCCTCCAATTTGTGAAGCATATTGTTCTTGTCACTATCTTTTTTTTAAGTACAGTGGATGACATGACTTTAGGAGCAACAGCTCTTGGTTTTCCAAGCCAATGGCTAAATGTGAAAACAACAAAATAAGGAACATGAAGAAAGGGGAAGTCATTCCTAAACCTCTGTAGGACTAGTTTAGATGATAAATCCAAGCCACCTGATATAAATATAACAGCAGCTACATGGTTAGGAGGCAGTTAGTAGAATACTAGCCCAGTTCACAAGTGAGATTAATAACCTCTTAATTAGACTTACCTGGCATTTTCTTCAATGGCTCTTTTAATGTCTTAAAATGTCTTTTAATGTCTCTTTTTTAAAATTGTAAATTATATGCTTATTTCCATAGGGAACAATCTACTCTTACCAGGGACTCTAAAATGCATGCCAGGCTGTACCCTAGTCTCAGTTCTAACAGAGAAGTTTTTATCCCCTTTCTTTGTAGCTTTTTCTTCTCATTGATTTGTTTTCTGCTGACTGTGTATTTTAAAACAAAAAAATCACCCCATTTTCCTGTTCTCATCCTGCTTCCCCCACGTCAGCCCACACAATCACTGATGTGTTTCAATATTCAAAAGCAGATTTAGAATAGCAGAACACAAAAGCCTCTAATGTATTCTTGCATATTCTTTCTGAAAAACGTAGCAGACATACATTGTGTTAAATGCTTCTGCAGATGTCTTTAGACCCTTGCCATCAGCATAGAGCAATAGGGCACATTCCAGTAGGTTTTCAATTTGCATTAACATTTCGTTTTGCATTGCATTGTTACGACACCTGTGTGCATGCAATCCAAGCGGAATCTCTAAGAGAAACAGACTTGCTGAGTGCACTTCAAAGAAAATCATCAACCAACATTAAAATAAAAAGGAGCTCTAATAAGGCAGCATCAGAACAAATATGGTGTATTTTCTCTGACGTGCCTGTAGTATTTCACTGGGAGCCCTAGCACTGACAAAAATACTTTCCTAATACCTAGTTACCTTTAACCCTAGCATAACAGCATGTTTCAATTCTTTGCGAAAGCTTGAATAGCACACACTTATTCCACTTACAGGCGATCCGGACTGATGCCTTCCTGCTTTTCGAGGTCCCTAAATGGCTCCATGCAACACACTGACACCAGTAATCTTCTGGCCCATGAAAATCCTCCACTTGCTGCCTTGTCACGTTGATGAACACCTCTCGAACCTTCAAGCCTGAATAGGAAAGATATAGGAAATTAGCTGATATAGGACATCTTACTCAGGCATAAAGCTAAGGTTGGCCAAACCTTTTCTCTTTAATTAACCAATTCCATTTTAATCGAGGCAAAGCTTTAATTACTTTGACAACAACATATTACTGCTAATTAAATCTGAACAGCTGAGTAGGTCAGAATGCACAAGACAAAAGAATTACCCACCAAGTTTGGGCTTTGGAACAATGTAATATCCACCTTAAATGGATTTTATGCCCTTGCTTTCCAAATGTTTTATTTACTGATTTGATTGGTTTACAAACTACAATAAAAGTGCATCCCCACCCAGCCCTCTTGACAACCTATTGAAAATATACTGACAAGCCAGTCTATTAATGCCTAATCAAATTAAATTCCAAGAGACAATGTGTGACAAGAACTGATTGACTGCCCCACTGAATCCCTGCCAAAGTTACAACCCACCCTACAGGCAAGAGGAAGGGAGAAAATGTGAGCCATGCACTGTGCACCTGGATATCTAAGTCAGGCTGCTGAAGTCCTGGGGAGAAGTGAATTCCCAAGGTCTAAGGGTGACCAGACAGTAAATGTGAAAAATTGGAACAGAGTGGGGAGTAACAGGAGTCTACATAAGAAAAAGACCCCAAAATCGGGACTGTCCCTATAAAACTGGGACATCTGGTCACCCTATTCCAAGGTCCTGATGGAGAATGTCCTGCCAGCTGACCTCTCTGTCTTGTATTGACGGGTTAGTAAATCAGCCACCATTTTAAAGCATTGTCTTTCTTTAAAGTTATCACAGACAATGGTGTTCATACCATTCAGACAGGCATCGAGTTTGTTTTATTCAGGCTCATTCCACAGGCACCTATGCATGATACAAGCGCCCTGAGTTCACCTGCAGTCCTACATTTAAGTCCCTCTTAAAGGCCCATTGGTGCTTTGTTAACTACAGTAAATCTATCTGATGTTTATATTAAAACGAGTCTCAATGTGTTATTCCCCTTTCCCTAACCTCTGCACACTTGTCTGTCCGTCCTTAGACAGTTCTTCAGGGATTAGCCGTCCCTTCTTCAATCATCTAGCCCATAATAATTATAATGAACATCAAATGCATCAATCATAGTATTCTAGAATTGGTAGAACATACTTTATTGTGGGAGCAAACAGCATAAATTATTTTAAGTTAAACAGGGATCTTCCATATCAATATGTGAGCTAATGAAGAGCAAGGTGTACCAGACATAAATCGTAATGTGGACCACAAATTTTCCCCAGATGAAAATTATAGCACTGGTTCTGTGTTTGGGCATACAATTCCCAGTGATTTCAGGGGGTGAATAATCTGTGCTGATAATACATCAGAGAAAAGTTTACAAATATTTCCTCACAGTTGCACTAGTTCTAGGAAAAGCATGAGCAAACAGATTCATTTTCAATTTTACAGTATTATAGGAGGCTCATTTTCATTACCATAAATATGCAAATAACTCAGAAAGAAGTGAGAAAAGCGTGAGACAGGGACCAAGAGAAAGGATTGCCTAATTAAGAATAAAGAGGAAGAGAACTAAATGTTCTCACTCTAATGGCTATAGGCTAGCATTCATAATCTGCTGGGCATGGGAGATATTCAGCAGGAGCTTCCTTCAACCCAGAGGTGTTTGACTTCAGGCTTGAGGGCATGCATGGGACATACTTAGTGAGACCTGCCATTTCTGATACATGCTGCTGCTACAGCTGTTTTACAATATAAGAAACACAGTGTGTGAGAGCGGAGATGGTCTCCTTTGAAGACTCAGAAAGTTTTAATTCTGGTTCTAGCAAAATGGGACTGGGAAGAAGAGGAGGCAGTAGCAGTGAGCCAGTTCATGATGGGGATTCGTCTGAGGGTTTCAGGAGTTCATAGAGTTCCAGGGGACGAAAAATGCAGGTGATATTTCTCATCAGAACAACATACTCACACTCACTCTCTCTCTCCCACACACACAGTATAGCAACAGTGGTATCCTCATATTATCAGTTCCACAAAAACACAGAACAATTGGACTGAGAATGAAAGCAAAAGAAAAACCACACAGCCATCAAAGCTGCCAAATGCCACAGAAAAAAAATCCCATAATGCACTTCTACTGAGCTACTGCAAGAAAATGGAGGATGTAGTAAGAAGAGTTGGTGAGAAAACTTAATTTCTAACCTATGGGAAATTCTGACATTTTGAAATTTGTTTTTGTTCCAATTTGGAATGATGCCAATATTTCAAATTTTTTTCACAGAATGAAAATTCTAAACCATTTCAATTTGGAAATATCAAAATATTTGTTTCAATAATGCTGAAATTAAATTAATATTAATATTGTGATGTACATATTATATTTTACATATTAGGTCAAAATGAAATTAAACTAAATGGTTTTATCGAATAAGACTAAATTATTTATTTCAACACTTTTCCATTAAAATCTTGTTGCAATCTAAACATTTCCTGTTTTTTGTTTTTTTTAAAAAACTAGCTCTAATACTGAGTCCATCCAGAAAACTGTTTTCACATATAGCTACACTTCATGGATAATGTGGTTCTGTCCACTCCCCTACAAATGCCCTTTAAATGTGATTGCTTTCATCTTATTGTCGCTGTGGTCCAGAGATGGCTTTGGGTCATCTTGTCTAACATTCTCTTTCAGAACAAAGCATCCTTTCTGCTGTTTGCAAAGCGCATTTTAGGGGACCCCAGATATTTCCAGCTTGGTTCAAGAAAGATACCATCTCACCTTCAGGGTAAAATGATATGCTAAGGACCGCCACAAATCAGAGAACGGGAAATAACAATTTACACTACAAAGTGTGGGCCTGATTCTCCTCTCCTTTACACTAGCAGTGGAATTCTCTTGACTTCATTGGGAAGTTCCCTTTTCCTAGGCAAGAGTGGAATCAGGGGCCATGCATTCTTCCCTTCCTAGACTGATAGGCCGTGGCTGTTAGCCACATCTTTGACACTTGTAGGACAATCTGGGGGAGCGGAGATATAATCAAAACTCAGTTAAAAAAGGCATCACAAATAATTTGAAAGGATAGCTGGACATAAAAGCATTAATTTGAAAATGGAACACATTTATTCCTGCCACTTTTTTCTCTCTCCCCTCCTGTGCCATCCTGAAATACTTATTTCCCCTTGGCTGGAAATGAATGGAAACTCAGTCTCAAAATATTTCATGCCAGTGAAGTTTATAAAGCAGCAAGGAATTTCTAAACCTGAACTCCATAAATTGGCTTCCACTTAATCTCAGGCATCATTAACAGCTGGGTATTTCACTTCTGAAAGGCATTAGGAAGTCAACCTGTTCCTTTAGTAAACAGCAGAGATAAGGCCCACCAGGAATAGTAGAGGGGAGGTCAAATCAGTCTTAAATGCTATAAAGCAAAACAAAATTTGTATTACTTTGCCAGCAGCAGTTAGAGGACATTTTACTTTCTCTTTCACTTACTCTATTTGCTTTGTCACATTGTTCAATAGTATAGCCAAACTTGTGACCTTTTATAAAGGTGTCTCATTAGCCCTATTAGTCACTCAAATGCTCATTCTGTAACAAGCAAGCATACACCTTTCTTGCTTGTTTTGTTTAAATATGCACACTGATGTTGCAATTCTGAACAAAGCTGTTTATAAAGATTCCCTGTATCTTCTGTCATGACAGAAACATAGCTCATGAACCAAACGCAGCCCAGGGAATTCTGCAGTGCTATGCGCAGCTTCCCTTCTCCGGAACGCAGCACTGAGGCAAAGAGACTGCACGCCCCATGATGAAAATGCCCCATCTTAATTGGAACAGAGAAATGGAGCCTTGAGTGCTCAGCCAGATATGTAGGTTGACCTCTGGCTTAAAGATGAGGGCAGCTGCAATAGGCTTTGGAATCAAGGCAAGCTGCCAGTGCAGCTCTTAGCTGGACAAAGTATGGGCACCCACATATCAGATGACTTTCAGATGTGCATAGTTGCCTAATGCTGCACATGATAAAGCCATGCTATATACTGCTGCGACTTGTTAGAGTTGGACTCTTCCAGAACTGCTTAAGGTGTTTCATAGTCCCTATACTGCTAGCACCTTATAGAGATTCTCCTTCTACCTTGAGTAGTAAAGGCCTGGAAATGACTCCTCATTATTACTATGAATTTTGAACAGTCCTCATTCTGGATTTAGCCAATTATGGCTTTAGTTTTGTTAAAATATGTTAACTCCAACCTAGCTTTCCCCTTCTCTGACATGTGATTTAATCCAGGCAGAGATAAGAGCCTAATTTTTCCAAAAGCGATTAATGTTTTTTAGTACCTAAGCAGGGATACGTTAAAAGTTCCTGGTTTTAACAAGGTAAGTGCTCAGCATTTCCTGAAAAATCAGACCCTTTAAAATGCCCCAAGAGAGTCATCCAAAATATTTGGGAAATGTTTTGAAATACTTATTTCTTTATCAGAGGGCTATCCTATTTACAACTATTTTAGAAAAAAAAACTTGGGCAAAGTAGTCCTATTTGTGGCAGGAGGAACGTGCTGCAGTTCCTCAACACTGCAGTTCACCCACTAGTAACAAGAAGGTATATCCATCTTCCTCCTACTTCTTAAGAGATACCAGCAAAATTGCTCATAGGAAATGACATAGGCAGAGCCCAAAATCCATGCAAACAAAAAGTAGCTTGTCATAAATATGATCAGAATTGTACCTGATAACTTCCATAACTCTAATAAGCACTGAAAGTCCAACCCTTTAAATTATTGTGCAAATCATAACTGCCACCTTTTGTTATACAGTACAGCCTTACAGAATATAAAATTATGATTGTAGTACTGATATGCTAATAAGCTTTCTGTGCTGTTGGATGGTTTAGTTGCAGATAGACTAATACTGGCAGCAGATGAATAATTGCTCTGTATGTACTAAACATAACACAGCAGCACAGAACTTCATCATTTGTCAGCTTTATTTGTTTAAATGGGAAAAATGCTGACAGCAGTTATTGCTGTAATCCTTTTATTTATCAGAAAAGAAAACTAGTTACTCTTCACGGGTCTGATATTGTTGGGAACCCACCAAAGATGATGTATTTTAAAAATAATTTGAGGTGCATTCTGGAATGTTCAAGCAAAAACAAAACAAAACAAAACAAAATAAACAAACAAAACCCAGAGAAAGAGGTTACACCTTAATTTAATTTATTATTATAGAAGCACCTAGAGGCTCCAACTAAAACTACATCTCACACTATTGTGACAAAGAGTCCTGTGGCACCTTAAAGACTAACTGAAATTTTTTCAGAGCATGAGCTTTCGTGGGCTAATACCCACTTCGTCGGATGCACTTCGTCGGATCTCACACTATGAGCTAGTTGTCATTCCCCTGCTTTTGTGCACATACTCATCAAGCTAGTGTGAGTATAATTAGCCATGGCAATACTGGCAGCAGCATACAAAAGCGCAGTGGATATGTACTGTACTCAGCCATGCCTCTGCTAAAACAACGATGCTGCGGTTCAACCTCATGCTAATTCAATGCATGAGAGCATGTGTGTAAGTACATGAGCCAGGGAATCCCACCCTCAGCTCATAGTGTAGACATGACCTAAGACTGGGTCTTTATTGTGATAGGCATTGTTTGTACACATAGTACACTCCCTACCTTGTAAATAAATAAGATAGGCTTAGGGTGCAGTAAAGGAAGTTTGACTCTTTCTAGTCCTACAAATCAGGAACAAAGCAGAGAGAGATGATGTGACTTGCCCAAGGTCACACAAGGAGGATATGGCAGAGCTTGTCTGGAACACAGATCTCCCTGAGTCTCAGTCCAGTGACTTAACCAAAAGACCCCCCTTCCTTCATACTATTTCTACTCTTTAAATTAATAGAGAAACCTTTGTCTTATTCTATTATTTCTGCTTTATAATACCCAAATCTGGAAAATCATATTTAATATTCATTACAGTGCCAAAGTAAGCCCACTGCCTACTGCCAGCTGTCCTTCTACCTTTTTATACAAGTGTAATAATGAGTTGTAGATAAAACCCATCAGTAGCATTGTGCCTTTGCAACCACTGCCAAATGCTTCTTGTGTACATCTGATTAGGAGCTTGCTGGGAGGAATCTGCAGAGATATATTCCTTGCTTTGTTATTAAATTTCTTTAGAAATTTAGAGTTTGGGGGAGTGTGTTTTTTGGGGGGCGTTGGTTTGCTGCTTTTAGGCATCAACGTTCTGTTTATCCCTTGAGCAATTTTCACACTCATTGCCAGCAGAAATGCAGGGAGGAAAGGACCCACTTACATCTAATGTGATCTGCTTTCACAAGTTCTATGGACTATCACTGAATGATGAAGGTGCTTCTTGGCACTCTTTAAAACTGAAGGCTGCCCAATACTCAAAATGCCATGCCAGCCTGCTAGTAACTCTCTTGTTAGTGTAAGGTGACCAGATGTCCCGATTTTATAGGGAGAGTTCCAATTTTTGGGTCTTTTTCTTATATAGGTTCCTATTATCCCTGTCACGATTTTTCACACTTGCTGTCTGGTCACCCTATGCTAGTGACTAAAACTTGGAGGAGTGACTCGGATAAGAACTAGGACAAATTGCTGTAGCAGCCACTGTACTATTCAGATTTAAATATAAGGAATCAGAACAAGCAATCACATTCATGACTTGTCAAATGCTTTCAGACATGCAGCATTTTCGCCATATGTCCTGAGAAGTGAATGCTTTGTGACATCAATTGCTGAATGCCTACAGAATGCCTCAGAACCTGCGGCCCACACAAGGAAAATTAAAGTCATTTTTCTATCATTGAGAATCTAGATAGAGAAATACAGTTTTACATTTTGTGCATCTCATTAAAATGCAAAGAAACTTTGAGATTAAAGGGACCTCACAGCTAATATTGCCTAGTACCACAGCTAGCACAACTGTGGTTCATGAGCTAAGAGCACATCCATCCATTCTGCAGATTAGGTGCCTGAAGGCTGGAATACCTGTAGCAGTAATTTAAACATGGATAATTAAAAAAAGAGGTGCTGTATTTCTTACTACCTAATGATTAAGTGAAGCTAAAATGACTTTTGCATCTTCATCCTAGCAACAAGATTAAAGTGCACTTATATTAAATCAGATTGTATTTATTAGATGGGGACAGGATGCCACAATCTGCAGTTCTTTTAGACAACAATAAATAATAATGCTCTTTATACCTCAAAAGTAGTACAGCTTCTGCTTGGAGCAGAAATACCAAGAGCTAAAGTCTTGCACTAAATGCGTTCTCCAGTTGAGCATATATTGTACATTGTATACAGATTCATCTGGAAGTAAACCAAGGAGGTACCGGTACCACCTGATTTAGCCCAAAGGGATAGAACATGCAGGGTTGTAGCAACACTTTTGGGCGATTATTACCCAGTGTTCATCTCACACCTATAGCTTCCTTTGTAATACACATGTACCCACTATCTCACAAGTATAGTTCCCAGAATTATTGGAATCTTCCTTTCTAGCTTTTGAATTGGAGATTCTACTGGTACCATTTTCTGCTAGAAGTATAAAATGTCAATTCTCAGAACAAAGAGGCACACCTGGAAATCTGCTCTGGTCATCTGCATTATAACATCGAGCAGTAAATAGAGCAGAGGTAAATTTTATAAAGTCAGCAGGACGTACGTGGTTTTGGAATGCTTACACTAAGTTACAAAAATGATAATAAACAAGTAATTGAAAAAATTTCACTGAGTCTATCCCTCAATTTAAGGCTGCTGAGCTATCTATCCATTTACACACACACTCTCTCTCACACACACAATTAAGTGTCTCAGAACAAGATGTAAACATACAAAAAGACTGAAGTACCCATAAACTATTTTGGAACATTTTTGAGACAAATGAAAAATTGAAGTTTCATTTATGGTCATGGCTCAGTATATGCAGCTTTCATTTGCATTTTGGATTCTGAAAATCCAAACAAAAAGGATTCTGACCATATCCATGTTCAAATAGCAACAAGTTTTGGTCAGTTCCAATTCTGGGCTGCATTCAAGCTTACAATTATTAGGTTCTATATACAATTTGTAATTGCCTGAGCCACTAAGTTCAAAAATCTCAATGTTACTTGTGCAATTTTTTTTTTAATTTATCTTGCTCTCTCTCAATCAATTTTGCTATTAGTACAAGGCTTAAAAAACATAATTGCAGTGTGGACAAGACATATTTTCATTACCCATATGGAAGAAAAACATTTAGAAACGACATTTCTTCTATATTGATTCAGAAATGCCTTTGGAAGTAAAGGTTACACCTATTAAATGCTTTTCAAAAAGGTAACAGTAAAGATTAAAATTCATCCTGAACAGCATTTACAAAAAGACTTTAGTGTGCAATCTCTTCAGAATCTGTCACTTACACACAAATGCCTTACACCACCAGCATTTTAGATATGAAACTTCTTTTTAAATGGTGGCATTTTTCCCCAAAAAAGGAATTTATTGTACCGACAGAGAGGATGTTATATCTACATAGCTATTTCCAAGACATGGAGTTGCCTAGCAATCTTGGAATTTAACAGGAGGAGGAAAGTAATAAAGAAAACAGAATTGTGAAATTACAAGAGGGTGCAGCTTTAAATTGGTTTGCAATACTTAGCAAGATGTCTCTAAATGAGAAGGGCTACAGGATGGTCTAGGAACATGATAAAATCTGCTGATCATTTTTCAGCACTCTTCCTTCTCTTCACTCTCTATTTTCAGACATACACTTTTACAAGACGCAGTGCTTCCGCTTAACTTCATTAGCTGTCAAATATCTCACAGAGGGGAAAAAAAAGCATTCAAGCCATACAGTTTAGTAGCACTGCCACAGACTTTCAAGCTCATCCCTGCTGGGTAGGGACAAGGGTCTCCATAAATGCATAGGTTTTCCCTTCTTGTAGTTCACGCTACAAATGTCTTAATGGCAATACCCGGGACTCTTGCACCCTCCCAACCTCTGTCATTCTCTTTCGAGGCCTAATCCTGCTCTTGTTGATATCAGTGGCAAGAAAAGCAGCAAGATAGAGCCCCTAAGTTCCTCTTTAAAACTTTGAATATATTAAACTTCATTCCCGTTTATAATTATTACTTCTTGCAGTGCCACTCACCTTTCCTCTCTCCCTTTCCCTTCTTGCTGTGTCTATTCAGCCAGAATAGATAATTACAGCTATACATTTCAGAGCTAATCTTTTCCTACATTATCTCTATTCACTGCTCCCCCTTTCTGTCTTTTAAGAGCTGTTGTCCTCAACTTCCTGAAAGAGGTGTCCTTTATTTTTCCCTTCTAAATCTCACTCTCTCTCCATCCTATTTCTCCCCTCTGCCTTTTGTATTTTGCCAATAAACAATGTATTCTAAGTTATTTTCACATGAACACATCAGTCCCATTCTTACCTGTACTTTCATCCATGCTTTCCTCAGAGACATGCTCATTTTGGTGGACCCATTCGCCATTACACTTGAAGAAAATCTGCATAGCTGGCATGGCTTTGCATCGCAAGGCAATCGGGTTGCTTTTAATGATGTAAGCATCATCTGGTTCCTGCATAAAATGAGGCAATGTTCCAGGAGCCGACGGGATAGACTCAGGAAGGGCTTCACTGTTGTCATTTCCTGACAGGAGAGAAGAAAGGAAATTTTTGCATATTGGAACTGACAAGAGGTGACAATGACTTACATGTTAGCCCATAATTCAATGGGAATACTTCTGGTTTGGGTTCAGTTAATACTTGATTTTCTACCATTTCTGTCATGTCATTTTGCTGCCTAAATAATACCTGGAATCTTCTTCTTATCTAGTTGTATTAGGGTATCACCTAAGGGCCTCAATTGTGTTTGAAACCCCACAGTGGATGGCATTGTACAGACCAATAGTAAGAAAGAACCATCTAAAAATAGTCAAGACAGACAAAGGAAACATCATTATCCACAATTTCACAGACAGGGAACCAAAGCACAGATAAATTGAGTTGCTCAAGCTCAAACAGGAAGTCTGTGGAAGTACTGGAAATTAAACCCTGATTTCCTGGGTCTCAGTCCAGTGTCTTAACCACAAGAACACCCTCCTCTCAAATACTGCATTTAATTTCTTTTGGGCAGTTGTTGCAGATTTAACAGGGATCGGCGTGTTAACCAACTGATACGACCTATTGAAGCCTGCTGATACGATCAGTGCTATTTTAGCATCCTGCTAGTGGAATAAACAAACAGCCGCCTCTAACAGGTTTGAAGAAACTTCAACATACTTTGAGGTTGATTCCATCTATTATTGTCCTTTTAAAGATAACTAAGGAAGAGAAAGATCTCACCTAGCAGCTTTCATAGAGCTAGAACCTTCAAGACGCTGAACCTGTCCAGAGAAGTACTGAGCACCCTCTGCTCCTGTTATAGTCAGTAGAACATGAGGATGCTCAGCTCCTTGTAGGACAAGGCATTTTACCCTCTGTATTCCCACACTTAATCAACCAGATGCTCAAGATTGTGAAAGGCAAGAGAGAAGGACTGCAATACAAGCCTGTTATTTGTTACAACTCTCTTTTAATGGAGGCAAATCCTGGTCCCACTCAAGTCAATGGTAAAACTCCCATTGATTTCAGAGGGAGGGGATTTGGTCCCTGTATATTTACTTCAATGGCTTGGCAGCTTTGTTAGGATACTCTGAGAATTGCAACAAAAATAAATCAGTAGGGTCTGATTTATGAAGGAAGATTAAAAAGGATTGAATATGTACAGCATGGCCAATTCATAACAGAGAACAGAGTCCATAGGCAGATAAAGAAAGCACACTGTGAAAGAGAAAGGAATAGCTGACGGCGGCGTATGTGATTTAAATAAGAATAATGAGATGAAATTAGATGAAAGGTAAATTACAATGAAATAGCATGACAATTTTTTTAAGAAGACAGATCTGCTATATTACGGAATAGTGAGAAAACAGTGGTTACTTTTAATAATAATATATACCTCTGATCATTTTTCATCTGTGTGTGTGTGTGTGTGTGTGTGTGTGTGTGTGTGTGTGTGTGTGTGTGTGT
>ML677387.1:3112752-3360807 GCA_007922305.1 Dermatemys mawii
TCCTGTGGCACCTTAAAGACTAACAAAAGTATTGAAGCATAAGCTTTTGTGGGCTAGTACCCACTTCGTCTGGCATGAATCCAACAAAGTGGGTACTAGCCCACGAAAGCTTATGCTTCAATACTTTTGTTAGTCTTTAAGGTGCCACAGGACTCTTTGTCGCTTCTGCAAATCCAGACTAACATGGCTACCTCTCTGATTCTCTACCTATCTATAGTGAATCATAGAAATCGAAGGGACCTCTAGAGGTCATCTAGTCCAGTTCCCTGCACTCAAGGCAGAGCTAAGTATTATCTAGACCATCCCTGACAGGTGTCTGTCCAACCTGCTCTTAAAAATCCCCAGTGGTGGAGATTCCACAACCTCTCTAGGCAATTTATTCCAATGCTTAACCACCCTGACAGTTAGGAAGTTTTTCCTCATGTCCAACCTAAACTGCCTTTGCTGCAATTTAAGCCCATTGCTTCTTGTCCTATCCTCAGAGGCTAAAATCATCATTTTTCTCCCTCCTCCTTGTAACAACAGGTTACAAAAACGTGAAATGGCACTAGTTGGGTCAAGCCTCCCACTCTGCAGCCGTTCCCTCAATGCTTGCTGCTTTTCCGGTTCCATATGGTTTGTGATGCAGATTTAATCTTACAAACAAACACTCTTTAATGCTTTGTACTTTTTTTAAAAGCAATTCATGGAGTGACTAAGTGTCTCCCAACTCAGTCTCCCACTCTAAGAATTGTGCTCTTTTCTGCACCCACCAGCACCTGTGGCAATGTCAAGATTTCTACTGTATGTATTATGACCATGCTGGCATTGCATGTGTTGCATACAGAACATGGCTTCTGCAGATAAAACTTCATATATGTGCTGCTTAAAATATAATTGCATTTAAACTCAAAACTGATGCACAACCTGCCAGCCCTCCTTCCTCATCTTCCTCTCCAGCTCCATAAACCAAGAGCAGCTTCCTAGAATGTGACAAGAGCAAAGAACTGTACAGTGCATGAATTCTACAATGAACCTTGCTGCATATCTCAAGACACTATAGATCCAATTCACTGATGCCCTGCGCCTTGTGCAGTCATGTACACCAGTGTATAGCATGAATAAAAATGCTCCCATCATTCTCATTAGACAGCATTTCACACCCACTTTGCACTGATGTAAATGACGGCAGAAGGTGGCAACAGTGCGCCCTATGATGATACATGGAATAAACATAAAAACAAAGATTTTTGTCTCAATTTATCATGAGAAAAACTGAACCGTTTTTTCCCCCCTTTTTGGTAGCAAATTTCACAGAGTCTCTGGCACCATTTGTCGATAATGAAATTTTGTGCTGGCACGCTCATTGATTTTAAATGCAGTTGAATCTGCCTATACCAACACTGTTGTGAATTTAAGATACTAGCTGTTGGTAACACGCACATCATAAAATTCTGGGAGAACATTACATGGAAACTCAAAATGGGTATGAAAAACATGGAGAAAAGTGTATAACAGTGCCTGAAGTCAGGGTTCCCACCTGTCAAGGTTTCCTCATCATCGTCCCTTTTTTTGACATAGCTGTCCCCAGAAATCAGTAAGGTGCTCAGTACACACTGCCACATATTCATTTTTTTTAGACTCAGGATCATCCTGTATGTCTTGGGCTTTTTTTGTCCCTCAGGGTATCCACTCTAACTGAGGTGTTTCACGAAAGGTTGTGAGATGGCTAACTCATTTTGATGGGGAAGGAATGGGTAATTGAATCTGAAGTATTTACATTATTTATTCAATTCTTCTTCCCCCAATATGTTAGTATATTTCTAATTTCAGTGGGGGTTGGAATCATAATCAGGCAGCCAAGACAATACCCTTACAAGTGTAATATGGTAATACAATGTCAAAATAGAAAACCATGAAGATGTCACTGCTGTTGAACAGAGATAACTTTCTAATATCAAGACAAAAGAAAATAAACGGCTGTGCATGGCTGTGGAGACAATGGGACAATGTCAAGGCATTAAAAAGAAAAAAATATCAATGCTAACATAAGTCTGCGGATATGACCATATAATGTATTGATAGTGGTACAACGTCAGTGGAGTTAAAATAAATGACATTACAACATTCATATGCAAGAATGTGGTTAGAATCTACTCTCCTGTTTAATTTTCCCTCTAATTTGTAAGGCTAAAATAAAAAAGGGGTTAACAATCTGTCATGCATTTGGGGGTCCACATCTCCTCCTTTCCTCCAACAGAAGACTCAGCTTAGATTCATAGCACCTACAAACACATCTTAGAACAAGGGAGAGGAACCACAAGACTGGCATTTAGAGTCTAGAATTTGAATTCAGCTCTCCTGTAACAGTCTTCCTATAAGACTTGGGGCAAGATAATTCATCTCTCTGGGCCTTGGGTCCTCCCCTGTAAAATAGGGATAATAGTCCTCCTTTCCCCATCTTTTGTCTGCCTCCCCTATTGAGATTGTAAGGTATTTGGACAGAGACCATTTCTTACTATGTTTGTATAATAGCAATTAGTACAATGGGGCCCTGATTGGCTTCTCTAGGCACTGTCATACTACTAATAGTGATAAATTCATTCATTAAAATACAGGGCTGCAGTGCATTGCATGTAATTATTATTAATTTAAGGAATTGAAACTATTTTAAATGTCACTTGCAATCAGGGTACTGTACAACTCTATGTTGTACTATACTCATTGCTGGTGAAATAAGTTCTCCACAGCATCAACAGTAACACATATAATGGTAATATTGCCTTATACACAGGATGTTTGCAGATTTAAAGAATACTAAATACACTGGTGTAGAGATTCCCCCATGAGCTAAATAAGCCAAGCTTGCCAGTTTTTTTTTAAATCTCTGTCGTCTATACACTTGAGGAGCAACTTTCTTAAATAACAGTGGTATCTATAGTGGTACTGTGCTTATGTAATGCCATGCCAGCAGGCTGGTTGTCAGCAGTGGTGACTGAATTTAAGACCTCTGGATCTAAAAGCAAAAGATGTGCTCATCAATGTATATGTTGACCAGTCAACATTAAAAGAGAATAAACTGCCACATACAACAGGTGAGAGTTACACCTAAGATGGGAAGGGAAATTTTTGGATTAACTGGCAATTGTTGATTTAATACTACTGCAGTTTCCTCTCTCCAGAAAAAGAACTAAGGATACAAGGAAATCATATACCTACAATTCCATAATGTTTCAACACAAAACAATGCACCTAAAGAGGGAGACTTTTCATTTCAATGTGACAACTGTCCATCAGTGATTCACTAAAAAATAACGTTTAATGAGCCAAATACAAAAGATAATTATGCCGGTTATACTTGGAATACACATGAAATAACAATATTTCTGGACTGTTTATGTGAATTATACTTACCCCAGGGCAGACAATTGTTAAATGCTTTTGAATAAGTTAATACCTTTTTTGCAATAGCTTGTCTCCTTTCCAACCAGGAAAAAAGAAAATAAAAAAATCCACTGTGCTTCTCTCTGTTCTTATATTAGAGCTGTAACATTAGATGTTGTGAAGCACAAAAAAAATATTATTCATCTTAAATACTCCAAATCAAACAACTTCAAACCCCAGAATCATCGTTAGTGATCGTTAGTGATCACTTTCACTTCATTGGAAAACCCTGACCAAGATGGTGGTTAAGATTTTAGGCTAGTGAAATTACATTGCACCCAAATAGTTTCCATTCTGTTTACCATGTTCATTCTCTCATATTGCAAAAGCAGCTCTCCAAAATCATACAAAGCATCAGGTCTTTTATTAGGAATATGTTTTATCAAAAGGAATCCACTGAAATGAATGTTCGGTGCCATATAATTCAGCTGGCCTGGTTGCAAGTAACTACACTTATGAAAAGAAATTATCTTATTGAGACTCTGTACCCCCCAGGGATAAGAAATCTTGGGAGCAGACACAATGTGTTTTCGATGAGAGGACATTCTATAAACCCAGCAAAACCTAGAAGCTTCCTGCTTCCATAGCTTCTCTGGCTGAAGTTAGGGGTCTAGCTAGCACTTGGAAGACCTCTAGTGGAAATCCAGATGCTGCAGTAGTTAATTTAAGCAGGCAAGTATTCCTCCGAAGAAAGAAACACTGTTGGACAATATAAAGTTGCTGAAAAAAACACTTTACCATTCTGCCCAACCAAAAATTGTGTGTGCACGTCATGCTTTTGTAGCAAAGGTCTTTCAAAGTGTCAGTGCACGTTGAAAGTCACAAGTGCTGCATATACATCTCAGCAAGTCAGCCTCGAATCTCAGGATATTAGTTTCATCAGACCCTCTTGCTTCCTATGGATATAAAGTAAAACTCTCAGTGGCTGTACCATAATCCTGCTCATCAAATATTTGGGCGACAGGTGGAAAATTGTTCTGCCAGTTGAGGAAGACAAAATCCATTCCTCCTGGCAATTTTCTGCAATGAGAACTCCAAAAAATGAATGTGCAATAAGTTGTGGAAATAAATCTAAAATATTATCACACAAAATCAGCGTGCTCAAAATCTCTAGCTGCAAACTAACTCCTGTTTATCTGACTTTCAAAAGCTTGATTTCTATATATATGTGCAGTGCACCAGTCTGTAGATATTAAAACTAGTTACTTATTTTTGAAACTATTAGTTACACACCTGTTTAAAAAACAACATAGTTGCACTATGATGTCTTTCATCACATCTCCTAGAGCATATTACTTGCATCAAATAAGACTGACAACAAATCCAGGTAACTCAGTATTATCAAATTAATATTAGAGATAGGTAAGGAGTCACTATGTGACTCAGATCAAGCCACAAAGTCAGAAACAAAATGTAAGAGTCTTGATTTCCAGTGCCTGTTTAACCACTAAACCACACTAAGTGGTATACAAAATTCCCTTGTTATTTAGAAGGGCTTGGGTTGCATGAGGTGCCCTTCTTATTGCCATGGAAGAAGTTGCAAGATTCAGGATACAAGTAATGTCAATGAAAGTGTTTGAATAGGATTCAAAATCAAGACAACTGTGAAATATACGTGTGTGTACGTGCGTGCGCATGCATGCAAAATATATAAGTGTGCATGCATGCACATTTTATAAGTTGGATATTTCTCTGGTCACTTTACCAAATTCTCTTGTGTCCAGTACACTGAGATTTTAAGTGGTATAGTGAGAGCAATATGGGGGTGTTACGAGAGAATCCAAACAGTCCCAGAGTGCTCAAGAGGGCACACAGAAAGCTCATGAGCTGGCAAGCAGAACCGTTCAGAGGACAACAATTCCATTTCATGGCAACATCAAGGTTTGTTTTCATTCTGCACTGGAACAAAAAGAAAATCTTTGACACATTTTCACAAACATGGAATATACGAAGTGATTAGGAGGAACTGATCTCTGGGATGCAGGCAGCCTAAGTTCAAGTCCCTGCTCTCGCTGATTCAGAACAGTGCTTTTCTGTTTGCTCCCAATTTGCATCCCAGACCTCTCGCTCTCTCAAACCTTCCTGGCAATACATCCTCAAAATGGCAAATTTCAACCAAAATCATTTCAATCAGCTCTACTGGTAAGTGGTTCTCCTCCTCAGATGCAAAAGTTGTGGTTGGTGTTCTCTCTTACTTCTCACCCTGCCTTATTCCATGCTGCCTCACTACCTGCACCTTCTGAACGTAAAAAATCAGCAAGAGGGAATTGTATTTCTTTGCCCCATCTTCCTCAAGGCCTAGCACTCCAATGGGCACCTGTGCTGTTTTGGGCACTCATACCACACAGGTTCACTGAGAGGACTTCACACTGTAGTTTATCCTCACCATGAAAGGGGTTAGATCAACCCCTTGTCCATCTACTAACAGCCCTGAGTTCCTTTGATGAGATGGACATCAAATTTTGATGAGATGGACATCAAATATGATATTCTGTAACCAATGTGGAAGGATACACAAGAGGAAAGAACCACAACGGATAGTGAGATAGATAGCTGTTAGCATCCTGAGTGCTACTTGGGCCCAGTACTGCAAAAGATGATTTCAATAACCTAACCAAGTTGGAAACATGAACAAAGAATAGCAGAGCAACAGTTGTTCACCCGCAGTGCAATCAGGTAAAGCATGGGTGGTTTAAAGCTTTCCATGAGAGCAGATGAGAAGGAAGGGAACGTAATTGATTTACCACAGTATTTTTTTCCCCTTCAAATTCATTAAATGGTGCCTGGCCAGACTTAAAAAAAAAAAAAAAGAAAAAAGGAAGAAGAAAGAAACACTCTCTCTCTTCAAACTTCCAAGGGAAGAAACATAATTGAAATTCATTTTGTTTAGTCTAATTATTTTTTTATGAATAACTATTGTCTTTTTGGAGCAGAAAAGCACATAGTCCGGTGAGTATCAAAACAAATGCATGTGAATCATTCTTTCCCTCTGTAGCCTGTAGAAAAGGGTGTTAAAGAAAGGATAAGAACAGACTAGAAGAGAGCAGGATTAACAAGAACAGACCAAATTTTTCCTTAAGTGTTTGAAACCATCAATACAAATGCAACATAACATTAAAAAAAAATCTATTTGTAATAGTGAAGATTTATTATTACAGTAGTACCTAGAGGCCTTAATTAGATCAGTATCCCATTGTGCCAGAGCATGTAGAGACAAATAGTAAGAGACAGCCCCTGCCCCAAATAGCTTACACTCACAAAGAGTAGATTCAAAGAAGGTAACCATGATGTATGTTTGAGTTATTTAAAATATGTGTGTTTGCAATTTACAGCAGTATTACACCAATTAGAAGACGTAATCTCATTTCCCTAAATGTTGCAATGCACTCCAACACACATCAATAACATTTGTCCGTGTACCCTTCTTCCCCCCACACCATCTGACATGTATTCAAACCATTTAGATTTGTAACGAAGGTAACAGTATTGGGCTACATGCACCTCTCACAAAGTACAATCAAATCAGAGTGTTACTTACAGACATACCCATCCCTCTACCTTCCTTTTGATTAAAAAAGAAAGAAAGAAGGAACCTCACCAGAATCAACCCCAAAGTGTATTCCACCTCTTTATCTTACTCTGCTCTTCACCACACAGCCCAAGTAAAGAGGTGAGCCAGGCAGGGAATCTTGAAGGTCAGAGTCAGGCTCTTTTTGGATCTAGGAATGGGGTTTAAATTCCATAGGTGAAGGTACTTCACAGAGAAGCATGCTGCTGGCAGCTACTTCCCTTTATAGAGTGGAAGTTCCAGTTTGAGTGACTGCGACTGCAACCGCAGCACTATGAAATGAGGAGAGAGGCAGTCTTGCCAATGAACAGGTCCCAAACAACATTGGGATTTTTCAGTTAAAACATACACCAGCTTCTTATGTTCAGTCACCAGACCAAACATCAGCTAGGTGGATGAACAGCAAAAGCAGTAACTCTTTACTGTCACGTGGTCTTTGTACACTCCTAGGCTGGCCTGGAACTAATAGCACACTTCACACAGCCCAACCAGAGGCCCAAGTTCCAGTAGGACTAGTTAGCAGCCTTAGCAAAAAGACCAAGGGTCGAGTGGAAACTTCACTTTTTACCCCTAAAGAGGGCTCCCCTTATTCAGGAAAGAGAGGCACATCAGATGAGGAAACATCCTGGGGATACATTTGCACCATTCTTCCTTTGCACAGAGGGGTTATCAGTCCAGCACCTTTGACCAGCACTATTCTCCTTCTCAAATTTAATACTTAATTGAGGCTTTCGGTATCTTCCCTTCAGCAGTTTCCATGTGAAACTTACACATTGGGGAAATTAGGAAGAGCAACTTTGCATAAGCCACATTTATAATTGGTTGCAGCAGGGTAGGGCATTTATCTCCACCAATGAGGATTAATATGTTCATAAAACTCTAGTGGCCTTTCTCTTGCCAGCAGAGATGAATGTATTATCCTGTTGTAATCCCTTATGTATTCAAAATCTATCTATATCTTAGTTATACATATTTATAAAAATGATATATTGCATTTATTAAATATTAAGGGGATTACAAACTTGAAGAATCTTTCATGCATTTATTTAACTTCTAGATTTTTTTTCTTTAAGTAGTATGCAAGAAATATAAATCTTTAAAAAGAAAAAAAAACACAATTTTTTTTTAATTGGCACTCTAAATAGGCAAATCTATATCACAAAGGCTTCCAGAATGCAATGTGCAAAGAATATCAAACCAGAAAATAAAAAGATTTCGACTCTCAAGGCATAACAGTGAATTTATGTGTTGAGAAATCTTATGGGTGGAGACTGTGGTCCTATATTCAGAGCAGGAGCAGGCCATCAGGATGCCTACACTCTCCTGATGTATGGCCTTGGAACAGCCTCTCTGCTGCTATAATAATACCTGCACCTAAGTCTTACTTAGCACTGTTCATAAATGAAGATTAACCTATCCTCACAACAGCCTTGTGAAGTAGGTGATACTTGTAAGTTCTTTCAGATCCCCAGAGGACACAGTATATATTTTGTTATAGGCTTCCAGTGGTGCAATAAGACTTCCACACATATCCCCATCATGTAATTAAAAAAAAAAGTATATCATAATGCATATGCACAAGGGGGCTGAACTAAGGATTCAAAGACAACCGGGGTTCTGGCATTTACTATCTTTTGAATGCTTGACTTTGCACACTTACTAATGTTCTTTTAATGGTGTGTACGTGTGTGTATGTGTGCATGTGTATGTGTAATTTTCAAGGTTTTTAAAAAGCCAACTGGAAAAAAAAACATCAGTAATTTCATCATATGGCACCATCCTGACACCCAGGTGGGCCCATCAGTAGAGTTGGAATCCTTAGATTCTCCCCATAGACTTCTTATTGCTTGACCTAATGAAATAAAAGATAGCAACATTAGGCTGTCATCGTGAATGTGAATCTAGCACTAGAGGAGGATGGGACACTTTGCCAGTGGGTTTCACAGGTATTTGCTTACAGCAGGGGAATGGTGTGACTCAGGAATCCTGGGCTCTAGTCCAGGCTCTGGAGGGAAGTGCACAGACTTTCTGGCTTGTATCCCCTATGCTTGATCTCTTCTACCCCTCGCTCTCCAACTTGTCCATATCCTGGTCCCATCTCTTCCTTACCTCTAACTCTTTATCCCAGTCCCATTCTCTTTGCCTAACCAGCCCCAGTCTCCACTCCTCAGGCTTCCCATACCAGTCCCAGTTTCCTTGTCCAGTCAATTCTAGTCTCCCTCTCCATGCTTCCTATCGGAGTCCCAATCTCCTCCTGACTTCCAGTCTCTCCTTTCCTCCATACTCAGTGCCAATCTCTTTGCTGTTGCTGAGTTTGATGGATGAATTGTTTTAGGAAATCTAGCCTGAACCCCACGGTATTTTATTACTCTCTTCATCAATAAAAATATTGTCTTCATGGCAAATCCTGTTTCCTCTCTGCAGCTCTATCACAACAGGTAATAGAATAAGTCCATATGGAACAGAAGTTCAAGGCTGCAGAGTGCCACCAGCTCCATACTATACTTATCTATTGGCCATTTGCTCCCACAGATGCTGTGGTGACTACTGCACTCCTGAGCATGCACTGATAGCTATGGAGAGGCTACACTAGTATTACAGAGCCCGGGGCGGGAAAAAAGAGCTAAACAGATTTCAAGGCCAGAAGGATCATCGTGATCAACCAGTCTGATCTCCTGTATTGCACAGGCAACAGAACTTCTCCAAAATAATTTCTAGAGCATAGAGGATTTTATTGCTCTCAGAGGAAAGAAAAACAAACATTTATGCCTGACCATGCTATTAGCAACTGGCAGACTGGTATTTCTTCTTTAAAATGCTAATTTATGTCTACATTTATGTTTAACTTGGCATTTTTCATCAACCTTGAAATGTGTATATATGTACGTATTTGTATGAGGCAATATTGCAAACACACTCTATTAGGGACGAGCTGTACAATATGATGTTTACTTGTTGCCAATGTGATATTTTCCTCTTTCACTAAATGCAGTTAGACTATCAGATGGATTCCACCCTCCATTTTCTGACATATGCCTTACAGGAGGGGGAAAAATAGAAATTGAGATGTTTTATTCAGTGAGATTCACCAGTATATTTCAGTACATAGTCCTCATTAGATAGAATCCTGCACCAACTGAGAAATGTACAGTACTATTTCATATTGTTAATGCACTCCTTGGAAATTAAAAAAAAACCTGATCTAAAGTCCTCTGAAGTCAACAGACGTTGGACCAAGCTTTAAGGGAGGCATACTGTGCAGCTTCTGTATACTTCAAACCCACAGTTAGAACACAGGTCAGAAATAGGGTGGCCCAATAGTGCACACAGAATGACTATTTTGCAAGTCTGTTCTAAAAACAGCCGTGGAGATGTTTTCTAAGATGGGGTATAAAGGTCATGATCCATATGTGGGAGAACTCAAGTTATATCAGGCCAAAGACCCCGGGTGAAAGGACTTCTAGCTGCTGTTATTCTCACACTCCTCCTTCCCCCAAATAATACATGTTGTAGGGTAGTAATATCTTACTTCCATGTAATAGGACCCCAGTCAAATCAGTTATGTACAAAATTACCCGTACTGGTTTAAAGAAAAACTATGTTGTCAATCTCCAAATTCAGAGTTTTGTAAAAACAAGCAATGAATGCTTTGCAAAATTTTCAAATGTTTCTAGAAGAACAACACTGATCTTTCAAGCGTCTGTGACCAAAAAACCTGCTAGCAAGATAAATCCAGAAAGAAAATTGATCTGAAATGAGTAATAAGAATGAATGGCTATGTTGCTCACTTCATTCTTTTCTGAACAAACAAACAAAATAAAAACAGTAGAAACATTTTTTTTAAGCTGAAAGGGTATTTAAAACCTTTAATGACATCAATAATGACCCAGCACATGAGATTAACTGAATAGTATTTTTTATGTACAATTAACAATTTACTGTAACATTGAAAGTGATATTATCAAATTAATGTGTTTTTAATTTTATTTTCATTTTAAAAGTCAAGTGATAGTGGTGGTAATAGTTTTAATTAAATAACGATATCAGGGCAGTTTGCTACAGAAAGTGATAAGCCTACTAATATATATGGGCCTGATTTTTATCTCATTTATATCCATGTAACTATTGATTTCAATGGAGTTATTTCTGATTTACAACAGCACACCAAAGTGCATTCACTTTTTAGGGTAGAAATTGACTGACAACCTGCACTCTGTGTTTCTCTGGCTACTGGTACTGCTTGAGAGAGACTCAAAATCTAGCCATTCTTGCTTCATTGGCAAGAACATAACCGCCATTATCTATGCTACAATGTATCAAAGAGATAGACTTCCATGGGGAAAAACTAAGCTGCAGTAAACCAAGACTCCAATTTGCCCACCAAAGATGAGTGTAAACTACATTTCCTCCTAAGTACAATTATTGACTTAACATAGCTGCTTATCATACCTCGGACCAAAATGGTTTTGCTGATGCAACAGGGCAATAATAAATATAAGAGAGTCATACTCTGTTAATAATTGCATCTGCAGTACAGTACTTATTCTTAGCTAAACTAGCATTTACTGAGCCCATCAGTTTGAATGAACTGCAGAACTGATTCCCCCAGCTCAATTCACAAATAAATTGTCATTATTAAGGATAAAGGCTCTGAGGTGGCCAACTGCTGATTCAACTGCTGGAAGAGATGCTTACTGCTGAGTTATTCACATTCTCCTGGACTAGAGAGAGAGTTTCTGTTTTGTTTGCAACCAAGAAAAAAGCATGCTGTACAATTGCTGATAGCATAGGCACTGAATCCGTGGGTGCTCCAGGGCTGGAGCACTCACAGGGAAAAATTAGTGGGTGCTCTGCACCCACCGGCAGCTAAGCTCCCCACCCTGCCCCAGCTCACCTCCTGCACTGCCTCCTCCCCAGGAGTGCTGTGTCCTCGCTCCTCCACACACTTGCCGCTGCCAAACAGCTGTAGCTAGCTCTGGGAGGGAGGAGCGGGAATGTGACGTGCTCAGGGGAGGAGGCGAGGAAGAGGCATGGCTGGGGTGGGATTTGGGGAAGGAGTTGGAATAGGGACAGAGAGGGGGCAGAGACTTTGGGAAAGGGATTGGAATGAGGGGTCGGGGGGGCGGGGCAGGGAGAGGAGGGGGATGGAGTACCCACCTCACTATTAGAGGTCAGTGCCTGTGACTGATCATACTTTTGAGAAAGATGTTAAAAACCCAATACACACACATGGTTTAGGTTGAATATTAGGAAACACTATTTCACTAGGAGGGTGGTGAAGCACTGGAATGGGTTACCTAGGGAGGTGGTAGAATCTCCTTCCATAGAGGTTTTTAAGGTCAGGCTTGACAAAGCCCTGACTGGGATGATTTAGTTGGGGATTGGTCCTGCTTTGAGCAGGAGGTTGGACTAGATACCTCCTGAGGTCCCTTCCAACTTTGATATTCTATGATTCTATAACATGCACACGTGCACACACACACAGTCACTTATACACACAGAGTCACCCACACACACTCACTCTTCAGCTATATGGATATTAAATTTCAGTATGTTTCATTTATTTTGCAATTTTTGAAAACATTGGATAAATCTCTTCCCTAGGAAAAGCACACACACAACTCTTGCCAACATTAACAGAAGTCTTAAACACAGATTCTTCCATCAGATGACAGCAAAGAAAAGGTAGGCAGAGCATTTTTACCATCATGCTTATGAACATAAGAATGGTCAGACTGTCAGACCAATGGTCTATCTAGCCCAGTGTCCTGTCTTCCAATAGGGGCCAGTGCCACATGCCCCAAAGGGAAAGAACAGAACAGGGAATCATCAAGTGATCCATCCCATTGCCCTTTTCCAGCTTCTGGTAAACAGAGGCGATGGACACGATCCCTGCCCATCCTGGCCAATAGCCATTGATAGACCTGTCCTCCACAAACTTATCTTGTTCTTTTCTGAACCCTTTTATAGTCTTGGCCTTCACAACATCCTCTGGAAAGGAGTTCTATAGGTTGACTGTACATTGTGTGATAAAATACTTCCTTTTGTTTGTTTTAAACCTGCTGCCTATTAATTTCATTTAGCTTAGTCCTCTTCGCTCCTAGTGGAGCATAAGGCACCAATCATTCTTCTCCATTTGACTCGATCTTGGGCTAGCCAGTAGATTTCATCCCAGGTCTTTCCCATATTTTTCATTTCACCTTCGATAGTTCTTCGCCATGTTCCCAGCTGTCTGCCTCTCCTTCTTTTTCCCTGTGGTGTCCATCTTAGAGCAGTGTGAGGATGTCTGGTAGTATCCATTCTCAACATGTGCCCAACCATCTCCATCTTTGTTGTTTCACCTCATCCACTATATCGTTAATGCCTGTTAGTCAGCTCACTTCTCTATTGGTGACACGTTACGGCCAGTGTATGTTAAGGATGCACCTAAGACACCTTCCTTCAAAACCCCGAAGTCGACCTTCTATCTTCTTGTTGGTCCTCCACGTTTCCGCCGCATAGAGCGGACATTCGACCTATAGATCTTTACTTTAGTTTTAGTTTGCAAGATTGATGACTTCCAGATGTTTTGAAGTCTGTTAAAAGCATTTGCTGCAAGACTAATTCTGGTGGATATCTCTTTCTCAATATTACCATCAGCTGATATGTAACTACCAAGATATTTGAAATCATTCATCTCTTCTAATTCCACATAATGTAAGACTGTCTACACCGAGCTTGCTGTTTTTGCTTTCGTTATCTTGCTCTTACCAGCATGGATCTTGAGCCCCACGCATCTAGCCGCTCTATCTACCCTATCAGTCTTGTCTTGGAGGTCCGTTTGAAAATTTGAGAGCAGAGCAATGTCATCCGCAAAGTCACAATCTTCAATCTGGCCAGACAGTCCCCATACGAGCCCTCTTGGTCGGTCTTCGGTGGCTCTCCGCATCACCCAGTCTATGACCACAAGGAATAGGATGGGCGAGATAACGCACCCTTGTCTGACTCCCGTCCTCACATGGAACCACTCGCTTTGCTGTCCTTCATGATGAACACAGCACTTGTTGTCAGCATACATATCTTTGAGGATGTTAATCACTTTCAAAGGGAATCCATACATTTTTAGGATCTTCCAGAGAGATGGATGGTGAACGCTATCAAATGCCTTCTCAAAGTCTAGGTAGTTGATGTACAGAGACGAGTTCCATTAATTTCATTTGGTGAACCCTAATTCTTGTGTTATGAGAAGAAGTAAATAACACTTCCTTATTTACTTTCTTGACACAAGTCATGATTTTATAGACCTCTGTCATATCCCCCTTAGTCGTCTCTTTTCCAAGCTGAAAAGTCCCAGCCTTCTTAATTTCTCCTCATATGGCAGCTGTTCCATACCCTTAATAATTTTTGTTGCCTTTGTTGAATTCCAGTATATCTTTTCTGAGATGGGGCGACCATATCTGTACACAGTATTCAAGATGCGAACTGTGACAAAGCTCTGTCCTTATCTTCGTGGATCCTGCGTTTCCTGGCGGATTTTTACTAGCCTCAGCGGCTCACTGTGACCCTCCACGGAGCCCTTCTCTCTCTGGAGACAAGGTCACAGTCTATTGAGCCATTTTCATCACAAACCAGTGAGGAGAAGCTATCCTTCCTGGCACAGTCTCTATTGTCTCCCAATCTCAGAGACTAATTAGGGGAGGCAGAAAGGGGGGAGCCCAGGCCCGCCCTCTACTCCGGACTCCAGCCCAGGGACCCTAATAGTATCAGCTAAGATGGCTGACCTTTTATCCACAAAACACAATACAATTCCCTGGGCTACTTCCCCACAGCAGTCCCCGCTTCTTCAAACTCCACTTCACCCCTACCTCAGGGCCTCCTTCCTTCTGTATGATAAGTTGTCCACCACTCAATCTCACCAACAGCATAACTTCCTTCCACAGCTCCTGACACCCACAGCCCATCTGACTAACTGGGAGGTTTTTATCTGGATTCAGCCAGTCCCTGATTGGCTTCAGGTGTCCCAATTAGGCTAGCTGTTTCTACTCCTTTCTAGAAGGTTCTTAATTGGCCCCAGGTGTCTTGATTGGCCTGGAGTAGCCTTTGTTTGGCTATCCAGGGAACAGGGACCTGCACACCCTGAGACTAATGTACCTGCCTTCCAGCACTCTCCTATATCCTTCTGGTCTGACTCTGTCACAGAACATACCATGGATTTATTTAGAGGCAAAATGGTATTTTCTGTTTTATTATCTACGCCTTTTTCAATGATTCCCAATATTCTGCCTGCTTTTTTGACTGCCACTGCACATTGAGTGGATGTTTTCAGAGATCTATCCACGACTGCAAGATTTCTTTCTTGAATGGCAACAGAAAATGTATACCATATAATTTTATATGTATAGCTGGGATTATGTTTTCCAATGTGCATTACTTTGCATTTATCAACACTGAATTTCATCTGCCATTTTGTTGCCAGGTCACCCAGTTTTGAGAGATCCTTTTGTACCTCTTTGTAGTCTGCTTGGGACTTAACTATCTTGAGTAGTTTTGCATCATCTGCAAATTTTGCCATCTCACTGTTTACCCCTTTCCCCAGATCATTTATTTATATGTTGACTAGGACTGGTCACAGTATGGACCCCTGAGGAACACCGCTATTTACCTCTCTCCATTCTGAAAACTGACCATTTATTCCCGCCTGCCCCACCGTTGTCTCTCTAATATTCTTGGATTGACATGGATGTGACAAAATTGCCTATATTTATGTTACAGGCATGTTAGCATTCACTCAAATTTAGGGAGAAAATCCTTCTAAGACCAAGTTTATCTATGGAGATCCAAGTTAAGATTTTCTAAGTAGTCTAGGGAAGATTTAGACACATAACTTTCAATAGAAGTGTCTGGATTTGATAAACTACTCAGTTCAATACCTATTTTATCTCTATACTATCTAATCTAGAGAACTGATAAGGACCTGATTCAGTAAAACACAAGTGCCTGTACTTCCCTTTGTATTATGTACAAGAGAAAACACAAACTAGAGTTGTAGAAAAAAATTCAATGAAACTTGAGGTTGTAAAATCTTCCACTGAAACGAACTCAAAACTCAAAGCTTGCGAAGTCAAAAGGTTCATTTTGAGATTCATTAAGCTAATGAAGGTTTTATTGCACAATCTTGGAGTAACATATGGGTTTATATCAAAGTCCCACAAATTTATTGATTTCATCTGACACAACATGAAGCAGTGATCCAAACCCTTCTCTACCCCCCACCACGACACAGGCTGCAGTGAATAGGTGCTGTATAGGGTGACCAGGTGTCCGGCTTTCAATCGGAACACCCAATCACAAACAGACCTCAGTCGTTCCAGTCAGCACCACCGACAGGGCTGTAGAAGTCCAGTCAGCGGTGCTGCAGAACCAGTGCAGGCTAGTCCCTACCTGTTCTGGAGCACCATGCTGCACCCTGGAAGCAGCCAACAGGTCTGGCTCCTAGGCATAGGGGCCACAGGGCTCTGTGTACTGACCCCACTCTCAACACCGGCTCCGCACTCCCATTGGCCTGGAACAGAAAGCAGTGCATGCCACGGAGCCTCCTGCTCCACCAAAGGGATGGGGAATTACTAAGCGGGTGGAGAGGCCTTGGAGAAGGGGTGGGACTAAGGTGTTTGTTTTTGTGCCAATAGAAAGCTTGCAACCCTAGTGCTGCAGGAAGTGGGAACAGGAAAAGCTAGACCTCACTTCCCAGGTATATGCAGAATGTTATTAAATACAGTCCTGATTGTGCACAGAAATAGTTCTTATGCCCCACATGCTAATTCTGATATTACCTAAAATACTGCACCTATTTAAAAGGCTGGCATTTCACAATTATTTTTTTAACATCCCTTATATAGTAACCTAGCTGTGAATCAAACTTGATCATCAATCAGTCACTGTCAAAAGTAAATTATAGTATAGCAAAAAGTGTATATGGCGTTTCAATCATTAGTATCTGGATATTTAGTAGTACAAATCCAAGGACAAAAGACAAGCTTTTTAGAGCAGTATCCAGCTATGCAGAGAGAGAGCGTGCACATGCACACCACAAGCGAGCCTGTAAGGGTGGAATAATATTGCATTTCTCTTTAGTTTTTTAAAAGTGTCCATGCAAGAGATAAAAGAGAAAGTTACAGTATCTTAATAAACAACCCCAGAGGTCATCAGATCACAATATCTCCATTACTGAATTCAATTTTTTTTCAGTTCATTACATACATGGATCAAGAAACTCAATCCACTTAAGTTATTATCCATATATGATTACGCTATATATTAAAGTCAGATCTCTCAATGCAACACGTTGTCACTAGTCCAAGCAATGTCTCACTTACAGACTATTAGAATACAAAACAACTGACACCTCTCTTTAACTGGAGACTTATTCTCAGGAATATAGAAAATTAAATTAATTCTTTCAGGTAGTTAGACCGAGAAAGGAGATATAGGCACATGCTTACAAACAATTCACACACATTCTCTCCCAACCTTCCATTGTATTGTGATACAAAACTAAAATAGATGCAATTCCTTATGGCAATTCCTTGCTATAAAGAAACACAGTTGCATGGACTTTTCTTCCAGTGCAGGAAGTAGTAGTACATACTATATCCTGATTTAATATCCATACTTAAGAGAAAGCTAACATGACCCCTGTTTGGTTGGCAGGATAGTAGTTTAAGTAAATTACACATTTAATTGTGGAATTTTTCTCTTCATTTGATATGTAGAGGCCAAGTTTGTGGGACGCAATTTGTGTAAGTGGACATAGTTCCACTAAATTCAATGGACCAACACTGATTTATCCAGCTGAGGATCTGGCCCATAATCTTTTAATGACTTTGCAATGACACAACCTGGCTTTTTCTCCATAGGTGGGTTGAGTAGGCATGTGGTAGGGATCTAGGAGGGTCTTGGCTTTAGAATACTCGAGTGCTACTTGTTGATAATTTGGTAGTTTTAGTAAATCTGAGTAAATTAAAAATAGCGCCTGAGTTGTGGAGATGAATAGATGTATAACTAAAATGGAATGGGCTATAATCAAGGGTTAAAGTAAAGGGGAACTGGGAAGGAAGGAAAAGCACAGCTCCCATTCCTCTGCTAAAAGCAGACGGAAGCTCCCCATTTCTATCCCTGGCTTAAGTACACAGTGTCCACCCACTTCTCCTTGGTTAGAGTGGGGAGAGATCCCTCTTCTTGTTTTAACCTGCCTTATCCATTGGCGCTAGTTATATTATACATTTCCACTGTACTCCCCTATCTTTTTAGGGGGTTAGGTTCCTGAGCACAATTTATTAATTGGAAATGCTGATCTGTTGCACCTTTTGCTCCATCCTGGAAAATATACAGTTTTACATGTCAGAAATTGCATAAAGTCACTATGGATTTGCTGAGAGGCATCTCATCAAGAGATTAAGCAGAAAGAGTTTTCTACAGATATACTCTGTACTAGTTATTCTCAGGGTGTTTTTTTTCCAGGTCATACTGGCACTGACTGGTAACTATTTAGCAATCCAATCCTGAGAAAGGCAACCTCTGGAAGAAATAGATAAAGAGTCTCCCTTCAATTACTCAATTCATTACAGAAAACTTTAATCTTCATATAACAAAAGGCAGTTGGCCAAATTCATTCCTGGCGTAAATCCACTGAAGCCAGTATTGAATATTGTGTTGCCAAGAATTAATTGGGCCCCACTAATCTAAGTGACCAACATTATGAGACCCAGTGGTTCCCATTTGAAAGGAGGAAAAAGGGTTTACAAAATGCACATGAGTCTTAAAAGGACAATGGACTCAGAATTGTACATCCTGTACATAACAGTCTAGATCCAGCACAGGCAATATAGTGATGGTATCAGTTCAAAGTGCTAAAGAGATTTTGCACAGATCATTAGTGATTAGGCAGAAAATATTTTTTTTTACAATTTAAAAGGCATGATGATAAACATTACATTATGGAATTCTAGAGAGCTGAATAGCTAGTGTGACATTTCACAGCACATTTTTCTGTAAATGGAGATATTTAAACTGATACGTTTAACTCTGTCCCTAGTCTTCCAATATTTTACTATCAAATTTACTTAGTATCTATAGTAGGATCTATAAAATCTCACATGAAAACTCACTGCCTAATTTGCAAAGGTGCTAAGCACCCATAGCTTCACTAAAAAACAGACCCTGGATTACCAAATGCCTTTAAAAGTTAACTATTCTTTGCTTTTATTAATTTTTCTTTTTAACATAGATATCAAAAGACAGCAACCTATAAAATGAATAATGGATCATACAGTTAAAACTCTATCCAAATGTCCTTGTATGGGATATAACCAATTTAGGTAAATGTGCAAGGTACTGTATAGGATTTTCCCCAATATTAAGGTAATGGACAGTTCACCGCTACATAAATGTAGAACTCAGAGATGCTATGCAAATCAGCATCAGATTTCCTCAGCCTAAAATGAGACAAAGCTCTCCAAAGATATGCCCTTTCTTTCCATGCTGATAGTTTCCTTAAAACCGCTCCTGTAATGCGGAGCTTGAAATGCAATTTAAATAAACTCAATAACCAAGAGTGAGGTGCCACAGTGTAATTTGAGCAACAGAGCCTTAAATCCCTAACGATCTAATTAAAATTGAGTTAAAGAATGTTGTAGTTGACTTTTGCTTCCTCAGGTATCTCAAACTTAAAAAAAAAAAAAAAAAAAAAAAGATTCATTGTTAACCCATTCCAGTGAAATACATTCAAACCACAGTACATGGCATGCTGTTTAGACTGAAATAAATTAGGAAGAGGGCAATGCAAGATTTCTAAATTCCTATAAAGTACAGTAAAGCAGCAGGTATTTGTCATTTTGATTGTACTTTATATGTAGTAATTAGAGCTGGGAGGAAAAGGTAATTATGTTTCACTGATAATTTCTATATTTCAAAATTTGGTTTCAAATTCAGAACAAAGAACAAAAAATTAGAAATTCTCCATAAAAGAGGATGGAGTCCTGGCTCACTCCGGGAAAGTCTGCCTGGGGGGCTCTCCCAAAGACACAGACCCTGAAGACCTGGGGTTCCCAAGCGGCCCAGCTGTTGGACTGTTGAAGCACCAGGCAGGCAAGGCGGCAGGAGAGGTCTAACCGATCTTTGTCAAAATTGAACAGTCTTTCACAACATGTTTCAGTTTTGACAAATCAGCAAATTCTGATGTTCAATAGATGGTACGGACAGTAGTAGTATAGATGGTTAAAGGCATACTGGTAGAAGGTGTTACAGATGATTTAAAAACATGGATTTAGGCAATCTATTGACTTACTGGTCTCCATAACAACAGATTAACCATTTATTAACCATTTATAGACTGTTTATAATCTGAACCCTAGTAGAAACCATAATCATAATTTGGGTCAAACTTTAACAAAAGAAATCCCCATGGATATATGACACATAGGCCAAAACTTTCAAAGCTGTCTAAGAAATTTTGATAAACAAGAATTGGGCATCTGATTTACAGTGTCAAAAATGAACAGAAACAAATAAGCTCTCTTTCATCTATTATCCTCCCATCCAGTCTCCTGAGGGTGTTACGTTTTCTAAGAATGCAGCTGAGTAGAGGCAAAGAAAGTGACAATTTTAAAAAAAGGTTTAAGATTAGCAGCCGTGTTAGTCTGTATCCGTAAATAAGACGAGGAAGACTTTGTAGCACCTTAGAGACTAACCAGTTTATTTTAGCATATATATATATATATATATATATATATATATATATCAGCATATGAAATAACCAGTTTATTTCAGCCCACGAAAGCTTATGCTGAAATAAACTGGTTAGTCTCTAAGGTGCTACAAAGTCTTCCTCGTCTTAATTTTATAAAAGGAAGCTTCTGCTACTATAAGTGTAACTGTATGCATTCATCACCCAGGAGGGATAAAGTTGCTTCAGCATTGATTGAGCGGAGCTGATGGAGTTTTAGATACAGATTCTCATTTACAGTATGACCTCTTTACACTGCCAGACTGATGTAAAAGGGTCTTAGCATAAATGAAAATCAGGCCTTGCCTCTTTAAGAAAGCCAAATACTTGGAGGCCATTCAAAGAAAGCCCCTAGTTACCTCCTCTTTTGTGAAGGGTTTACTAAAATTAAACTTCTATTTAAACAAATCCTTAACACCTGCTTCTCAAAGACGCAGGGACGGTTTTCTGAGTTGAATGAATTCCACTTATTGCTGTTTTTAACTACAGCACATGACCTCTCTGTAACTTAATGATGCAGTTCTGGATGCAAGGAAAAATAATAAGATATAAACTTTCACTCTTTTTTTAAAAAAAAATGTTGCTTTTTTGCCTGATATATCTTTGTTTTTTGTCATCCTGGGTATATATATGTTAAAAGTTTCTAAGGGATGTAAGTAATATTCTCTTCGTGATTATCTCTATACGCACGTGATTTAAACCATCGAATGATATATTTGTATTTTATATTATTTATTGGTATTTGTAGTACAGTCAATAATGAGGATCCCATTATGCAGTTCACTGGATAAGCATGTAGCTGAAAAGAAGAGAACCCTTACCCCAAAGACTTTATAATCTAAGATTATGATCAGATGCAGCAGGTGGATGAAAAATGCAAATGGAGGAAGGAGGGACTAGGTAACCATGAAGCAAGCATAATTTTGTATAACAAGCTGTAGTCTCTTTGGCTCTGTAATGTATTTGTACTGCGTTAACATTACTTCCCACACACTGTTGCAATGACATTGTAGACTGGGGAGCTCTTTCTTAACCCACATGCCAAGTACTGGTCATTATTTATCTGAAGCAGCATTGCCCTTAGTATTGTTCATGCACCCAGATCCCACTCCATAGATGAGAATCATTCTAGCTCTGAAACAGCATCCTAGCTGAAAACCCCAAAGAGTAATAGCTTATAAAAATTGCTTATATATTCCCCCATTTCCTCCAGAGTTAACAAATGAATTCACGCAGTCAAACATAACATGGAAGGAAAGCTTAAGCAACAGAGTAAAAGAAAATGAGAGTAAAAATGCTCTAAAAGGACCCAATTATGAGTAATGTTACAAATTACTATGTCAAGTTATCTACACCAAAATGTACTTGTGAAACATGCTGCACGTACAAGTCTTACTATACACTCTCCAAAACAGACTGACTTGCCAGACCCATCCTTGAAATACAATCAGGTCTCAGCAACATCTGGTAGTTTCTTACTTACTGTCCCAAAAGACACACAACCTAATTATTATCCTTGTGGTCTCCACTATTAATTATAATTACCAATATAATAGAGAGATGAACGCTCAGATCCATTGCATGTCCTTTTCCAACTTTGAGCCATAATGGAACCCCTTCCCCACTGACAGACCCCTCCATCCAGTTTAGATAGAAGCTTTGAAGAAATTGCAGATTTTTGCTAACAGCGGGTGACCAGTTAAGAGATGGAAGATTGGAGGCATAAAACACTGTGAGAAACATAACAGTATTTACTTACCCTATTATCAGTGTTTGCCAAGGATAATATTAAATCAATCTGTTTATTACTACTATTTCTGTTCAATGTATCCTGTAGCTTTATTGACCTGTTCTGATTAATCCAATAGATTTGTAATTTACTAGGCTATAGGAAGTAGGTGTATTTTGCAGATACACGATTAAGTGAAATAAATATTTTCAACTTTAATACCTTTACTGAAATTGAAAAACATAACTGTATGGGGCTGCTTCTGCTTCAATATAAAGCCCCAAATTTATAATGGATAGTGGTAAAAGGAGGTTCCAGCCTCCATCCAATATGTGCTTATCTTAATGTAGGTGCAATTAATAAGAAAAACATAGAAAGCATGGCTGTGGTCTGTTGCATCATGATAACATTATTGGATGCCAGAGCATTAATTAGGTCTTAAATATGAAGAGAGGAAAGAATGCACACACAGAAAATGGGAAAGGCATCATAGATAGAAAGGCAGAAAAAGGGAGAGAGAGAAAGATGCATTTAAAAAGAAGCAATGTGATAATTTTTCATTCCCTCTTGATGAATGAATTGCTATGCTACCCTCCATGCAACTAAAATTAAAATAGTAAAATATTCTAGAACACTATACTATTAGAGAGAGAGAGACCTGAAAGGCATTTTAATTCATTTATGTTATTATAGTCTTCATACACTGTTTTCTGCACCAAAACATGATAAGCTTTCTGTAGTGCCCTCTAGTTAACTGGTTGAGCAAATAATTTTTTCCCCTTGCAATCCTTCCTGCACCTTTCTTCTCAATACCAGACAGCTGTTACTAAATCCTGAAAGAAAATAAGGAAATCCTTCAAAGACTAAAAGCCCAACAGGAATGATCATTTACTTCAGTTTTTTTTTCCAATGGACAAACATATTTTTAAATCCTGCAAACACAAATGGCTAAGAAGTAATTTATCAACAAGCAGCATGACCAAAATCACATAAGAACTAGAAATACCCGAAAAGGTCTCAACCCAGCTAAGGCTGGGAAAGTGGGGAGGGTTAGGGAAGGGCTGATGGTCCATCTCTAATTGAGCTGCACCACCACCCAGGCCAACCCTGGTGCAGAATATGTGGTCTCAGTGTGGACGGCCCTGATCTCTCAGAAATCTGCCTGGTCTGGAGGTGACAGGGCTGCAAACCTTCGCTTGTGGCAGGGTGAGCTGCTCCCTGCTCCCTCCTAGATGCAATGATATTGGGGGATTTCCAGAAGAATGTTTCATCTTACAGGCTTTAACATGGGAAGGGACAATATGGTCCTTTAAACTATTTTAACAGAGGTGGATATCTAGCACAATTTCTACAGACCCATATTCAACACCACAGGAGTAACTCATTTCATCCTCTACTACACCCTGTGGTTATTTTCCATAACAGGCAACAAGTAAAGGGATGGGGATTCCAATTTATAACATGTCTAGATGATTGTTTCAGGACCCCTGCCCCTACAAAAAACGAGAGTATATTGCTGGTTGGTGCATGGATCATTTTCCGGACATCCTTGTTCAAACCTGACTCTTCCTGCTGTGGCCTTCTGACAGTCTCATATTTACACTGTGTGCAATCGTTTATAAATGATTAAAGTTTTAAACTCACAGTTGCCCCAAAAGAGAAGTAGTCTTGCTTAACAATGCGGAGACAACAACGATCACATGAAATTATGTCTAAGATGGGACTAGATGTTTAGCTCACATCAGTCTTCTTTGACTTGTGCTAGATGGTGACATCTGTACAAATTATGAACTAAACTGGGTTACTGATATTTTTTTTCTATAATTGAATAAGACATCACATGCTGGCATATCATCCGTCAAAATCTTCCTACCTCCTCTCCTCCCTGATAGCCCATCTTTCCATACAGTAGAAACAAAGGAAAGGAGATTGTTAATTTTAACAACCTGATACAAGGCCCATCTGAAACACACATTTTTTAGGAAGACACTTTTATGCCACTAAATGTCGCTATTCAAGTAATATGGTAGAATATAGGTTTGATTAGTTTTGTAGCATTAAGGAGCAAAAGTAAAGTTGTAGGCTATATGATATAACCAGTTCATTGCTAAATACTCATAATTTTACACTCACAAAGACACACACACACACACCCTTCCCCTCCCCTTGCCAAAACAACAATTTTAAAAATAATTTGTGTTGTGGTCTAGCCAGTCCAACTGCATTTCATTATTTTAAACCCTATGTACCCTAGGGATTGCAAGTAAATTGACTAAGCACTGTGCGCTTTGGTCTTCCACAGTACAGACAGTTTTACAGAAAAGACAAGTTAACAAAAGACCACTATGCAAGATTTGAGATCAAGAACATTTCCCCATGTGAAAATTGGTTCTTTTGAGTAAAGAAACATGAATCATCCTACTCCAGCATTTCTCAGAATGTCAGGCCCACATCCCAAGGGAGGATCTAACCTCTCCCCTAAGCAAGCTTAGAGACAGATTGTTAAAAAAAAAGATATTTCTCTTTTGTTATTTTTTGCATAAGACTCAGCTAAAGTAGAACTTGCTGCTGTATTGTCCAATTAACATCCTCTATTTTTTTTTCTCCATGAAGAAATGCTGCTTGATAACCCCAACTATATGTACAATATGGTGGGGGCTAATTTAGCTACAACTAACCAGGAAAAAGATTTTGGGGTCATTGTGGATAGTTCTCTAAAGACATCCATTCAGTGTGCAGCAGCAGTCAAAAAAGCAAACAGGATATTAGGAATCATTAAAGAAGAGACAGAGAATAAGATGGAAAATATCTTAATACCCTTGTATAAATCCATGGTGCGCCCACATCCTGAATACTGCGTACAGATGTGGCCTCCTCATCTCTAAAAGGATATACTGGCATTAGAAAAGGTTCAGAGAAGGGCAACTAAAATGATTAGGGGTTTGGAAAAGGTCCCATATGAGGAGAGATTAAAGAGGCTAGGACTTTTCATCTTGAAAAAGATGAGACTAAGCGGGGAGGTATGATAGAGGTATATAAAATTATGAGTGGTGTGGAGAAAGTGAATAAGGAAAAGTTATTTACTTGTTCCCATCCTATAAGAACTAGGGGCCACCAAATGAAATGAATGGGAAGCAGGTTGAAAACAAATAAAAGGAAGTTCTTTTTCACACAGCTCACAGTCAACCTGTGGAACTCCACGCCTGAGGAGGTTGTGAAGGCTAGGAATATAAAGCGTTTAAAGAGAACTGGATAAATTCATGGTGGTTAAGTCCATCAATGGCTATTAGCCAGGATGGGTAAGGAATGGCATCCCTAGCCTCTGTTTGTCAGAGGGAGGTGATGGATGGCAGGAAAGAGATCACTTGATCATTACCTGTTAGGTTCACTCACTGTGGGGCACCTGGTATTGGCCACCTTTGGTCTGACCCAGTGTAGCCTTTCTTATGTTCTTATATTGTAAGTTAGCCTGGCAGCTGTGTTTCTGCTCTGAGTGACAGAGAAAAATAAATAAATATAAAAAAGTTTTCAGAAGTCCAAGGAGGACACACTGACTCATAAGTAATTGAAGGGATTTTGGATGTTGATATTCTCTTACATCACACTTTCACATTGTTCAGGGAAGGAGAAAAGGCTTTACCTGTCTGATGAAATGTTCTTTTTCTAGTTGTTCTTGTCAAAAGAATACAATGGAAATAAGAAATATCTAGTGGGCAGCTTTAATGCAACTATTTGTCAGTTACAGGCAAATTGTCCACTACCGTCAAAATCAAGCTACGAATATTCTTAACATGAACTATCAAAACAGAAGCCTCATTAGCACAACAAGAAAGTCCAGATTTGAAACAAGATGCTCCCAGTTTGACAGTGTAGTAAGGATGCTTGGCAGGAAATGAATTCCCTTCCCATAATCTGATGAATAATACATATCAATGTTTGTGACAGATTTAGTCAGAAGTTCGTCCCCAATACAGAGCACACTTCATATCTCCTTTATATCTTCCCTCTTCGATACATGCCATGACCTTCAAGTTTTGTGATTTGAATATCTGGCCTAAAATGTCAAAAGGTTTGTTCAGTCAAGCCCTGTAAGTTTGACAGTGGCAAGACTGGATTCACTCTGAATTTCAGAATGAATGCAAGTTCAGTAAGGAGTTCGTACATCAATAACATTTCAGCATACAGAAGTATTGGTCAGGGAATTAAATAACCAAAATATTCTTAAGCAGACCTGAAAGCAGTGCCAAGTGAAAGCTGCAAGAGGATTTAGGAGTTCCACTGAATTTTCTCCTATGTTTTCTATCTGCATACCCAAGTAAATAGGGGATTGAGGGATTTAAAAATAAAAACTTTTGAGAGAGAAGTAGATAAAATAATACCATGATAGCTTACTGAAGTTATGATACATATAAAATTGCCATTCTCCCTATCTTTCCTTCCCCACCCACATTCCAATAGTTAGCTATTTCTTATTGAGTCATTGCTGTAACAACATGTGGCAAAATATTCCAAGCCAGCACTGTTCTGTATCTGTGTTCCTTGTTTTCCTATTAATTAAGTCTTTTCCATTGCAGTGGGAAGGGACCAATTCCCAGAGCTGCAGGGTCAGGGAGGACTATTTCAGTAAACATTAATATATTTCCATATTTCAAGCCTCTAGTCAAGTCCTTGGAGGAAAGAAAACGGAAGAGGTCAATAACCACCATTAACAGGGCTCTTCTGTGGGTTTTTTGTTTGGGATCATTCACAGTAGATAATAGAAACAACCATTACTTTATTTAAAAGTTACAGAAATTGCTGTTGAACATCTTCAGTACCAGAAAGCAAGTGGCTTTAGGACAAGATTACAGTCAAGAAACCCACTGTCCTATTGGCCTATTGGATTCTAGACATGAGGGATTCTACTGTTTTGAAGACAGCAGAAAATCTTGAAGAGGATTTAAATATGTAATTATAATTACCATGTTGGTATTATAACAGGTCATGTTGTACAAAACTCCCATTGACTTCAATGGGGACAGAATTTCACTCTTGAAATTTAGATCCTGACTGCTTATGGTTTTTGTTTGTTTGTTTGTTTAAGAACCCAATGTTTATTACTTCTAGTTAGCTGAATTAAGGTCGTACATAAAATAGGATTGGGGTTTAATGTGCTAGTGCCGTACAAATACTTAGGAAAAGATAGTCCCTTACCTAAATTACTTACAGTAAAAATAGACAAGACAACCAAGAGCTGGGAATCATGCCTCTCACAATTCTATCAATTCACAATTCACCTTCTGTAGCCACATACCTTGGGCAGACTGATATTAGACATTCGCGTCCACAAGGATTGTTCAGTATCTCATTATTGATGTTACCTGTACTGTTGCTGTTCCAGCTAGTATCATGTAGCATCACAGCAAGCAACTACTGGGAACCATACTTGATGTGCAATATAATTCCTGTTTCCCCCCTATTTAAAATGAGAAGACTGGGTCTGGTAAAAAGATTTCTGGATGAGTAAGTTTGATCACGTGTCTTGTGGGCTTCTGCACTTCCACTGCAAAGAAGAGGAATACACTTCACGTACCCTTCTATTTTTATAAAAAAATTCTCCCCAGCATGTCAAAGAAAATTACCAAGGATGGCATTTGGATCCATATCTTCCAAACTCCATGAGCATGATGTTTAAGTTCAATTCTTCTACTGTTAAGAGACATGGGGCTTTATTAGCTGTAACAAACACCAACTTTCAGCTAGTACTTTGACAGATAAGGTGCCAATTATATTGACAGCTCTTCCAGCTGATGCCCACCTGGGGTTTCATCCTGCCTCACCTGCCACGCTTTTCATTAGCAGGTAAAGTGATGTCATGGGGAGTGACACAATGAAAACACCAAAGCTGATCCAGAGACATTCCCTGAATCAATGCTTCTATCATTTAAGGAAGCAACATATATTCCTGCCCTGGATATTTTGTCTAAATTTTTATTTCTATTAATGTACTATCTGATGATTTCTAACTTGGTCTGTCAAGGTACAAAACATGGGACAAATCTTCAGAGAAGAAATATCAGCGGAAGAATCTTAAAGTGAAGTAGGATTAATTTCTGTATCATAATAAACATACTACAAAGTGTCTAGAACCTTATTTTCCTAATATGGCTCAATATAAAAAAAAATCTAATACAATAATAGTGAGAAGGCACCAAGACTCGAATTCAGCAAATACTGGGACCTAAGTGCGGATGTGATGAGGGTCTATTTTGGCCTAAAGAGGAAGGATAGCTGTACTGCCAACTGGTGACTACTGGTCCTCTGATGACCCTGTTCACTGTTTGGAAGCAATTGCTCCTTTCGATTTAAGGAGGAAGACTGAAGGGAGTGAAAAAAAGGCATACCCTAATCAGACAAAGATAGGACATCTGTTGTTAAAGGGACTGTGTATAATGAAGGACAAACTGAACATACAGTATGGACGAACAGATTACAAAGTGGTACTGTTGACCAGACTTTAGCGTCTTATCCTGCAGGAAGATAACGAGAACTTTCCAGGTTAACTCAATGGACATTGGATCAGGCCCTTAATACAAAATATATGACACACATATGGAAACAGCCATGCAGACAACAGCATCATATTGAAATACTTACACAGCCAGGTTTGCAGAAAAGCTTTACACCCAGCAAATGAATAACATAAAATCTGGCCCATATTTTTAGGTACCTAAAAGGCAGCTGAGTGCTTTTGAAATCTGGACCATGTGGCTCCCATAACAACATTATTATTTGCATTATGGTAACACCCAGAATCCCCTGGCTTGGACCAGTACCCATTGTGCTAAGTGATGCACAAATAGGATAAAAAAACCTGCCCTGCCCCAATGAGATTTCAATCTACATTTTCAGCAGTAAATATAAAGTGGTTGAATTTTCAAGATGAGGGCGACTGGAAACAAGTAATATTTACAGCAATTCACTTAGACTCACCGATAACTTACACTCTGCTTCTGAATTTTCCCCAGTATATTGAACTACAACGTTAATACTGTGCACATGGTATCTGATTGTCTAGAATATATAAGATTTTGAAACATTAGCCTGTATATGAACACAATTCTGGAGTGTGACACTGTTACAGGACACTAAAATACTGGAGCCCACTGCATATGCTGGATTTTATATTTTGTTCATGAGCTCAGTGGGTGAACTCCATTTGGAGGGGAATTACTCATATTTAATTTGCATTTTTTTATGTTCTTCCTTTACTGGTCATAAAATTGAGATATTAGCCGTTAAGAATAAATCAATAAAAGCCAGAATTTTCCACTTACTCACACTGAGTAGTATCTTATTTTGCAAATAGCCCCACTGATTTCAGTGGCACCACTTGTGAAGTAAGACACTATTTAATGTGAGCAAACATAGCAGAATCTGGCTCCAAGCATAGAGCAAAGGTAAAATGTGCATTTAAAACTAGGAGTCTCACAGAGCTCCTAAAAATATCTATTTTCCATATTACCAGGACAAGCAGCAAAAATAGATGAGACTCCCTATTACTTACAGACATCTGTGAAGTAGGTCAGCTAACCTAAGTGTCCCCTGTAAACCTTTTCATGATCTCGGTTTTAAAATAATAGGTGTTTCTGCGCTCAGTGGATAAAAGTTAAAGCTAATTGCCACCATTTGGAAGCCTGGCATTTACTATATTTTCTTTCATCACTTAAAATTGTCACTTGGAAGACACTCTCTCTTACCACGATCCCACCCAAAAGGAAGAGAAAAAAAAATCAAAAACAGAAGTAAAGGAAGAACTGTAACCTCTCTAGAAACAGTCACTCCATAAACACCTCAAGCATGATACCTGGACTTCAATCTATCTAATTTGATTCCACTGATTTCCATAACAGAAAAACTAAGTTTCATCTTTTGCTCAATTTTCTCTGTATTACTTTGCATAGATGGACTGGCATTGATTACTGCAGGAGAGATGGACTGCATTTGTGATGTAGGTTATCAGCACTGAAGGGAGTTAGGAGCTGATCCAAAGCTCACTGAACTCAAATGAAAGTCAGTGGGAGGTTTTTTCAGTTGACTTCAATGGGCTTTGGATCAACTGTAAAATAGAAGACCAAACCAGAATGGGGCTTGTGTTCACAGCGAGTAAAAAGAAAGTAGCATCAGTTCTCACAGTCACAGAATTCTGAATATTCCTAATGAGCTCAAAAGATCTATTATACATTTCTTGACCAGTATAGCCCAGTGGGCTATCTTACCTCTATTATATTCACTGCTTTGCATTATATTATGCTTTGTTATATTCAGCACTAATGCAAGTAACCTATAGGATTGTATCCTGTAAGACATTGGCATCAGCAGTTAGCATGAGGCTTGAAGCAAATGAACTTTGACATAGATAAACTTAGGTAACTCACACATTTGTGGGAACTGGAAGTAGAGTGTGTGAGGGGGGATTTTGTCCATAATGACATCAGTCAACTGCAGAAACATGAACTAACACCAGCTTCTGGAAGGTTTTGGATGGATCATCCGACTGCAAAAGCACCATGGCAATGAATTGACGGATATGATAACGAGTTAAAATCATAAATATACTAACCTACAGAAGAAAGACACCTTAACATCGGTAAGGGGAAGAAATACAGATAAGGAAGAGGGGAGAAACCCCTACTGAATATGCATTAAAATGCTACCTTCAGTATAATCTTATAAAAGTGGCATGCCGACCTGGGACAGTAGGAGAGAGAGATGTATCCCCAGGGAGGGGCCAGAATGACAACCATTAGTGAAGATGAGGAAGGTAATGGTGATGAGGAAGATAATGTTCATTTTCAGGTTGTTCTGCAAGGGATGGTGTTAGTATGGAAGTTCAGATGTACATTCTGTATTATCTCTACCCACCTTACTGAATTAGAGTGTAAATGACTTTGTTAAATGTATTAATAAATTATATATTTGTCAATATAAAAGAGTTCCTATAATGTGAGTGTTGTTCTATAGTTGTGCATATCGGGGTTCCCAACTATAGAATAATTTTAACAATACTGGACCTGATCTGAGGACAAGTACCTATCGACCCTCAAAGTGATAACTGGAAATTCTTATTCATAATCTATAAATCAGACTACCCCAAGAAATGACTTCAAGGGAGTTGGTTGCCCAACTCTCATTTTAAATGGAATTGAGCCACTAACTCCTGTAGACTCCTTTGAAATTCCCAGCCAACAAACACACCTCCAACACGAGGAATAATAAAAAACTGTTTCTGGTAGCAAGGAGTCTCTCTGCACAGTTGCAGTATTAAGATTTCTGAGTATGGCACTAGGGTGAATACAATATGGAAAGCAAGGAAGACCCGAGAGAAAGTACAAAGGCACTTTAAAAAGGAATACATTAAATCTAACTAAATCCAGGCAGTAGTCTATTTGCTGCCCTTCTTCATTAGTGCTTTGTAGTTTCAGGTGCGAAAAGAAGCTAAGCCTTGATTGAGATAAGACTTCCTTTTGAAATTCATGTCCTCTGCCATCATTAAAAATAATAGACAATCTTATTATCTAAAAGATTTAATAGGTTGCTCTCTGCTCAGGATTAGAAGCATGTGGGTCTCTTGTTCTGCAGACTGGTAGAGACTCTGACATTTATGGGATGACACACATTTTCTAGGTAAGGGGTTTGAAGTGTATCCTGCTACCAAGCATAGCCAGTTGGCGGGCAGAACCCTGGGCAGCTTGAGGAGCCTGCTCCAAACCCCAGTGAAGACGACAGGAGCATTTTATTTAATTTTAATTGACTTTGGATAAGGCTCTAGAAGTTTAGTGTTAATCTTTGCGATATTTTGACACTGCACATCATAACAGTGGTAGATTGGGAGAGGAAAGGATCAAATGAAAGAGAGGAGCAAGAAGAGGAGGAAGGCAATAGTAATGATATATCTTGATTTTAGTAAGGCTTTTGACACAGTCTAACATGACATCTTCCTAAGCACACTAGGAAACTGTGGTGATGAAATGACTACAACTTGGGTTGAAAGTTTGTCCTCAAAAAGCAGTTATCAATGGTTCACTGTCACATGGAGGAAGGGTTGTGGGGGAAGAAATGTATCTAATGAGGCAGCATTTTCATTATTTGGATAATGGATTGAGAGTGTGCTTACAAAATTTGCAGATGACACCAAGCTGGGAGGAGGTACAAGCACTTTGGAGGCCAGGATTAGAATTCAAAATAACTTTGACAAAATGGAGAATTGGTCTGAATTCAGCAAAGATGAAATTTAATACAAATAAGTGCAAAATACTTCATGTAGGAAGAAAAAAATCAAATGCACAATTACAAAACTGGGAATAACTGGCTTGGTGGTAGTACTGCTGAAAAGAATCTGGGAGTTACAGTGAATCACAAATTGAACACGAGTCAACAATGTGACACAATTGAGAAAAAAGCCAATCTCATTCTGGGGCGTACTAACTGGTGTGTCGTATATAAGACAAGAGAGGTAATTGTCCCAATCTACTCATTCCTTTCCAACCCTACATTCCTGTGATTCTACACTATACTATAAACAGGGTTCAAAAGGAAGCTAAGATAGATTCATGGAGGATAGTTCCTTCAATGGCTATTAGCCAGGATGGGCAGGAATGTTGTCCCTTAGCCTTGGTTTGCCAAAAGTTGGGATTGGGTGACAGGGCATAGATCACTTGATGATAACCTGTCTTTTCATTCCCTTTGGGGCACCTGCCATTGGCCACTGTCAGAGGACAGGATACTGAACTAGATGGACCTTTGGTCTGACCCATTATGGCCCTTCTTATGAACAGAAGAAATGGAGTACACCAGAATCACCACCCAGACCAACCCATCTGGCAAACTAGTGCTCAATGAGGCTGTGTTTAGAACCCAGCTAGTCTCTGAGTGTGCCCACTCTCAAATCCCTATGAATCCCCGATAATTAAGATAATTAGTAAGAAATCCAGGTAATATTAAGCATATTGAGAAGTCAGCAAATAAAAAGTATAAATTGTTCCAGTTCAAAATGGAGCATACAGAGACCCTGCCCAAAAGATGAGTGACATTTGCTCTCTTAATTCCAGAGTTCCGTACATTTAAAATAAACTCTCACGAAAGCTAAATTAGGATCATGCTCTTCTATAGCAACCAGGACTTCAATAGGAGTTCCAACTCAGAGCCTTAGACCACACATCAGGAAACTGAGGAATTGCTACAATAACAGCAGGGAAAACAATCCTGACACTTAAGTGCTCTTAGCAATTTTGTGTATGTTTGGTGTTTAGTTGTGCTAAGCCCATATCAGCTCACACATTTCACACTGGGAGTTGACAACAATGGTGGGAAAAAAAATTATGCTGATCACCAGAGTCTCATTAATAATTTACAAAGCTCTGGATCTATACTCTGCCTGAGCCAAAGGCATCTTAACTCCTTTTAAAGGGGAAAAAAAAAGGAGAGAGTGCATAGGGCTTTCCCCCCTTATAAACACAACCTGATCCTAAAAGAACTTTTAGAAAAGTCTCAAAGATGCTGTTTTTGGCTTGCTTTTAATAAGCAGATGCTGTTAAACAAAAATCTGTTGCAATGGACATCTGACTCACCAAGACAGAGACAGATGGCAAACCCCTAATGTACTATTTACCTGTCTATTTACCTACTTATTTGGTTTAAATCATGGTAGTACCTCCCAAAAGAATGAAGAGTAATGAAATCTCTCTTTTTTTCTTCACTCGGCCAGGAAGAGGGAAGCTTGGAGCTTTTTAAAAACACACATTCAAACAATGACAAGATTTGCAAGAAATAATCAAGGATCAAAAAAATATATTTCAATAAATTATTTAATCCCTCTCTATATATTTTTAAAACCCCACTGGTGGTCTGTGATCTGATTTTTTTTTTTTTTGTGCATAACACCAAATTAAGTTTGCTAAAGTTGTGACAGAAACAAAACTTTTAGCATCTCAAAAAGTTTGCATTCATATTTAATATGATTTTCCTACTTAATGGCAGGCATATTTGCTTCCAAAATTTCCCCCCTGTCAAAACTTCCTAAAACCAACAGTATTTTGAATTATTTCAGGAGAAATTATTTCAGACAGAGATGGTCTTGTGGTTAAGGGACTCGGATCTCTGTTTAATCCATAGCTTTGTCACAAACTGTGTGTGACCTTGGGCAAATCAATCAAAATTTCTGAGCCTCAGGTTCCTCATCTGTAAGATGGGCATAATACTATTTCTTTTCTCACCCTTTGAGTTGTCTGTTTATATTGTAAACTCTTTGAGCCAGGGACTTTCTTCTTGGTACATCTATGCACCTAGCACAATAAGGCCCTGATTTTGGTTGGCATCTCCAACTGCTGCTGGAATATAGATAAGTAATAAACAAAATATAAAGTGTGGTAAACCCCGAGCAGGCAGCTACCAGTGGGGGTGGTGGTAAGGAAGATAACCACAGGTCAATTGGGCTCAGCTGGGTAGAGGCTGCCAGAGACTCAGGCAAGATCAGCTGATACCAATTGAGCCCTGACAGAGACCTTTTTAAACCCTCCTCCCCAGCTAGGAAGAGGAGGAGAGAGATAGAGGGAGTGAGGCTGCCAGTAGGTTGGAGGCAGCAGGACTGGGAGCCTCTCAGAAGGGAGGCAATTTTTGTCCCGGACACAGGGGAAAAACCCAGCCAGAACAGAGCGATAAGGGGAAGGGAAAGCCTGCCCTTGGGCTTTCTAGGCAGCTTGCCTAGACAGCCCGTGGCTCGCCAGAGCAGAAAAGACTTGAGCTGGTGAGCCAGAGAAGGCACTTTGCCACAAAAGATATTGACAGAGAGAAACATACCATTTTAGATCAAGCCGATAGATACAGCTCAGAACAAGTGAAACTTTTAAATCAGAGATGTTTTTAAGGTTATGAACATGCAGCCACCCTTTTAAATTATCAGTCATGGGGTGGGGTTGTAATTAATTAATTTATAGATGAAGGGATCCTTTTAGCACAGGATTATCAATACTTTCACATTTTTTTTCATCCCTGGAAGAGTCCCATGTTCTACGATTTAAAAGATGGAAAGTCAGTCATAAAAATACTTTGATTCTTTTCACCAAGGCAAAGTAATTGACATTTTAAAATATATATACTTACATGAGACTTCGGAAATACTGCTTTAATAGCAAAATTTGTGCACATAGTACAGTTCAAAATTATAAATTGTTTTTTCCACATGGAAGAACTTGAAATCATGAGCAATATGAAAGATGCACATGCTGCACCCCAGAGCTGCTTCAATGAGTTTAACTCCACTTTATGTATTATCTTCACCATGAACGGAGAAACAAATTGAGGGAAAGCAAGCTGATATGCATTGCACATAACCCCAGGCTAAACGTTATAGCCCTTACAGAGAAGTCAGAAGGCTAAGGTTTTTGCACAGAGAGGGGGACAACTTGTAAACGCTTGGCCAGCTAGGTGAAATCATGACCTATCAACAACTGGCTGATGCATTTAGCCTATTCACCCACAAGGCCTATTTCAAAACAGTAACAAATGCTCTTGGATTCAGTCAACCTGCAACATACCTTTATATATCTCAATACACATACACACACATACGGAGGTCAATTCCTTGGGCCAGGAAATGAAAGCAAGCTGGTTTCTTGTCTGAGCCCTATACTACCAAATATGTGCAAACAATTTCTCCATATCTTTTAAAACAAGCAATGAGGATGACAGGGCATTACTCAGACATGATGTGCAAACATCCTATGAACAATACTGGCTTTTCATATTTGCAAGATGCTAAAAATGGCCTGTTATCTTGCAGTAATTTGACTCAATTTCTCCCTCCTCTCCTATGAAAAGCATTATTAATCTGTTTATTACTCACTCTGTAATTGAAAGGACTTCTGTTCTAAGATCTGAAGACTTATTTATCAAGTCAGAAAGCTCTGTTTTAGCCTTTCATCTAGCAATGGTCTCTGAAAAGGCATATATAACATGATGAACCCTAGAAAATGACCAAGATCATGACCTGAGGTATTTGGGGGAATGGAGAGTAAATGACTTAATACAAATTAGAGATGAAGAGGACCTACTGGAGGTGGAGAAGTTTTATGGGATTAGTGATACTATAAACATCTATATAAAACAGACATGACTCAAACACCAGGCCACACCACAATCAAGACTATTTATCTCATTCTCTTTTTTGGCAAGACTTTCCACAGGCACATCTAAAGTAGATATGGAGATCAATGGCCAGACATGGAAGAGATGAAGTGTTAAGTCTTGTCTACATAGGAAAATGGGACAGATTTAACTAAATTGTTTAAGTTGGAGTGAGCTCCTTGTATGGCTCCTCTTATTTCAGGAGTAGCATTTATCAATTTAATTGAAGTCAGTTTCTTAATCAGCAATTTGGATCCACACTGTATTGTGTGAGATTTATTCTTCCAGTTGTATCCACAATGGCTTAACTAAACTGGTTTCTAACCATCAAAGGGATGTAAACCACCACCCCATTGATTATCAACAAGAGTTATATGCATGCACCCAATGTCACACCATCCACCTCAACACCTTTCATTCCTGAGGAACTTCAGTCAATAGCTGTGAAATATACACTGGATGGGATCATTTCATCTGCCCCTGAAATGCAGCCACATCTGAGAAGAAACCTGTTTGCTGTTTTTCAGTGCACAGCAACTCTGCATGACTGTGGGATAGCAACTGAAGAATACCATCCTATCTAATAGAACTGCAAAAGGAATCATGCAAATGGCTCTACCAATGTTTCAATAGAGACTAAAACTAGTAAGTGTCTGACAATATGGAGGGCTTCCCGAGCACATTCAACTCCCATTTCAGGTACTGGGAGCTCAGCACAGATTTGAGTTCTTGGTGCTTACTTTACTTCTGCTTATCACGTTCACTAGTTTATTTTTCTCCTCTAAATGTAACTTATTAACCACTGAAAAGCTATTAGAATATATATTTAAAACAAATATTCAATTTCCATAAATATATTTATATACAATACAATAGAAACTCTCAGGCACCATGTGATATAGAACTCATGTGCATATGATCATGTGCATTTACAAACACACACACTTTCTCTAGGCCACATCCTCACCTGGCATAAATTAGCACACATATTAAAAATATCCTTGGACGGTGAAAATCTGCTACCTTGACTTCAGAGAAACTATTTTGTACTAGGTGAGGATGTGGCTGGGAGAGGGGAGGGGGGCAGGGAAGGAGAGAGAAAGAATGTATATATCCACATATACACAACTCATATTATCTGTATGTAGAGATAATATTGGCATTGATGTCGAACTTGACACTAAATCTGAAACCTGCCAGAATCCCCATTATGTGATTTAAACCTGTCTGAGTATAATGAAGAAGTGAGAGAATCTGCCTGAATTCTACATGTCTAGCTGTAGTTGGATAGTCTCCAATTACACCAAAAGCTGTTTTGTCAATGTGAGAAGAATAAATCAGAGAAGATGCATTTCACCTTTAGGAGAGCCAAGCAATCAGCTCATTCATCTTCTTCCATCAGTGAAAAATTTAGTAAATAGCAACAGAATAGGAGTCGATAAAATGTGCTTAAATACAATCCAGGCTTTTACTTGCTGTGCTTTTAATTTGGTAAATAAATGTCTTTCGTTGGGCACACACCCTAGAGTCTCTGCAATGACGTGGATTAAGTGCTCTGTTAGCAATGAAGTGCTGAATGGATCTCCGAGGTATAGCTAACTATAATGGCCTTGAAACATTCAGCCTAAATCTCCCTGCTGTTTAATTTCAAACATTAAAAGATGCATGTGGGGGTAACAAAACTCTGGAGTTAAAAATATTACCCTTTTTATGGTTTTATTTAGTCTGTTAACTGTACAAATAAGAAGAGTGTGTCTTACAGGCAAGAAATACAAGTGTAATAATATCCGAGAGTCTGATAGAATATATTGTTAATTAAATTGAGGTTAGCCCCAAAAGGCACACACTTTTTTGTTTTTAAGAAAAGACTTAATTAAGAATAAATATCAGGAAAAGAAATAGGTGCACACACACATTAAATAGAATGTATGGAAAGAGAGGGGGGTTGTAACTGCAGTCAGTGGAGACCATTCTTATATTAATCAGAGGTTTTTCATGTAGTGAGTTTTTTCATTGACTAGTTTTGTAAGTAATGTGTATTATACGGTGCATGCTTACTGAGTTTTTATCCTGCTGATATAAAATCTAATTCCTTTCCCCCCTCCACAGGAAAAGAATGAAGCAGCAAAAAGGCATGTGCGCTAAAGACTGGATTTTCCAAAATGCTCAGTGCCCAAGATTGCTGCCAGACAGGCTTCCATTTCAAAACCAAAATAAATGGCCAGATTTGCAGGCAAGGCTAATGGGTTGGTGGGTAGCCTTTTGAAAATCTGACTCCAATGGTCACAAAGGGAAGTGGTAGGCGCTGAGGACTTTGGAAAACTGGGTTCCTATTTAGGTTCCTAATTGGAAGCTGGGCTCTTGAAAATTTGGCCCCAACTCCCTGGCCTTGCAAAAACTGATGCACACACACAAGTTTCAATGCAAGTAATTCTCTTGAGTTGAATAGGACTACTTATACACCAAAAGTTAAGCATATGCATAATCTTTGCAAAATAATGGCCCGAAATTACTAGCAATCACTCCCCTAGGGTCAGAATTTGTAAAGTACTAAATTCTCTTCATTCCCATTGCAATAAAGAGTAGCTGGAGGTGTGCAGCACCTTCTAAATGTCACTAGTAGCCTACAGTGATGCTGAGGGGGAATAGGGTGGCAAGAAAAGGAGAGAGAAAAGGTCCAAGAAGTTTCAGTGTGTTGGAAAGAAAAGACTGTCAACTCTGCATGCCCAGCTAATATAGCACTGACTGACTCCAAAAAAAAAAAAAAAAAAACAGTCACAGAGAGAGGTAGGAAAGGAAGTAGTCTGCGATGAGAAAGACATTATTTAAAAACTATTTTCATTTTTAAAAAATGATAGGCAAAAATAAGGGAAGATGCTGCCGAGTACGGTGGCTGCTTGAGTGAATACATGCAATTGTTTTAAGTGTGATGTTGAGTTTTTGAAAGAAATATGGCCACCTTTGCATGAGAGACACCACTTGTAGACAACACATACACAGCAATAAGTGATTTTATTAGCGCACAGAGATTGTGATGGGCGACTTGTGTGCATTTAACACCAATTTATTTTGAGATGGGGTTGACAAAGTTTCTGTTCATGCTATCTGCAGACTTCTGCTTTCTGGCATGAAATGACCTGTACTATTTTTACTAATATTATGCATCTAAGGTCACTGCTTCCTCTCCAGCCTCCCCACTGAAGTGTTACTCACAGTGCCCAAAGTCTACACAAAGGCAGCCAAGTGCCAACATGCCACAAGTTATGTTAGAGAGGGGAGGCAATAAAACCAACCGCTACAGCATATTCTCACTTTGGAAAATTAAACTTTGATGGATTTGTTTCACACTACAGAATTGCATTTCCTCTTTGCATTCTACACTAGAGCAAGGGCAGAGAGAACATGACTGACCCTACAGGTGAGAGGCTTTCTCCTGGTTCAGTAAACACACAGCTGCATGTACAAATTAAAACAAACAAAACCCTACACCACACACACAAGATAATGAAAAAGAAGGAATTACAAGTGACAGATATCAGTTAGTCAATTATTACACTACTGGTAGGTGCTCATACAGTGGTGATGAGAGGTGTATATGAACCTATGCAGAGTAGAGTAGAATAGATCTGTTACTTTGCCTTCAGATAGCACAGTTCGGCAATCAATTAACCATACTGCTTCTCCAAAGTTAGGTACATTAAGTGATGAGAACGTGGTTTACCTTGTCCTTTAGAGACAGCAGGGACAATACAAAATGCCTAATATCCTCTCCTGCTACGCTACGTCTTAAATATTACTATGCCTACATCACTCATCACTTGGTGCATGAAATCTAGTAGACATGGCACTATTTCAAACTAATTTATCAGGGAGGTGCTCAGATAATCTTGTCAAAATCCTAAGAAGATAGCTTAATTCCCAGTCCCTGCCAGGAATATGATTGTATGAGGTCTTGGTTCTTTGCTACAAGAGCTTTATAAAGACACAGGGCTCAGCCTCTTACCAGGCCTGATCCAAAACCACTGGGAATGTTTTGAACACACTGTGGACAGTATGATGCACTTTCCCTAGTCCTACAAATTGCTGCAAATTAACTATTCTACATTTACACTGATTTCTACAAAAATACTGTGAACAGCTACCTTTCTTGATGTTGCTGTGGTCACAAGAGCCCAGTTTGTGACAGTACAAGTGTAACAATAATGTTATGAGTTACTAAGACAAATATAATTGACAAACTCTCCCTAGAAATGCCTGAATTAATTTCAGTGAAACTGGTACCATAAAACAGAAATAGTCCATGGAAATGATGGAGTTGTTCAAAATTTAAAGATATCAAAATTCAACACACATAAATCAGGAAAAAATCAGCTGAAATCTTTGCATTTCCCCTTTCTTCAACCTGGCCTAACACTCACACACTTTTCTGCTTAAAAGGAAGAAAGAGCTGTGACAAAGCTCCAGGTCTGTACTTGTGGGTCCTGCGCTTCCTGGCAGATTTAGGGGCCTCAGAAACTCATCTAGGCCCCAGAGTGACCGCCCTTTCTCAGTATAATTGGCCAAGAGTCACCTTGGCCAGGGGCTCCTTCCTTCTGTATGATATGTTGTCCACCACTCTGCCTCCTTCCTTCTGTATGATATGTTGTCCAACACTCAGTCTCACCAACAGCATAACTTCCTTCCACAGCTCCTGACACCCACAGCCCACCTGACTAACTGGGAGGCTTTTATCTGGTTTCAGCCAGTCCCTGATTGGCTTCAGGTGTCCCAATCAGGCTAGCTGTTTCTACTCCTTTCTAGAAGGTTCTTAATTGGCCCCAGGTGTCTTGACTGGCCTGGAATAACCTTTGTTTGGCTATCCAGGGAACAGGGACCTGCACATCCTGAGACTAATATACCTGCTTTCCAGCACTCTCCTATACCCTTCTGGTCTGACTCCGTCACAGAGCATTATTTTAAAACTAGACTCATAGACAAATCATAAACTATTTCAGTTCAGTTAAAATACTTCAGGGTTAGTTTAGTTCTAAAATTAGTAAATAAACACACAGACAGAGAAAATCTTGAGTTCTGTGACCACTCCCCCTCTATATCCTGAAACGCTTCTCTCACATGTATATGTAGGTGCAACATCATCACTAGCATTTCTATAGAAAGTCAGCCCAAGGTGATTTTACCTCATTTCTCTCTACCTAAATCTATATGTACACCAGAGCTAGAAGGTATCATTTTCAGCTCAAGGACATACACCTGTGCTAATTCAGATTGTTCGTGCACTAAAAATAGAAGTATAGCCATGGAAGCACAAGCAGCAAGACAATCCCATCTGAGATTTCAGGGACCTACTTGGGGCAGGTAGCCACTTGTGCTGCTGTGACTACATGGCTATTTTTAGCGCATGAACTCTCTCAGAGTTTCACTGGTTATTTTACGAAGCCCACTTCTAGAGTCCAGATGAAAGGAGCTAAAATTTCTCTATAAATTCAGTACTTTAAGATACAAACCCAAACACAGAATCTCCATAGATAACGTATACCATTTTATGAACCTGTCAACATTTCATTCTGGAATTACACTTCCACACTGGGGGAAAAATTATCTTAAAAAAATCTGCTTTTCCATTTTCTTATAGTGCTTGCAGATTCTGTACTCATCACTCACAAATGAGCTGGGATTATGGGCACTTTGAGCCGAGTTTCGTTTTTTTCACGTGCTCTCCAGTTATGCTTAGCAATGCAATATATGAAACATACACACTGTCAGGCACCGTTGGGAAAAGCCATAAAAGCGTCAGTGGGGAGGGAGGAGGGGAGGAAAAAAATGCTTTAGCAAACTAATGAGATCTTTCTAGCCCCTCACCCAAACTTCTAAGACTATCTAAGAGATTTTTAAATGGTTTAAAAAAATAAATCCCCAAAAATGTGAACTGGAACACACCTAAATATAACAATAACCCTATAGTATTAGAACACTTAACATTATTGCATGTCATTTTATTGTGGAAGCTTTATCCCCATCAAATACCATCCATCTTTCTCTTCTAATTATCAAACAAATCTTGTTTCCTGTACTGATTTTGCCTTAATTTGAGGCACCAGATTTCAATATCTAGCTACGGTATTTATCTGCTCACCATTACCTAGGATCTGGCATGTCTCAATCTTTAATGTATTGTTCCCACACTGTTCCTGTGAGTTTGGGAAATGCTATTATCCTCATTTTAGAGATGGAAAACCTAGGCAAGAAGAGACTACTTGATTTGTCCAAGATCATGCAGGAAATCTGTAGTGGAGCAGGGAACTGGCCCCAAGTCCCAGACTAGCATCCTAATCCCTGTCTCATGCTTCCTTCTAATAGGGCAGGTGCTTGGCCCTTTCTGAAAATCAGGCTCCTTTCCAGGACACAAAAACATTAGTCACTTTTGAAAATCTTGACCTACTTAAATAATAGAAAACCTTCCAGTAAGTTTCTTATTTAAAAAGGTAGAGGGAAATAGGTCAGTAGCTGGTTATTAATTAGATTTAACATTGAAACGTTTCCTCAGCTAAGAAATTTGATGAGCAATTTAATTGGCATGACTTGGGATGCTGAGGAGCTGATTGTGAATCAATCTTTTCACTGTACGTGAACATCGCATCTCACAGAATGTGGTGATTAGAAAGTAAATTCTGAGCAGTCTATTTGTTGCCTCAGTATGTGTTATATTTGGTAGGGAGCATAGGGTAGAGGGAGGATTCTTCTGTTAATATTGGTTGTTGCAATCATTCCATCCCATCTACTTTCTCTAAGCATTTGCTCAGCTACTTACTATCTTTGCATGACTTCCCCCACAGAGTAACTAACAGTTACGTGAGCACACTTTTTTTTTTCTTTCCACTTACTTCCTCTTCAACCACTTGGTGTAAATTGGTCTGCAGAGACACAGGATTTATTTATTTTTGTCCATGCGATTTTCCTGGGGAATGCTAGAGCTCGAAAGTAGACAAAACTTGATGGCTGCAAAGAAGCTTCAGGTCACAAGGAAAGCTTGTTTCAATACATTACTGATGGGTTTCATTAGCAGATATTTTCAGAATTGTGAAGAGCATGGTTTTGTGGGGACCCAGAAGCCCTGAGTTTAGTTTACAGTCATGCTACAGATTTTCTGTATGACCTTGGCTACATCACTTAATCTTGCTGTGCCTAAATACTACATCTGTAAAACCGGGATAATGCTGCTTCCTTTCTCTGACCATGGCCTATATAGATTACAAGTTCTTTGTGGCAAGGACTCTCATTTACCTATCTAAACAGAGCCTAATACAACAGGAACACAATTTCAGATGGGGCTGCTAGGGACAATATTTTATCATCAGAGGGGTAGCTGTGTTAGTCTGGATCTGCAAAAGCAACAAAGAATCCTGTGGCACCTTATAGACTAACAGACATATTGGAGCATACACTTTTGTGGGTGAATACATCTGACAAAGTGGGTATTCACTCATGAAAGCGTATGCTCCCCTACATCTGGTAGTCTATGAGGTGCCACATGACTTTTTGTCACTTTTGTATACTTTATTATCAATTATGATTATTAAATATTAATGATTAATTCAGACCTAAAACAAGGGAAGACACACTGTAATTAACTTACTGGTGCATCCTTTATGTATTTCTTATGCTTAAACAGTATTCATAACCTCCTATTCCACAGAGTAGGACACCACTGGAAAAATATGCACGTTTGACTTTCCAATATGGGCTCAACAGCTGCATATGCAATTTAAATTATTTCCCCCCTAAAATAAGGAAAGATTCTTTCCCTCCTTCAAAACCTCCTCTCCTGCTGTTCCAGAGAACCACCCCTCTTCACTTTGTGCATTAGGAAAGGGATAGATAATAAGACAGCACATATCAAAATGCCACTATATAAATCCACGGTGTACCTACGTCATGAATATTGTGTGCAGTTCTGGTCACCCCATCTCATAAAAAATGTATTAGAAGTGGAAAAGATACAAAGAAGGGCGACAAAAATGATTAAGGGCATGGAACAGCTTCCACATGAGCAGAGATTAAAAAGACTGAGATTGTTCAGCTTTGAAAAGAAACAACTAAAGGGGGATATGAAGGAGATCTAAAAAATCATGAATGATCTGGAGAAAGTGAATAAGGAAGTGTCATTTACCCCTTAATACAACATAAGAACCAAGGGTTAATTAAATCAATGAGTAGCAGGTTTAAAAACAAACACAAGGAAGTACTTCATCATACAAAACACAATCAACCTGAGGAACTCATTGCTAGGGAAATTATAACTGGGTTCAAAAAAGAATTAGATAATGTTAAGGTCTACCAGCCAAGATGGTCAGGGATTCAGTATCATGATTTGTATCTCTAAGACTCCGACTGCCAGATGCTGAGACTGGAGGACAGGGGATGGATTATTTGTTTAATTACCTTGTTCTGTTCAATCCCTTTGAATCATCTGGTATTGACAACTGTCAGAAGAAAGGATACTGGCTAGATGGACCATTAGTCTGGCAAAGTATGGTCAATATGTTCTTTCCCCTCAGTGACCTACTCTTTTGTTATTTTCCCTATTCCCTACCCTCATAAACAAGAAATTGCATACTATTTCAGCAGGGCTCTTTTTAGAAAGGTAATACACTTTATCACTGCCCACCTAACTATTTAAATAGAGAAAGCTAAACATGGACGCTACTAAGAGTATCATCTGGGCTACTCCAGTTTGTTTCTTAAACATCACATTTTAAGGAAATTATACTATAGCTGTGAAATATCACCTCCTGGCAATGACACGGGGTAATAAAACCCTTCCTATCCCCAGGATAACAGTTAAGGAAAGGGGAGAATACACAAAGAGTGAGTGTGGAAGAGAGAAAGCACACAAGAGTTATTGAGAATCAGAGGGGTAGCCGTGTTAGTCTGGAATTGCAGAAGTGACAAAGAGTCCTGTGGCACCTTAAAGACTAACTAAAGTATTAGAGCATAAGGGAGGGTGAGGTGTTCCTCTAGCAGCTGAACTGGAGGTGTGAACAGCAAGAGAAGAGAAACTGCTCTTGTAGGTAGCTAGCCATTCAATATCTCTGTTCAGTCCCAAACGGATTGTGTCAAATTTGCAAATGAATTGCAACTCTGCAGTTTCTCTTTACAGTCTGGTTTTAAAGTTTTTTTGATGCAAAATGCTGACCTTTAAGTCTTTCATGGTGTGTGCAGGGAGATTGAAGTGTTCTCCTACAGGTTTTTGTATATTGCCATTCCTGATATCTGATTTGTGTCCATTTATCCTTTTTCGTAGGGACTGTCCAGTTTGACCGATGTACATAGTAGAGGGGCATTGCGGGCACATGATGGCATATATTACATTGGTAGATGTGCAGGTGAATGAACCAGTGATGGTGTGGCTGATCTGGTTAGGTCCTGTGATGGTATTGCTGGTGTAGATATGTGGGCAGAGTTGGCATTGAGGTTTGTTGCATGAATTGGTTCCTGAGTTAGAGGAGTTATGGCGCGGTGTGCTGTTCCTAGTGAGAATATGCTTGAGGCTGGCGGGTTGTCTGTGGGCCAGGACTGGCCTGCCTCCCAAGGCCTGTGAAAGAGAGGGATTGTTGTCTAGGATGGGTTGTAGATCACTGATGATGCGTTGGAAAGGTTTTAACTGAGGACTGTAGGTGATGACCAGTGGTGTTCTGTTGTTTTCTTTCTTGGGTTTGTCTTGCAGCAACAGGCTTCTGGGTACACGTCTGGCTCTGTTGATCTGTGTCCTTATTTCCTTGTGCGGTTATTGTAGTTTTGAGAAAGCTTGGTGAAGATCTTGTAGGTGTTTGGTACCTACAAGTAGTAGTGTTTGGTAGTGTTTGACTACCTCCTTTTGGTAGTCAGACCTGTCCATGATGACAACAGCACCTCCTTTACTGCACAGACTACAGTGAGAGATTATGCCAGACACTATCAAAGAAACTGAGGAATCACCTGATCAGCATCCTGTACAGCAAACAGGTAAACATCAAAAAAGAGCTTTCCAACCTGGAGACCTTCATAAACAACCAACCTTCCACACAAACAGACTTTACCAAAATAAGACAGGAGATCTATTTTACACACTTCACCTCTCTACGAAAGAAAAAAGACTGCAAACTATCTAAAATCCTACCTGCCACGTGGGGCCACAACAGTGGTACCCCTAACTCACTCAGCAGTATCGTCAATCTATCCAGCTACACACTCAGCCCGGCAGAAGAGTCTGTCCTATCTCGAGGACTCTCATTCTGCCCCACCACCCCCACAAACAAAATACAATTCTGCGGTGACCTGGAAGCCTACTTTCGCCGTCTCAGACTCAAAGGATACTTTCAAGACAACATAGAACAGCGCACGGATACACAGACACCATCCCACCAGCAACACAAGAAGAACTACTCCACATGGACTCCTCCTGAAGGTCGAAATGACAGTCTGGACCTATACATAGAATGCTTCCGCCGACGTGCACAGGCAGAAATTGTGGAAAAACAACATCGCCTGCCTCACAACCTAAGTCGTGCAGAACGCAATGCTATCCACAGCCTCAGAAACAACCCTGACATCATAATCAAAGAGGCTGATAAAGGAGGTGCTGTTGTCATCATGGACAGGTCTGACTACCAAAAGGAGGCTACCAGACAACTCTCCAACACCAATTTCTATAGGCCACTTCCCTCAGATCCCACTGAGCAATATACTAAGAAACTGCACCATCTACTCAGGACACTCCCTACAGTAACACAGGAACAAATTAACATACCCTTAGAGCCCCAACTGGGGCTATTCTATCTATTACCCAAGATCCACAAACCTGGAAATCCTGGACGCCCCATCATCTCAGGCATTGGCACTCTCACTGAAGGACTATCTGGATATGTGGACTCTTTATTCAGACCCTACGCCACCAGCACTCCCAGCTATCTCCGTGACACCACCGACTTCCTGAGAAAACTACAATGCATTGGTGATCTTCCAGAAAACACCATCCTAGCAAACATGGATGTAGAGGCTCTCTACACAAACATCCCACATAGAGATGGAATACAAGCTGTCAGGAATAGTATCCCTGATGATGACACAGCACAGATGGTTGCTAAGCTCTGTGACTTTATCCTCACACACAATTATTTCAAATTTGGTGACAATATATACCTCCAGACCAGTGGCACCGCTATGGGCACCCGCATGGCCCCACAGTATGCCAACATCTTTATGGCTGACCTGGAGCAATGCTTCCTCAACTCTCGTTCACTCAGGCCCCTTCTCTATCTACGCTACATTGATGGCATCTTCATCATGTGGACCATGGGAAAGAAACTCTGGAAAAATTCCACCATGATATCAACAGCCTCCACCCCACCATCCACCTCAGCCTGAACCAGTCTACACGAGAGGTCCACTTCCTAGACACCACGGTGCAAATTAATGACGGCCACATCAACACCACCCTATACCGAAAACCTACTGACAGCTACGCCTACCTTCATGCCACCAGCTTCCATCCCAGACACACCACACGATCCATTGTCTACAGCCAAGCACTGAGGTACATTCGCATTTGCTCCAACCCCTCAGACAGAGACCAACACCTACAAGATCTTCACCAAGCTTTCTCAAAACTACAATACCCGCACAAGGAAATAAGGACACAGATCAACAGAGCCAGACGTGTACCCAGAAGCCTGCTGCTGCAAGACAAGCCCAAGAAAGAAAACAACAGAACACCACTGGCCATCACCTACAGTCCTCAGTTAAAGCCTCTCCAACGCATCATCAGTGACCTACAACCCATCCTGGACAACAATCCCTCACTTTCACAGGCCTTGGGAGGCAGGCCAGTCCTGGCCCACAGACAACCCGCCAGCCTCAAGCATATTCTCACTAGGAACAGCACACCGCGCCATAACTCCTCTAACTCAGGAACCAATTCATGCAACAAACCTCAATGCCAACTCTGCCCACATATCTACACCAGCAATACCATCACAGGACCTAACCAGATCAGCCACACCATCACTGGTTCATTCACCTGCACATCTACCAATGTAATATATGCCATCATGTGCCCGCAATGCCCCTCTACTATGTACATCGGTCAAACTGGACAGTCCCTACGAAAAAGGATAAATGGACACAAATCAGATATCAGGAATGGCAATATACAAAAACCTGTAGGAGAACACTTCAATCTCCCTGCACACACCATGAAAGACTTAAAGGTCAGCATTTTGCATCAAAAAAACTTTAAAACCAGACTGTAAAGAGAAACTGCAGAGTTGCAATTCATTTGCAAATTTGACACAATCCGTTTGGGACTGAACAGAGATATTGAATGGCTAGCTACCTACAAGAGCAGTTTCTCTTCTCTTGCTGTTCACACCTCCAGTTCAGCTGCTAGAGGAACACCTCACCCTCCCTTATGCTCTAATACTTTAGTTAGTCTTTAAGGTGCCACAGGACTCTTTGTCACAAGAGTTATTGCGCCTTTTATTAATGTTCACTAGTACAAATTGGGGCACTAAGGAAGGCATTTTTCAAACATCATAATTGCTCCTAGCATTTCAGGTTGGGACTGGAATGAAATACTAGCAGTGGCTTCACACATCTTCAGAGCAACCACAGCATCTCTAGTAGATACCGCTTCCCTTGGGGCAGCGAGAGCTGTAAGTAAACAGCGAATGTGCAGGGGTCACCATAATAAAATCTTGAGATTATTTCTGAATTCACCGTTATGGACTCTGAGCACAGGCAATGAGCCAGGAATAATAGAAGGAAAATAAAAGCACTAAGTACATTAAAGAGAAAATATGCTTGGACACCAGAGTATCTTGCATTTATTAGCCTGCTTCTCTTATTTTCCCCTCTGCCTGGAACTCCCTTCCCAACAGCCTGAGGCCACATCATCTCCCTTAGGACCCTGCTAAAAACCAATGTCAAGCACTCTTATAAATCAGCTATCTATACATTGTTACTCTCAAGCATTCTGACTTTCAGAGCAAGTGAGCAACCTCTACCTCAACTTCAAGTCAACTGGTGCTTGAGACCTCTGAAAGTCAGCTAGCAGCAGCTTCTCAAGAGACCACATGAATGTAGTTCTATGTTTGTACAGCGCCTAGCACTGTCAGCTCCTGGTCCATGACTGGGGTCCCTTGGCATCACCACAATACAGTTAACATATCAGTGCCTCAGTTTCCCCATCCATAAAGTGCAGATACTCATACATACCTTCTTTGTAAAGCATTTGGAAATCTGCTGAGGAAGAGCACTCTGTGAGAGCTAGGTATTATTAATTATTATTACTAAGAACACCCCTCTGCCTTGGTCTTTTGCTTCTCCTGCCATCCCTGTGAAGTCATATGCTCCTCTTCTCATATTAATACAAGACCAGATTGGCACTAATTGAGCATGAGTAAGGAAGGCACAAATTCCTTAAGCAGCTTCACTGATTTCATTAAAACGTTGAGGGACAAGGCCTTAATAAGTTAAGAAGAACATATTCTTATTCATGACGGGCAAACATTAACTTTTTAAGTCGAGAGTTTTTTTGACTGACTATGTTTTAAAGACTTCAGAATTTTGCACTCAGTCCTACAAGATGCTGACATATTGTTTTTTATCCATTGGACCACTTAAGTATATGCATAGGTTTGAGCATGAGACAACTTATATGATTAAAGTTAAGCATGTGCTTAGGTACATTTGTGGATCGGGACCAGAGTGCTCAGTATCTGCTAGGAGTAAGCCTTTTGCCACACATTATTCACCTCCAGTGTTGAACTAAGAAATTGAGCTTATGGAAAATACTAAATTCCCATTGGTTTAAATTGTCTGTGCTATGTTTCTGGTGCCCCTTGTTCTCAAATTTTGCCCTTGGTTTGGTCCTTATTATATATATAATAAGGACCAAACAGAGGGCAAATTATCTATAAAATTTTTATATATTATATATAATTTTCCCTCTGTTTGGTATATATACGCTAGCCCATTCTCTTTTGCACCGACAATCTCATTGCCAGCAAAACCATTGGTTACTTTTTGTAGTTTGTGCTATAGTAAAATTGAAATATAACATTCTGGTTTGACCCTTAAACTGTTCTTAAAAAAATAAATAAATAAATAAAATCCTGCTGCACTATTCAATCTTATGGTACCTTTGACACAGGCAAATACTGCAGGACACAAATACAGAAAAGAACATTAATAAGGTAAAACAAAAGCAATTTTTGGCATGGGGGAGACGTATATATTATATTGACCCCTTGCTTCAAGCTAAATAAGATCAGCATTCTGTATTGATGCATCCATTCTACGTTCTATAATTTTTCTGCACACTAACTATTTTCAAACAGATTTGCTGGAGAAACTAAAATCAATCGTGCAGGCAGAGATTCTTCTCCACATCAATCCTACTTAAAAAGAATACCAAATCCTCAATATAAGTGACCTGAGTAAGCCATTCTAAGAAGACTGATATATAAAAGAAAGAAAGAAAAAAAAACACTATGGCACAGGACTCCCTAACCTTGCTTTAGTAAAATGGAGTTGTACGTCTGTTTTCTTCTTTATTTTTTTTAAAAAAACAACTATATACATGCATCAGTCAGGAAAAGAGTGACCTTGTTATCCAACCCTAGAACAATTCACACTACTTACAGCCACACATTTCACAAAAACCCTTTTTGCTATGCACCCCACTCCCCATTTTCCAACTAGCTAACAATGTGCGAATGTTTAGTGCAGCTGTGTCCAATACGTTCGCCACTAGCCATATGTGGCTAATAGGTTACTGAATTGTGGCTAATGCATGTGGCTTTTTTATAATGTGGCTTAATGTGCCTTTTTAATACTGTGGCTAATAAGAAAAATTCAAAACCACAAGTGTGGCTAGCAGTATGGCTAGCATCAAATTTCTATTGGACACCACTGGTTCAGTGTTTCCATCTGGAGTGTGCGATAGCACAATATGCAGCTATTAACTGAAACTAAGTAGCAAATAAGAGAGCCTTTTCTTAGGGGATGTTTAGAATCCTCCCAACTAATGCCAAGGGCTGCTCTTCTTTCCTTCCAACTATGGTCTCAGAGTACAGCTACACTGTGGAACAAAAACAAAAAGAACCCCAAAGCACTGAATCTCACAGTCTGGTCAAATGACTCTGTTCTTGTGGGGCTTGTGCTATGGGACTAAAAATAGCAGTGTCAATGTTCACACTCAAGCAGGACCTCACTCTCTAAAACCTTGGGAAGGAGGGAGGGAAGGCTCAGAGCCCAGGCTCCAGCCAGAGCATGAATGTCCTTACTGTTATTTTTAGCTCTTTAGTGCAAGCTCATTAAATCACTTGACCCAGACTCAGATTCACTGCAATGGTTCTCCCTCACCCCCCCGCCCCGCCACACACTGTAGATTTACCCTAAAAGTCAAACTAGTAGGATGCTAAAACGAGCACATCTCATTTGTTATAATCATGATGTTGTTCTATACCAATGACATTGTTTCTTTTGTTTTGTCTGCTGTCCAGACTGTAAATTCTGTGGGGCAGAGACTGTGTCTGCTGAGTCATGTAATAGCACAGAATACTGTGTCGACAATTAATTAGAGAGTATTTAGACTGTAATCAAAGTAATGGCTTTGCCAAGTTCTCCAGGGTAAGGGTCTGTTATTTGCTTGGCATACTCTTCCCTTATTTCATGCTGCCATATTATTTATTGAGGGTTAAACATGTTATGATAGTCTGCAAACAAGTGTAAAATTCCTGAAAAGATCAAAGTCACCAACTAGTTTAAAGGACTAGGAATGACAAATTCTACTCCAGAAAGCTTTCAGTCTGCTGTGTGCACGTTACTCTCTGGTCAGCATTGGTTGCATCATGCTGACCTTACTTCCGAAAGAACACTGAAATGTTTCATTTAAATCAGTTCCCTACAGTATAAACAGAACTTATGCGCAACACTTCCTGTGAGCTCATTTAAATTCCACGTTGTTTAGGTTAGAAAATTAGCATTTTCGCTTACAAAAACCACTCTATACCACTCATCACTTTACCCAGCTCAATAAAAATCACCAAAGTCTTTGTGTTTTCTTATGAATTAAAAACATTGATATTTTGCTATCAGAAGTTTCCTCAGACAAAAAAAGTGTTCCCCTTTTAGCATTTATCATCAGTTTAATAGTCATGGGATAATATATCTGAAGATAAAGAGGACTAGGACTTTTCATGTTCCATATCTAGTGTACACAGCAGGATTCTGAATGCAACACACTCCAGCCACTCTAGCATTTGGTTTACTCTCTCCAGTTCAGACTGTAGCGATCAATTATATATTTTGTTATGTGACATAAGCACTAAAAAGCTGGTTGGAATTTTACCATGAAAATAGGTCTCAGGAGAATTATAAGGTTAAGCAATTATTTACAATTTTAGACCCTGGAGACTTGAAAAAAATATGAACAGAGAATGCATTCATTGTTAAATCTTGAAACTAATCTAATATAACATGGACCAGAACCTCAACTGGTATAACTATATGGACGTGAATGGAGGTGGTCAAATATATTACAAATAAAACTCTTCAATGCTATGCACGAATAGATCATTTTAGCACATGTTCATTTGCTGAGACATCCATCCAAACCTTGTGTGTGTGAACAACTTGTGTGAAAATGTGTTTTACTACAATCTTAATGTTAAAAGATTTATTTAAAACTGAATTTGTAATGACATATTCCTCGGAAAACAGAAGAGTAGTATAACATTTCAAAATAATCTTAGCAAATAAAAATATGTATAAAGTGCTTTGAAATCTATTAAGGAAAATGCCATTAAAGAGCTAGGTGGTATTATTTTTGTTTATCCAGTTGATCAATGTCTTCAATTTAAAATGTCCACTATTTTTGACCAGAATTACATTGCTTATCTTGTTACTTAATGCCAGCTTTAAAACAAACTACCGCCCCTGGGTACATTCCCCCAACAGTTTTCTCCTGGGAAGACCCTCTCCACATTTTCTTTTTTTTTTTTTAAAGAACGACTGTTTTACATCTCAGTTACAAACTATATACTCTTTCCTACGGCTCTGTTTTTCATATCTACTACTTAAACATATCATGTGAATAATGTCTTTATCCAGTGATTATGAATGTATGCAACACCTTTAAGTATTAGGGAGGATACTTATTTGAAATGCGATCACATCAAGCTGGAAAATTGAACATCACTGAGAAGGACAAAATGAACTGAATGCACATGCTAATCAACCATGCTACAGTGTGAAACCTACTGAAATATGGACATTGGAGACAAGAATTATAGAAAATCTCAGATGGAAGAGAACTATCAAGTAGAGATGGGTGAAAATTTTCAGCCATTTTCTCCAGTGGGGGAAAAAAAATAGATTTAGCACAGCTAACATTTTGCAGGTTTGTGTTAAATTTGGCAAATTGTGCATTTTGGAAAAAAAAATCTAAATGTTTTGTTTTGACATTTTTTTGTTTGAATTTCTTTTTTTCAAATATCAGAGAGGTAGCCATGTTAGTCTGTATCCACAAAAACAATGAGGAGTCTGGTGGCATCTTAAAGAGTAACAGATGTATTTGGGCCTGTTTCTGTAATTTTCACTCCATGCATCTGAAGAAGTGGGTTTTTTACCAAGGAAAACTTATGCCCAAATAAATCTGTTAGTCTTTAAAGTTTCACTGGACACCTTGGGTTTTTTTTTCTTTTTTTCCCAACATTTCATTTAATTTTATTTTTAAAAATGGTCATCATTGAAAGTCTTCAATTTTATCAAAATGAAAAGTTTAGTTTGGCTTGAAACTATTTTTTCAAATTTTGAAAATTGCCAATGAATCTTGGGGAAAAACGTTATTTGTCACACTCTACTATTAAGTCATCTTGTCCATCCCACTCTGTATGGATGAAATCCATCCAAGTGTAGTCTCACTAAAAGCTTCTCTATGCATCACTTAATAAAGAGCCTTGGATAGGTCCTCTGCTCTGGCATGAACTTAATCCTAAAGCATTTTCTTCAGTTGCATTTATAGATTAAAGAGGTTCCACCACTCCCACACGAGACTATTTCCTATTCTAATAATTCTTCCTTTCAAGAAAATATTCCTTTATTGTAGTGACCTCCTTCTATTTATGTCAAACAATCTATTTCATGTTCTGCATCTGTAGGCTGGACATAGAACACTGAATTTTTTTCCCCTACTAGGTAGCGATGGTTTTTATGAACAGCTTGAACTTTGCTTCAGGAAAAACAAGGAAGAAAGCAGCACTCTTCTTCTCTAGTTTATGCTGAATACGAAAGTGTTCACTTCCCCTGAATCATGCTACAATATGGTGTCAGCTTTGGTGACTGATTCTGGGCAAAGACTTCATTAACAGAGTTGTAAACATACGTAATAGGTCATTCCTCAAGATGTTGATTATTCATGACTTGCTTCCTCCCACAGTGCCACAGCAGATATAAATTTTGCATTAAAAAAGAAAAACAACAAAAAAAGCAAACCCAGAACCACTCAATCTAACGTGTAACCTGCAGGAGGAAAAAAATCTTCTATTTCAAGCAAATTAAAGGCTATAAAAATTTACAGGCTCAAACTGGAAACACTGAGTATTTTTTTCCTTTTATCATTTTTCCCATTTAAGTATAATCTCACTCATACTCTCCTGTGAAGGAGAACCATAAAATTCATTTGAAGTGCAGTTTTGAACGTTGCCAGAATGACACAGCCTACAGGCTAGGTTCTATTTATGACACAGAAGGACAAATGATTCTACTATCCTTACCCCTGTTGAGCAGTTCCCTAAATGAATGGGACTCTTTGCAGAGTGAGCTGCTAACCACCATGAGTAGGGCTAAGCACAGTCTGCTCCAACGCAAGTGTGGCAGCAATGCTAACTTCCCCTAAACAGCATTCCACCCATATGCCTTTTCCTTGACCTGCAGAGACCATCTATAGGAATAAAATGGAAGTTCTTCAACATGGCCTATTCAATCTTTCACCTCTTTCTTGGGTCAGCCATCAAGGAAGGAGATGCTAACGTACGTATTTCTGAGATGACACCAGTCTACTAGTTTCCAGAGACCCATCAACCATTCTACATAGGCCACTGAACAACCATTAAAAGAGGTAATGACTGTGAGCTAGCATTTTGATTGCGCCAAGTAATTATGCTTAGGGAGAGCCTCCCTGAATGGCCTCAACTAATGGCACTGTAATTTACTGTAACTAACATGTAATACATGACTCCAAGATTGCCATTTTATTTTGTTTGTTTGTTTCCAAATTACACCAGGTTTGTGTTGTTTGCGCTTTTAATCTTGTAAAAAAAAAAAAAACACCAGCAGCAGCGTCCGTGCCATAGGAGAGCATTCCTAATTTATGTAACGTATTACACAAAATGATCTATATGACAGTTTGGTATAAAACGCTAAATGCAAGTCATTACTCACTGAAGATAATTTGAAACAGTATTGCGTCAAGGGAGACATTAGATTACAGAGGATAAAAAGTGGGAATAGGTATTCAGATACTTAGTCATATTTGCATAATCATTTGAAGGAGATAGCAGATTCTCTCCTGGGCCCAACTAGCATACAATGAACAGAACAGCAATTTGGAAACTTTGCATTATTTTCACACCACCACCACAATGCACATTTAAAAAAAAAAAAAAAAAAAAAGAGTTTGCTAGAGGGACCCTGTTCTTACTCCAGAAACCAGACTTCTTAATTCTTGTTTGCAAGTAGCACAAGGGAAGCTATGGCTAACTGCTGACCAAGGAGCTCCAACTAGCTCAAGGTCACTTTAGCAGTCAGGTCTTGCAAGATTACAAACTTCTCCTTATTGCTGGGATTGTGGGATCCATTGTCCATTCTTTGGCACTGAGGGCCATACAGCTCTCCCCATGTTTTCTATTAAGGCTACTGAAAAATGGTAGCAGCTTGCAATAACTCTGCCAGTCAGAGAAAAAAAGGATAAAACATGGTTGGCCCATGGCCATTTAGAAACTTCAAGACTATTGAAAAACTGTTCTCTACAGCCATGCATAATTTCACAGTGACAGCTGAGAGAGCACTCAGAACCTCTAGGCCCATCTCATTAATACTATTTTTGAATATTATAGCAGCAATAAAGAGGTTCCACAGGTGATAGGGTGCCTCTGTTGTGCCAGATGCTACACTAACACACACAGTCTCCGCCTCTAAGAGTTTACAACCTAAACAGACAAGACCAAGGGAGGGAAAACAGGGACATGTAGTGGAGAATTAACTTTCCTCAAGGTCACAAAGCATGTGAGACACAAATACCCACCAGTGCATGCATACAAGAATATCAGAGTTGTGCATACTCACCCAAATGTTCACTGACCAATGGGGTTCCAATGGGGTTCCACATTTGTATGAGGGTCTACACATCTAGGGCCTAGGTTTGTTGACTTAATATATTAAGTCATATTAGCAGTGGATAAATCTTGCTAGGAAACTAATGTAACTGTGTGCTCTTCATCTCAAGCCTTTCTCTTTTAAGTGATTTTATATTATAGAATGTAGCTGATCCGTCTAATGAACTTTAAGGGTACACACTCTGATCTGAAGTCCAGTGAAAATCAACAGGCCCATCGAAGAAAATAACTGAATACCACTAACCATTACCTTCAGGCCCCAAATAAAACCTCTCCAGCACATCATCAAAGATCTACAACCTATCCTGAAAGACAGTCCCTCACTCTCACAGATCTTGGGAGACAGGCCAGTCCTCCCTTACAGACAGCTCCCGAACCTGAAGCAAATACTCACCAGCAACCACACACCACACAACAAAAACAATAACCCAGGAACCTATCCTTGCTACAAAGCCCAGCGCCAACTCTGTCTACATATTTATTCAAGTGACCCCATCAAAGGACCTAATCACTTCAGCCATGCCATCAGGGGCTCATTCACCTGCACATCTACCTATGTGATATATGCCATCATGTGATAGCAATGCCACTCTGCCATGTACATTGGCCAAACTGGACAGTCTCTACGCAAAAGAATAAATGGACACAAATCTGACATCAGGAATCGTAATATTCAAAAAACAGTAGGAGAACTCTTCAACCTCTCTGGTCACTCAATAACAGACTTGAAGGTGAGAATTTTACAACGGAAAAACTTCAAAAACAGACTCAAATGAGAAGCTGCTGAACTGGAATTAATTTGCAAATTGGATATCATTAATTTAGGCTTGAATAGAGAGTGGGAATGGCTGGGTCATTGCACAAATTGAATCTATTTCCCCATGTTAAGTATCCTCACACCTTCTTGTCATCTGTCTGATATGGGCCATCGTGATTATCACTACATTTTTTTTTCTTCTGCTGATAATAGCTCATCTAAATTAAATAGCCTCTTAGAATTGGTATGGCAACTTCTACCTTTTCATGTTCTCTGTGTGTATATATATTTCTTCCTACTGTGTGTTCCGGTCTATGCATCCGATGAAGTGGGCTGTAGCTTACAAAAGCTTTTGCTTAAATAAATTTGTTAATCTCTAAGGTGCCACAAGTACTCCTGTTCTTTTTGCGGATACAGACAAACATGGCTGCTACTCTGAAACCTGTCAGAAAGGCACAGGGTTGATTTTCAAACATGGCAAGCTCCTACAGGGCCCACCAATTTCAGGTAAGGTTGAAGGTGCTCAGAACCTCCCAAAATCAGGCCCCATAAGCACAGGATGTTACATCTTTCAAGACTTCTCTCTTTCTGACTTAACACTTCAGAATGAGAGAACAAGAGCAGTGCGTGCAATTTTTTTTGCAAGATTAGAATAGCAGCTAAAATTCATTACAGCCCAATTACATCCATCAGTGGTAGCCAGGTGTTTTCACTAGTGAACATCAGCGTTTAATCCATAGAGCAACTAATGAGATACATGAAAATGAAATCCACGCATCAAAAACTTTAGAAATATTTCACTGGGATTAATGAACTGCCAGAACATCAACACATTGGAAAGTTATTCTCTCTAGGTTTGTTTACTGGCCAAAAGGAACTACTTGACTTTTCCCCCTTTATTTTTATTATGTTTAATTTGGCTCCCACACCTTGAAGGTTTTGTTTTCCTTCTGGGGTTTGCATGCTCAGAGCTCTTTTTTGTTGTTGTGTTTTAATGACTCTCTCCTGGTTTGCCCTCTGCTGCAGGCATTGCTTACTCTTTAAAATGAGCCTTTTCTGGAAAAGGAGAGCCGGTATAGCTGATTTTTTAAATCCTTCTTAGTTCTTTCTGTTTCTGATTATCCTAGATATAACACTAACCTCAGACCAATAACAAGCTTAATAACTTCCAGCATGCCATTACAGAGTTAAACTGTGATTGCAGTGTGGCTGCTATGGTGCATTACTGTTCCCTGCCTCTGCAGTTTTCACCTAAATTGCTATTTAAATATAGGGGACTCCATTTGTCAATATATAAATGAAGAAGAAAAAAATAGAGTCCCCCATCCTGAAGTTGTGAGTTCTTTTGTCTGTTTTCATGCCAGCATGATCTCCTCTCCAGTGTATTCAGAAAGATTAAATGTAGAGATTAAGTCCCTTATATATTTGTAATCATGCTACAGGACAGGTAGCTATACAGCAAGCTTTTCAAATATACATTTCTCACTGTGTGAAAGGCCCTTAAGGATCGTCACACATAGCACTAAAGAACGACTAGTTCCAGCAACGTGCTTCTACCAAGGCAAATCAACCATTTAATAATATAGTGCACTTTGTCAGCTCAGTATCAATTGTACATTTCATGAAAGATGATGCATTTTACCTTGTAGATTTCAGGTTCTCATTTCCTCAGTAGCAGAACTGAGCTGAAATTACTAAGCAGTTCAAGTGGTAGTTGGACTCCATGCACATAAAAGGAGTATTTACTTCCCCCTAACTGACGATTGCTATCCCAAATTTAAGCATGGATTTGGGATCCATTATTTAAATAGCAACAAGAAAATACTAAAGGAATATTTTCCACCCTCAGGAAGTCATGAATGCTCTGGAGAAAACATTCTATGTTGAGCAGAATGCAATTTTCTCTCTGACACAGAACTCTGGCAGAAACCTGCTTGCCCCCATGTGTACTGAAGCTATAATAACGACAAAAGAGTATGTTTGGCAAATCCTCTCTCTCATACCCAGGAATCTTAATAAATGGTCCCTCAACCCACCTGTCCTGGAAATTGCATAGGTTGGCTGGATGCAAAAGTGAGATGTTCCCCTTACTATGCGGAATTTTGTACCTCACAGCAGGTTTAACCATCATGTCTCTTGATCTAAGCTTACACTGGACCTTCACAATAGTTTTCTTTGTTTGAGATGAAGGCTCTCTCTGCTCTTTGTCAAATATACCATCATTTCTTCTCATTTCCAATTCACCCATGTACTGGATACAGAACTATTCTCAGGGGCAGGTGATGTAGTCCTTACTTTCCCCGGCGAGCACTTATTCACATGAGTAGTCCCACTGAAGTCATTGGGGCTATTCACCTAGTGCTTACAAGATAAAGTAAGTACTTCTCTTGTGTCTTCATTCTTTATATAATATTAAGTGTGTAGTGTACAGGGATTGGGTAATGGTTTGTAAGCCCTCTACCAGGCCTTCTATTTTCGAAAACTGGGGACCAGCCCAATAAATGCCTTACCAACTATTTTAAGAGCTACTACCCAATTCCTATACACTACAGCTTCACCTTAGGGTGTTAATTAGCCTAATAATGGAGCACTATGTTAAGTTACACTAAAATCCCAGAAAAACAGTATTGAAAAAAGGAGAAAATGCCTTTTCAAATGTTATGTTGGAGACCTCCATTTTCCAGGGATTGAGACCTACTGGGCCGGATTCTCTTATTCATCACGTAAATTTTACAAGATTGCAATTCCATTGAAAACAATACAGCTTCATTGGCACAAGATGGGCAAAATATAATGCTGAAGCAGACTCACGATTCTCACTGCAGTTGGTGGAAGTTGCAAGGTTTAAATACCCATAAAACTGTTACTAAAATGTAGGGCCAGATTTGGATTCCCTTATTTCACAAGCTGCCACAATGGGTCTTTGTACAGAGTTTCATTTCTTTTAAGGTAACATCCTCACCCACACACTCTTTTAAATCATCAGTTGATCGAGAACAAAATTCAAACTGTATTTCAAGATGTAAAAACACAGATCTGCTAGCCAGGGATTACTCCAATTTCACAAGCCCTCCTAGTATTCACATTATCCCCATACAATTTTTCAATCCATTCATTTCATAGCAGCAAGTACCAGGTTTGCTGCAATTTCTTACATTTTAGGTTGTTCTAGAAGGGCTTAGTAAGCACTTCTGACATCTCTCTCTTGGTGGTACATTTCTGATTGGAACTGTCTTTGTATCTTTTCAATCCCACTGGTCTCATTCAGTTTCTGATTTATAAAGAATTAATGCAAAAGACCCCAACTCCACCCTCTTTGATGACACAATATTCTCTATTTCTTTGCTACTCAAACAAAATAAATCAAGGGAACCCCAAATAAAATTCTAGGACACAACTCCAGAACTCTACTGATGCTGGATTTTTGACAGCAATAGGCTGATATTTATTTTGAAATTATAATCTCTTCCCTCTATTTAAAAAAAAAATATCCTCAGTCAATTGTCCCGATGAAAGTATCTTGGTTTCTAAATAATTAACTGCGTAGATCACTCCTCCATCTGGCTATTAAGTACGTAAGTCCTTTTTAAAGGCAGCCAGTGGATTTACAAGCTTGCACTGATATTGCACTCTTTGGTAAGTAGAGTTTTATGCCTTACAACAACATTTGCACATAAGTAGGTTCTCCTCAGTAGAATATGGGAGTTTCTGCTTTCCTAGGACATGAGCCTCTATGAACATTGCTGAGCCAACCTGTTCTCTGAGACAGAACTAGTAACTGCACTTGCTGTTTCTTGCCAAAGTATCACTTTTAGAGTTAAAACATATGGTATTCATAACAGTAACTGGAATTTACAGTGCATATTTATTTTTTTTAAAAAAAACAATTCCGTTCATATTTCTGGGTTTTAACATACAGAAGCTGCTATTTATTTTATTTTTTTTACTTGGGTTACATTTCATATTAGCTTGTGGATAATTTATCCCCGAATTATGAAACTTCTATCAAAATGCAAATCACAGGCTCTTTAGTAAGCACCAGAAACCACCGCCCTGGTCATATCTCAGCAACCTACTAGAGATTCAGAACCACACCCCATTTAAGTAGACAGGCCCTAAGGCGTGTAACTCATTCTCATCTCTCATATGTTCCAGGCCATGGCTAGGTCTTCACTGGAAAAAAAAAAAAAAAGTGTGATTTTACCCTGAAGACAGCTATCTTGATGTAAAATCTTAATGGTGAAAAGGTGCTAAAGGTTTTTTCTCCCCTTAATGTTGCTAGGCAAGGTAAACTCCAGGTTAGGCTCAACTAGCTATACTGACGTACAAACTACTTGCGGTTTGTCTCTACTGGGATTTTACATCCAGACAGCTATATCTGTGTAAAAACACACACTTTTTTCCTGCAGCAATGACATAGCCTTCTATCTTCATCCCCTTTTTAATTGGCATGCTAAAGACCTTTTTCTTTCATTCCAACAGGGTATTTTTACAAGTGTCACTATCCGGGGCAACTGTACCTGTATTTCCCCTCAGTGGTCCAGCAAGAGCCCCACTCTCAGACCTTCACCTTCCTGGGGTGTCATCTCTCTTGGGTGGAGACCCAGGTACATTTTCCTCCTGCCTGAGGTATTTCCAAGGTGACCAGTTCCCTGCCTTCACTGTGTTATTCCCATAGAAAGGCAGTGTGATCTGCTTCTCTTCTTTCCTCAGAGATGGTACAGAGTGTAATTGCTATAGTTATAAGGTACCACATAGCTCTTTCTAAGCAAGCATATATTATTCTTAAGGTAAAAGCATTACAGAGAAAGATTATTACAAAATTTAAAGAACCTATACACATGCCTATAAACTTATCAAAGATCACTCACACACACACATACGCACTTCCACAAGGGCTCCTTCCAGTCCTTGCCTAAGGACTGGAGCACTCTCCTTCGACAGAACAAGGTCCTGTCTCTTTGCTGGATCAGAACAAAAGCACTGAGTCATTAAACTCAGGCATTTATCCCAAAGTCCTTTGTTTGCTTGCTGGTCTTTGGAGAATCCAGTCTGAATCTTTGAAGAGACTGAATAGGTAATCAGCCAGACAATTGAGCCCTTCCCCAGAGTGAAGTTTCAAATGGCTGATAATCAGAAGAACTACATTAGTATACTCCCTCCTCCTGGAGAAGTTATATACAATCTCATAACACATAAATAATTGCATTTTTAATACAATGAACTGCAAAGGTATTAAACTTAATTCAATAAATTTTAACTGGGACATTGCAGAATATTGTTATATCTGGCACAATAAGATCATTAGTGTCCCTATCACATGACGCAAGAACAAGACAACACCCCACAAATTTCATCAGGCAAATTTAAAACTGATAAAAGGAAATACTTTCTCCCTTCACACACTACAAACACACATTTAGCCTGTGGGACTCATTGCCATAAGATATAACTGTGGCCAAGAGCTTAACGAGATTTTTTTTTTAAAAAATGGCTGGATATTTTTATGGATAATATGACAATCCAGAGTTATAATAGTAAACAAAAGAGGAGAAAAAAAGAGAAAAGTAAAGACTACCAATTCTCTGCTTCCATGTATGCACCAGCTTCTAACTGGAGTTAGGAGGAAACTTTCCTCATGGCTAGGTCATCCTATAGCTGTCTGCTCCAGGCTGGATTCCACAAGGTCCACTGGGGACTTCATTAATGCTACTGATTTTATGTGAAAAGTACTCAGATACTGGAGTGATGGGTAGCAGCATAAAACCTTTCTTGCGCCTCCTTGGAAGCAGCTGATACTGACCACTGTCAAAGACAGGACACTGGATTTGATGGACCACTCATTTGATTAAGTTCCCATATTCCTGGGTCCCCATTTTATTACCTCCCACTTGGTCCCCTCTTCCCCTTTATTTGCTTTTCCCATTTAGTTTGTTGAAATTTTGGAGAGTGGCGGGAGCTGGGACTTCCCTGTTTTAATTTATTTATTTATTACTTTTTAAAAAGCTATTTAAATAGCATGCAAGTGAGTGGGAGGGAGAATATTTTATCAAGTTATTTAACAAAATCACAGGTGGAGGGCAAGAGTACACTTAAAATAGGGTTGTGCATTTTTTATTTTTAAGTCATGGTGTAGTAGAGTGTTAAAAGCACCGGTAAAGTTGTCAGCAGCGAAAGGTACTTGCGTCTGTGCAGACTAATGCGGTGTTTGTTGGGCAGGGGGTTGAGCATAGTTAGAAAACACAGATGGTGTCTGGTGGATGAAGCTACAGTATTAATTTTAAGCTCTATGAACCAGAAAAAGAATAATCTGAATTTTGTGCCACAGAATACCTGGTTTTGGCGAAAAAATTAAAATGTTGGGCTTTTTGTCAAAAACAAAAACAGCACATTTTTTTCTTCTTTCCAGCAACTGTAAACAATATTTTGGTAAAAAACTGCATGAAATTTTTTGATTTTCTTTTCTGATAAAAAAAAACAAACAGTTTCAGTCAGTCACAAAAACCAAGTTGATGGACATTTCTTTTTTGACCAGCCATAATAAAATCTGAACTAGTCTACAAATGAAAAATGAATGCAGTGATCTCAGTCAAGTACCCGCTCAGGTGCAGTTAACACTGCATTCAGGAAGTGCACAGCACTGGATTGCTAGCTCTAAAGAGAGGGATGTTAACAGAGTAAGCTGTGGGCTGCAGAGGAAACAGAAATAAGCCAGCTACTGTAAGTCTTAAACTATATTAAGACCATCTGCATGCCGATATAGTTATACTGGATTAATTAGTATTTAAGGTTTTTCATAATGCTACTTATATTTCAACTTCATTCTTCATGAAGAATGATTTCAACGTGCCATCTAATTAAAGATTATTCTTAAGCACATACAATAATCCTGCTAAACACCCTATGAAAATCACTAAAGTATGTATCCCAAGATGCAACAGAGGAGCTGGCAAATTATTGTTTCAGAGCCTTTGTGAGCTTCATTAGTCAGGGTCTGTCTAATCTTTTTTGAAGCTGTAAATCTGCCCCCGTTTATATCTAATATATATGGTCCTCAGTGTAAACTGTGCTTATTACAGATAGGACATCAGAAAAAGTAGACACGCTGATGCCACTTCAGAATTAATCCCTTGCCTCTATACATTGTAATCAAATGGTGTATAATACTATAGCATTAGCTAGCTAGAAAACAAAACAAAACAAAAATCTTGTTTTGATCTAATTTCTGACGAAGATAGATAGCAAAATAGAGCCTGTACAGAATCAAATTACAGCAGAATTTTACTGACATTACTAATTATCTAGTAAGTTAATACATGCACAAGATGGACTGATTGTTACCATCAATGGTAGCTTGGGTTTACTAGTATTTTTTTTTAATTATGTGATCTATTTTCTCTCTCTTTGGATATATATTTGAGGGGTTTGTACTCTCAAGCAATCGTTATATCCAGGTGCCTTCCACTTCACCAACTTGACCACAGCAAGGCCCCTGGTGGACTGATGGAGTGTCTTCTCTTCAGTAGTTGTTTACTTGGGTTTTTATTTTGTTTGTTGAGGGGAGGGGTGGCACGGGGCTGAAACAGAAAGGTAATTTAGCAGTTTGGGGTACTTTACATTATTTCTGCAGAACAGGAGGGCTGCTAAGCCTGCAAACACAAGGCCTCACTGCTACATCTACTGATAAATCACAGAAAGCTGGAGGATGTCACCAACATGCTGTATGGATTATAAATCTGCAGTGCAGGATGGTGTGAGTTAGAGAGATTCTCCTGTATTTCTGCTATAACACTTGAGTGAAATGTAGGCCTGACATTAGCAGGGAAAGAGGAAGAGAATACCTTGTCATTGTTATTCCCATATGGTAACACACAGTATTTTCTAAAGGGGTTTTCTCCCAGTAGAACCAGATTATTCAACCTTCTTTTCAACTGTGGGTGCTTTGTATACTGAAATGTATGAATCTCCACAATACTACTGCAGTGCAACTGCCTATAGGATGGGTCAGGGATGTGCATGATATCCCAGCTGTAATACATGGCCGAAAGCAAACAGCGTAGCCAGCTGAAACCATATGGGAAATTTAGAGGCCAGAATGAGAGTACCTGAGCTGGAATTTACCCAGGACATCAGTAATAGAGTTCTTAGCCATTCACCAAGGTCCATAGGTCCACTGATGTGCACATATGGTCAAGGCTTCAGCTTTCTCTTTCATCTGAACGGCAATATATATTTTTATATTGTGTAGCTTGGGTCAGAAGGTTTGAACCTTTGCCATCCCAGGACTTCCCTGGTATTTCCCTACCATGTGACCAAGATCTATTTGGGACACTCTCTCCATCCGATTTACTCACGTGAGAAGAGCAGGGTAGCCAAAAATCACAGGTTGAGAACTGATGCTCTAGGAGAGTTCCTTTTTCAAAGCTAATTTCATATAAAGTGGTTTTAACCCTTTTAAAATTAAAGATTGCTTATTTGTAGCATTGCAGAAACACAGCTGGACAAAGCAGCTTTGGGGGATGCAGGAAGAAGCCTGTGGCAGTCGTTGATTTTACGTTCTGGTTTGCTAACTCAACCCCCAGTAACACCTTATACAGGTGAAAAGTGTGAGAATCACTGAATACCATGAATTTTCCCACTGTATCACAATTACAGAAACACCTGTGCTAAACAGTGATATGCCAGAAGCATGCTGTTAACAAAAAAGTCAATGTTTAAATACCTTGACATTCCTCAAGTATCACCTGCGGGGTGGGATGCAGAATACTGGCATGAACAATAATAGAGCTTTGGGGAACTTGTTTAAAGACCTCTTAAAATGGAGGAAGGTTTTCTTAAAAACCATGCACCGCCTGGAGCGTACACCTGTTGTAGGGGTTTTTTTTTTTGTTTTTTTTTTTGTTTCTGGAGCTGCAGCAAATGGCCTTATCCGCTGGCAAACTGAAATGAAATGGTTCCCGAACTTCTAACTGTTCACCTGTTTGGTTCCTCCTCCTCTCTTACCCTAGGTGACTCTTTTCTTGTTCCTGATTGTTTCCATGCCTCTCATTTTATACTATCAATCTCGGCCTCTTCACTCCCTATAGGCTCAGGGTGGAATCATTTTTAAAACCACTGAAATCAGCTGAGTTATTATGGCAGCAGAGAATTTGGCCCCCGCGAGCAACCAAATGCAATCTCGACTAGTAAAACTAGAGGATAAAAAGAACACAAGATTTTTTTTTTAAAAAAAATGTACAATAAGGAAAAAGTTTAAATGTTACTTTAAAAAAAAAAAGGGAGACACACAATAGGTGAGGTGATATCTTTTATTGGACCAGCTTCTCCTAGTGATAGAGACTCTTCTTCAGACTTGTCAGAAGCTTGTATTTTTCATCAACATAAGTTGGTCCAATAAAAAATATCACCTCACCCACCTTGCCTCTCTAATATCCTGGGATTAGCATGGCTACAACAACACTGCAAACAACTTATTTAAAAAACAACACACAATTCTAAAAGCAAAAATTCAGACAACTCCCAAACACCAGGGACAGAAATCTGATTGTACTGTTTCTTTTATGCAATATAGAAAAAATCGGATAGCTGACTGAATGAACGGCATCTGCTTCTCTCTACATTCTAACCATCGGGCAGTGCAGCATGATTTCTTGTGGGTATCTTTTTCTGTGCTCGCAAAGCTTTGGTTTATACCTTACATTCCAATGCCTTACTCCTTTACAAAACAGTCCTTTTCTCTAATGTAACTGTACCTCCTCCCCGCTGTCCTCCCTCCTACACACACAAGTGACACATTTCGTTTTGAACATGCACCACCTGCACTGTGACTCACACATGAGAGAAGGTGGAAGAGCTCTAATCTGAGAGTTTGTGAATCAAACAAGCATCACTTATTTTTCCGTTTTTTAAAACACTAAAGTGACAGCTCAAGAGCCAACTACATCACCATTTTGTTTTATGATTATATATTATTTTAATCTGAGTGGTACTGTTATTTTCCAGAAGCCGAATGATGTTGTCTTAACTGAAAAGCCATAATAGTAATTAGGAAAGGGAGCCAGATATAGTAATCTGGATTCTGAAACACCTCTGTTCGAAAACTCCATAGTTCTCCTTAGACACAGACTTTAATGCATGGAAAAATCTAAACTTGGATTTACAAAATACATCTTTCAAAATGTTTGCTACGTATCAAGATAGATTCAATGCAAAAAAACAAAAAACAAAACAACAACAAAAACCAACACTACCACTACATTACTATAGAGGTTTGGGTGAGAGTATAACCTACAGAATTCTGACATTCTTAAGCTATCATTCTCATGTATTCTCTGTTACATGCTGTATGTGGTATCACTCTAATTTTCAGAGAAGCTGAGCTTCCACAGCTACTATTGATTACAAAGTGAGTTGTTGATGCTCCTCAGCTCTGAAAAATCAGATCCGAAGTCTCTCAATTGGCCCTAAAATCAGAAGCATACAAAATCAGCAGCCACTTTTGACAACAGGGGCCAAGATTAATTGCATCAGAACTTTATGCCTTCGGTATGATTTTTATGTTTCTTACATGAGTGCCTACAGACCAACCAAGATCAGACCTCTCCCATTTTGCTCGGTGCTGCACATATCTAGTAAGAGACAGTACCTGCCTCTAAGAGTTTGCCATCTAATAAGACAAGACAAAGGCAGGAAAGTGGAGGGAAGAGAAAAAATGTAACAGATGCAAAGTGAGCCATGTAGACATTCACAATTTTTGCCTTTATTTTATTTATTTATTTATTTTGATTGGGGTTTACTTAGAAGGGGATTAGCTAACTGGAAAGGCAAAGGCACAGAAAGGAGAACAGGAAAGCTGTGGAAGGGAAGAGGAGAAAGACAAGGGAGCAGGGGAGAATAGGAGCAAACAGTCGATCAGCACTGGAATTCAGGTTTTATGAAACACTTTGCACAAAAGTACAAAATTAATTTGCAAACCGTACTTCAGGGTAGGGAATGCAGCAGGGATATATTACTAACATAAGAATGGCCATACTGGGTCAGACCAATGGTCCATCTAGCCCAGTACCCTGTCTCCGACAGTTGCCACTACCAAAGCTTTATGGGTGGTGTACAGAACAGGGAAGCTGGAGTGACCACATTTGTCTTCTCTTCCTGGCTTCTGGCAGTCAGAAGCTTAGAGTCACCAGCACCATGGAGTTGCATCCCAGATCATCTTGGCTAATAGCTACTAATGGACCACGATGAACTTAAAAAGGTTCTTTTTTGAAGTCGGTTATATTTTTGCCCATCACATGTCATGGCAATGTGTTCCACAAATTAATTGTTCTTCATGCTCACTTAAGTTTGCAACTTAATAGTAAAACTCCACATAATAGCATTTAGAATATCTCCACCTAATTAAGTTTGTTTTGATTTGATTTTTTTAAAAAAGTCTTTAAATCACTCAGTCACTTCCTTGCTTGCTTCTTCTTTAACAAAAATCTGAAGAAAATAAATATGCCGAAGTGTGAAGACAGCCTTGATCCTGGTAACCCTGGTGCTCAGCTGAGATAAGGAAGTGTCTGTACTGATGGATTCATCTTTATATTTTCCACAGTGATAACACAAAAGGGAGGAAAGGTTTAGACTCAACACAAGAAGATAACTAGGATTTAAACTTTCAAGTGGTGAACAACTGCAGTTGTTTAAATCTACCGATCTCCTCTCTCCATTCCCTGTCTCTAGGGCCTGTCCAAAAACTCGAAATGAATTTTGGTTTACTGTATAAAAAGCAGAAATTAAGATAAAAAGCTAAGAGGTGTGTCCCTCTGCTACCTAAATTTGTTGTCTTATTGCACTAGATATATTGGTTAAAAACTTCACAGGGGCTTGCTGACAGCAACAAAACTACAGATCAGGCCCCTGATTCTGCAAGTTGCTCCACACTGGAAGAACGTTACACCTGTACAGAGAAGCCTTCAGGGACACAGCCCAAGACTGATGGTTACACAGAGAAAAAATGTGTTAAAAATAAAGTTGACATAAAAACTATAACTCTGAGCCACCACATTGCTTCTTAAAGAAAGAGTGACTAATTTTTACATAACAGAAGGCAACATTCCCAGCATGCGAGAGCATTTGATGCAGCACCAACAAGCGCAACAACAAGCTGCTGTCTACAAATCAGAAGGATCCTGGATTGAATTGGAGTGGGGATGACTTGTAGGACACCCAACAAGTACAGCCACCAGATGGAGGATTATAGTAATTGGTCAAGTCAATCTCTGAGTGTTTGGTTGGTAGACACAGTATTAGACACAGTGATTACATGGTTGAGTTTATTATGATGAAAGGCATTTTTCTCTTAATTTAATTATTTGATACTGCAAATGGATCTCTCTTTTTTAAGTTAAACAGTGGGCAGTTCTAAAATGATTAATTTGCTCCAGCCCTTGAATTTTAAAAGTGTATCATTCTGCTTTTTTTAAAAAAACGTCATTTTAGTCCCCTCTTCCCTACCCATAATGTGTCATTTCATGGCTTCAGAAATACCTTTGACAAGCTTTCCCACTCCAGTCCCAGTGGCTGTGCTGAATTTTACATCTGATTAGAACCACTGAAGTCAATGGGGAGGTAGAGCAATCTGGTGCACAGGGCGCTGTACTGGGGGGTATGTCTACACTACAAGTGCGACACTGGCACTGTTGCGGTGCTGCTGCTGTAGCATAGACACTTGCAACAGTGATGGAAGGGTTTTTCCATTGCTGTAGTAAATCCGGCCCCTAGAGAGGTGGTAACTAGGTCAATGGAAGAATTCTTCCATCAACCTCGTGGTGTCTACGTTGAAGCTTAAGTTGGCTTAACTACATTTCTCAGGGAGGTGAATTTTTCACCCTCCTTGAGTGGCGGAACTAAGTCAATGTTAGTTGCAGAGGCAGACCAGACCTGGGATCTAGCACACACTGACTCTATTGCTATCTCTGCCACTGACCTGATGTGTGATCTTGAACAAATAATTTCTCCCTCTCTCTCCTTGTTTCTCCCTCTTGCCTCCTTTATCTGTTTCGTGTACTTAGACGGTCAGCACTGATGGGTATGGGGCTACCTTTTATTTTGTGTTAATACAGTGTTTAACACAATTATGCTTGTGGCTTCAATACATACTAATAACTGTAAAGGACCATATATATCTGAATTCTGAAAACAGTTAGATTTCTTCCAGGGGAATTCTTTCCTCCAGTAAAAAACATGAGGGGCACTTTCCTCATCTAGCAGCCACTTGACACTTGTGGAGCTTCTAAGTTATCTAAACTATCCAGCAAGTCTTATCTGAGTCAAGGTAAGCATGTGCAGAAGTGCCTGCATCTAATTTTCTGAACAACTTATTCTCAAATGTTAGCACCAATCTCCCCTAAGCAAGGTTTGAAAACTACTGAGGCCTTTTTTAAATAGGGCATTTTCAGGAATTATCCCATTGCACTTGCATTGGTGAGATAATAGACTGACCACTCATAGTTTTTACTCCCATGATGTCTAGACTTGCAACTAATTAACACACTAGTATGAACACCTGTAGTGGGCCTAAACTAGTCCTCTTTTATTTCTCAGTTCTAACTTGATTCATTCTTCACCTCCCTTGTGATATATAAAAGATTCTCCTACCCTGTTTAAGAATATGTTTTGTAATTTTCAATTAAAACAAAGTTAAATTGCTTAATATATTCCTCAAAATGTAAACACCTATGCACTTATTTGGATCTACATAGGTCAAGGACATTGGTATATGCAACCCAATATTTCCTGTACTGTCCCTCACTGCTTCTTTGAGATATATATTGAATGGAACAGTGAATGCAGAGTTTAATAAGCAGAGGCCTGCCTATAACATGTACTATAGCTTTAATTTTTTTTTCTCCCTTTCAGCATTAATGGGCCCCAGGTGTTACAATCATGATTAAGATGTATAAATCCAATGGCAAAGCAGTGTGGGGTATAAATCAGAAAGCTGAATAATTGCCACATCCACTGTGTGTGTGTCTCTCTCTCTCTTTCTCCTTTTTTAATAGTCTTTTGGAATTAAAAAAAACTGTATAAAATGTTTTAACAAGTGTATTGCAGGTAATTCTATAGAAATTACACAGGAGTCATTTCAGATACGGCTGACAATGGTGATTTAATGCTTGATAACTGACTTCTTCATAAAATATATATATTGTGATGGAGTCAGTCCAAAAGGGTATAGGAGAGTGCTGGAAGGCAGGTATATCAGCCTCAGGATGTGCAGGTCCCTATTCCCTGGACAGCCAAACAAAGGCTACTCCAAGCCAATCATGAAGCTTCTAGAAAGGAGTAGAAACAGCTAGCCTGATTGGGACACCTGAAGCCAATCAGGGACTGGCTGAAACCAGTTAAAAACCTCCCAGTCAGTCAGGTGGGCTGTGGGTGTCAGGAGCTGTGGGAGGAAGTTATGCTGTTGGTGAGACTAAGTGGTGGACAACATATCATACAGAAGGAAGGAGGCCCTGAGGTAAGGGTGAAGTGGAGTTTGAAGAAGCGGAGACTGCTGTGGGGAAGTAGCCCAGGGAATTGTATTGTGTTTTGTGCCTAAAAGGTCAGCCATCTTAGCTGATACTATTAGGGTCCCTGGGCTGGAGTCCAGAGTAGAGGGAGGGCCTGGGCTCCCTGCTCTTCTGCCTCCCTTAATTAGTTACTGAGAAAGGGAGGTCACTCTGGGGCCTAGATGAGTTTCTGAGGCCCCTTAATCTGCCAGGAAGCGCAGGACCCACAAATACAGACTCAGAACTTTGTCACTATATATATATATATATATATATATATATATATATATGTAGATGACAGCTACTACTGACTGAATCATCTGACGATGTTTGATATATATTGTTGGACTTCAGTGCTAAGAAACAAAAATGTTTTGGTACCATAATTGCTTCATGTGTTCTGCATTGTCACTAGGGTTGTTTCTATTCACTCTCAGTTTTCTGGCATGCAGAAAGGAAAGACAATAAAACCAATTTTCTTTTAAACGCAACATTCCAAACTGAACAAGTATGCAAATCATAAAATTTCAGTGAAATTACTTTTTTTCATATCCCAATAACTGTTTAATTTTAACCATTCAATATTCATATGAAATCTCCTTGACAATTATTTTGAAAAGGCATCATACGTTTAAAGAGAATATGACAGAACACTTAGTTAAATGCTATATTAAAGATTCATTGTAAATTAAATATTAAAAAACATTCAACAGATCCAAGTATAGTTCAAATCCATCTGTTACTATACACTACATTTTTTCTTTATCTTAATGTAGCCATATGCCATGAGGTAGTAACCAACATTTAAGTGTTCAGTTCAAAACCCTGTTTAGGATTCACCGTCCATATTTAACACAGAACTTTGAGACTAATTAAACACACATTTTTCATTTTTCTAGAGGGCCTATGAGAGAGAAGCATCAAAATCATTTCAGGAGGAGAATATGGCATAGAAACATCTCTTCATTGTGCCACAGAGGACACAAGTGGACAGAGAAACTCAGTCCTCAGACCACCAGAAGCTTGCAGAGGGGTGCGGTAAGGAGAAAATACTAGTCATTAGGAAACACGCCCATTGACTTCGATTTCCCTGATGCTTAAGCCCTCGAAGGCAGCTGTCTGGAATAGGGCTTTGTGAGGTAGCTGTCTGCTTGGCTGGGATTATGTGAAGATCCTCACGTCAATGCAGAGGTGAATTCAGGCAAATCAAGGAAAAGTAAGAGTAGACTAACGCCTCAGGATCATCTTGTTCTCAACAATTTACTCATCCATGGTCTACTACATGGTGGAAACCTATGTAAAATTTGACCAGCAGAGAGAGAGAAAAGATCTCTCCCAGCTGGATGAATGGGGCTCACTACAAAGCACCAAGGGGGAAAAAAGGGAAAAGCGAAACCCATGCAGAAATGATGCTTGGCAACAGTCAGAAACCCCAGTGCAGAGAAGCACTACAGCATGAGAGTACTCGTGTTTTAAAACTGAAGCATATGCTTAAGCGCTTTGCAGGATTGGGACATTACTGAGCGATAACTTTACATTTAAAAGTTTACATCCAGAAGTACTGGATTAACTTTCTTGATTAACTTTCACTACTTAATGAAAGTTAGTGATAAAATGCAACAACAAAAATACCATGTGCAATGCAAGATTAATTTGAAGACCATTCCTGGTTTAGCAAGTTTTGTTTTATCCTTCTGGTGCCAGTGTGGCTGAGGTAAAATAGACCACCATCAAACAAGAAGAAGAAGAAAATACCACAAGTCTAATCTAATCCTATATACCTATTTCCTCTACCACTGCTCCAAAGACCAGTTAATAAAACAATACCTTTTTATTACTCAGAAAGCCACTGATGGAAAAGCAGTCTTCTCTTACCATTGTATTACCATGCAAGTATTTTGTACAGACACTGTCACTACAGCTTAGAGAAGACACCTTAATATCTTACATTATTTTGTTAAAGTTATCATCCTAGGAGTTTGATAAAGAAAGAATCCCAGATTGGTGATGCTCTCTGTTATGACATGAGCTGAGAAAATCATTTCCATTAATCTGAAGTGATTAGAGAGTTCATCTTGCTTCTGTCTACCGCACACCATAGAAGAATGCATAATGTGTTTGAAGTTGCTATAACATCCGTTAATAAATCTGTTTTCAGCTCACATTGTTTTAATATTACCATAAAGGTTCATATATACCCTCACTATATTTTCCTAAATAACTGAAATTAATTGATAAAAAACCCTTGTGAATTTATATTGTAGAGTACATACTTGACTTATCAGGCAGATGCAGTTAAAATGCAGATACATAGACAGATAAGACAATTTTCTTTCCTCGTAATGACTGGTAACCTATAGACACTGCATTAAATAAGACAGATTACAGAACACTAGCACACTCAGCATTCCAGAAGATATATAGCTGTACACATTATCAAGCCAATCAGTAGCTCTAGCAAAGCAGAAGATCATAGGCCACATCTTCCAGAATGCCGATTTAATGAATTTTATAAAAGCATGATTTGCTTTTTAAGAAAAATAAAAAGGTTTTGCAAGGTTCCAATTATGCTGATTTTCTAATTAAAATATTTAAAAGGTACGCAAATTCCTGAATGGGAAAGATATGAACACAATGACGCAAAATAGAAATGAAGACAAATTGATTCCTGGGTTGATTTCAGCATTTATTTCATTGAGTTTCACCAGGAACGAGTTTGGTCCAATGTGATTTAATACTGGTGGGTGAAGGATGGAGGAAGAAGTGTGTGTAATTTTTTAAACTTTTCCTAGAAGTATTTTATAAATATAAATGTCCAGCTCAAGTTTAGGCTTGGTAAGTGTTATGACGATGAATACTTTAGGTTTGGGAGAAGCAAAACATTGAGCAAAATGCGGGATATACACAAAATACCATCAAACTCTACATACCTCTGTCTGCAGTTACAGAAACTATACAATGTTGCAGGTTAAATCAACCACAACTCACAAAAAGAGACAGACATTCTTTTCTCTTTGAAGCACAAATCACTGGCAACAAAGATGAAGATTCTCAAAAGTGGCCACTAATATTGAGTATCCAACTTGGGCCTGGGTTTTCAGAAATGTGGAGCAGCCAAAATTTCCATAAAGGTTACTGGAAGCTTTGGGTGCTCATGTCCTCTCAAAATCTAGTTCTAAGTGTTTCAAGTTGGGCTCTCTGTCATGGGAACACCCAAAATTAAAGGCCACTTTTGAAAACTGAACTGTGTCACAGAACTTTCCCCCCATATTGGGGGCATTTTGAACAATCCTTTTAATACCACCCCAGTGTAGTCAGTATTGGGAAACCCGTAGCAGTATTGGGAAACCCATAGATGTTATGGTGCTGGCATCTATGGGGGCGAGCAGAAATGTGTGACAAGCTCACAAATCTAGTAAATCTTCATATAGATGTCCTTCAAAGACAGGACTGCAGCATTCCCCTAAATGAACTGCAGAATAATCCAAATAAGATCAGAGCACTGATTAACCTGCTCAGTCAGCAGAGGAGATTCACAGACAAGTACAAGTAGCCAGATTTAATACTCATTCCAAAAAGTATTTTTGCTATGGACAAAAGTGGCACTGATTGACAGTCACCATGACTCGTGGAAAAAAATATGTTATTTTTCCTTCTATTGCAGTAACTTGCACTATGCACATCAAGCTCTAGTGGCAGTAGCAGACTAAATGAAATGATGGTTATGAAGAAACCAGTAGCAGAAAGCCTGTGCTGTAGAATGGGTGGGATAAATGGGCCATGTAATCCACCATCAACGCAATCTCTCATGCAACCAGCAAAACAGGTGAATGCAAATTTCTGCAGTCAGATGGGGCGGGGGGTGATTGGTTGAGTCACTTCTGATATCGTAATGGTCTAGCACAGTTGGCATGGCAAGGAGACATGCCTTACAGTAGCTGTACAAATTATACTAGTGCACTGTAAAGGCAAAATGGCTGAGGATTTTTTTTTTAAAATGGACAGTAACAGACCACAAAGCAAATCATGACTGAACCTGGTGGGCTTTCAACTACGTTTGCATTGGTTTCCAACACTTTGTGCTGACTCAGACTTTCTAAACTTGTGAGTGACACACAGAGTGATGATCTACACATTTTCAGAAGTCCCTGCAAGACTTAGTCTTCTAAGACCCATTTTCACAAGTGACTAAGTCAATGGAACTTAGGCTCGAAACTGTCTCAAACAATTCTGAAAGTGGGACTTAGCCTTTTAAGACACTTTAAGGGCTTCAGAAAATTATACCTCATGTTTGGAAGTGCCAACATTAAGGAAGTTCAGTGTCCAGGAGTGATCTTGGTGCCAGAAACACTGTGAGGCAGCTTTAGTTAAAGAAATGACCATTAGTGAGCCATTTGGACACAGAATCACTACCATCAGGAAAGTGGTGGGATTCTTACTTTGACAATCTTATCTGAAGCTTCCTAAGATTCATACTTCTTCATACAATGAACAGTTACCTGTGGAACTCATTGCCAGGGTATGTTGTGAAGGCCAAAATTATAAATGGGTTCAAAAAAAGAATTAGACATGTTCCTGGAGGTAGGTTCATCAATGACTATCAGCCACAAGGGCCTGGGATGCAACCTCATATTCTGGGTGTCCCTAAATCTGTTCCAGAAGCTGGGACTGGATGACAAGGGATGGATCACTCAAAATTACTTTGTTCTCCTGATTCCCTCTGAAGCATCTAGCGTTGGTCACCATCAGAGACAGGATACTGGGCTAGATGGACTATTGGTCTGACTCAGTATGGAAGCTATTAAGTTATGTTCTTATGTAAGATGTTCCTGAATATCCTGAGTTATAACTAGAATTTTTATGTTATTCTTCATGCCTTAAATTTATTATAGTATCTCTTAAATTCTTGCAGTGTGCTTCTGTGTTCCGTGAAGTGCTTTATACTCCAGTAAATTCCCAAGTGATTCTATTGACCAGCACTCCAAGGTGCTGGGTGTCTTTCCATTTCTTCAAGTCTAGATAATGATTCATCTGAGTGAAGAATGCAGGTTCCAGCCCTAATTATATATAGAGTGTAGGATCTAGTCCTATTTTCTTATGCCATTTTATGTAGATAAAATTACATACAAAATTTATTATAAAATTACATAAGAAAAAAATGTTCCTCCACCCCCGCGAATGTTCTGAGACTCGGAAACATTTATCACCTCGGTGTAGAGAGATAAGTGATAGAGCTGTATGTCATAATCATTTAAAACCCTCTACATCTTACTCAGCAGGATGAGTGAAACCCAACACAAGGTCATCTCCATGGAGTTCCCCTATCCGTTCTCATTAGTGTAAACAACAATACAATACCTTTTAGTGGTGGCTTTTTAAAAAAAACTATAAATACTAAATTAAGATTTACTGCCTCTTGCCAGTGGAAATAGCGTACACAGAACTAAAGAGAAAGTGGTTTAGACATGGGGCCGCCGAGTCAGCTGGAAAGCTCCTTTTTAAAACGAGATAAAGTTTATGGTAATTGCTTGAGAGCACATCAGAGAATACAAGCACAATTATTTGGAAGAAGAAATGGATTGTACACAAACACTTACATTTAAAAAACTAAAATTAAAAGTACAAATCTAACTTCTACTTATGTGTGCCAGTTCTCAGGAACACATGAATGTGCATTTATTATTTTATTTTTAAGGTGTTAAGAGACTTCAGTTAGAGGCATAAATCTCCACTCAAGTGTTGATGTATTACTTTTATTAAACACTTCTGCATTTCATTTGTTTTAAATGGAGATAACTGTAATTCATACTTCATATTCCCTAAATTTTTGTGAGTACTAGGGAAAATATTTAAATAAAAGTTGATAGGGCAGAGCAGAGACTATAAAAGAGCATACTATGTTGCTAGTAGTCTAACCTAGGTTTAAAATTGATTTACTCTACTTTTCATGCCACAGATGGCAGACAACAAAAGACAGAAGTAAAGTAATCTGTAACCTTTTGGAGGGAAAGAAGCCAGTTTCCTTTAAAAGCAAGATTTAGTTTGAGTGAAAGGGGAAGCCTTCTTGACAGTGAGATCTGTTAGACTGTGGAAGAGTTTGTCTGGGGAAAAAGGGTAGAAACATCACTTGAGATTTTCAGAACTAGTCTAGACACAACATTAGAGAATGTTCTGCAGGGAACAATCCTGCATTGGAAGACAGTATGAATTAAGGTGAACTATTAGTGCTTGCTGGGAACTAAAACTTTTTCTTTCTTGTCCAAAAGTATGAGAGAGAATGTTATAGAGAAGTGTGTGCATGCTCACATAATGGAAGTGAATTTTTAAAATACAGGCTGATAGGAATAAATGCTGGCTTTATGAAATTGAGACAATACAAACTCCGGTTAATATAATTAGACTACTTGGCATTCATTTCAGAAAATGCTCTTTTATAGAATGCCTAAGACATAGCAACTACTAAAGTTAACATGCAGATTGAACTTTGCTATTAGTATGACATTAAGAATAATTGAGATGCAATATAAATGTTTTTAGACCCACTTTCTCATCCACATAATTTTCCATAGTGCAAAAATGCAAAGATTAGCATTATTTTTTTAAAACATATTACTATTAACATCTAACTCATTTTCAGAGAATCAATGTCGGGGGAGGGGGGGGAGGGAGGGAGAGTGTAATTTTTGCTGTCTGTAATATAGAGCTTCAAATATAAAATCTGCATCTGTTAATGATGATATCTCATTTCTGCATAAAAGATACCAGAAAAAAATGTATAAAATTTCAAAGATAAAATATTCAAATGGTTTGAAGCTAATGCCATTGCATCAAAGAGCTCGATAACCACTCACAGAAGCTAAAGATTCAGTGCTGAAACCCCTTTATGAGACTGTAGTAGTTAGAGATGAAATTGTAAATGGAGAAGTGTAGATTGCTTTGATTTAGAAAATTGTTGCCATTAAACAGTTTACAAAGAGCCTAGTGTTTCTGCATCATTATCCCCAATGTATCAAAGTCAGCGGTTTCACAATATTTAAAGCACTCCCAGCTTCCTCATAAATATCATTTATATTCCTAGGCTGTTATTCAGTGTATCAAGAAATATCATTTACATTCCTCTTTAGTTATGCAGGATGATTACCTGAACTGATATATGCTAACCTGACATAAATAAAGAAAGCACCGAGGGCATGCCTTGTTTACAAGGTTTAACATATAATATAGCTCATTGTGCGAGCGATGTACTGCAGTTTGTCTGAAAATTGTTTGTTCTGCATCTATAAAAAAAAAAATATGGGACATGTCAGGACTTTTAAATGTGCAGGTCATTGTGCATATTCCTAACTTCCATTTAAGTGCAGTTGGCTAGCCACATGCAGCATAGCAGATAGCCAGTGTTGTATGGTGTATACTTTTTATTTGCCTTTTAAAATTTCCACGTAAATTTTATTCAGTGAGAACTAAATTCATACCTCTGGCTACAAGCAAGCATAATGAAGTCAAGTTCTGTTCACTCTCAGTCCTGAAGCAGACAGATCCTTTCTGCTACAAAGCTTTTAGCCTCTAATTGCAGGGCAAAACCATCACCTGCTTCACATTCCTGGACACATACACACACCTTTCTACTCTATGTACTGCACAATCCCTTCTCTCCCCCTCCCACCATAAATCCTCCCCAGCCTTCCTGCCCAGTCCTTCACATCTTAAGGATCACATGAACTTTCAAGGGAAATTTAGCATGTGCACTGAAAGGAAAATTCAATCCCATCATTTGAAAGAGGAAACTTTTTTTTTTTACTTTCATAAGACAAACTTTCTTTTCTGGACCACGTCTCCCGACCTACCCACCTCCTAGCCCCATTCTGAACTTCAATGGGAGGGGAAAATGTTGGTACTAGCTCATCTTCTTCATTAGGGGCCTCATCTAGCAAAGCACTCAAGCATGTGTTTAACACAGAGCACACAAGTAGTCAATAGGATTAGCACAGTGTTTAAACATATGCTTTGATGGTTAGTGGACTAGAGTCAGGAAGACAGTCCCTATGAGAGACCATAGAGACAAGCCATGTGAGAAACTAAGGCAAAGTTCCCATGTTACATTCTGTTTCATAAAGTTTCAAGCCAGAAGGGATGGATAGATCATCTGACTTGCTGTATATCACAAACCATTGAATATCACCTGTTACCCCTAAATTAAGGCCAATAACTCGGGAAAGACTAGATAAAGCATTTCAGTCCTCAGGAGACAGAACTGCTGTGTGCATAGGCAGAGAACAGGAGAAACTGACATGACATTGAAGGATATTTGAATGCACCCAAAGAGTTTCTGTGCAGAACAGTAGATCTCAAAGAACTTGGTTTTCAGGCGGTACGAAGATCTCACAACACCCACAGACTTTAACTGAAGTTTTGGGCACTCAGAACCTCTGAAAATCAGACCTAGTGCTTGATAAAATGAAGGGTAGTATGTGCCATGCCATCTCAGATATAAGTCAAAACTATCCTCCAAACAACTGTACCATCACAATTTTTTCTCTCTGCCCTGTTGACTTTGTTTATATTGGATTTGCTCAAATTTCAACCATTGTTGTAATTCCACTAGCACAAACCTCAAGAGTAGACAAACAAATCCACTATTTGCACCTGTGGGGCTAGCCTGTGTCTGATCACTGATAAAAAGATCACATCTTAGCGCGACTTCAGTAGGAGTTTGAATCAGTGCAGCTACTTCTCTGACTTTCTATCAGTTGGAGAGGTCTCCCAGCATAGACACAGCCTGCATTATGAAATCAAAAGTTTATCGGGCAATCAGAGAGATAAAATTGCTTTTTACAAGAGCTATTGTTTTGGTAGCTCAATACTTTTCACTCTAAGGAAAACAAAAACAACAAGTCTTGCCAATGTCCACCGGATGATCCACAGCTGATAGGAAAGCAGAGCAGTGGACACCATGTGCAGAAAACTCACAGATTCAATAGTTACCTGAAGTAGGCAGTTCTCTGTTAGGCAACTAGTTGGAGAATTCAAAACCGTATTTCTAGTGAGGATTGTCAATGATAGAGGAAGTAGTACATATGCACAAGGAACAGGATATGAAACTCTTGAATAATAGTTAGCTGGTATGGGAGAGAGATGGGTAAATGTATCACTCAAGGAATAAGACAACAGCAACCAGAATCTTCACACACAGAAACTGAAATCCTTATGCAAAGCGGTCAGCTGGTTACTGCAACTTCAGACTGACCACCTCATAATGCAGGTGGAAACTGGATGATTTAGTTCCTTGGATCAGCAATAATCAAATAAGTTCTCTATAGCTACAAGGCATCACAAAGCACAATTTACAAGATGACAGGGCAGGTCATGTCAAATGTGTACAAGTTAGGCTGTTTAAACTGTCAGTACACAGCATGGCTATCCAACCATAAACAACTGCAAGTGAGACAGCAGGCTAACGTGAAAGGCATAGAGTGATGGATGCCAACATATCAAACTACTGTAGATTACGATGCTGGTACAGGGAATACGTTTCCTTTATTGCTCCATTGTCAGTCACAGGTTGCATGTTGCTAATAGCTAATAAGTAACTTGCTAGCATGTACAAGCAAGGCACCTTGCTCAGTCAGCAATTTTTTTTTACAATCAGCTTTAAAAAGTAATAAATTATTATGAAAATATTTAATAGGAAAATTACAAGTGTCTTTTTGCAGGGGCTGCTCCCTCTCCCCTTTTGGAGAATCTTTGGCATACAGTACTGAGAACAGAAAGACAAAGAGAAGGAAAAGCAGAGTACTGAAAGACACCCAGTGACTGGGCAATATCTCCTCTATTTATGCAAACGGATACTACCAGATAGCAAGAAACGTGTTTTAAAGAAGCTGATAGAGCCGAGAGAAGTCTATTTACTGAGAGGATCTTGGCAGAGATATAATAAATCCCACCAAAATGTATTGGGGGAACTAAATGCATCAAATAAGGATGAATGATCCAGTATCTAACATGCTTTACATACCATTTGTCATAGGCAGTCTTGCTGACCTATTAATTCACTTTCAATTGAGAGCAAAGGGAGAAAAAGCTGCCATAGGCAAGGTGTGGTTCAAAGACAAAAATATTTAAGAGTGCACCCTCCTGGGTATGATTATGCCAATACTAATATAAAAAAAGTTTCTTATAATCATTCCCAGGTAAAAAGCTCTGGTGACTGAAAGCCTCTGTTCACTGAGAATGTACAATAGTGGCAGTTCCTTGGCATGTTCATGGGTAAGGAAAGAATTTAATAAGATCAAATGGCCAAGATTCATACCTCAGTTAGCTATATTCTGATAGTCTCATAAGATACAGCAATTTCACTTTGTGTACATCAAGGTATAAAAGGTCACAGTAAGACTGTCTTGATGGGTATAAAGGGTATGTTCTTCCAATCAAGTTAACCTAACCAAGACTGCTTAATATGATTGAAATGGCCCATTAAGATGCATATTGACATGTATTCAGCAGTATTAGATGGCCATGCTGTTGACTAGGCTCTTACAAGTCTTTCTTAATGGGGGTTTTCAATCAAATGAGCTAACACTTTTTTAAAAAAACTGCCCATCAGGCAAGACCTAAGAGAAACAGGAAAACAAATTAATTCATGATGTATTCAGTTGCATAAATCCAGCATAAAAAGAAGTCATTTTGAATATCAGATTCCCATTCTAAAATCATTGCTTCCAATCATTTCCATATGGCACAGACAACTAATTGTGCCAAGACAATTTACTCAAATCTTCAGGCATAATTATTGTTCCCATATATCAAAGATGTTTATCAACATCATCAAAGGTGCCACTCAGGATTGTTATAAATACTGTTTTTAAAATTAAGTTTGAATGCCAGAAAAGGAGGACTTAAGTGAATCCAATATTTTTATACAAGAATATTTTGTTGATGATGCTATAAAATAGTGGAAAAATTGGTATCAGCATAAGGCACCAGAACTGGAAGAAATTCCAGTGTGAAAAAAAGCAACAACAACTATGGAACAAGTTCATTTCATTTTCTGCTAGTTGTAATGGATTGTCTCAAACACGCATTTAAAAACTATGGCTCATTAGGATTACCTCCAATTCCAAAACATTAGAGAACAGTTGCAATGAAATGTCAAGAGAATTCCTTCCTTGGAAGACAAGTATTTAACAAACAATGTCATTAGAAGGAAGGGGATCCAGGTCTAATAGTGGGGATCTAGATTTGTCATTGAGAAACATTTTTACAATAGATTGCTACATCCTGTTAATTTACAATGAGCTTAGTTTGAACACCAGTCACTTAAAACGGGAAATATCACTTGAATCAGCGTTATAACCGAAGAAGTGCATTTTTAAGATGTAAAGAATATCACCATTGCTTGAAAAATATTTCAAAAGTGACATGAATTTCAGGAACCTAACCTTGTTTCCTTGTTCGCCAGGATCTCAGCTTTCATTAAAACATATAAATGTCTAACCATCATGGTTTCAAAGAAAACCATGCAAATGAACTGAGAGCAAACCATAAAGAACTTCAAGTGAGACAGCAGGCTAACGTGAAAGGTATAGATTGATGGATGCTGACATACAAAACTACTGTAGATTATGATGCTGGTACCCCTGCCCCTCCCCTCCACCCACACATTCGATGCCTATATAAAATATGCATACATGCACATACATAGTCCCCTTGCACTCCAGTTTTCCACCCCGAATTAAGGCCTGGACAACACTGATCTTACAATTCCTATATAAATTGCTCACCCTTGAAGTGCTCTGAAGTGACTTTTCAGATGAGGCACATAATTTTCCACCTCTGTGGAGGATGAAATGAAGCAGCTATTCAACAACTACAGAAAAAAAAATATCCCAAAATTTGGGACAGGAAGAGAAGAGTTGTTTACCCCAGCCCTACAGTTTCCAGGTGAAATGTAGGCAGGCACAACTGGAAGTGGAATTTGGTCAGGACACCGGTCCTAACAATTTCACTGTTCTATGGGCCAGGTCCATTGAATCCAATAAGAGTCTTTCCCACTGATGTCACTAGGCTTTGGATCAGACCCTATATCATCATCTTGAAGGTTAATGGTCAGAATTTTGGTTTTACATTTTATCCAGAGAGGCAGGTGGTGCTAAGCTGCTTGAGCTCTCGACACCATGGGAATTGTTTAAGAAGAACACAGAGAAATGTACCATCTAATGCAACACCAGCACCACCTTTGGAAGCACATTTGGAGGTCTCCCCTCCTATGCTGATCCAGTTCAGCTTGAGAGATTTGACAGAAATATGGCAAAAGGCAACAACACCTTGCTTTAAAATGTCAATAAACAAGCTATAGTGGGAAATGGTTTTGCAGAGTCCATTTATGGGGACTGCCCTTGGCCATGACATTCACAAATGAATGGCATCTTATACCACCAATCAGAACCAGAAGGTACAAATTATCACAGAAATCCTTTGCCTCCCCAGTTAAATCCTTTGGTGCTAACAATGGCCCAATTGGTGTCCTCCAAACAAGAGCCATACTGAATAGTTGAGATTACAAGTAAATCATTTGTTTGCTCACCCATTACACAGCAAGAGTTTGATCTTGTTCCATTGTTTGATCTCATGCTGTAAGACCACTGCATGTGCAGCTGTTTCTAGAGAGTCTTATTTGCAGAGCTCTGTATTTCTAAGCTCCTCTGAAGTCAAAGGTTGCTATGAAAGGGTTTGTCCATATGGCAAAACAGCTTCTGTATGGCTCACGGTGCCAACTATGAATTCAGTTTAAATGGATTTTGTAGCAATGACTATAGCAAGGGGGTACACCATAAATAGACAAAGGTTGGACAGTTTGCCATGTAACAGTTTGTTCAGACTCCATATATCCAGCACTGATTTTTGGCATTAAACACATTAATTATATTTCTGATGCACCTCTTTATTACTTAGCTGTAGCAACAGAGATCTGGTGTTTTGTTTATAGGGAGAAAGAGGCATGGGTCTGGTGAAAAGGATAAGAGTAGAACTAATTAAGAGATATTTTTGGTGAAAAATCTTGAAATATTTTTTATTCCACAAGTTTAGAAGAGAAAATATTTCATATTGAAATTTCTTTGAGAAAAGTTGTTTCTAAAAATATTTCATTTTTTCTCACATTTCCTCTCTGTCTCCCTCTATCCCCATTTCACTGCAGAAAAAGGAGGGGGAAAGGAAAAAACAAACTTTTTTTTTTCTTTTCAAGTTTTATCTCTAAAAACAGAAAATTATTAAAAGAGGGACTATTTTAAAGATCTTTTTCAACAACAACAAATATTTAAACTATCTTTAGGTAGCATGAATTCAGCTCAGAGTATATTTAAATACCAAATAGAAGTATTGTCCAAAATATGGAGGATTGATGCCCATGTTTAAATTTAAAATAAATTAGATGGTTCATAAACTTTGATAAAGCACAGCAAAACACTGACTACAGTTTATCATCTCCTCACTAGGTATGAGTAAAATCATTTTGCACCATAATTACACTCAGTCCTCTTACCTTAATCTGCTCCACTTAAAGTCTCCCACCCAAACAACATTTCTTGAAGAGCATGAGTGTTCAAAGCATGCCTGAAAATCAGGTCTTTTTGAGGAGTAATAAGTTGGGCACCGGGAAATTAGGGCCCCCAAAATCACTAGCCAGCCTTTGAAAATCTTGGCCAATGTTCCCATGATAAGTTGCTCTATATTTGATGGGTTTGTCAATTTTTCAGCTTTATGACTGGCATTTTAGAAACACGGCTAAGGCAGTCTGGACCTTGTAACTAGCAGGCTTACGATTTATCCACTCTTACATCACGCTCCAGTTGTTTTTAAATTATAACATTAGCAATCTGTTTAAAATGTTGCATAAACAGTACTGAAGAGTGAGAGAGTTTGATCATTAACATAAAAGTGGTGTAGGTGGTGACTAATGTGTAGGATTTCAAAAAGCTAAATAATGAAGTATAATACTGCAGTAATTGAGGAAACAGATTTTGATGTGCCTGCAAGCATTTTACACTGTTTTGGTAGAATCATATATGAAAGAGAAGCTTAACCCTGCAAGATATGTTTAGGTTTCCCTTAGGGTTGGTCTTCAGAGACAAATAAAAGGGGTGTTTTGATCACAGGGTAACTATTATGCATCTCATAGTAAAAAAACCAAAAACAAACAAACAAAAAAACCCACAACCATAATAGAGACAAGACACTTGACTTTTACTGAGAGGTAAGCTAGGTAAGGACAATCAGGGGCAGGAGATAAGACACTGACCTCGCAGTGAACACTGTAAGTGCCTTGTCTCCACTAAGTTATCTTTCTGTAAAATCTCACAGGACATTTGTTTTCTTGTAAAAAAAAAATAAAAAAACCAAAACAAAAACCTTTGTATCACTGAAGGCAAAGTCTTAGAATTATGCTGCGTAAGCTATGTATGAGAAATGACCCATTATACACAGTCCAGATTTTCAGAAGAGCTCAGAACTCACGATGGGACCCAGATTTCAAGACAAGCTCAACTTCCATTTAGGTATCTCAAATAATATCAAGTGTGGCCAGATTTTAAAACAAACATTCTTTGAATATCCTGTTATCCCAGGAGCTGCTGGGTGCTGAACACCCTTGGAAATCTTGTTCCTAATGTCTTCACTTTTCATTCTTATTCATGGCTAGTTCCATTGATGCTTTACATGTGACCTCTCATCTATTTCACTAGGAGGGTGGTGAAGCACTGGAATGGGTTATCTAGGGAGGTGGTGGAATTTCATTCCTTAGAGGTATTAAAGGCCTGGCTTGACAAAGCCCTGGTTGGGATGATTTAGATGGTGTTGGTCCTGCTTTGAGCAGGGGCTATATCACCTCCTGAGGTCTCTTCCAACCCTGATCTTCTATGATTCTATGATCTTCATCTTTCAGTGTATCTGAATGACATGGGGTGATAGCTACCTGCCTCACAGGAATGTTGTGAATCTTAACTATTAAGCAACTTAGCCAAGGTTGTAGAGCAACTGAGTGGCAGAAACTTTAAATATAACCTACTAGTCCTAACTCCCAATCTATTGTTCTAGCCACTAAACAGTACAGACCTCAGCTAGTATAAACTGAAAAAGCTCCACTGACTTTAATGGAACTATGATAAATTTACACTAGTTGACAACCTGACCCAATACACTTCCACCCCCTATTCAAAATCTGGTTTCAATAGGTTATTTCCAAACTTAGAAGTATAATGTGCTAAACATCCAAAAAACCCTCTACTATTACAATTGAACTGGCCACGCAAAATGAATCAGCTCAATTTAAAATTAAAGGTTTACCATTTCAATGCATCTATTTCAGGGATCGGCAACCTTTGGCATGTGGCCCACCAGGGTTAGTCCCCTGGCAAGCTGGGCCAGTTTGTTTACCTGGTGCACCCACAGGTTCAACCAATCGTGGCTGCCACTGGCCACGGTTCGCTGCTGCAGGTTAATGGGGGCTGCAGGAAGCGGCGGCCAGCACATCCTTCGGCTCGCGCCACTTCCTGCAGCCCCTATTGGCCTCAAACTGCAAACCATGGCCAGTGGGAGTTGCAATTGGCTGAATCTGTGGATGTGCCAGGTAAACAAACCGGTCCGGCCTGCCAGGGGCTTACCAAAAGTTGCCAAAAGTTGCCAATCCCTGACCTATTTACAAAAATTAGACTGTATAATGAGGGTGTTACTTCTCTCTCAAATACATTAAACCCTTATGAATGTATGGATTGTGAGTTAGGGCAGGGCTACATGACTGATTAAGTCAATCGAACTTACATTGCTCCAGGGTGTGACAAACACACACACACACACTCCGCAAGTTACAGTGACCTAAGCGCTATCCACACTGGTGCTTTGTCAGTGGGAGACGCTTTCCCATGGACTTAGCTTTCACATCTCATGGAGATGGAGGAATTATGCCTATGAGAGCGCACTCTTCTGATGGCATAAAGCATCTTCACCAGACCCGCTACAGCAGCGTAACTACATCAGTGCAGCTATGCCGATGTAGTGCTTCTAGTGTTTTGTTCCAGTGTTCTTGTTTGTTTGTTTTGTTTTTCTTTCTTCTTTCCTAAAAAGCATCTTTATCCTACTCATACTTAATTTTGAGGCTCACGTTGGGAATGGAGAATGTATAAAGAAAAGCAGTTCATCTAAGTCAACATCAGGTTTTGTACTTCCTAACTTCATCAGTGCAACATTTTTAACAGCAAATTCTTTTCTCTTGTAATCTTCTCCATTTGATCCTTAATATTAAAGAGACTTTGTGCTTTAAAGATGTTAAGTCAAGTACTTTGTATTTGGACTGTTAATAAACCTAAGTTGTCAGAGTGCTGTATCATATTGCAACTCATACTACAGTGAAGTCTTATAACCTAGAGGAGTAAAATGCACTGAAGGTTATTAAATCTCTACAAGCTAAAGATGGATTAATATTGATAACTTTTCAAACTTCATCAATGGAGACAGAATTTCATGCAGTCCACACTGTTAAAAGATAATTGGAGCTTCATGTAAAACCAGTCACATGGAAAGTACATAGTAATAATTTAAAATATCAACCAGTATTCTCGTTGTTGCATTTAAGCACCCAAGTCAGTCATCTCAAGGAGAAGAGAATAAAGAGATAGAGGGGTAAAGATTCAAGAATTTACCTTGCCAAGTCAGGTCTTTACTATTCCAATTGCTGTCGGATTCAATTTCATTGTTCAATTTTCCAGTAATTGATTCAGACTGCAGATAATATTAAATGAAAGGTATGTGCAAGTGCCCAATTTTTAAATACTCAGCCCACCTTTTACACTTCTGTCAGGACAATGAGCATTTCTATATTCAGAACTGTATTTATCTTCCTCTTTCCAGCTCACACATACCACCATTTTGAATAGCAAGTTGGGTGGGGGGGCGGAAATTAGAGACTTCAAGAAAACGGCTGCTGAATAAAAAATAACCTAACAGGCACTTTTAAGGGTGGAATTGATATTGAGTTACAATCTGTTGCCCCAGGGCAAAATGCTTTACTATATGACAATGCACTCAACTTATACAATCATTTTTAAACTCACTTATCACTTTATCCACATTTTGTATAATACAGTGAAAGAATACACTTGAAAGCTGAAGCATCAGCACATTAAGGAAGCCTGTCATGGTTCATATCAAGTTTGATTTCATAGGTTTTTATATTACAGCCTCCAGCTACATCGCTCTATGGTAATCAAAGTTAGAATGATAGCCTCCTATGTATATTTCAGAGCTTCAAAACCAACGAAAGTTAGAAACCCAGTTGTATTTTGTTCTCCCCCCACTGCACAGAACTTTCCCCCACAACAGAAGTATGTGCAAAAAACATTTCTAGATTAGATCTTAAAGGAATTGTAGCACTTTGGTTACTGCTGCATCAAGAACCGTGCAATATCTATGCAGCATATATTCACCCAGTGGTTACTGTGCAAATAATTGGGTTGTGAGCTGCACGTAGTCTGCCTTAATGCTTTCTGGCCCCACCATCTATTCACATAGTTGCCCTTTGTTCTAAGCCATTTGTGTAGCACCCCCTTAAAACTAAGAGTTTCACTGCACCGTTTTTATTGCCCAAGTCAGTAGCATATAGTAAAAGGCTCACAACAAGCCCTGCATGGGTCCAAGAATAACACTTGACTTTTTGGCTCTTCTCTTCTCCCCACAGATCTTGCCTCAAAGCTAAAATAATGTACCCTTCCTCTCCAAGAAACATCCAGACTTTCTCCACAGCCCTTAGAAAGCATTTTGGGAAAACTAAAGTATAACCTGAGCAGAACCTCAGAGCAACAACAGGTTTAGAAAACAAGACTGGGGCCCTGATTCAGGAAATAATTCCTATTGAGGGCTACAGTGACGTCAATGGGACTTAAGTTAAACACGTGTTTCAGTGCTACCTTGAACTGGGATGAATTTAAACACATACTTAAATGCTGCACTGAATGAGAGTCTCAGACAGGGAATGCAAAGCTAGATCAGATCTGATTAAAAAATGAAATCAATACATTTTCACCAGTATAAAACCAATGCAAATGAAATCAGATTTAGTCCTACCATATCCAAGCCCTGAGGAAGCCCCTGCAGAATCTTAACAAGGAGTTGCAAAGACTGCTATATGGACTTTTTGAAGTCTTAATGCCAATTATAATGACGCTGCATAACTAAAATTAAGCAGGAGGCAGGGTTCCATTTTCTTAAGCAGCAAATGTACAGAAAAAAATTATACTTCTATATCAGGTAGCTGGAGAAATAAATCATTTATAGAATAATAGTGGGAACTGATATAACTTAATATAGAAATGGAACGGAAAAAACTTTTTGTTTGATGCTACGTCAGATACCCTGGGTTTTTTTTATTGGTGTCATAAATAATCGCCAGTGCAGAATTTTTAACCTGCCACCCTTTCAATCATATGAATAAGACCATTGGACAGGGAGAGCCCTATTTATGGATGTTTTATGCACACATCAGGCCATCAATAATGGAAGATTTTATGGTGTGTTTGTTCATAAATCAAGACTTTGGCACAAGTTCTATTCATAACCACCAAATAAATACAAAATCCGTCTTTAGCTACCACTATGCAAAATAGAAATGACAAATACCCAGGAAGGAGAAGATTGTCATTACTACAAATCACAGAATTTTCAGCTACTTAAAAGGTCTTCTTGTTGTGAGTTTCCCCTGAAGCTGAACGTGTGCAGTTCTGTAAGATGTATTCGATAGCAATAAGGCTTAAGCCTAAGCAATAGAGAATCTGGGAATCTTACAACTATAAAGCAACTAAAGTTTAACCAATACCATAGTCAATAAAACCATATAACATTTACAATTATTTAAATCTATTTTTATACAAACCCTAATGTAGCAACAAAAGCATGTCCAGACCAGAAAAAAACAATGCTTGTTAGTTACTCTTCAAAATTCTAAAAGATTCATTAATCATGCACTTCCCTGCCTCAGTTTCCTCACCAGTTGGGCGGCAATTCAGGTCTTTCCAGAGTCCTTCTGCTCCAATGTATGCCTGTGTTCTGAAACATGGAGCCTTCTCATTAAGTCAGCATGGTTCCTCTGACCTTGAACAGTCTATGCCCTTCCTTCTTTCTGCCCAAACTTCCTCTGTGGCTCAGAGTCTTTACATATTCCCACACCTTGGCTTCTTTGTTCTGTGTTGGTAACTTTCCACTATCCTACTTTTGCACTCTCTTCTGGCAGGAGAAGGAAAGCACTACCCTAGGCAAAGCACTACCCCAAAGTACTTAATCCTGAACATTGATTTCTAATCACCTGCTATTGTCCCTGGTCTGGCAGAGAGGGGACACAACCCGACCAGCTCGTGGTGGATACACATATAGAGGGGCATTCATAAATTCAGCAGTTTTTAAAGTAAAAACTTCATAATCTCACTCAGAGCTCATAAAATGGATAGATTTCCCAACTGTTACACTAGCCATTATTTATATAGGCTTGTTATTAGAAAAAGCACAATAGTTTTGAGTTTGAGTGTTGAGTCATATTAAAAAAAAACCCTAAAATTAATCCAAACACAATCTTTTTCTGGCTCCAGACTCTTGTCATACCTATAAACAAATCTCTGCAGGATGAGGGTGAGTGTGGAAGGGGAGAAAGAATTAAAATGCTGGCAACCATGAAGCTGAGAGTCTGAGGGAGTAGCTGAGAGGAACTCTACTTCATCCCCCATTAGTTCTTGACCTGCATTTCAGATGGTGTATACGCTGGCCCATAGTGTGTCTGTCATCTGAAATAGCTGGGGGAGTTATTTTACGAGCGTGGCAGGGTGTGAAATGTGGAGGCAAATATATTCACATGCTAAACAGTTAGTTTACAGAGACATATGCTACAGGGAATTTTTTTTGCCAAAACTGAGGTAAGAACAACCCAATCTCTTTTCTGAGTGGTGGTGACTACTTACATTTCTTGTGTTTATATGTTAAAGTCAACATCCATGCGGTCCCTTGACTTGAAGTGAAGTCAAGTCTAAAAAAAAATAAATTCTAGCAGCTTCTTCCTCACATCAACAAGCGGATTTGGGGAAAGGTAGCAATTGTCAGACTAGGCCAAACCATACGATGAAGTGGAGAAATAGAAGAAAACGTCTTCTCAGCATAGCTCGTGATCAGCATTTGCGCTAACTGACTAGAAACTCTTAGCATTTTAAAAAGAACAAGGAGTACTTGTGACACCTTAGAGACTAACAAATTTATTTGGGCATAAGCCTCTGCGGACCAAAACACACTTCATCAGATGCATGGAGTGGGTACTCATCAGTGACCACACACCATGCAACAGAAGCACTGACCCGGACACCTGTCCTAGCAACAAAGCCCATTGCCAGCTCTGACCACATATCTATTTAAGTGATGGCAGACATAGACGTGGCAATTCTTTGACAGGAAAGCTTCAAAAACAGACTCCATCGAGAAACTGAAGAACTGGAATTAATTTGTAAACTGGACACCATTAAATTAGGCTTGGTGAAGACTGGGAGTGGCTGGATCATTGCATAGACTGAAGGCTATTTCCTCATGCTAAGTTTTCCCCTGCTGCTGCTCACACCTTCTTGTTAACTGTTTGAAGTGGGCCATCTTGATTGTCACTGCAGGTTGTTGTTTTATCTCCTGTTGATGGTGGCCCACCTTGATTGATTGGTCTCAGAGTTGGTGTGGCAGCCCCCATATTTTCATGTTGTTTGTATGTGAATGTGTCTTCCAGCTGTTTCTTCCACTCCATGCATGTGATGAAGTGGTGTTTTGGCCCACAAAGGCTTACACTCAAATAAATCTGTAATCTCTAAGGTGCCACAAGTACTCCTCATTCTTTTTGCTGATACAGACTAACACAGCTACCACTCTGAAACCTCTTAACATTTTAAGCTTCTCCATATTTAACCTTAACTCCAAACACTCCTTTTGGCAGATTTGTGCTTTAGAAGTAGAGCAACTCTCAAGCAGAAGGAAGCATGGTACTGAGAACTGCACAGATAAGGGTCTTATGACTCTCAGAAATAATGTATTTTTAGTGGAAAAGTATGTGTCTCTGAAAGCATGTGTCACCTCTGAAGGACACAGGTTAATCCTTCCTGTCATCCACAGCTATCCATGACCATTTTAATGAAAATTATCACAGAAAGAACCATAACCATTTCTATTTCCTGCTTTCTGCATTAAGCAGAACACAGCACTGCACAACTGTTTCACAGAAGATGAAACGTTGTCATTTCAAAGACATACGCATACAATCTATGGACCTCCTCTTATTTAAGTGGTTAGGCTTTCTGCCAACGCCCACAATCAAAGTAGGAGTAAGCTTTCTATATAGTCATACAATACAGCAGCATAGCTCATCATATTGATGAAGCAATGTAACAACAGAAGACGCCACTGTTTTTCTGAACCTTAACTTTAGCTAATGTGAAACAAATTCCACAGCATTATGAATAACTCACCAGTGGGTTTACAACTCCCCCCTACGAGACAGCATTAGAATTACTTAATTTTAATATAGACCTTATATGGCCAACAGATTTTTCTACAGTTAACCAACAAGGGCTTGTGTATTTGCGGCAGGAAGACTTTGGTTCTATCTTTACCATCCCCAGTTCAGAGTGGCCAGGTTGTGTTGCCTAGTAACAACTGTGAAATGCTCTATTACCAAAGGACATTGCAATATGTAGTTTCATTTAGCCATAGTTTGAAAAGCATAGGCACCAAGGTCTGAGAATGAATGATTTGACCTTAGAACAAAAGCTTACTCCATCATGTTGGTTAGCAATGAAGGTAGCTAGAAGGATCCCAATATCAAAGCATCATGATGTCCTACACGGTATTTCCTTTGAGTACATTGGCATTGGGATCTGAATTTAACTTGTCCCCATGATTCATACATGAGAAGATACTAATCAATTACTCCAATTTTATAGCATCTGACTTTTTTAAAAAATATTACATATTAGGACAGACCCTACCCTGAGTTCTCTTTAAGGCTTCCAAATCCATTTTCCACACACAATGATTCTGAGCTCAATAGTCTGATTCGGAGATACTGTAGATGCTTCACAAATTTAAAAAGCATCACAAGTCAATAAAAAGCAATCACCAGTATACAAGACATTAAAATTTAATATCACCAAGGAAAATTGATGCTTTCTGATCACAACATAGGACATATATTGGACAGATATTTAACTGATTGCATAGCCTAGAATAGTATTTTCTGACATTTTCAAGCAACAGTGAATGCTACAGGCTGTCAAAGCACAATCATGTATTTGACAATTATGTCATCGTGGTTAAGTGGTTTTGAGGTTCCTGCAAGCTAGGAGGAAGGCTTGCATATCAGAGGCCTTGGTTTCTGAGACTTATTGAGGGCAGGAATCCATCTCAAGGACTTATTGAATATGAGGTTATATACAATTAAATCATTCTTAAAATGGAAACAACAAAACAATGTTATATTCAGAAACGTGACTATACCTCTCAGGATGTAATAATGGTTCAAACAAACACAGGGAACACCAGTACCTATTGTAAAGAGAATTTAACTCAAATCCACAGGTGAAATGGTAGGGTCCCCTAAGGATCTGTACTGGGACCTTTACTGTTCAACATATTCATTAATGATGCAGAAAAGTGGCAAAGTCTGTAGCCAAAGCAAAAATTATTCAAGATAGTCAAGATCTAAATTGACTGCAAAGAGTTATAGATATCTCACAAAACTGGGTGACTGGACAAAATGGCGGATGAACATCAGTGTTGATATGTGCAAAGTAAGGCACATCGGAAAAAAATAATCGTAACTACACATATATATCAATGGGTTCCTAATTAGCTGTTTCCACTCCAAAAAGAGATTTTTGAGACATAGAGGGCATTTATCTGAAAACTTCAGCTCAATGCTCATCAGTGGCCAAAGAAGCTAACATGATGTTAGGAACTGTTAGGAAAGGAATAGAAAATAGGACCAAAAATATCATAATGCCACTAAAATAAATAAATCCCCAGTGCACACACAACTTGAATACTTTGTCCAGTTCTGCTTGCCTCTTCTCAAAAAGGATATAAGGGAACTGGAAAAGTTTCAAAGAAGGGGAACAAAGATGATCAAGGATTTAGAATGGCTTTCTTAAGAGGAGAGATTAAAATGATTATAGCTGTTTAGTTTAGAAAACAGACAACTGAGGAAGGATATGATAGAGGTCTACAAAATCATGAATGGCATGGAAAAAGTCAATATAGAAGTGTTATTTACCCTTTTCCATAATATAAAAAACAGGGGTTACCCAGTGAAAGTAATAGGCAGCAGGATTAATACAAACAAGAGTAAGTACTCTTTCACGCAATGCACCATTAAATGTAGAATTTATTGACACGAGATGCTGTGATGGCCAGAAACATAAAAGGGTTAAAAAAAAAATAGATACATTCACACAGGATAGGTTCCATCAATGGTTATTAGCTAAGATGCTGGTCCAACCCAGTATTTCAGTTCTTACGTTCCATTCCCTTAGCTCTGTGGGATAGTGTGAGAGTGTAGTCTCTCCCCTGCCCCGAAGCAAGTAAGAAATTCTTGTTTTCATGTGTTTCAGAATGTCTTCTGGAAACAAGTACACCAATCAGGAGTATGCTTTGAAATGCTCCAAATGAAAATGTCTGGAGTTTTTTCCCCCTTGCAATCAATGTTTTACCTTTGACAGTAAATCAATACTGGCTGAAAAGTCACAGCATGGCATTTATGTGTTCTTGCATGTTTATGTAGAAAACCAAGGTCGATATTTATTCCAAAGCCATTCTGTTTTTACAAAGAACATAAAACTGGATTTGCAAGGTTAATTAAGCATAGGTTTTTGTCCTTTAACCCTCAACACAGTATTCTAACCTAGGAAGTGATGCATGCCTTAAAATTCAAATCTATTTAGAGCTTAACTTGTGATGAAATTAGTATGAAGTAAAATTTACTCTTTCCCTTTGTTTATAACAAAGAGACAATCAATCTGGTCATCTCCAGTGAAAGCAGCACCATTGATCTGAAGTCCAGTAATGTAAGTTATAATCATCTTGACATAATTACAACCTTGGCAGAGCAGTTGACATTAAATCTGTCAGAAATCTCATGCAACTGCTTATAAAACATCATTCAAACCTTTTCACAAGTAAAGACAGATTGTATGACTCCACATTCTCTCTCTCTTTCTCCACATCCTCTGCAGGAACTTGGAGACAACAGAAGTCCAAGGTATAATTTCTGTAAATTCAATAATTTCCCTGTAAATTAGGTGTAAAATTAAAAATATTAATAGCTGGACTATTAATTGTACTAATTTGCAATCCTAAAACATTTGTGCTGGATAACCTATTGCCAAAATTATTTTGATACAGAATATCACACATTTTCATTGTTTAATGCAAAGTCCAGATATGGCATATTAGGTATCTTAGGCCCAAAAATTAATCTAGGGAATTCTGGGTAGTCCCTGAGCAGAGTTGCAGATGAATCTGCACTCTTGCCAACCCTGAGAAAAAGCTGCATTCTAAACATCTTTTACCAAATGTCCTTCACTCCCTGTTAAGTGGAGCCTTAATGTCAACAACTCTCTGTTTTGTCTCACTCCCTGTATTTTTTGTTTTTCTGTTGTTAAATTATCTATCTTTTCTGTCTCCTGGTTTCTGGTACTAGTCAAATGTGTTAATAAAAAATATTAAAACAGCATGTATTGTTTTAACTTGTAATAAAATACTAAAAGTTTCCTACTAACAAAGGGGAAAGGTAAGTTGCTTAAATAAATAATTTGTGACGTAACAAAACTGTCTATAAAAATTTACTAGTTGTTAAAATGGGCAGCTGGTTCTCTTGGAAAACGGGCTGCTCTCTATTGTTGTGTGCACTCTTCAATAAAAAGCCTATTATCGGACCTTGCTGGTGTTGCCTGTCTCTTTGCGGTCAAACAATGAACCAGGCCAGTCTGGGCTAAAGTCCCTGACAAATCTGGCACCCCAGATGGGACCCATCTGACTCTCCGGCCTAGAATCAAACTCTAAAGCAACGCAGCGCGCATCCTCCGGCTTCAAGGAGCCTTGCCGGTGATCTGATCCCTGCGTCGGCAATAAGACAAGTTCTGTAAACCAGCTGAAGCCTGTAGAAATCCAGCAACGTCCACCTACCCATTGCGTAGGATCCAAAGCTTCGGGGTTCAAGTCCCTAAAGAGCTTCGGGGTTAAAGTCCCTAAAAAGGTAAGCAATCGCTCGGTATTCTAGGGGTAGGGGTTCAAGCCCCTTTTATCGCCTAAAATGGAACAATTTGGCAGTAAATGCCCGGGAAACGCCCTGTTGTCCTTAATACTTAAAAATTAAAATAAAATATCTACAACAACTGGTTTAGTTAAGTCCAAAATAAAAAAAATATGTCAAATTCAATGGCCTTCCCTCACCGCCCATTTGTCCCCGACTAAAGATTGGCCAAGGTGCAAAACCTTTTCCACAGACAGGATGAATGCCCTTAGGAACATTTTAGTCAATCTTAGACCGGGACAAATAAATTATTTGTTTATATAATTATAAACCAAAAAAAGAACCAAAATTCAACCAAAAGAGGATAAGTATATCCCCGTAATGTTACCCGCAAGGCGAGGCCAAAGAGTTGGGGGAAAAAATATAAAAACAAAAAAACAAAAAAGGGGCCACGGATGGAAACGCGGCTCCCGGGGAAAATACACTGGATGGGGAAAAAGTAAAATATCTAGAAGACGGGGACGTGGAAGCAGTGTGAATTCTGGCTGCATTGGTTGCCACTACTGCAGTAAGGAGGGACACTGGAAAAAAAAAGTGTCCGCACAAACAACCATCTAATAATAAGCCGAAAATCGTGAGTCAATTCTCTGCAAATCAAAAATAAAAAAGGCACCGCTCCCCTGAAGTCCTAAGGTCTATAGATCTAAAATAATACAATTTAAATGTAATGCTTAATTTCCAGTGGTTCCCTTAAAAATAGGACAAAAAACTTTTAAGTTATTAGTAAATACGGAAGCCACTCATTCGGCAATACCTAAAAAAGCGGCACAAAGGGGGGAAATATCCCTTACAAATATATGTATTGTGACAAAGTTCCAAGTCTGTATTTGTGGGTCCTGCGCTTCCTGGCAGATTTAGGGGCCTCAGAAACTCATCTAGGCCCCAGAGTGACCTCCCTTTCTCAGTAACTAATTAGGGGAGACAGAAACGGGGGAGCCCGGGCCCGCCCTCTACTCCGGACTCCAGCCCAGGGACCCTAATAGTATCAGCTAAGATGGCTGACCTTTTAGGCACAAAACACAATACAATTCCCTGGGCTACTTCCCCACAGCAGTCTCCGCTTCTTCAAACTCCACTTCCCCTTACCTCAGGGCCTCCTTCCTTCTGTACGATATGTTGTCCAACACTCAGTCTCACCAACAGCATAACTTCCTTCCACAGCTCCTGACACCCACACCCCACCTGACTAACTGGGAGGCTTTTATCTGGTTTCAGCCAGTCCCTGACTGGCTTCAGGTGTCCCAATCAGGCTAGCTGTTTCTACTCCTTTCTAGAAGCTTCCTGATGGGCCTGGAGTAGCCTTTGTTTGGCTATCCAGGGAACAGGGACCTACACATGCTGAGGCTGATATACCTGCCTTCCAGCATTCTCCCATACCCTTCTGGTCTGACTCCGTCACATATCCCTCCCGCCTGCTCAACACCAAGGGGTTGGGCAACTTGGGTCGACATACAATGCACTCTTGAAAAGCCATCTGCGTTGCCGTGGCGACTTCCAGCTCTGTGCTGTATGCGGAACTGGAAGGGTTGGAGGGATAAGAACCATCTAGTCACTCTCGCATTTTTCTCCTTGTTCCATCGCATCCACTGAAGAGGGGCATGGTCAGTCACGAGAGTAAACTGCCTACCTAGCAGGTAGTATCGTAGTGTTTCCATGGCCCATTTAACGGTAAGGCATTCTCTTTCGACCACAGTATACTTCTATTCCCTTGGGAGAAGTTTTCTACTGAGATGGAGGATTGGATGTTGTTCTTCCCCAACCATCTGGGATAGGACAGCCCCTAGTCCAACTTCAGATGCGTCTGTCTGCAAGATGAACTCCTTAGTGAAGTCTGGAGCTATAAGGACAGGGTCACTGCAAAGGGCTGTCCTTAGATCTGTAAATGCCCTCTCTGCTGTGTCTGTCTCAGGTCCTCAAGCTTTTATGAGATCAGTCAGGGCACTTGCCTTGGTGGCAAAATGGGGAATAAAGCGTCAATAGTACCCCACTACCCCCAAAAATGCCCAGACTTGTTTCTTGCGAACCGGTCACGGCCAGTTTTGGATGGCTTCTAGTTTATTGAGTTGGCGTTTCACTACACCTCATCCCACAATGTAGCCCAGATACTTCGCCTCCATTAATCCTATGGCACACTTTGCGGGGTTTGCGATAAGGCCAGCACGCCCTAGGGTATCTAGGACAGCTTCAACCTTTTCCAAGTGGGTTTCCCAGTCTGCGGTATGGATAACCACATCATCCAGGTAGGCAGCTGCAAAACTGGCATGGGGGCGCAATAGCTTATCCATAAGGCGCTGCAAGGTAGCTGGGGCCCCATGTAGACCGAATGGAAGGACTGTATATTGAAACAGTCCCTCTGGGGTGGAGAAAGCGGTCTTCTCCTTTGCGTCTTCAGCAAGGGGGATCTGCCAGTACTCTTTAGTTAAGTTTAGAGTGGTCAGGAACTGGGCATTTCCCAGTCGGTCCACTAACTCGTCTATCCGGGGTATAGGATATGCATCGAACTGGGACACCTCATTCAGCCGACGGAAGTCATTGCAAAACCTTGTGGAGCCATCTGGTTTGGGTACTAGCACGATCGGGCTAGACCACTGACTGTGAGACTCTTCAATTACCCCCAAGTCCAACATTTTCTTTACTTCCGCTCTGATTTCTTCTCTTTTGGCTGCTGGCACCCGGTAAGGCCTCATCGTCACCATGGCCCCAGGGTTTGTAATGATGTGGTGATACGTCTCAGTTGTTCGTCCTGGTCGAGATGAGAATACGTCTTGGTTCCTGTTGATCATCTCAACCACCACCTCTCTTTGGGCTGGTGTTAAATTGGGAGACACCTCCACCTGCTCGGGGTTCTTGTTCTCCTGCAATGGGTCCTTGTGAGCAACTACACATGCTTCTTGGGTATACCAGGGTTTTAGAAGGTTGATGTGATATATCTGCTCTAGTTTTCGACGTCCCAGTTGTCTCACCTTATAATTTACCTCTCCTATAGATTCTACTATTTCATAGGGCCCCTGCCACTGGGCCAAGAGTTTACTCTCTGCTGTGGGTGCTAACACCATTACTCGGTCTCCGGGTTGGAACTGCCGAACCTTTGCTTGGCGGTTGTAGCGTGTTTGTTGGGCTTTCTGGGCCTTCTCCAGGTGCTCTCGCACTATAGGGGTGACTCGGATTATACGGTCTCTCATTTGTAATACATGCTCAACTATATTTTTCCCTGTATTAGGCTCCTCTTCCCAAATTTCCCTAGCTATATCTAGGATGCCCTGGGGGTGGTGGCCATATAACAGCTCGAAGGGAGAGAATCCAGTGGAGGCTTGAGGAACTTCCCGGATGGCAAACATAAGGTAGGGCAACAGGGTATCCCAGTCTTTTCCATCCCTACTTACCACCTTTCTGATCATGGCCTTGAGGTTCCGGTTGAATCTCTCTACCAGGCCTTCAGTCTGCGGGTGGTAAACTGAGGTTCGCAGAGTTTGGACGTGGAGCAGAGAGCAGAGGTCCTTCATCAGCTTAGACATGAAAGGCGTTCCTTGATCCATTAGAATCTCTTTCGGTAGCCCGACTCGGGCAAAAATTTCCACCAACGCCTTCGCTATGGACTTGGAGGCCGTATTTCGTAGGGGAATGGCCTCTGGATACCTGGTTGCATAGTCCAAGACGACAAGCACATATTGGTGACCTCGAGTTGTCTTCTCTAGAGGCCCCACCAGGTCCATGGCCACCCACTCAAAAGGGATCTCAGTGATTGGGAGAGGTATCAACGGGGCCCTTAGGGGCTGTGCAACTGACACTCGGGGCAGGAGACGCAGTACTGCCGGACATCCTCATGTACTCCTGGCCAGAAGAATCTGCACAAGATTCGCGCTTGGGTCTTTTCTACCCCCAAGTGTCCCCCAAAAAGGTGACTGTGGGCAAGACTTAGTATTGCCCTCTGATGTTTTTGGGGTACCAGGAGCTGGTTTACTACCTCTTCCTGTATTTGAACCATCCCGTACAGGAGGTTCTTCTTGATCATGAAATAGGGCGCTGGCACTCAGGCCTTTCCCTCCACAGGCTCCCCATCTATCTCAGCCACCTCTCTTCTGACATTATCATATCTGGGATCTTCTGCCTGGTCTCGCCTGAAAGTCTCTCTTCCAGGACCTATCGACCCGAACTCTGAGGAACTGGTCTCTGACTCCTCAGTCAATTTGGTGACATTGGGGTTGGACTGGATTCTGCTTCCTCCTCCTCCTCTCTGGGGGTCTCTTCCTCAGTTCTCTGTGCCCTTCGGCCTACCAAGGCCATGTTCTGGCCCTGAAGCAGAATCCGAGTGCCCAAAGCCTTCACTGCCCTTTTTTCTTTCTTGGTTTTTCTGCCCTTTTCAGGGGCGGGGAACAATTTGGGAGATATTTTAGCAAAGAAAGGAGGGTGATTTTCTGTTAGGGATGACTTTTTAACTTTAGAGTCTTTTTCTTTGTTCTGTTTCTTTGGTGGGAGCAAATTTTTAAATTTTGGGAAATCCCTTTCAATGAGCACTGGGTATGGGAGTTTTGGGACCATTCCTGCTTTTACCCCAGTGATGGTTTCCTGGATTTTAATTTTTACTGGGATGACAGGATAATAGCTAACAGTTTCATGTACACAGGTTACTCCCGTACGCTTAGCCTGTACTAATTGGCTGTGTTTTATTAGTTTTCCTGAAATCAGGGTGACAGCACTACCTGAGTCAATGAGTGCCATAGTTTTTACCCCATTTAGTTTTACTGGTTTTGTATATTGGTGTGGGGTGATTGCAATCCTGACTAGACTGATTAGGGTGCATGGGTTTGCCCAATTCCCAAGGTTACACTGCATGGGCTCCTTAATGTTGGGACATTGTGCCGCTAGGTGTTCCCGTTTTTCACAAGCATAACATCTATAAGAGGCTTTAGATGCTTCTTTGTTTTTTGGGTTAGGGGTTTTTACCTCATGGTTTCCTCCCTTCTGGGTTTTCGGCTGTTTTGTGGCCACTACCTTTTTTCACCTGGGGCTCCCTGGATGCTTGGTTATCTGGCCTTCCGGGGTCGGGCCCAGATACTTCTTTTGGGAGAGGGCTTTTTTGGGTAGTTGTGACAAAGCTCCAAGGTTGTACTTGTGGGTCCTACGCTTCCTGGCAGATTTAGGGGCCTCAGAAACTCATCTAGGCCCCAGAGTGATCTCCCTTTCTCAGTATAATTGGCAAGAGTCACCGCCTAGTGAGTTACCGTCATCACAGGCCAGTATGAAAGATGGAAAAAGCGGGGAGCCCGGGCCCGCCCTCTACTCCGGGCTCCAGCCCAGGGACCCTAATAGTATCAGCTAAGATGGCTGACCTATTAGGCACAAAACATAATACAATTCCCTGGGCTACTTCCCCACAGCAGTCCACGCTTCTTTAAACTCCACTTCACCCTTACCTCAGGGCCTCCTTCCTTCTCTATGATATGTTGTCCACCACTCAGTCTCACCAACAGCACCACTTCCTCTCACAGCTCCTGACACCCACAGCCACCTAACTGGGAGGTTTTTCATCTGGTTTCAGCCAGTCCCTGATTGGCTTCAGGTATCCCAATCAGGCTAGCTGTTTCTACTCCTTTCTGGAAGGTTCTTAATTGGCCCCAGGTGTCTTGATTGGCCTGGAATAGCCTTTGTTTGGCTATCCAGGGACCAGGGACCTGCACATCCTGAGGCTAATATACCTGCCTTCCAGCACTCTCTTATATCCTTCTGGTCTGACTCTGTCACAGTACATGCGTGTGTGTGTGTGTGTTTGTTCTTGCAAGGATACTTGCAAGGATACTATTCTTACTATTCTTATTTTCATACATACTACCCACCCTTCTACTTTTTTAAGTAAAACATTTACCACTTTTCTAGGTGTGCTCTTTCTCTGAAAGCTTTTTTACTCCTGTGTATTTCAATGGAATTATAGGTTTGTCGCTACTTACAGTCTGCATTGAAATTCAGCCAGGAAACCATACTTGCCAACTGTGGTTACTTCTTTGCCAGCTAAATTCCCCCAGCAATTTTCACTTGGGACATAGTATTTTTCACATTCTCTTGCTGTTTTGTTAGAGCTGCTGAGTTCTATCTCCAGCAGCAAATGAAGAAGAGACCCTCCCTGTACATACCTTGTTTCTATTCCTTTGCAACACACTCAGGAGTTTAAATGGTTCTACATAGAAATCAAGAAAGTTAATATCAAAATGTGTTTTGCTTAGCTAAATGATAGCTACAGAACCTTGGGAACTTACTTACAGAGATTCTATTTCTGCAATTCTTACTCGTGATTATTAGTTATTTCTACCCAATTTGGATTATAGGAATTCAAATAGGGATTAAAGTTTCTTTGTATTAGGTAGGTACTGTACAAACAATGCAAAGTCCCTGACATCACAGAGCTCACAAATTAAGATTTAGGCCTGGTCTACACTAGCGGGGAGGGTCGACTTAAGATACACCACTTCAGCTATGTGAATACTGTAGCTAAAGTCTAGGCATCTTAAGTCAACTCACATTCCATCCTCACGACGGCATCAGTCAATTGCAGGCTCCTCCATTGACTTTGCCTTGCGCCTTTTCACAAGCTGGAGTTCCGGAGTCAACTTTGGGGACCAATTTATCGCGTCTTGAAGAGATGCGTTAAATCGATCCCCAATAGATCGCTCTACCCACTGATCCAGCTGGTAGTGTAGATATGGCCTTAGACAATAAATAGTAGACAAGACAAAACAAATGAGGAAAGATAGATAACTTTGCAGTCAACAATTGTGTTTCTTACGTTAAGATGAACAGTTGTCTCAGTATCAAGTGGTTGTCAACACCACACTTGCTATTCTCAGACATCAGCAGAGCCACTCAGACAAGTAAAGGTCTTTAAATAGGATACTAAGAAGTTTATTCATTATAAAGGCATTCAGAATTTCAGAATTTATGCAACATCAAGGTCCAGGAAATGTAAGCAATAGTTTCGCTATTAATTAACTTATTTCCCCAATGGAAAAATCCCTTTTATTTTTTTTGCTTGCTTGCCCTCTGCAATTGCAGTCAGTTTTTTGTTGTTGCTTTTTTGAGAGAGAGAGAGAGAGAGAGAGAGGGAGGGAGGAGCTTTATAGTTACTTCATTTTCCCTGTTACCTTTCATTCTTTAATTATAATGTGTGAACTTGCCTTTTTATCTCTGTTCAGCCCTTCTTAACATGTACTGCCTATCCTCTCCTCTGCCATTGGCTTCTGCTGCATGTTTCATCACTTTTGATAAGAAATGTTTCCCTCAGAAGTGCTTGTGGTGGTCTAATTCTATTCAACCTGACACAGCTGATTTACTTACAGATGAAAGTTTTTAAGTTCTCCAGTCTTATGAGGATGACCTATAGGGCATGCTTTGTTGTTTCTCCAGGAGGAGGGGAGGGAAACACAGCATTGAAGCTTCTCAGAGTCTCCAGCTTAAATTAGTTGAATACGTTTCTATGGCTTCCAGACTAACCTACTGTAAAAGAGTCTAATAATTTTCTTTTGTTCATGACTGATTACATTACATCAGCAAGGCTTCTACAGCCAGCACCGCAAGACTAATTGGCATATAATGGAGTAGTATATATCATTTTCAGTCATAACTTTGGCAAGATAAAAAAGGTAAATACGTCTGAAAAGTCACATGTTGCAAATGTAATTTAGGGGAGGCTATTTTTATACCTGAATTTTAATGCAATTTAATATATTAAACTAAAAATGGGCTCCTTTGAGATGCACTACAACATTCTCACTTTAGTAGCTTCTCTCTTCTGAACAGTAATGCATTGCTGCCTTGCAGTGCAACACTACTTTATTATTAAAAGTCATTCTCATTTAGGTTTTGAGCCATTTTATTTTCCCTGACACAGATGAAGTTATTACAAAATTAACTAAAATTGCCTGCGTGGCAGCAGATTTATTTATTTATCAGAAATACAATTATCCACCAGCAGAAGAGAAGGCAAAGTGAAGAAAGGGCCTTCTATTACTGAGAAATATTGCCATACATTTTTAACCCAAGGAAAAGAAACCTGCTGTCAAACATGCAAATCCTTTACAAGGAAGTGTCTTCCCCTGGGACCTCGTTTACAAGAGATAAAGTAGTAATTGGGAATTCAGCAAGTTTTGTTTTTATATTAGCTGGATGCAAGACAGCATCAAAGTGATTCTCTCGTGGGGCTACAGCAAGGGAAGTTAGGTCCGTGGCAATATTCCCTGCCAATCAAAGGATTTCCTCTGGATTTCACTAGCTTTATAAGCCAGACCTCCTCACGAGCAGATCAATGCTCCTCCCTCGAGAAAGGCGGCCTAATAACCTTTGTTTTTAACATGAAAAAGACAACCAGATCCACTGAAAAGTCAAACTCCCCACACTGTTAATGAAGTACAGTAGGACATTGCTAGAAACACATATGCACACACCCTGAGTGATCAATCATCATCATGACTCAGAACATTCAACCTTCCCCCCCTCTCAAAAAAGTGGTTCATTTAAAAAACATGAACATATTATATGGGGTTTTATTTGCTTTATGGGTTTCTGAGCCTTTAAGTTACACTTGGTTCATGTTTTCAAACTTTTCTCTGTAACCACAAGGATAGAAATTTACTTGTTTAAAAAAAAAAAAAAAGAAAGAAAGCTGAGATTTCCCCATAATCACAAGACTCCATAAGATGGAGCCGTAAGGAAAAAAAAAATCCAAGTATTGCAAGACTCCCAGTAAAATCACGAGAGCTGGAAATACTGGGTCACAATATCAAGTTTTCACAGAAAAACAGGTGTTTTGGGGTGACTCCTCTCAGAGTCCATGCCACAAACAATGCACTCTTTGGGGCATTAATGTTACTGAAGGCTAGGAGAGGAAAAATGAAAAGCCACATATGCCAAGGTCTGGAGGCTCCAAGGTGATTTTAATTCTTCTTTATAAGCAACAGGAAAATATGCAAAGGAGGAGCAGAAAGAGGCTGGAACAGGCATTGCATGGCTGAAAATGTTAAAGAGACTATTTTTCCCCTATAAGCGAAGATGGTCAGTTGATGCTTCCTTTTGTAACCAATTGGCACCATTTGTGCTGGCCAGAAAGGATGGCTGTGCAGAAACACATTTCCTCCTCTTCCTACGCCCTTCCCCCCACCAGTAATCAAACTCAGATTTTCCTTCCTCCCCAACACAGCACTATATTTAATTGTGGCTATTAATATTGGCATTGTCTTGTTCTACACCCACTTCAGTAACAAAGTTACCTTTAGACACATGTAGGCAATGAATTGTCACAGTACTCAAAGACATAACATAGCCTTTTGTTCCAGTCACGGTCTGCTAGGATTACAAAGAAGAATTGAAGCAACCTTCATTGCTGAACACAATCAGACGGACACTGCAAATTTTCTAAATGCTTGAGAGGCCTCCCAGTGAGAGGAGAGGGGACTCTAGCAAACCTGAAGTCATAAGAAAGGATCTGATAACATAACTGCTCAGTTTTACATCCATTTTTTTTCCCCAGCTTTTGTTTCCCAATGGATCAAGTATTCAGGTTTGTATGACCTCTATTAACTTTCAGCACAATTTCCCTCTCTCCCAATTCTTACTTTTTGTGTGACAAACAAGAATACACCATATAATTTTCTACTTTCTTAGCTTCTTAATGGTCATCCTAATTATACAGGGAAGATTTCTCTAGCTTCCCTGCCTTTCATTTTTAGGACAAAGGTTGTAGACACTGATATATTGTTCCTTTCAGGCCAAGACAACTTCTGTTTGATGAGGTACCAAACTCCATTAGCCCACCGGCATGCAAAAAAAGATTGTGTCTATCAAGAGGTAATTGGGCATACATAGATTTTTGTAAAGTTGGAAAAGGTCAGTCAGTACAGGTACTCTTCACCTCATGCCAAAGAGCAGTGGAAAATCCCCTGCTTATTAATTAAAAAGTTAAACAGATGGTTGTGCCATTCATTGATGCCAAATGCTTTGGCATCAGAGAGATTAATAAATGGCAACAGACCATAAAAGGGAGTAAGTTCCACAGAGGAAGTCCTTTACCAAGGATGGCCATCTTCCAAGGCTGTACAACTACGAGCATAAAAATCTACAGAGAACTCTGAACAGAGTTTTTAAGACTTAAGATGCCACACCCAGAGCTAGAAGAGGTAAGCAAGCAAGTCTTTTGAAACTGCTCAGTTTGAAAAGGGAGAACACCAAACTTTCTAGAAGATACACAAACATTCACAATGCCAAGTATGTGTGAGGGGGAAAGGGAAAGAGAGAAATACCACTTTGCATTCATATGCTCATATTTGCAATTAAGAAGATTGATTGGTCACTGTTCTGGCTCTCAACTTTATTCCTATGTCTGCATCTCAATATTGTGTGTGTCACTATCTTTACTTTGTGGCTTAAATCTTCCTGGTTCTTTTATTTACTTTATTTTAAGCTTTGTATTTACTAAATGTAATGCTTGTGAAGAATTCTAGCCCTAGGCGTCTTATTTATAGAACAAATACAGTCCAGAAGCAGCAATACAAAACTTTCCACATACTATCCCTACCAACATGCTTCAACCTGGAGTGATCCCCTTTGGAATAAAGCTACTTCAGAAGACACCTGCATGACTTTAGGATTCACTGGTAACACTACAGAGAAGAAAAATAAATAATGCCAGTGATGATGGTGGTAGTAATGTAGACACCATTCCTTGTCTATTTCCTAATAATCATGTGCACATGCCACATAGTCAGTCACGCGCACACACACAGAGTCAGTCGATACTGATCCCAGCGTGGAGTTGAATCAGGTGTTCTCTAGAGACAAAGAATAAAAAAAATAAAAACTAAGTTCAAGCAAAGTCACTGAATGACTTCAGGGAACCTGGAATCCTGAAGTTACATCTTGTTCACATTATCCCCAAAACAACGTTGATGCCCTGTCCAAAAATTCTGTGTGTTGAAGCAGCAGGTGAAGACCCTAAAGTGGGACAGTCAGGAGCTGCTCTCCAAGTTACATCTAGCCTGATCTTCAAAGGTGTTGAGCATCCCTAATTCCTAGTGGCATCAACAGGAGCTTCGCACGCTATAGACACATTATTTCCAGGCAACATGCTTGTTTCAGACATGAAGACAATTCTAACGGTACTGGTTGGTCCTTGGGAATAAGAGTGAATATGCCTATCTAGACTACTGCCAACTATCCTAAATGGCAACTACAGCACTGATTAGTCAGTGTAAACTAGAGAAGACGAAGAGGGTCCTCAGGACATCTGCTGCTCCATACAGCTGTGTTTAGAGACTGTAATGTGATTAATGTGGCATGGAAAAAAGGAGGCACCAAACTGATAAAGACAAGTAAGCACAAGTAGTGCATATGAGTCATCTTTTTAATCTCTCTGAGTTGCATAATAGTTTAAAATGCCAGTATGGGCACTAATCAACTTGCAGGTCTCAGACTGTAATGTTGACAAAAAACAAATAATGTTTACTGATCTAAGGTCTTCCTCAGCATAGTAACTGAGCATCACACAGTTTTTAATGCATTTATCCTCATAACACCCCAGCGAGGGAGAGCAGTGCTATTATCTGCATTGTACAGATGGGGAACTGAGGCACAAAGAAACTAAGTGACTTGCCCAAGGTGTCACAAGGAAATTTGTGTTGGATCAGGGAACTGAACCCAGGTTTCCTGAGCCCCACTCCAATGCCATTCTTCCTCTTGTTCTGTCATCAATTCTGATTTTCCTTTCCCTTTTCAGCCCCCCTGATATCTGGCCTAAAGTTCTACCTGTCATCCCATTATCTTAAAGTTGGATATAGTGTTCCTCCCATCAGCAATTCCACAGCTCCCATGGCAGGCAAGACTAATAAGCCATTATACATTGGATCTAGCTACTTCCTAGGCACCAAGTTTATATGAACTCTCACGTCATTTAAAATTGCTTTTATTTGTCCAATGCTAGTGAAGCTAAATGGAAGTCCACTTGTGATGATAACACCATTTAACAGTTGTCAAGACAGATTTGAAATAAGTAGTTTAAAAGTTCCAGAAAGTGTTCTTTATCCTTTTTATAAAAACCTGGGGAATCCATAAGATGAAGATATTCTTTTGAAGTTTCCTTTAAAAACCCAGACACTGAGACAGGACACTCGTATTTCTGATCTGTAATAAGTTATTTGTGCACAGCATTTCTAAGAATTCCCTAAATATGAAACAGTTGGTAGAGTTCTGTGGTTTTCTCTTGCATAACCAGACTGATGCAAACAACTTCATGATGAGGATACTTGGAGGTGAAATACATCTGTTTAGGTCATCTGGTTTGCTCTTCTGTTAGTGTAGGATTATACTCTAAAGTTACATTATTCTCTAAGATTTATATTACCACAGAACCTAGGCTCCCTAATCAAGGGCCAGAACACCATTGTGCTAGCTGCTATACCAACACAAAACTAACAGACTGTAACCTATCTGTAGCTGTAGGTATCAGCTACAAAGATACGTGTACATAAGGGATCATCAACATGCGAGACAGAGTCACTGATGATGAATGTGACAGATTGTGCAAAGAGGAAGTTGAAATCCGAGAGGAAGACCGATGAGGAAGTGTTGGGTGCATGCCAGAGGAGAGCAACATGGAGAGGGGAGACGGGTTGGCTACAGAGCTGTTCAAAAGAAGAGAAAAAGTGGAAAGGGAGAGGAGTTTGCGGTTGGAAACAGCAGGAATAGGAGAGAAGAGCAGCACGCCCACCAGGGTCTGAGATGAAGGGAGGACCAGGGTTGTGGCAAAATTTAATCAGAAGTGTTGTTCAGTCTAGTTTTAGACAACAGTGTCACTTTTAGCACTTCCCTTGCAATACTTTTACAGTCTAACTGATCTCACCATTCACTATACCAACCTTACACTGTGTTCTTATGCTCTTGTTTAGGTTAAATACCTTGTTTGAAAGCTCTTGTAAACAGAATTAGTGATTTGACAGTCAACTTTTAGTTCAAACAGGAAATTATTTAGGATACTTAAAACTAACAGGGATGCTGTACAACTGCAAAATCTAGCGTTACAACACGTCATGCTTGTATAGCTCCTTCAAAAATAATGTTAATTTACCCATTAATTAGGGTTTTTTTCCAATCAAAGTAGTAGGCCAAGACAACAGCAGATGTGTTGATTTCACCACCTCATCATAAACCCAGCTGAAATATCTGGGAGTTACTGAAGAACTTTAGAATAATAATAAAAAAAACCTTACCTAAAAATTTACTCTACCTCATTCACTCTACAGCAACCCAAGTGAGTGATATTTATAATAATATTGTTGAATTCTTACTGCCTAAAAACAGCAGGCTACAGAACTGTCCTAACAAATGAAACGGATCAGAGAATATACATATATAAAACCTACAAACACTTTATAAATCATATACGTAGAGAAAACCAATTGGGTTCCTACTGAATTACAGAAGGAAATCTCTGTGTGTTCAGGATGTTAATACATTAAAAGAAATGATTAAGACACTACTTAGTAGCCTTCCTTAGAGAAAATGCCATTAAGAAGAAAGAAAGTTATCTGAACATGGTGAAATCAAGGCAAACTGCACTACTGGAAAGAAATTGCATAAATAAATAACCAAATCAAAGTTGATCATCTTGGACTCTAGTGAAATTGAATGTACTGCATCTGCCTGAAATAACTCCAAGGCAGGAAAACAATGAAAAAAACTAATGATGAAAACCTAAAAATAAAAATTACAAAAAAAAATTTAAAAAAAATCAAATTCAGGAACCTTAATGAATACTTCAATATGCAGTACTTTGAATCAGCAAGACTTGTGTGCTCCTTCATCTTGCTTTGGCGACCTGCAGAGAACCCCACAGTTCATCCCTATGGATGTAAGTAAGTATTCCTGTTGCCTCAAAAATGATGATTTAAAGACAGAAGCAAGAGATTTTGTGAATTACTCAGCACTCAGCAATTCACTGGCAAACCTAGCATTATTACTGAGGATTGTATCATCTCCCACTCCAACACTGAACGCCTACAACCACCCATCTTCCGCATCATCCCACAGAACATCTCCTCTCCGTTCCACAGCCCTGCTCACGTATAGACACCCTTAATGTCCCTTCAAAAATGGTGGCAGGAGATGGCTGCACCTCTTCTGAACATCCCACTCTCCTTCCCTACCTTAGAATCCATTTTCAAATGATGCACAAGGTGCAAATGTCTTTTTTCCTCATACCCTCTTCTTCATTTTACTCTATCTGAACAAACTATTTAGCTTAAGAGTTTTGGACTAATCTGTATTTTAAAAAGTTCTCATAACAATTGTCCAAGTGCTATCCACATATCTGGATATTCATAAAGCCCTACATCATGAGAAGCCAGAAGTCCAGTTGATTATCTCATTGGTATTTTAAGGCAGTAATAAATTTACCAAAAACACTAAGACAACCTAGAAACTCTGCAGTTTTCTGAAACTAATCATTGAAGACTCTGTTTAGCAAGTTCCATTAAGCTGAGTGAAGCGTCCACATGTCTGAAAATTCATTTATAACATCCATCTTGGCAGCTAGGGTGACCAGATGTCCCAATTTTATAGGGACAGTCCTGATTTTTTGATCTTTTTCTTATATAGGCTCCCATTACCCCCCACCCCCATCCCGATTTTTCACATTTGCTATCTGGTCACCCTATTGGCAGCTGAAGAATGAAATAGTGAAAGTGACAAAATTAAATGTCTCAAACTTCAGTGTGTGTCTTGAAATTTTAACAGCATGGCATTTCACATTTTTGTTTGTTTTATCAGACTCTTATAATATAAAGACAATGAACATTACCCCCACACCATTCCCATATGCCAAGCTTACCCAAAGGATACAGTACTGCTTAACAAAGAATACCCACTGTATGAGCGAACTATAAATACCCATCAGGAAAAAAAATTCTTAGAATACAGAAATCCCTGAACAGCGCTACAAAATTGGTAAAACAAAGTTTTTGGCTTGTTCAGTAGGCAGAGCTGTGAAGAGAACCCAAGAGTCTTAACTCACCATTAATCTTCTCTAAATTACCAGATAATATTTGGGTTTCATGTGTATCTGCATGAGAAGGATGGTCTCGAATGTTGGCCAAAATCATGATCTGGGACGTGAAAAATCAGCTAGAAAGTGTGTTTTTACTTCATGCATTTCCTGAAATAGTATCCATTGTCTACTGAATATAAAAACTTTAAACTGCTGTTGTTGACCCCCCTCCCGACCCCTGAGGTATGTTCTGGGGTATTTATGTCTTGATTATATAATGTCTGAACACATGACTTCCATCACCCATTTCTTTGTCAGCTAGATTTCTTCTGCAGTTAATTGGAAGCCAGGGAACTCTGCCTATGGGAAAGCCAGTAGCAACTGCAGCATGCCTCTACCAGAATTTGTCGTTATGAAGTATAGCAAGGTCATTTTAAAGAGATGCACATAAACAAGGAGAGAGAGAGAGAGAGAGAGACATACCAAAACATAATGAGGCACTACTGGTTATTAATTAGCATAAGATGACTAAAAAGGAGGTGGTACTATTCCAGCTTTGCACCAAATACCTCAGCTCATTAGTCATTGCTTTGACATGCAATGAAAATACAATTCAGGCAACTGTTTTTTATCCAGCAAAGAATGATGCAGGCTGGGAACAATTTACAGGCTATAAGAAATTGATTTTTTTATGCTCTTGTGTTTTTAGTACAAGTGCGGATCTACAAATACAGAGTGGTGTTTATTCCGGTTTCCTTTTCTAACCAGAGGTGAGCAATTCTCAGAACTTTTCCTACCACTATAAATAAGTGCCAAATGCCTTTTTTCGGCACCTGCTTTCTCCCAATCAATGCTACCCTGGGAACAGATACCCAAGTCCTTTCCCTGAATGCTGTATGGAGTGCTGCCACATAGTTTTCAGAATCCCCTCCCCCTTGAAAAACAAACAAAATAAAAACTAAGCTAAGATGCGAGTCACTGGTTATTAAAATAACTTTACCATTCTCCCTTTCCTTTCTGTTTTACCAAGTGAATGCTTAAAGCCTAGTGGTTGACAGACAATTACTTCAGTAACTGTGGTAGATAAAACCACAGAAAGCTGAAAATGCCCCAAATAGATTTTGCTAATATTGTAAATTCAGCAGATTCCTAACTCATTCTGGTGGGAAATGGGAAGCAGGTATCTATTCACCAGCATAAGAACTTGCTGACCATTATTTTAGGATACCATACCATTGATCTATCTTAGGTACTTATCTGCCCCCGATCACTATAGTATCTGAGCAACTCATAATCTTTAATGTATTTACCCTCCCCACAGCCTTGTGATGTAGGGCCAGTGTTATTATCTCCGATTTATAGATGGAGACCAGAGGCACAGACATATAAAGTGATTTTCCCTAGTTCACACAGAAAATCTGTGCCACAGCAGAGATTTAAATGTAAGTGTCCCAACTCTCAGACTAGTGCCATCCATCCTCTCTGGGAGTGGTAGTTGTATTGGGTCCAGTGACAATTCCCCAAGAGAAAAGCTTATGGGAGACATAAAAGCTTGCAGAGAAGAGCCCAAAGTTTCCTCTTCTATTTTCAAGCATTTGTAAATTAAGAGAAAAATCTAAGCACTCTCAGACTTGGAAATTCAGGGACAAGTGCCATTGCAGAACAGAGTGAGGAAAGCTTTCTTTGTTACTCCCTATATTGTACCTGTTCTGAAGCTGGAATATTTCAGTCTCCTAGCATGTCACATTTTCAATTTTAGCATGCAGAAATATACTCAATACAGCCCAGTAATCGCTTAACACCAACTAACGAGGATTTTTCCCAAGAACAAAAAATTATATCAACCTCTAAACAAAGCCCCATTTGTTGCTTTTTTCATTTCACAACTTAAAGTTTAACCTAGACCATTTCCATTTATCTGGGGCAATAGTGACCCTAAAAACAGATGTCCAAGAGTTGCAGATGACTTACCAAAGCAAGGCTAAGGCACCGTACACTTAAGGATCATGTCCATAAGAGAATCCAGACTAGATCCAGGTGTACTAAATATTCAAGTTCTAGATTCCAAGATGGCAATTTACTAAAAGCAGCCTAAATGGGATCCTATCTTAAACGCTGATTTCATTATGTGAGTAAGATGATGTATGCTCAAGGTAACAACTCAGGCATTGCTCTGTTAAGTACAGAGTATAGACATTGAGAACTACACAAGGATAATGTTTACTGCTTATAAACTCTTACCCAAGTTTCCTTCTGTGGCAAGCATACAAAACTGAATTCCCACCCTCTGAATGAGTCACCTGTGAGAAGAAATATTTCACATTATGTAATTCTAGTTATGAATTTACTGACACTCCAAATATCAGGGGTTAGCCATGTTAGTCGGTATCCACAAAATAACAAGGAGTCTGGTGGCACCTTAACGACTAGCACCAGACTCCTTGTTCTTTTTGACATTTCAATAAACCTTCACATTTTATATAGACACCCCTTTTGATATGTGCAGGGTAATAAAAAGCTAAAGAATAAAATCTTGGACATTTTACTGTACCTCTTGACTTTTGTCTAGTGGTCTGTGTGGCTAAAGCATAAGTCTGGGGACCCCTATGTTCTGTTGCAGGCACTGAGTCACTGCCTGAACTGGACAAGCCATTTCATGTCACTGTGCCCCTCTAATCCATCTATGAAATGGGTACATGGTACCATCTCAATTATTTAACATCACAGAGGATACTGAATAAATTTAGATAACTTGACAAAAATATAAATTTAATACATTGGGAAGCACAACTGTCTTTTGTATAACTGAGGTTCAGATAAGCAACACTGTTATTTTTCTAAGGTTGGGATGGAGAACCAAAGTTTACTGAATCTTTTGAGATGCTGAGACAAATGTCACCATGTCTGAATGAAGAATTAAGAGCCACATTTTCAAAAGTGGTGTCTAATTGTGGGTGCCCACCCGCAGCTCCCATGCAATTGAACAAGAAGTGACAGCGACAATAGATAAATAGGAGCTGAGAGTGCTCAGTACTTCTGAATGTTGGTCCCTAGGTGTCGCAGGCATTGTTTCAAAGTTAGACACCACATCTGGAAATTTGGGCCTGACTCCAGCATACGTGCCTAAGCAGCAGCTTTTGGACCCTTAAAAGCTATTTCAGCTTTGGAGCTGTCCTCATCTAGGGGTGCTGAAGCAGACAACTGTGATTCATATGAGTCTTTCGTTCTATTTTTAGTTGTTAAAAAAACCCAAACACAACCCTCCACATGCCTGGTGTGTATTAGTAGGGGTACTAGAGAGGTCACCTGAGTTCCTTGCAAGTCAAGTCCACCTAAATGAAAAATGGCAAATAGTTTGAACCTCTTAAAGAGAGGTGCTGAAACTGAAGTGTCCTAAGTGCATTAAAGGGAGATCACCATAGCCATTTTTTTGTTGTCTTTTCCTTACTGAGTCAATATAGCTTGTGATAATGCTGAGATACTTGTAATGCTACATTGATGACATGGGTTACTTGAACAGAAACTACAAGAGATTTGCTGATCTCCAGCAGAAATAATTTAAATGACAAGACAAAGTCAACATCGGTTCTCACTGCCCCAGTACCTCTCCCTTTCACTGCTCTGAGCAGGAGCTTCTTCATGGATTAACCTACATCTCACATTGTTAAAACTGAAATTGCATTGGTGATGCTGTCTTACTGAAAAGCTACTCAGCAACCAATATAAATTTTGCACAGACTGTATTGCACTTCAAGTTACAGGTAACTCATGCCGCAACCTTGCCATGACCAACACTATTAGTTCTTCAGTATTGAGCATGTTCTTTCAGACAACACCTTAAAGCAAATTATCCTCTTGTTTTTAAGTGTATTTGTAGATATCAAGAGATCATGGGCTGCCTACAGACTATGTAATAGATTAGCATGCCCAGAGGAAAAAAAAGAAGTTGCAAAGATTTTTTTTTCTTTATTGTGGTTGCTGTAACAAAGCCAGTGCATGCTATAACAAAGTTAGAAATGGCAGTAAACTTAAACTTGCATTAAGATGGTCAATTGTCCTATCCAGATTCCAACTTGGACATATTTGCATTATGCCAGGTGGATGTTCTTCACTTCTCCTGCTCATATAAATCAAATAATACTTGTGTAGTGTCACAGTCATTCTGTCACCAGTATTTCAGAGTTAACTTAAGGAATGACTCAAACACTATCCATAAAGCATTCCGAGTTCCTTTAGGAATGAAAGATATTATTACAAAGTGATAAGCTATTCTCACATCTAGATTTCCCAGTAAGTCCTGTTCTTGGTATATGTTTTAGACTGTGAGCTTTTTTGATTTGGGGAAACCTTTAGTTTTCTGTACTATTATAGCTCTAAATATCACCTAGGTCTTCACCAAACCATCTTATAGGTTTTCAGTTTTGTCTTATATCTTGGTTTGGGATCCTTTTCCTAAATGTCATGAACAGTTTATGAAGGCATGACTTCAAAGATGTAAATGTCACTAATCAAATACAATCAACAGGGTTTTACAAATGACTGGCCCAAATGGATAAATCTTGAAAATGAGGAATGGCAATAGGCCATTTTTCAGCAACACATAACAATACATTTATAACCAGAGCTGGGTGGAATTTTTCAGATGAAACTTATTTTCCCCTCTTGAGAAGTCCAAATTCATGTTGACCAAAACATGTCACAAATTTATGTTAAATTCTCCATATTTTTACACTAAAACAAATACCATTTCTTTTCAACATTTTTAAAATAAAACTGACTTTATGATTTAAATGAATTTTTATTTTGAATTTTACTTCAATTTTATAGTAAAATGTACTGTTAAAAGGTAAAAAATAAGCCCCAAAACAAAATAAAAATATTTTAGAGTCAAACAAAAGGTTTTAACTTTTTCAATGTGGTCACCAAATTGAAAAATAGCCTATTCTCATGGCTATATTCAAAACACATTTTGGCGGTTCATTTCACTGGTAAGAGTAAAAGAATAAAAATATGTTTTATAACTGCTGACACAAGTACCTTGCCAGAAGCTTGAATAAATGTCTATGAATTCATTGTAAGCCCTGGGACAGTGTTTTAAATGGCCACGAAGCAGATGTTTTAAGTCTTTAATAGTGCTAAGAGATTAAAATTTTATTTATGTATTAAAGAACCAAACAGACCTTGTAGCAGATCTTATTTATGTCCCTAAGCATAAGGGTCTTTTTCATTTCAACTGTGTTGGGGGAGGGGAATTAAACAATTACTAGACATACCCAAAAACCTTAGCTACCCAACTTGATCCCACAGAAACAAGAAAATCTAAGGTTAAAACAAAGAGGAAATAAAACCAAAGGCCATTAGGCTATGAAATGGGACTACCTAAATTCAGCCCCTCTGGAAGTTCTGTCAGCTGCAAATATTTTTGCTGGGAGTGGCAGGATTCAGCAAGTGCTCTGTGTCATGGAGGAAAAAGCAATTTTCTCTGACTCTCTATGAACAATGCAACATGTGAAAAATCCCTTGGTTGTGATGGTTAGTAAACCACTCTGAAGCACTGACGGGAAAGGAAACTTTCTTGTTAATGTGTAAACTCACACATTATAGACTGATCAGTCCAATTTATTTTTTTCAAAAATGTTCTTTATCACTCCAAATTCAAGCTTGATTAAAGTCCTATAAACGGAAACACCAAACTCCCTTCAACTGTAGCAGGCCCTGATGTTTACCTTGTGGATACCAAAAATACTTGGTTTATCCCTATTAATTTATCCTTTTTCCCACCACATCATCTTCTGAGAGTTACCTGTTTTAACAGGAGACAATTTGCCTTGATAAGTAGCAAGACACTCGTTTATTAGAATGCTTCCATGGCATAAAATGTTTCTGTGGCATAAAATTTTACTGATATTACTGCAGAAAGTCATCAATTGTGTAAGGCTCTGAACAGTTCAATAGGAATAAAAAGGGGTACTGGCAATAAATTAGAATACTGTTGCCTTCTTTATGTGTTTCAGGTATTTCTTCACAGTTGCTACTATACATGAATTTTAAACAGACGCTTAGATGAGATAAAGAAAACAAGGAATACTTGTGGCACCTTAGAGACTAAACAGTTTATTTCAGCATAAACTTTCATGGGCTATAGCCCACTTCATCCGATGAAATGGACTATAGCCCATGAAAACTTATGCTGAAATAAACCGTTTAGTCTCTAAGGTGCCACAAGTATTCCTCATTTTCTTTATGGACACAGACTAACACGGCTGCTGATCTTAAACCTGTTTAGATGAGATAATTCATGAGAAGCATTACGAAACATTACCATGTATTACATCAGCTGAGTCTCTGTAATAATACTTCACCATGTGGCCCTGTCTACATTGTGGGGGTAAGCTGACCTAAGTTACATAACTCTGGCTACATGAAGTTGACTTAGCTTCAGTCAACTTACTGTGATATCTCTTTTTAACTTTTGTTCCTCATGCCTTGGTTGCTTGTTCTACCTTATTCTGGCCTCCCATTGACTCCCATTCCCACCATAACTCCATATGTTCCCCAAGATGGTGGCTCCATAGAGCTGGGCAGCATTTGATTTTGCAGCTGAGCCAAGTTTCACAATAGGAGAAGAGAGAATCTTGGGACAGTTGACTATTGTTTAGAGTCTGCAGCCCACCAAGAACTGCTACTTTGAACAGCTGCATTAGGTGCCACCATGGGTGGCTGGGTCTTAAAGCATGACCTACTGGTTTATTTGCAGATTTTTAGTCACAGTTTACAATGGGAAATGAGGCAGCTTCAGGGTCAGGATATTTTCCATCACTTCACTCATGCTTCTCCCTCTGCACAACCTCTGCTGGACTTATCAACATGTCCCTCACTCCCCAGTTGGGAAGCTTAATCCCCCACAGACCACGTTTTGTTGCTCTCAACTTAATGATTTAATATCTCACAAAGAGTGAACCAAACCTCTTAAAACCTGCCATTTAGATAATTCAAACGGGGCTTTTATGTATTTACAGCACACACACATATGTACACACACCAAAAAATATCAACTAAGGAGGAAAAATATTAAGCACAGTCCTCTTTTCCAGGAGAGGATCAGTTTTTCCTGTTAAGATGCTTTGGAGGTTAAGTATGACACACCTAGATGATGGAACTTTGTAAGTTGCATGATAGTGCAGCAGGTGCAACACAGGCACAATATAATGTGAACATCGGGTGGCTGTTATTTGTTTCCATCCTGACAGGTGCACCTTTTCTCTCCACAGGATCGAGGAGACTATAACTATAACTGACACTCCGAAGGCAAAAATTTACTCAAGAATAGCTCTGCTGAGTTACTGATGGTTATGATTTCATTCACAGGGGTTATAGGTTGGCAAATCACTGCCGAAATGGCTCGCAGAAGTGTTCTGAATTCAGCTCCCACACATCCATTGTGGGTGTGTGGATGCGGTGGTCCTCTAGGAGGAAGGGGAGGAAAAGAAGAGGCAAAGAGATTTCACAATACATTTTTTGGGACAAGAATGATGTTCAGCCTTTGGAAAGAAGCTCTCTTACCTCTCCACCATCTCTGCAAAGGAAGCTACAGAATATTTATGGAACATGTTTTCTTGACAGCACTTTCAAAATGTATAAAAGATAGAGCAGTCAGTTTTCTGCACTCGCCTCTTTCACTGAAGTTGCTACTGCCCTTTGAAAATATGAAAGCACTCAAGAGCTTTTATATTTTCAAAGGGTAAAAGTGCTAAAGAGCACTCCTGTATTTCAAACACACAGAGAAATCAGTTTGCATCTGCTGAAATTGTTCACTCAGAAAAGGTAAAAACAGCCAGAAATGTCACTTAGTTACAGAGTCTCCCTTATTTTGAAGGGATAAGGGACAAGAGCTGAGAGCACAGTGGTCACCATTTACTACATTTTACGAGGCCCTTCTGTATCCCACAGCTGCAGAATCCATCAGGAAATCTATCCCTCTACAGCATTCTTTACCTTTTCACATTTAAAGCTTTCATCTCAGAAAGTAGTGATTAGAAATAACAGTGATCGTGGAAGGTGCTGGATGAAACAAAACTGGAGACCAAAGACTTCCAGTTAACCACAGAACAGAAACAGCACCTAGAACATTGTTGGCTTTCAACAGTCATGAAATACAAGTCATACATATGGACAGCAGCATTGCACTGCTTTGTCACAACTGACCTGAGGGAGTTTCATTCCCTATTCACATTCAATCTTTGGCCCCTCTGCTGAAAGGACTAGGGAGCTGATCAGTGCTAAATGCAATGGTAACACCAGCCTGCTAGGATATGGGCTGAGACCATTTCAGAGAGAACCAAATAGGCATCAAACGGTAACAAAGTTCAGTGATTACCCAGGACTCAAACTTGCCTCAAATCTTCTTCTAAAATAGCCTGACCTGCCAGGCATACCGTAGAAGGCATGACATGGTTTGGGTGGAAGGTTAAAGGTATGTTTGGGCAGGTGAGGTCAGGGAGGGAAAAAGGGAACTTACTTTGTTGTTTTTTTATTTATTAGCTGGCTTAGTGGATTCATTATTTGATGCTAGGTGATCACCATTTGCAATTGTAGATGTAACTGTTAGGCCACTGGGGGCTTTGTATGGGCATTTTTGTGTGTTATTTAAATCTAAAGAACTAAAAAAAATAATACTGAGTTAGACTCTGTCTCAAGTCAGAAAGGTTCTCTATCCATTATGTTTCCACCTCCCTCCTGCCCACAGCGCCATTCAATCTCATCTAGACAGAGAATGTGCTGTGTGGATTTTCTAGAAGATAACTGGATGTTTAAACCTATTTCAGTCTCCATTGTAGTTCCTAGAAAGAGATCCATTGATTTCAGTGAGTACCAAAGAATTCTGTGATTGATTTCAATTGGGGCAGTATCAGATCTGTAAGGATCTGGTTTTGTTTTATTCCTGTTCTTTCAATCACATCCCATTTCCTGAAAAAGGGGAGGCAGAAATCATCTGGTGCATAATTTGTGGGATGTGCCACTCTAGTAATTAGCTTGAACTGTTAAAAGGTCACATTTCCTTACTGCTCAAAATAAAATAAAATAAAATAAAATAAAAACTCTCCACAATTGTTATGAAGTGTTATACAAGCAAAGAATGGAACTAGCATTCAGACAATTAAGGCAAAGTTATTGATCTTAACAAAAGTCAAGGTAGCCCATTAACAAGCCCCAGATTCAATCAAAATATAGCAGGAATATTTAAATTGTAGAATAAATTACATCTGTAACAATATTTATAGGAATGGGCAAGTCAAGTAGCAAAGTTATCTTTGGAAAAAATCTATTAGCACTAATGGAGCGATAATCCTTTTAGATTCATTGATGCTGACAGATTAAATACTTTCAATTCATTTTTTATTTGGTTAGCTCATTTGACATTAGATAAGTCCTAGATTCTATATTACAGTGTGAACAGCAGGAGCTTGTCAATTACTGTGACAAAACCGTGTATTACTGACATGTTTTCTGGGGGGTACCAAGTAGTATCTAGTGGGTATGGGTAACAGTTCTCCCAAAAGGCAACTGGAGTAAATAAATTTGTTTTAATCTTGAAAATAGAAACACTGTGGTTCAAAGGTTAGACTAAAATTACTAAGTTTGCTTCTTATATTAGAGAAGCAGCAAAAGTAGAAATAAGAAAAAATATTATAAAAGAATGCTTGTGCGCACATTTAAACACAAACACTCCCTGTAATAATGGTTTGATATGAGTGGTGAGCCTCATTTTAGGACAGTGGTTCTCAACCAGGAATAGGCATACCCCTGGGGGTACACAGAGGTCTTCCAGGTGGCCTGTCAACTCATCTAGACACAGTATATGACTAGTTTTACAAGAGGCTACAGGAATAGACTCAATGTGGAGAATAATTATTGTTGCTTCACTGCCTTCCAGAATGACAAAGCTAACAGGCTCAGCCACCACACTGAAATTGAAATATAATATGTGTGCTCCAATCAATTTATTTTGAAATTACATGGCAAAAGGGAGAAAGAAAGCAATATTTCAGTCAACTTTTAGGTGCGGTAAAAGTTGGGGTACACAAGACAAATCAGACTCCTGAAAAGGGTATAGTAGTCTGGAAAGATTGAGAACCACTGCTGCAGGAGATGAGGAAGTCTCTTTCTCTGTCTCCAGACAGTAGAGCTAGTTGGAAAAAAAATGATGCACTGTTTGCCTCTGTCGAAACATGCTGTTTCAGCAAAAACAAAATGTTTTGCAGAAACATTTCTAGAGAAAGAAACCGACTCCAGAACAGCCTCGTGGTTAGAGCACCTCTTCTACAGAATGGCCAGTAGCCTGGCACTCACCTAGGATGTGGGAGACCAAGGTTCAAGTGCCAATCCCTAATCAGTGCAAGGACTCAAATTTCAAAGTGTTTTGCAAAACAGAGCTTTTTTTTTTTTTTTTTTTTTCTGGCCAGCCCTATCTAATAGAACTCAGGGTTCACTTAACACAGAACTAACCCTTGTTAAATGGAGCTGTGCTGACTTACACCAGGTGAGGGTCCGGTCCATTGAGTCTCACAGGATTCCACTGCTTCCCCACAACATGCTACATGGTAAATTATAACATGAAGACCAATTTTCCAAACAAATCCAATTCATGACAACTACACAACCCATCTCTTACTAAAAGCAATTTCTTTGTGTACCATATATGGGAGCTATCCAGCCTTAAATAATATGTAATACGCTGGGTAAAATAATTCAATTTCAGAATTAAAAGGATATTTTAATGTACCTATAAAAATGTATTCAACTCTCAGAATTACATGATATGCACAGCAGTGTCTGGAACATTATCTGGAAGCTTTCAGTTAGAACACAGTGCTAAAGAGGTAGAGCATGCATTAAATATATGCACCACCTAGTGTCTTCAGAATGTCCACTGCATTCATTATTCAATTGCAGTACAGCACTCTGACAGGCAAAGAGTTGCTAAATGCTATCTAGAATTTAAGTTTCAACTTTAAGCAAACAGTTTACATGGCACATATTTATGCTAAAAGGAAGAGAATCCAGTGTATGTATCTCTCTCTCTCACATACACACACAGAGTGAGTGAGTGTGTGTGTGTTCTGACAATATAAGCCAGCAGTAAATATTTCCTCAATTAGGAATTTCATACATAATATTTCAAGGATAATGCCCATCCTCAGATTTACAACGGTATTGGTTTTGGCCTACTCGCAAAATCTCATGAGGCATCTATCACCATAAAAGTCATGTACACGTGTATGATTGTGTAGACTGGACAGGATTTTATACAAAAACTTGAATTCAATTGAGTAGACCAAATTCATTTCTATAATTTATTACTACTGAATGTGGTAGAAGAAGTGATTCTGTGATTAGTTGGTTCACAGTTCAAAACAATTCTCTCACTTAACCTGTGTGTGCCTACTTTATGTTTACTCTCTGAAAGCATTAAAACAATTGACTTTTACCAGCACAAATGGTCAAAAAAAATGTTAGTTTCATAAAGCACTTGTACCAGATTTTAAAAAGTTATATTTATCCAACTAGGAACACAGTAATAGCATATGACTTGCAATCAATCACAAATAGGCAATCAATCAGCTTAGATTTTAATTGTCTGAATAGAAAGCCAAATATAAAGTTAAATATGCTCTCTCTCGCTGACCCACACCCACCAATATGAACCAATGGAAATCAAAAGATCTCATTCTGTCTTGGCATTCTCCAAACAGAAAGGCAAAATTCAAATAAAATATTTACTCAGAGTGAGATTTTCAAAATAGAAAAATTCATTGGGAGTTGGGCATCTAATTTCCTTAGGCTCCTTTAAAACTCTCAGCTCTAATTTGCTTTGTCTCTCTTCTGAAAATCTCACCTTCAGCCCTTTACACTGATACACATACACACTCCTCAGGGTGGAGGACATGAAGTGTTGTACACAGTAACCCACTCCGCCCCAAATGCTTTTCTCCCACAAAGAAAAAGAAACAGTCAACTGAAATAGTGAATTTATATTTCAGCTAATTGCAAGTCTGACACTGTCTCCTTAAATCAGATATCTATTATCTGTGCCTCACAGCGTGGCACTGTTCCAGGTCACTTGGAATTAAAAGATGACTGTGAAGCTTCATTTTAAACTCAGATCAAATACCTGCTGTGGAGTCTTGTGTTTGTCATTCCTTTCCTCCGCCATAATTCTAATGAATGGCAATCGGGAGAAAGATTTTTGGAAGCTAACCTGCTCTTATCCTAAATTAAAATGAAGGAACATAGCCAGCCATTTTTATATCAGCTACAAGAAGATCTACTTTAGTCTGTTGATCCAAAAATGTGCACACCATTTGAAGTGATGCTTTTACAAAATGAAATAAGGAGACTGATCTCTGCACATCTCTCAGAGACAACGAGGCAGAATCCCATAGCAGGGTATTCTTTCAGACCTAGTGAACACTGGTCTTAATATGTACCTCCTAAATTAGAGAAAGATAGAACATGTTAGCCTTATTCTGAACACAGCATAAATGTATGCTTCTAGAGACTACATAATAGGTTAGGAATCCAGAATTCTTTGCCCATATTTCATCTTTCCATATGCATTTCCTGTTTTGATGTACAAGTCCATATTCTGTATTGCAGACTAGAGCATACGCATGCAGGCAAAGTGTAGATGCTAACTTCTGAAGTTCTGGCCTATATAATTAAAATATTTTTTTATATACCAAAGGCACACCTCAGCAAACACTTGTTAATATTTTTTTTCTCTCTCCCTCTGAGGAGACAGCTCATTATTCAAATTTGGTTTCAGGGTTATCCCTTCTTTGAATAAAATCCTGTGTGTCCACATGATCACTTGACTCCTTACACACCAGTCTAAAATATGGGGAGATAGTGTTGGCTGCAAGACTTTAATATAAGTCTTTGATGCCCATTGGACTCCAGTTGTGGTACCCCTCAGAGCTGGAATTCTTTGCTTGAGCATAGAGGCAGACATTTTCCATTACCAAAACTTGGGTTTAAGGTTTCTTTTCTACCTTTTATCCAGTTCAATAGGAGTTCTGCTTTGAGTGTTTTATGGATTGTAAAGTGCCTTAGGATACACAGCATGATAAGCATTTGAGAATGGGCAGATTGTGTTGTATCACCGAAGTTCTTGTCAAGCACAATTTAAAAGACTTTAATCTCTTGTTATGATAATAACCTGAAAGAAGCCACAATTTGATAACAAAACAAGTTGGATTGGGAGAAAAACAAAAGCTCACTAAAAAGATTCTTATAAAAACATTTTTTTTCTGTAAAGCTTTAGATCTTAGGGCATGTTTAAAGAAACAATGAATGCTTTGATTTTTCATTCGTTTGCAATGACCCAACATAATTCTCTTGTGATTCTGCAGCACTAGAAAGATTGTCATCCTAAACTTGAGGAAAAATAAGTAGCATTTTAAAAAAAAAATGGCTGTGTTTAAACAAGAGCAAACAAAAAAAACTAAAAACACTTTTTCTCCCATTATTAATTTAAATAGAAATTTTCTGGATCCAGTACAACTATTGTGTTACTGGAGCACTTATACTCCAGCAGAGACCCAGGTCCCTTTTTACTAGGAAATATACCTAACTATGAGATCTTCTTATTGTGTATAAGTAGACAAAAGAAAGGTGAGGAAACAGGCACAAAATAGCCACAGTTACTTGCCAAAGGTCATACAGAAAGTGAGAGCTGGGAATAGATTCAGGCTCCTCTGAGTTTCAGTCCAGTGCCCTACCCACTAGCACATGCTGACTCCCTCTCCTTTGCTTGGGAGGATTTCCAAGTAGTGATATTGTTACTGTATGTTTTGCTTTCTCTCTAGAATTAGAGGTTAGGGGAGCGGTGAATTTGTGAAAGGAACCAGACAGAAACCCTCTCCATACACGGAAAAGATAGAGCCCACCATTGAAAGTCAACTAGGTTTCAGCACCTAATTCCCATTTGTGCATTTCAGAATCACTTTCTTTATTGTTAAAGAACTTTTCCTGAAACAAATAGCAGTAGTCAACAAATTATTAGTATCACACTAGCTCCTAGACACTCCAAGAAAGATCAGAGCACCACTGTCTTGGATGTTGCACAAACACGTAGTAAGAGTCATTGTCCCAAAGAGCTTGCCATCTAAATGGACAAGACAGACAAAAGAAAGCCTAATTATTCCCATTTTACAGATGGAGTTGAGAGCCACACACAGAGAGATTAAGTAGCATGCCCAAGGTCACATAGGGAGTCTGTGGAAGAGCTAGAAACTGAACTCATAACTCTCGAAGGCATTGCTATAATCACAGAATTATCCTTCCTCTCTAAAGGTAAGGCCCACTTATAATTCATAAATGACTAAGGTACATTTTGTTTCTCTAATCATAGTATTTCTATATATATTGCCTTTTTTTTTTGTTACTAAAATAGTCTTCTCATTAGAACACTCCAACCCAGATTATAAATTGTGGAAGAGACAGTAGAAGCAGCTAATGGACTCTTAAAGGCAGCCATGAGGACAATATAGCCAGCAGGTTTTTTCCCCTCTAGTCTGTTTCATGAGAGGATTAGACATTTATGTAGATAACGAGACATCCTCAGCAATTCCAGGTAAAATATTTTGTGGAGGAAGGATAAGGAAATATTTGTTTACTTATTTTGGAAAGAAGTTTCCCACATGGGGAAGTTCTTCCATAGCTGACCACTGCTGGATTTCTCCCAATCATCTGGTACTGTTAGACAGGTCCCTCAACTGATTGTGGCAATTCCTGTTCTCCGACATCACCAACATTACTGGATAATTGGATGTCTTTGAGATGGTTAGGAGGACAAAACCATCAATTGAAGTTAGATAAGTAAGTTACAAAAGATGAACTAATAAGTTTAGACTCGCTTGTATTGTTAGCTATTTTCATAATCTACTTGCAATTGCATTACAACGTAGCTTGTCTTCTAATGATCTGTAACAGACTATAAAAACAGCATACTTGCAAATATCCATGCTATACGAGTAGGCCAAATGATACACTGCGGCACAAGACAAGTTCTTTAAAAGTAGAAATGGAAAATGAAACAAGTTTCTATTTTCTATAAATGAATCTGACCATCTGCTCGATCACAACAGCAGCAACATCCAAAACAACAGAAACAGCAGCCTCTGGTGTTATATTTCTGCTTTCAATCTCAGACTCCACATTTCCTCAGAAAGCAGGACTAAAAACACAGGAAAGATACATCACGTTTCCCTGAGGGATCCCTTGTACTGTAAGTAATTTTCCATCTTAGTATATGATATCATACTATTTGTATTTGCCGTCTGTAATTCACTATGAAAGTACCATTATATCAGCAATTTTCATTCTGCATTAGTGAAAGTCCATCTAGGTCTGAAATTCAGCTACAGTATCAAGGAGGACACTTGTTGTCATAGCCTAGTAAGCTCATTTCACCTCTTTAGAGCTATTATTTGCATATGAAGAGACAAATTATACATCCCCCCAGCACCTGTGAAGAAATTAGGCACTGAGTAGCACATACATATAAAAAAGAGACCAACCATAAAATCTTAGAAATAGGTTAGCACAAAGGAAGCGTTATGCTAGTTGTAATTACATTAATGGAACATGTCCACAGAAAGATGGCATCTGGTAAGCAAGTATATGATGGAGTTTATTTGCAGATCTGTGTGCCATGACAGTATTATATGTAACACCTTTGATTTGATGTATGGCCACAGAGGAGGGAAGTTACTGTGGAGAGCTACACTGACCTGCACTAAGTTAGAGGTAGTGTACTGTATTTCCTTTGCAAAGTAGTAATGTGAAAAAGTACTTTGTGATGCAAGGAGTGTGCTGTTAGAAAAACAAAAACAATGGGCTGCATTTACCTTCTGCACCTAGATGTTGAAGTGACCGCTGCCCTCTGATGTAAATTCTGGCATTCTACAGGTGTAATCACACCATCCCACCAAAATTTCGTGCACAATTTGTGACAACATATTATCAGAAGGAAAATGATTTGGGAAAGTTATCACAGAGGGCAACAAGGATGCAAGAAGATGTCAAGAGTTGACTTGTGAGAATTATTAGAAAAAAATCTAGATTTGCATTAATAAAGGAAAAGATGAAGGAAGATGATCAAGTGATCCAAATACATAACTGAGACCAGGAACCTCTGCATTCTAGGCTCCGCTTTGATACAGAATACTCTCTGTGGCCTCAGGCAAGTCACTTTACCTCTCAGAACCTTAGTTTCCCAATCTGTGAAATGGAGCTAATCTGTTATGATGAGTATACCAAGTGTGCATCATTCTGAAGGACATAGCAAAGGCAGATATCAACTACTAAGTAAATATGGTGACATGAACAGAAATTGCCAGTGTTAGCTCTGAAACAGTCTCTCTGCTCAGAAGGTAATTTGTGTGAGCAACTGAATGAAGAGTAATAGACACTCTCTTGAAAGGTATTACATATTGGAGTACCAAACAGATGGATGGATCATATGATCTTCTTTCCAACCTTAAGCCCATAAGCAGAATGCCCATGCAGAGAATGCCTTAAATGACATATTCAGAACCAGATTACACAAATGGACCATAAATATTATCCATGATTATTTCCTTACATTTTGTATATTCCCTACATCAAATGATTTGAATATTTCATGTACATCTAGACAACACATTCACCACATATGGACTTCAGAAAGATCAAACAAATCAGTATGTTGACACTGTGTGGATTCAATTAGCACTTGGTAGATCAGAGTATCCCCCCAAACCCCACATACTTTCAAGTTTTAAACTGTTAAATGTATTTTTAACAACCAAGAAGCTTCATTCTCAGCAGGGTACCAGGTACATAGAAATGAACCTCAGTGAGACTCTTCAGAAAACAACACACAAATAATATATTCCTTTCAAATGCAGAATCAAACAGGTTTTTTAAACATCCACTCTACTTATTCCACATATTCAAAGAAGTGGAATTAGCCACAGCAACACAGTAATAAGCCTCAAATGAAATGCCATAGAGAACTGTTAGCGCTCCAATCCAGTGACTCCAAATACCTAGCAAAAACTAAAGAGTTCAGATGAACAATACCCCATGAGTCTCATTTACAAATGAGAGAAACTGAAGCAGACAAGTAAAATTAACTTGCCCAAGGTCACATCAAATCAGTAGCAAAGATGGGATTAGAACCCAGATCTCCTGACTACCCATCCTCTACCTTAATGACAGGACTACTACAAATGGAATTCAGTATTTGCTCTTTTTCCCAGCAAGCATTTCTTTTGGTTCCAGCTCCAAGAGTGATATCTTTCAATAACTGTATTCTTTTGCCCCACCGGTCCATAAAATTCTGGCCAGTGTCTCAGCTATGCAACTTTCTAGACTGCTGTTGTTCTCAGTTTTACACACATATTACCAGAAGTTTTAGACTGAAAGCTGATATTGTTCCAATGCCTTGCTGGCCACAGAGCCACCCTTATTCCATTACATGGGTTAATGGTGCTTTTTATCTTCATAAAATCAGTAGCAATATACAGTTGCTGTCATGCAGTACTGTAAATGCATAGGCACCATTTGAAGAAGAAGGAAAACACTTAATGATTCTTATTTAGAACAAAATATACTTAGATCTAGCAATACCACCCAATGCATAGCCATGGGCTTTATAAACAAGACATTGAGAGAAGGATGTTTAATGTTTAATATTTTGCAGACATCTTTATATCAGATATGGGGATGGACACAGAGTAGAGTTTTCCATGCATCAATGAGTTAATTAACAGGGAAATATTAGTGACTTTCTATGTCCCATTTTTCAAATTACCATTATCTCTCTGTACAATGTTTATTGTAAAATAAAAGCCTGCAGCTATGCACACATTCATTCTAAAAGACTTAAAATGCAATGCGAAGATTATCTGCAATCATTCCTTTTCGCTTTTAAGCCCTAGTCAGAGTGAAACTCTGGAATGCAATTTCTCTTAGAGGTGGCTCTAAGACAACTTCATAAACCGTAATCTTATAGCTCAATGGGTCAGTAACCTGGGTTAACTGCTCCAGCTAAAGCTACAAGTAAACACTATGCACCATCAAAAAATGAGAGAGACTCTGCAGCCACTGAAGTGATTCTGAAAATACCTTGCTACCCCTAATGTCTAAAAACAATTTCATGTTAGCCTGGTACCTAAAACATCCTGTATGGTACATTTTAATTAAGTAGCTGAAGCTTTTTTCTAACAAGAGAGGACAGAAGAAGAGTTGGCTTGCTGCACATGACTTGTAGTGTGAAATTTCAGATGCTTAAAGGGGACTGATCCTGTTACTATTAAAGACAATGTCAAAAACTCCCAGTGTTCAAAATGTGCTGGAGAAAGTCCTTAAGCCTCCCTTCAGCCCACACATTCTAATATTTCAGATTTAAATACACACATTTTCCCCAAGAATAATATACAAATTATTATATTTACAGTCACATGAAGGTGAAAAAGTAATTAAACTGCACTTTGTCCCCCTTTCACATTCAATCCTGAAGAAAAAAAAGTTCACTTTTCATGTATAGGAACTTTTGTCCCACGGCTCCTAAATATACTACACTTCACCCAATTACACCAAAATCTTCCCACATATTCCCCTCTGCAGACACCTTTATCTTTATGCTAAACAAACCATTGGTTTTATTGTGGAACAGCAGTTGAGGGTGGACAGCTAAACACACAGAAACTATAACGAGATGTTATCAGCTACATGCTAATAACATATTTTATAAAAAGACTAAAACAACATAGTGCATAGGAAAGAAAATGGAATGATGAACATAATACACATAGCAAGGATGGAGACCTACACAGACATTATTACTCTGCATAATAGACAGTCTCAAGTAATTCCTTTAGGATCTATTCAGAGTGCATCAGATTTTGATTACTCTAATCTGGAAAAGAAGCCGAATAACAATTGATGTACCAATCTCAAGTTCCAAACAGTCAACAACAACAACAAAAGCCCTGCTAAAAAACACTAGCTTCCAACAGCAAATATTTCCCTTGAGAAGGATAGCAAACATGAACACCGCCCCCAAACACAGTTGTAAGAAGTCCAAATATAATAGCCTAGGTGTCAAAGATTCCAGATCCTGAGCAGTTGACATTCTTTGGCTAGCTGCTCAGCAGATGTTCTAATTGAAGTATTTTAGCAAGAGGACTTTAAATAAAAATGTGGGAACCAGTGTGCACCAAAAATAAACCTATCCCAGACAGGAGTGTTATTTGACAAGTAATTAAGTTCTCATTGCTACAGGAGGTTGTACAGTAAGGCAGGAGGCTTAGGGATTTTGTCCAGTGGGTACATTTTCACACACCGGAGTCCAGCGGACACTGGTGCTATATCTTTCTCATCCACTTTAACAGGCTGGAGTTCTATCTGCCTATAAAACAAGCTGTCTTGTGGTAAATCACCTCTGTTCTCATTGAAGATTCAAACTACTGGACACAATTTCCACTGCAGTTCTCCCTTTCCTCCTCCTTCCCATGAACTCCTGGACACGATGTCCTGCAGCAGAACATTTTTTTTCTGATCCTCCCCCTATGGGGTCTTTTTTTCAAAACAGCCCATCAATTAGAGGAGCACCATAAAAAACAAAAAGGGTGACCCCCATTCAGTGCATGCAAAGAACTCCAGGCAGCAGACAGATATAAACGTGCCACTGAGTGGCGAGAGGAAGGGAGTAACCTCATCCTACCCTCTATTTTTGGAAGCTGTCTGAATAATTTCCCTCGCATGCATTAAACGTGTACACACACACACACACACACACGGGTTTCCTTGTGGTGCAACCGGTAAGCCATTACTAAACCCAGGGCTGCCTAAGCAAACTTTGCAGCCCCAGCTAGCCGGAGATGCAATCAGCACCTAAGAAGGAGACAGCTCCCAGCTCAGTGCTCTTCCCACTCAACTCCGCAGCCACCTCCCCGGGAATGACGGTGGACGGGGCTCCCTGGCACGGTGTCTTGTGGTCTCGTCCCCCACTTACCTCTGAGGGCAGCAGCCCAGCTGCAGAGCCCCAGCAGCACGAGCAGCCGCCTCCTCAGGCGTGCGGGACACCCTCCTCTTGCAGCCCGTATCCCCATGCTCCCTCCACACCTCCTTTTCCTCTTCTTCACTCCCGCTTTCCTTCCCCCGCCAAGGGGGGTAATTTCCCGTCAGGCTCTCAAGGCTGGAACGCCAGCCTGGGACTTGCCTCCCTTTTATGACTGAGCGGTGTCCTGGGAGGGGCTTTTCGGCTTCGAGGGATGGGGAAGGGGGGTCCGTAAGTGCCGGGTGCCCCCAGCCCGGAGCTCCCCAGCTCCTGCCTCTCGCCGCTTTCCAAGCGCCGGCTCCAGACTAACCGGAGCAACTGCGAGCCAGCATCCTTAATGAAAACCCCCCTTCGCCTCCGCAGGCAGCCAATTAGGCCAGGGCTGGGCGGGGCCTGGAGGCAGGAGGAGGAGGACGTGGTACCCGGACCCAGGCGGTAGCGAAGGGATGGAGCAGGTGCGCCCTGGCAGACAGGCGGGCGGAGGGACAGCTGCCACCGCCGCAGAATGGGGGTGATTTTCCCCCTGCTCCTTTCCTCCCGTCCCTGCTTGTATCGCTTTCCCGTCTCCCTCCACCCGAACTGCTGCCCGGCCTGTGGGGAGACGCTGCAGCTTCATCTTGCCCCCCTGAAACGTGGCATCGCTTCCCCTTCTATCCTCTCTCTCTCGGCTTGATCTGCTTCCTCGATTGCCTTCCCAGCTGCAAACCACCTTTCCCCTCATCCCACCCCTTATTCTTCTTTTCCAGTGATCACTCCTCAAGATAAACCTTTCCCCAGACATACAGCTGTGGGGAGGCTGTTCCACTGCTGGGGGCAGCCTTCCATCTTCATTAGGGGAGTCTGAGACCCTTCTAATTCCCTTCTGTTTTAAGCCCTACAGAAACTGTCTACCATCGAATGATGCTTGGGTGTGCGAGCCTGACAACGCGATACCACAAGTCATCTTATGGCCAGACTCTGCTGACTTTATACGGGGTCAATCAGGAGCAGTTCCACCGAAGTCCGGAGTGCAAAACTGGAAGAAGTGCATCAAGATCTGGTCTTTAATTTAGTTTTAAAACATAGTGTGGGAGTCCCAACTTCAAGTGCAAATCTCAGCTCATCATTAACTAGGGAGTCCTGACTAGAACGCCACAATAATGTGTTTAAAAAACACCACAACAATACCAGTCAATAAGAATACAAAGACCATTCCTGCCACCTCCATCCCTTCCATAAATCAGGTAGGTTCTGTGCCCTATTTGATTTACATTGCATCTTGCTAAATGTATTTTTAAATACTGTTTCTTGCTGGCCTATAACTGTTCCCACCCACCGTTTTTTTCCTCTAATCCTTCATTTTTCCCCATCTTATTTTTGATGAGGGGAAAAATAAACAGGTGCACTGAAGTAACTGAAACATGAAAGCAACTGAGATAGACAGATAGATTTGGCTGATAAAGTCAACCTGCAAAATTAAAATGTCAGTATATGCTCTGCAGAAGAACATTATTCATCAGCCACTGATGGAGAAACTTTCAGATATGAAGAACAACAGCAAAGCATGACCCAGGATTCTAAACAAACCAACATTTTAAAATATAGCCTACTCATAAGATTTCAGTGAGTATTAACTATATAGAAAGTCTGAAGAGTCTAAGTTATTTGTTACTGAGACCATTTGGGATAAATATGGTTTAACACTTGATGCTAAATGTCTTAAATGAACTATTTTAAATTTTTTTTTAACTCAAAGTAATAGATTTACTTTTAAATTCTCAGGAAACTCATTTTCTACTCAAGAAGTAAGTGCTATAATTTGGGAGAGGGTACATTATATTCTTCTTACATGACAAAACAGTTGAATCTCTACTTTAAGAGAAAACTACTCTTAAGGACTTGACTACTGGACTCTATTCCCATCTGTGAAACTGACTCACTGGGAGACCTTGTTTAATCTCTGTGTCTTAGTTTCCTGATCTGTAAAATATGGCACATAGCTATCTCATGGGGGTAAAAAGACTGAACAGATCTCCAATTCCCTGTCTGTTATGTCTGTGAAACTTCACTGGTGCCCAGTGAAAAGCAGATGTTGCAAAGGCAGAGATCAAAAACATAAAATATACATTTTCTCCAGTAGCCTTAGGGGTAACCTCCATACCAAGTAGGGTCCCAAAAACATGGAGCAATAAGCTGGAAAATTTTGCTTGCTATACTATATATTTCTGAGCTAGTCTGAGAAAAGCCCACCCAAAGCAGTTGCTATAACAGGCTTGGGTAGATCATGAGCAGCAGCCCAATTGTCATTATGTGGAGACTACTTTGCTGCAACACTTTCTGTGTCAGTGCAGAAAAAGAGTGCCTCAAATACTGCCTATAGTGCCTTAGAGTCTCAGCACTGAAGCACTCCTTCTCCTGGTCTACCCACCCAAGCAGATTTACTCCAAGCCCAACTAATTATCTATTCCTGCCCATGCCTCTGAGTGAATGATTGATGCTTTGGTTAAAAGTTCCAAGTTCCCTGCTTGTAATGCAATTATGACAGGGGCAGGCAAAGAAGCACAAGTTGAAAAAAGGGCAACATCTGGTAACTTCAATCAATACTCATGGAAGTACAATTAAATGGAATATTTGACAAGAAATACATCTGGAGGGAATGCTGCAGTTTTGAAGGAAAATCCTACTTCAGTCAGAACTTTGCATAATGTAGACATCTGTGCTCGCTGATATAGTACATCCATATATAGACACAGGAGGCCCATGGCATGATATATGCAAGACCTTAATATATGGCTGTCCATGTCTTAGCAGTGCAGTTGGGATAGCCTTCTGCCATAAGGCAATGCACAGTGTTTAATAAGGGAGATACTCACATCATGACTACAGGCTGCTTTTTGATGTTAGGATCTAAGCAGGAGTGTAGAAGCAGTCAGGGATTCTGCCAGTGGGGATGGAGGGGAGAAAGGAGAGAAACTAGTCAAGAGAGAGAATGGAACAAAGGTTACAAAGGAGAACTCTACTCTTCCCTAGCGCTCTATGGGTTAAGGCTCACAAAAGTAATATTTGTTTTCTGACAGTGCATATTCCCCATCTGGGACTCTCCTCCAAGAATCTGGCAGTTCAGATGCAGCTGCTGACACAGAGAAACGAAGGAGGAGGCAACAAAATGTTTTTCAGCATCACCATCTTTGAACATGTAAAGTGCTATAGAGATGCTGAGTGAGTTTGTCTATAACACGAGATGTTAGGCTGCTGAGGAGAGGTGCCCAAGTTTGAACACAGGGCTCTGTATCTTCCTTACAAGGCAATAAACTACACTTGACACTCAATGGAATCTTCTAGCTGAGTTTGCAAAGGAGCTTTCCGACACTATTTCTCTTCAAGTGAATCAGATAAAGTTTACAGTTGTGTGATTAATTTTTATTTCTGATTTGAAATACAAATCTAAAAGACCCAATAGTGATTTGTAATAAATCAGTACACACACCATCTCCATGTCAGATAACAGAGTCTTCCCAAGACACATTTTCAGTGGCAGATAGGGTACTGCTTTTTTAAAAAAAAAAAAAAAAAATCACTGTGTGGTTCCTGAAACTAAAACATACATGGGATGTCACTGAGATCTGATAAGATGTAGCACAGCTATGCATAATGTACCTAATAATGCAAGACAATAAGTATATACCCAGGCCACCGGTCTGTACGACAGTGAGTACTAGGTACTTACCATTTGACACCAATGCAATTATTCATATCTTGGTAATGGGGAATGCTGCTGTAGTATACATCAGGTCATCTGCTGTTTTACTTTTAGCTTGAGTGGAACTACAATTATGTAATGAAATAATGCAAAAGCACTTTGGAGGGGCTCAATTACTGGAACATAGAATACAATTTAAAAGATAGTTGTCTTTAGCAGGTTTTGGATATTTCGTCTCTCCCCCACACACCCCCATGTTCATAAATGTTCCTAAATAAAATGTGAGCTGAAAAATACTCCTAATCTTCTGACATTACAGGCAGATGAGCTAAATGCAGAACCATCGGATTGCACTGAATACTAGAGCTAAAACAATATTGTTATTTCTGCTGTAGTAATACCATGGGGTATCTCTACATCATAGTTGAACACTCACGGCTGGCCCATGTCAGCTGACTCGGGCTCGCAGAACTTGAGCTATGGGACTGTTTAACTGTAGTATAGATGTTAAGGCTTGGAGTGGAGCCCAGGGCAACAGAACTAAAAGGACAGTCCCCACCCTAAAGACCTTACAGTTATAAAAATGAGGACTGGGACCAGACTGCTTCAGACAGAGGAAGAAACCCTATCTGGAACGGCTGTAGCTGTGATGAAGTTAATCATTTCAGTGGCATACAAAAGTCCCAGCTGCATGGACTCATGGCAAAAATCAGGGGTAGAACTTGATCCATTTATAATTTTTCTTCAAAATCCCTATAATGTAAATATTTGATTGTATCTCTCTCCACCTACCTTTCACACTCCACTTCACTTCTAATGCTCCAATCCTAACACCCAAGCACATTCTTAATTTTACACACTGTAACTCTTTGGAGGATTGAGGTCTTAGATTGTAAACGCTTTAGGACATATACTCATGCATGTCTATACAGCCCCCCAGCACAACAGGGCTTCATGGAGCCCTAATACCTTGAATTCTACCTTAATACAATATTCAACAACAAATGACCATATCAGCCATCAAATGAATGGGAAATTCTTCTTAATCCATGACCTGATATTATAAATTACAAGAGCCTCCCATCACCAAGGCACTTCAGACACCGCAAAAATCAATCACAGTAACACATTAAGATGCTAATAATAATATATGATGCTTTATCATCATATAAAAGGACCTAACATCAAAACAGACAACTTTCAAAACATCTATTAATACCTTTAAGAAATCAAATAATTATGATCCTGAACATGCAACTAGATCGGCATAAATGTATCCTTGACCCTCTCATGGCACAGAGTAAGTTTTAAACAGAAGGCATGACTTAAAAAAAAAAGAAAAAAGACAAAGTTTGAGTTCCAGCTTTCTATTTCCTGTTTACCACCAACCACATCATCTAGTGGTTGAACAATATACTGCATATAACATATATGGTTAAATACCCACCTAATTCTGATTACTATATTGTGGCTCATATCTATTTTTCAAAACTCAGTCTAAGCTGCTGGTGAGCATCTTATGACAAATGCTCATTTGCATGCCCTACACTACAACACATAACTAATTGCTTGGTAAAGTGCTTTGAAGTACTCTGAATATGAAAAGAATGACAGGTATCTAAAACCAATTTCTACTGATTTGTTCATCAAGATACCAGGGTACAATGTTTACCTCTGATCTGTATTGCAGTCCTACTCTTTACAATGTGCATAACACACTTTATCTTGGGAAAAGTCTAAATAAATTTTTCTTTATTCTCAATTTTTAATATCTTACAAAGATGAAATGCTGCACTTTGATTTTATGCTATTTTGCTTTCATATGCATCAAAAATTATGCAAAATCTTTTATCCAAAAGGTACAGATCTAACATCGTCAATGATCATAAAATATATTTTTTTTTAACATCTCAAAAAGATTCCACATCCTTCACTGGAAAAGAAAGTAGCCACATGGGCAGTCATAAGCCATCACTTTTGATGAGATAAAATCTATATCATTTTAAAGATGATTATCCCAAGATGAAATATGATACAAGTGTTTGCATTTTTCCTGTGTGTTTACATTTTCTACAATTGACAAACACCATAAGGCAAAGTTAATTTGATAAAAAGAAAAATGCTAAAGTGATTGGATTTGCACCAGAAGAGGGGATCTGTGGTTTAGAGTGCCAATTGGATGATCAGCGTTTGAAATCTGTTAATGTATTTTAAATCATAACATTTGGGCATTTAGAGAAGAGCGTAATCTTTAACATCCAATTCATTCCTTGAACAATGAACCTGGAAATCAGATTCACATGAAACTTCACCTAGAGCATTTCAAGGACAATACTGTATTTCTCCTCCAATGAGGCAGATGAGATTCCCTGGGTATTTTTTTTATTACTATTATTTTCATTCCCTTGTTTGATTTCACTGCACAAATGAACACACTGCTCCCACCACATTCATTTGTCACAGATCCAGGCCTGCTGAATTAAGGGCAAAAGAGCAAAACATCCAATGTGCTGAAATCACTGCATGAACAGCTAAGTAGACAGATGCAAAATGTCCATCAGTGGTACTTGGTTCCCATCCCCCTTTAAAGTCACCCCGTAAGTATCTATTACTAGTGGAGCTTATTCTCTTGGCTCTTGCTGTTGGAGCTTACTTGGCAGGAGAGAGCTATTGACAGAAGCAGTGGCGAGTATGAGCATGCATGTGTGTGTATTATATTTATATTAGATACATACACACAAAGAGAGAGAGAGAGAATGTGCTTTCAAACAACACAAAGGAAACCAAAAGCAGCAGGAACCTAGACAAGCAATTCAGCAGCTCTGCTATTTGTAATTTGTGGTTAAAAAAGGGGAAAAAAAAGGGTTTCACATTCAGCCAATAAGGGAATTCACTTGGGAGCTTCTTTAGAACATCATATACTTTGCTGTGTAGTGTAGCTCAGAGCTGGCAGGGTGCTGCTGTCTGCAAGGAAGAGTATAGTTAGAGGGCAAAGGACAAGAAACACCAGGTGAGTCTGTTTCTGTTCTGACTGCACAGAGGAAAGTGAGTGACATACCTACCCATTTTCATCCCAGCCAGGGGTACTGTTGTCCTCAAAAGGCAATTGCTGAATGAGTTCAGATCCTTCTTGTCCAGTGGAAGTTGTGGCATCTTTGCTGACATCCAAAGTTATTCAGCACTGGAAGGAGAGTTCAGTTAAAGACTTCCTCTGACAATTAACAAGTGGAGGCCAAGAGGTATTCCTTGACTCTGACTGAATGCATTTGTGAGTCGTGAGATACCACTGAATGGGATCAAAGATCACCAGACACTGGGCAATATTACAGAAAGAATTACCTTCCTTCTTGGGTACAAATGCCCAAAATACGTACATACAGTACCTTGAAGAGAAGTGTCAATTAACTATGGAGGATGAGAGTGAAGAACTGAAGTTAATAAACAGATCTGGGATTTAACATGGAAACTGTCACCCATCTCCAGTGGTGCTTTGGACAAGTCACAGCCTCTCTGAACTGGAGTCTCACACTGCTAGCATGAAGGAGCAAGACAGCAACCCTAAATACCCCCAGGAAATTCCCCTAATATAACAAGCATCCCCAAGAGGTGCGGAGTAGGCATAACTGGTGCCACACCTGGTCCCCAGATGCAAAACACATGTTGGGGGCACAGCAGCAGAGGAAGGGAGGGATCATGGTCAGGGAATTCCTAACCCTGGCTATTACCAGCTGCCAGCAAAGCTCATAGCGGCCATCGGAAGCTGGACACACAGGTAAGACAGTGTTCAAGGCTGTTCTGACCTGTGCTGGGAGCTGAATTGACCTCCTATCAGTTCCTTCCTAGGGGAGATGTAAAGCTGAGTTTGGGAGATGGATTAAATACAGCCAGGTGTGTCTCAGATTCCCTATCCAGAACAACGAGCGTAGGCTTTCCCTACCTCATAGGATTGCTGTACAACTGAGCACTGAAGAAATCCCAGGCACCACTGTGATGTGGGGTCTTAGCACGGATGAGAAACCGGTTTCAGTGCTCTTTATCCTTTAATGTAGCTCAATCTACAAGGTGCTCAGCTCCCACAAAGGGTGCACTGCACCTCACAGGTTTGGATCCTGATTCAGTAGCATCTGCACTGTCGCTAACCTAGCCTCACTGATTTCAGCTGCTCTCACCACCTGGCTTTGTTCTCAGGCTCCTGCCGACTGAGCAGAATCTTAGCTCTGAGAGGAGGGGAAGGAGCAGAAACAGGCTCCTGGCACCAATCATTTACATTGTAAATGTGCCTGGCATGATTACGGATAATTTGTCCTGCTTTGATTTGCTCAGCACATTGGACTGATCATACACAATTTCTGTCCCCTCGCCCAGCTCACCAGAGCACTGAGAAGCTACTAAGCGAGTCATAAAAAATGGGAGATTATTTCCATCCCAATTTACATACAATGTTGATGGGACTGAAAATATGCAAATATCATACTATCAAATTAGGCAATCGTGCCTTTGCAATGACCACATAATAACTGCATCTCACTAACAAGAGGGAGGGATGGAGGGATGGGGAGAATCCTTTGCTTTATTACTTTTGTCTTAATTTACTGTACAAAAGCCCCTGGTAACTAAGCCCCTAAATTATTCATTGCTAGTAGGACATCATGAAATGCAACTGTCTGCTGGTATTGGTGTGGGGATGAAGGGGAGGAAGAGCAGTAGTCACCAGGTGGCTTCCTTCAGAAGTAAAGTCTGTTTCAGAATCAAGAATGAGAAGGGGTGGAAATTCAACTTAGCATGAGGTACATCAACTGCTGTCTGAAGAGAAAAGCATCAGCCAGCACATGTGACCTTAGTACCAAGCATCTAGCAAAGTCCCTCCCTCTGTTAATGAAGTTAGAAGACAGGAAGAACTGGATTTTCTGACTGTCATGCCCCCTTGTTCTCAGCATTCACATGGCAATGCACTCTAGCTACCAGCTTGGTACTCCCTGTATAGTGCACTGGTCTCTGCTACAGAGCACGGGACTTGTGTTTCCTGGGCTACAGAAAAGCTGGCAAACCTGCTCGCATGATCTGTTCACCTCCCTGTGGACTGCAGTAAGAGTCAAACCCAATGAATCGTTTCCAGGTGGAGGTCACAGAAGGGAAGGAATCATGGTCTTTGGTTGTGCAGGGAATGCTCTGCCACCAAACTGACCAGGATCTACTATGGTACACAGTTCATAAGAGTTTGTGTTGCTCCAGACCAACCATTTCATATTCTGAGGCTTAGAGGCCAATTTGTATTAATGTAGCCTTATGCCATCTGTGTCTGGGAGGTCAGGTAGACTTTGGCTAGTCATCCACTCATTTCCACAACTGCCCAAGATTTCTGTGACAGCGTCTCCTATAAAAGACTCCAAGAAGCTAATTCAAGACAAAGCTCTGACAATCCTAAACTGGAGCTACCGAAATCCCCACACTATTTTACAGCCAAATATATGCGTGTTCGGTGGCAGGCATAGGGTTGAACTATGTATATGACCTTTTGTAATTGAATGAGTGATGTCATGATGGAGGGAGGGGATGGTTGTTTGAATATTGTATTCAGACCCTGGATAAAGAGGAGAGCCATGTGGGAAGGCAGGTATAGTCAGCAGGCTTAGCTGAGCCAATCAGGATAAACAAGAAGCTCTCTACCCCACATAGGGACACCCACACCTGTATTGTCACCTATTTCTGTCATAACATCTTGTCACAGTTCTGAAATACCCACACATTCCTTTTGCTCCCAGTTTCCAGTGAAGGCCAACAGAACCACCCCACCTGCACTGCACATCCAGCTAAAGTTGCTGCTCTCACCTTGCAGGCCAATCCAACTTTTTAATCACTTTGAAAAAGAAAATACTGTATCTCTGCATCAACACCTATAATGCAGAGGTGACAGGAAAGAACCTTAGTGCATTGTCTTGCAGACAGGTAATGCACTAATGCCATCTATTGTAACGGAGAGTAAATTGATATGCTGCAAGGAATTCATAGCTGTGTAGGAAAACATCTAAACTATATACATTAGGTGACGAGACTGGGGGTGAGTTGGTCCTGGATTACGAGAGATCGGCAGGTCAGCAGGGATACCATACAATAGATTATCACTGGAAAATCTTGTGATAATTCAGTCTTTGGGGTACATGTTCTCAGGATAGGATACTAATTCAGCTTCCCTTTTATGGAAAATTCTGACAGAATTTCATTGAAAATGATCACCATTTTATTAGTTATTTAAACCATCCTATAGAATGGTAGACAGGTGACCATCCTCTGTTAAAGTCTATAATTTTTTTCTACAGAAACCCAATTAAAATAAGTATCTAAAGAACCCTATTGGTTTCATCCCTATTAAATTCTACAGAACTTCCCTTGTAGATGAAACAATGGGTATCCAGTCATATATACACAAAAAGACACATTGCCCGGTTACACACACACCATTGACTTACCGGTAATGCTTGTGGCAATTTTTTCCTACAGTTTTCAGTGGGTCCAGTCTGGCTTCTATATAACCCTTTGTACCATTTCAGGTTCAGAAGAAAAGAGCTGTTGCAGCCTGGGGCATGTAGCAATAAGATGACACTGCTCATATATTTTTCTCTGTCACTGGATAGCCTCCCTCCTGACCACACCATGCCAATGACCACAACACGCTAATGCCCCTTTTAAAAGCAGACTGAGTCATTTTTCCTCAGTGCCTTCAGCATACTAGTTACATTGGGAGATCACACAAAAATGGATTTAATGTATCCAAGCTGGTAAATTTTTAAAAATGTGTCTTTACTGTAATAAGGAATGACAGCAAAGGGTTTACCCAGCCAGCAGTGGGGGTGTTTAGTCATTTGCAAGGTAACCCTGTGCTCTAGGGGGAAAGGAAAGGGGGAACATGGCCCAGAGCCAGACACCCCAGTCCCTTAGTGGGGAGGAGGAAGAGGGAACACGGCTGAAAACCGGACACCCCAGTCCCTTAGGGGAAAAGGAAAGGCAGAACACAGATGACAGCTGGACGCCAGAGTCCCTCCATGGGAGGAGAAAGGGGGAACACGGCCAAGAGCTGGACGCCCCAGTCTCTGCACGGGAGGAGAAAGGGGGAACACAGCTGAGAGCTGGATTCCCCAGCCCCTTAGGGGCAGAGAAAAGGGGGAACACAGCTGAGCGCTGAATGCCCCAGTCCCTTACGGGGAAAGGAAAGGGGGAACACGGCCAAGAGCCAGACGCCCCAGTCCCTTCGTTGTGGGGAGGAAGGAGGAACACGGTTGAGAGCCAGAGGCCCCAGTGCCTTTGCAGGGGGGCAAGAAGGGGGAACACAGGAAAGAGCTGGAAGTCTCCAGTGTCTACGTGGGAGGAGAAAGGGGGAACACAGCCAAGAGCTGGGTGCTCCAGTCCCTGTGTGGGAGAAAAAAGGGAGAACATGGCTGAGAGCTGGATGCCCCACTCCCTTAGTGGGGAAGGAAAGGAGGAACACGTCTGAGATCCAGACACTCTAGTCCCTGCGTGGGAGGGGAAAGGGGGAACATGTCCGAGATCTGGATGCCCCAGTCCCTTATGTCTCCTCTATACAATGTTATCAACAGTGTTAAGAATAACACAGCTCTCTGACGTTACCCCTAACAAACCTGTCACATGGCTTCATGGTCTAATTTGTCATGGGTCCACTTTACTTGATTTGGGCAATTTAGCTAGAGTGAAGATGAATCCTGGTGTATGTCCCATAACAGCTTGCGCTGTTTGGAAGCTGCTTGCTGGAATGAACTCTTGCTATTGCTTTCACCAGGGTGGACAAGTGGGGAACATAATCCAAAACAAATACCAGAATAGTAAGTGGTTCAGTCTTAATGCAGTATTTGGCATTTCTTTTGTAGAATGGAAGATCCAATCTATAGGTATCAGCTGAGAAAAGAATCAGTCAGTTCAGCATTCTGATAATCCCTTTACCTATCAAGCAAAACATCACTGCCTGTTCAAACGAATTAACCTATTCTACTAGTCAGAAATCAGTTGAATGAGCCCTCTTCTGAGATTCAACTGACACAAAACACTGAAAATTGGTAACATAATTTGGCTGCATAAAATAAATATTCTCTCCTAGAGAAGTATACTTCAGAGCTCTACTAGGTTCTTTGTTTCCCCCAAATCAGTAACAGTCTTATTATTTGTGTTACAGTAGCACCTAGAGGCCTCAACCAAAATCATGGCTCCCTTTCACCAGATGCTATACATAAACGTAGTAAAAGACAGTCCCCTGCCTTGAAGAGCTTACAGTCTAAATACACAAGCCAGACAAAGGGGAGAGGGGACATATCTTGCCAATGGTCACACCCAAGGCCTGTGGAACATAATACTCAGATCTCCCTTGCCCCAGCCCAGTGGCCCATCTACTAAACCATTCTACTTCCAAATTCTTTCAAAAACAAACAGATGCCTAAGAACACTATGCTAGATGCTACACTATAGACACCATAGTTACCTAGGCCAGAGCCTCGGCTGGTGTGAATGGTCATAGCTCCACTGACTTCAACTGGATCTTCCCTCTGGAGTTTCACAGTGGAGTAGAAATCAGATCCCCTGAAGGGGAATCTCTCTTTGCAGTACAGTTTCTGGCAGACATCTAAGTAGTTCTGACTGTACCCTGCAGAGGGAAGTGCTGTGCATACCAACACACCCAAACCAGTCCATTATTGTGTGCTGAAAAATTAATTATGTTCTCAAAGAAAGTACAATGGACTGTTTTAAACAATCACTCAAGGGACCATTAAGTCAGTTGCTTAGTTGTAGTGGCCTATTAAGTCAGTTGCTTACTTAGTGCCTATAGGAAAACACGATCTCTTAAAAAGAAGAAAGTGATGTCCAATGCAGTTGAAAATGGAGTTCCTTTTTTCATTTACCTGCCAACACTTGAATTCGCAAGCTGGTGTTTGACCTACAACCAGCACCTAAAACAGAACAATTTCCTCTAGTTTCAGAAATGTCTTAGGGATTTATGATTGCATCTGCTTCAGTAGGGGAAATGCAGACTCATGAACTCAAGTCTCGGAAGGTAAGCCGATGAGGAAATACTTTACTTGAAAAGGTATTTTTATGCTTCGACATATATCATGTTCTGTTTGGTGCAAATCACCTCTGCACACGGTCTAGGCACTACTTAACTCCTATTTTGATACCTCCAGTGGAACTCCTCCCTTCCCCCCATCCCTCCAAGAGGGGCAATCATGGATCACAGGGCATTGAAAATGTTAGACTCTAAAGGAAAAATAAACCTCACTCCCCTGCTGTCTTCACTGTCCCTACTCTTCAAGGGGTCAGAAGTCCCACTGACCTGATGTGTGACCTTGGGCAACTCACTTCACCTTCCTGAGGCCCTGTTTTTCCTCTTTGTCTTTGACTGTTTCAATTGTGAGCTATATGGGGCTGGAACTGTCTCGCACTGTGTGATTGTGTAGCACCTAGCAAAATGAGATCCCCAATTATGTTTGGGGCCTCTAGGTGTTACTGCAATATAAATAATAATGAGAATGATATTATTAGACAACAGCCATTCATTTCACCCATTTTATCTTTACAAAAAAGAGCGCACAACAGAACAAAAGAGTGCATTCTAACAAGCATAAAATCTGTCAACAGCCTACTGTGAGTTTCCACCTATCTAATCCGCACCTACCAGTGTTAGAATTATTACCCCTTCCCCCTGTCACAAATTGCTGGAGCAGCCAACTCATTGATCCTGCATCAAAGAGGATTTGCCAGCAAAGGAAGGGGTGTAGACGAGGGGAATATACCAGTTAAAACTTAGTATAAATACTCAGACCAGGTCACAATGGATTCAGGCCATATGAGAAAACCTTTGAGAGCAAATTGCTTTCAGTGAGCAGAGAACACAGACTTTTCTGACTTTCCACGACACTTGAGATAAAATAATATCGAATAATTGCTGTCTCCTAAGATAGAACTAAAGGTTAGAGGAGGCTAATTACTGATTATTTAAAGGGTAATTGTAATGAACTAAGATCAAAAGACATGTCACATTTATAATCCTGATACTGTATTTTTAACTAGGAAAATGATCCCTCAGACTAACATTACCCATAGGCAGTGCTCAAGTTAGAAGCAACACTACCACTTTCAAAAAGAATTTTTATAATTAAACAAAAATTCTACAATGCTTGAATTTCTTGCTCCCTGAATCAGGATGCAGAGGTATTCCAATGACGAGACACTGGAGTTTGTATTTCATATGCACTTAAATAAGAAGGGCAGGAGAGGGTTATGAAGAGAGGCAACAATGGGAAAAAAAATATTTTATAAAAGGTGAAATTTGCACTTCAAGTGACCTGATCTTGACACGGAAAATTCTACAGAACAGTTATCAAATAAAAGAAGAAAAAAACCACCCCTGGTGCAGAACACCCTACCAGGCATAAAATGGAGTCAAGGAACGAAAGCTACAGATTCAAATAGAAATCCACACAAAGCAGTGTTGTGGGTTTGTTTGTTTCTAAATCAATTTCAAGCTGGGGAAGGGTACGAAACAAAAAAAAAAGATACTTTCAAAATGAAATGCAGGTGTGTGGAGAGAATATGAAAAATAAAGAAGGCAAGAAAAGCACCAGAGTTACTGACAGAAATTCTTGTTCCTAAGCACTCGATATCAGAGAGCACAACAATCCAGAAGCACCAACTTCATCCTTGCTGACGAGTCATATTTTTTCTTCTGTCAGCTGATTTCTCTTCCCTTTTTATCCTATTGTCATCCATCATTATTTAGCACATCCTGTAACCAGCCATGATTGCATTGTGGAATTAAGAGACTAAAATTCCAATCCAGCAAGCACATGTCCAACGTTAAGCTTATGAATAGTTCCGCTGATGTGCTTAAAGTTAGGTACATGCTGAATCAGATGAATTGGGGCTCAAGTCAGTTGGTCTGATTTTCACAGGTGCTGAACACCCTCGAATCCTGGACAAGTCAGAAAGAGAACAGCTACTCAGCTCTTTTGAAATTCAGGCTAAACATTAATGCATAGACACTAGCTTATCTAGGCCCCTCACTCCTTATCCAAACAACAGGATTTTGGGTCTGGAAAATCTTCGCAATAACAAAGCATCTGCTGCCCCGGAAACTTTCACCAGCTATCAACATCATTGGCAGCTTAGTGAAAGTTCTCTAAGGGTATGGTTACACTTACAAGATTATACCGCTATTGGTTATAGCAGTCCCCGCATACAGTAATATGTATAGCGCTATTGTATGTCCACACTCAGACGCGCCAGCGGTATAGCATGGCCACATTTGGGGCACTTAATGCGGCATTAAGAGCAGCGCATTAGGGCAGGTATCCCAGCATTCAGCTGGGTGCGACGTGCTTTTTAAACGAGGGGCGTGAGGGGGGACGCGTTGTGTGTATGTGGAGGGAGACAGACAGTGGTTTTTCTGTTCTTCTGAAAGCCTGTCAGCGAGCCTCCGTTCACAGAAGGTTTTGTTTTCACACAGGCTCCCTCCTTAAACATTTGCATTGCTTGTCTGCCAGAGTTAGGAGAGAAACTCTAAAGAGGTACTTCCGCATTCCTCCAGTTCAAAACAAAGGGAAGAGACGTCAATTGCCTTAAATGGCTCTAGGCATCTCCAGAGATCACTTGTAGCGCAGTGAGTGTCCACATTCTTGCTGTAGCGCTACAGCAGCTGCGCTACAGCCCTTATTCCCCATGCGGAGGTGGATTACGAGGAGCGCTATAACTCCGTGGTTATAGCGCTCTACGTGCCTTGCCAGTGTGGACGGGGAGGAGGTTATAGCGCTCGTGGGGGCTTTATTGCGCTATAAAGTGCCAGTGTAACCAAGCCCTAACTACTTGTGCAGCAGGGACTTCTACTGATCATTTACAGAGAGAGAGAGAGCGTGTGTACACGATTTGTTGTCGATATTAAACTGAATAGGTAAACAGGAGCAGAAACTGCTGTGGCCTCTGGAGGTGGCAGCTGGGAACAGAAGGTGAGGCCAGGGGTCTGCGTGCTGTGGATACCGATTATTGAGCCTTTGCCAGACAGGAGCCAGAGTGCAGCATTCCTGCCTTGAATTTCACTACCAGTGAGGTATGAGTGGCATGAGGGTCAGAGCTTCTGCACTGGCATGGCTCCTTGTTCGATTCACAAACTCTGCGTGGTGACCACTGAAAAAGAAACGGGATTTAAAATAAAACTCTGGGCATGGGCTCAGTCCTGCATGGGACAAAAGAATGTGTGTTTGGCCTTCCGTGAGCAGCCCTCCAATCAGCCTGCTGTAGAGCTACTAACCCTCCTCGGAGATGAGCACAGGAGCATAGCAGTGCAGGCGGTACTTACTCTGTACTGTGCTTAGCACACAGAGCTATCAAATATGCTAGGTGCTGTCCATATACATAAAAAGCCAGTCCCTGAACTGAGGTGCTTACAAGGTAGACTAAGATTTTAGTGGACAGGACTGCCTTTCCGTTCTGTATTTGTATAGCACCTAGCACAATAGGGTACACTGTACACACTGTAATACAGTAGGTAAAAACAACAATCTAAGAATGAGACAACCAGCAACAATGGGTGGATATAGACAGACAGGAGCACAAGGAAACAAGGAGAGGAGATATTAGTTAGCATGAAGGGAGTGGGTCTCACCATTGGCAGTTTTTGTTGAGAGCTTTTAGACAGGATTTGAAGGAGGACAATGAGGTGGTTTTGTGGATATTTACTGGGAACACCTCTCACATATAGGAGACAGCACAAAAGTGCTTGCTTGAAAATGAAGGCTCCTACAATATAATTATTCTACATTTATTTTGCAGTGGCATGCAGAGACCCCAATCAGGAGCAGGGCCCACATTCTGCTGTACAAACAAAGAAGATGGCACAGTCCCTGCACCAAGGGTACAATCTACGGGTATCAAACAATAATCATGGGTTTTAAGACTATTCAATATTTTCATTAATGGACTTGGGTAATAGAGTGGAGAACAAACTTTGAGTAGGACACCAACCTGGGAGGGATTGCAAGTACTCTGGAGGCCAGGATAAGAGGTTAAAAAGAGCTTGACATATTAGAGAGTTGGTCTGAAATCAACAATAAAGACAAGTGCAAAGTACTTCACTGGGGGGGTGGTCTGGGATGGGGTGAATCAAATGTACAGCTACAATATGTAAAATAACCGGCTAGGTGTTAGTAAAGCTGAAAACAATCTGGGTGTTATAGGGAATGATAACTTGAATATTAATCAATGTGATGCAGTTGTAAAGAAAATAATATCATCACTCTGGGGTGTATTAACAGGAATGTTGCATGTAAGACATGGGAGGTAACTGACCTGACCTGTTCCGCACTGGTGAGGCCTTAGCTGGAAGACTGTGGCTAGTTTGGGTGCCCCACTTTAGGAAAGATGTGGACAAAGAGAAGAGGGTCCAGAGGAGAGCAACAGAAATGAAAAAAAAGGTTTAGAAAACCTGATGGCTGAAGAAAGGTTACAAAAACTGGTCTTAAAGAAGGGGAAAAAAAAGACCGAGGGGGTACCTCAAAACAGTCTTCAAACATGTTTAAGACTGTTACAGGAAGGCCTGTGCTTAACTGTTCTTGATGTCCACTTAGGGTAGGACAAATATAATGGGCTTAATCTGTAGCAAGGGGAGATTTGGATTAGATATTAGTGAGAATGATCTAACAATAATGGCAATTAAGTCCTGGAATAAAGTTCCAGAGGAGATTGTGGAATCCCCAGCATTAGAGGTTTTCAGAACAAGTTGAACAAACACCTGTCAGGGATAGTCTACATCGGGGTAGGCACAGGTGCCGAAGGCGGCACGTGAACTGATTTTGAGTGGCACACTCACTGTCTGGGTCCTGGCCAGCGATTCGGGGGGCTCTGCATTTTAATTTAATATTAAATGAAGTTTCTTAAACATTTTAAAAACCTTATTTACTTTACACACAACAATAGTTTAGTTCTATATTATAGACTTATAGAAAGAGACCTTTTAAAAACATTAAAATGTATTACAGGCACGTGAAACCTTAAATTAGAGTCAATAAATGAAAGATCGGCACACCACCTCTGAAAGGTTGCCGAACCCTGGTCTACATTTACTCCACCACACAAGCGACAAAGAGTCCTGTAGCACCTTATAGACTAACAGAGATATTTGTTACTCCTCCACAAAGATGGCTGCATTGATGACCTCTTGAGCTCCCTTCCAGCCCTACATTTCTATACCTCTATGACTGTGATCATCTAGTCTGACCTCCTACATCGGACAGGCCAGAGTATTTCACCAGAGATTCCTGCCTCAAGCCCAATGACCAAATAACTAGGCATAACTATAGAACAAAGTTTTCTATTGTAGTTTGTAACAGATTTGGGATCCTCTGGTATGAAGTCAGTCTGTGTTAATGATAAGATACTCTATGATTATTATAGACCTTCACAGACAACTCACCTTAGATGTTTCATATGTATCTAGTCCAGAACATGGATGATTACTATATTAGTACACTAGTTCTCTTTACCTTTTCTCTCTTGTATCACATGAAAGACATTTATTACCCTGTCCCTTTCCAGCCTGATGTTACAGAGAAGTGAGACTAGAGACGTTAACCTCAAGTGTTCCATATTGTCATTTTAATTAAAGCCATATCCTGTTAAAAAGCTATACGCTGTGAACTCCTGATAAGATCCTATTATCAGGAAAGAGCAAATTTGAGATGTTATCTGGGCCAGCCCATGATTATCTGCCAGAACAAAAGGAATGTTATTAAAGCAAGCTCTGTTAGATAACAGGGGGAGGACAAAATGAAAACTAGGCTCCAGTGAAATCCCTTATCTCTCTGGGGTCACACCTGCAGCAGTGGCTGTTCTGTGCTGAAAGGTAGTACTTGGTGAGGTAGAGAACAGCTTTCTGGCTCCTGTTGTGTTGTGGAAAGTTTTGTTTCTTTCCTGCAATTTGTTACAGGGAGAGATAGTGACTGTAACATCAATTAATTCCTAGGGAGATTATGGCTTCCTGAGCACTTTTTCACACATCTCATTATCAGGCAGAGTGGCTGGATTTGCCTTTCTAAATACAGGCATTAATTTTTAGGACTGATTTCACTGTGACAAAAGAAAGAAAGCATGGTAACAAATCTCTCTTACCTTTAAGGTTTAATGATCTGCCACAAAACAAAACCAAGGGGGAGGGAATTGGCACACAGTAGTTTCTCTTCCTTAACTTCATCCTTTATGTTCTCTGCCTCAACTGAGTAACGTCAGCCCTCTCGAGGTGGATTCTGGAATTTTTCTTCATGCAGCCTCAGCAAACTGGAATTATTACAGACTAAGGAGAAAAACAAAGAGGGAGTTGTCTCATGTCTGGAAATTTCATGATCTTTCTGCTACTGCAGCTGAAATACACGCAGGTGCGACAAGTACTCCTCATTTTCTTTATGCAACCTTGTACATTTCAGACAATCTCTTTGCTGAAAGTTAATGCTACTACTGCATCAGTGCCTGGTTTTTGCTCCTAACAGGTGAAGAGCTAATGAAACATAGGGCAAATTGAGTTGTCCACTCAATTCCAGAAAAGTGATCTGTTCCTATAAATCTTACCTGGCAGTTATTGATACCACTGAAATGTAGAGGAAAAACGGTACTTTGCATCTTCCTGATCTTGAATTACCCCCTGGGACTACTCCACCCCATACTTAGCTTTCCTTTTTCCATGGTCATTTAGGTATCAGTCCTTACCTGCTAAAATCTCTCAGACAAGTAAGAAAAATATCTAATCTAATAGCAGTGTTTGTCACAAAACCCTGTTTCCGTTCACCTGTCTCCTAGTAATAAAATTATGGGAATAATAAGTAATAATAGCAGCAGTAGGGTTTAAATCATTAAGGCAGGTCAAACTATGGGTTTAAAACATTGACAGTACCTGTAAAACATGTACATTTATATGCAAGATGTACAGAAAAAGACAGATTAAAGTGTACTAGCAGCAGGTGAGAAAGATAATTTATGCTGGTGGCATAAAATGCAAATTAATTGGGAATGGTTTTCTTAGAAATACCCTTTCCTTCCTGCAATTTGTGTATTACCTGTATTATTGCAGGACAACAAATACAGACATGTCAGTTTTATCCAACATGTGTAGAGCTCTCATGACAGCCAGAGTTATGCCATTGCAGTGGCTGTCTCCCAGTGCAGCCCTTCATAATCGACTCTCTCTCGATCTGCTTTGCAACAGCTCCACCTATCGGTGGCAAGGTGGGAGGGGAAGGAGATAGAAAAAGAGTGGATCTTCAAGGTTGCCTTCAAATGACAGCTTTGGGCATTGTATGTCTGGGAGCAGAAAAGCAGCAGGACCGTGTGACTCATTGGATTTTTGTTGTTCTATTTGTCTTTTAAGAGACAGGATTTAATAGACAGTACAGGCCGTCTTTGCAATTACCATTCATAAGTGGAAAATGCGACTCCTTACTTCCCAGTTTCTGATTACCTGAACTATGCATTAATAACTACTGGCAACAAGTTTCTCTCGGTCTGCCTACCAGATTTCTGCTGGAGCCTCCATTACTGCCCTGACACCCTCCCCTCTGTTTTTTCATTGTGTACATGTTTGTGGGGAAGGGAATCACCTCCAGATTAATGGGCTTTGAATTTTATATTAGCACTATCTCACAGCAGGATCTGCCATCCCTCATGGCTGAGGCAGCAACAGACTAGAGCAATGAAGTTTACATAACTGAATTCACAGGAACTAAAACTTCCACCCATAAGCTTCCACTCATAGGTTCTGCTAGCGACTTCCCCAAGTAGGAATGGCCAGGACAGAACTATGGATGGTAAGTATTGGGAAGCAGGTCAGAAACCTACAGTCATTTACTCGCTTGCTGGCTATGGGCTTGGTCTGGAACACTGGATCCAACCTCTGGCCCCTGTGCGCTAGATGCCAGACCCAAGCTTCGTCTCTTGGATTTATGGTTACTGCCCATAAAAACCATGGAGGCATCCTGATGATCCAACAGCATAGTCCCAAACCACTGCAGTACCACAGTAGTGATATAGCGCTTGGGAGCATAACACCGAAGCTACCCCATGACAGGTCAGGGAGAGAGGCAGGAAACCCAGCTGTGGTTACCCTTTCCATGATACCTCCATACTAGAACAAGAACCATGCAGGGGAGATACCCCATCTCTGGGGGTATCAGGGCTAATGTGGTCCTCTCCTTCCCCGCCCTCCCCCAGCCATGTGAGTTTTGAGAACAGGGAAACTGCTGGGAGGAGCCAATCAGAGAGACAACCTGAAACAAAATACACAAAAGCAGATGCAACAGGGAACCTCTGGCACTGATATCATCAGCTTCTCTGCCCAGTTTATATTCTGGACAGGTCTCCCCTGAGCAGACTGGCTGTCTCCTCCCACACAGACACTTCGAGCTCAGTCTCAATCCAGCCCTCCTCCATCCTTGCCACCATGTCTCATCTCTCTTTCTTTCTATACATGTAATGCCCACTCCAATCCCCATGATCCCCCCACCCAAATAATAATAAATAAATAAGCAAGCCAAAAACACCAAACCACCCCCACCTCCAAGGCACTAACAGAGCAATTGCAAGCCATCTTATTGTTCTTCACTTGTACATTGTATCTCCACCTACCCTCACACCTCCCACTTGTCTGTCTTGGGTTTTTTTTCGATCTTGGGGGCAGGGGTTGCTTCACACTCTTATGTGTATGCTTTCACTGCACAAAAAGGTGTGTTCTTAACTCAGGTTAGCTAACTGGGGTGAAGATAGTAGTGAAGACACAGCAACTCGGCTTCTTACTTGGCTTACTAGCTCAAGTTCAAGGACCAGGTTGCCCTATAAGCTGGAACTCAAGCTGCTAACCTGAGTGAAGAGACAAGTCGGAGTGTCTTCACTGTATTTCACCTGAGTCAGCTAATGTGAGTTAAAAATGCCCTCGCCCCCTTTTTTTTGGCAGCGTAGACCTACCCAGTGCTATTTTCACAGAACATTTATTATCATGATTATATTTGAATCTTGTGGTTTCATGATTACTAAGTCAATATTTTGGAGAGAGAGATTTGGCTAATAGTTTCTGAATGTTTGGGCTCAATAAGAACGATTACTGTAGCACCTCAAAGCTTAATGAACCCAGTGTCCCACAGTGCTGTACGGATACATAGACAAGAGTGTCCTCTCCACAAAGAAGCTACATTTCTACATAGACAAGATGGGAACGAGGAAGGATTATTATTCCAAATTTTTCAAAATTGGAAATAAGGCACACAAAGAGTAAATGACTTGCCCATGTTCACACTACGGTCTACGAAAACATGAACCCAGATTTCCCAAGTCCTATCCAATGCCTTAACCATCCATCCTTCCTAGTATTCTATTTCAGGGGTCGGCAACCTTTCAGAAGTGATAGGCTGAGTCTTCATTTATTCACTCTAATTTAAGGTTTCACTTGCCAGTAATACATTTTAACGTTTTTAGAAGTTCTCTTTCTATAAGTCTATAATATATAAATAAACTAGTGTTGTATGTAAAGTAAATAAGATTTTTAAAATGTTTAAAAAGTTTCATTTGAAATTAAATTAGAATGCAGAGCCCCCCAGACTGATGGCCAGGACCCGGGCAGTGTGAGTACCAATGAAAATCAGTTCATGTGCCGCCTTTATTATGTGTGTCATAGATTGCTTACCCCTGTTCTATTCTCTTATTGTAAGGTTCTGTGACATTTTTATATAAGGTGCCAGGGCTACAGTTATGAATGGCATTAAAATGATAAGACTGTTGCTCTTCAGATCCTATTCTTATGAATGTGTGTCTCATACTAATAGTGCACGAACTTAGCATCTGATATTCAAAGATCCTACAATATTTTACAAATTGTGTAACCTACCCCACCCCCCAAAGAAATATGAAAGTCTTTCCATTTTCCAGATGGGGAAAGTGAGGTATAAAGAAGATATACACTTGATTTTCAGAGGCGACATGCTAAGTTCCCTATAAGCCACGCAGCAGCCTTTTAAGTGCCACGCAGGCACTCAGGGAACCCAACCAAGCCCCAGACCTGCTGTGGCGGGGGGAGGGACAGCTATCCTGCAGCCCCAGCCCCAGTGCTGCTGCAGGGAGAGAGAGCTGGGGGAGTCCTCTCTCCCCATGATGGCCCTGGGGCAGCTTGCACACAAACCCCTCACGCCTGGCACCACCTCAGAGCCCACACCCCCAGCTGGAGTCCTCACCCCTCAACCCCAGCCCTCTGCCCCAGCCCTGAGCCCCCACCCCTACCCCGGACCGTTTGGCCCCACCCCACCACATGAATTTTGCTATGTGCACTAATAAGGAAGTGATGTGTCACACACCACCTCCCTCTTGGTGCACATAAAATTCATTCCACACCTGGGTGAGAAAAATTAGAGGGAACACTGGTGACATATACACGCAACTCCCACTGATGTCAACAAGAGCTGTGGGTGTCCATGACTTCTGGGATCAGGCTTTAAGTGACATGCCCAAGGTCACAGGCAGAGAGCACAGATATAGAGCCAAGAATAGAAGCCTAGAGTCCTGATTCCCAGTTGCCTAGTCAGTCTACTAGTCCACAGTGTCTCTCCCAATTTCAATAATCTGGGTTCATCAGTATATATAAAAAACAACATTTATTTGAATCCTGTGACCAGATAAACTACAATCTTACACAACACAAAACTAAAATCACTATAAAACACAAATCAATAGCATCATTAACTGATCGTAATTAGTATTTTATGAACAATTTCACTACTGCTTTGAGGAACCAAGAATGCTACAGAGAGCTCTTTGTGTCTACTTTTTGTTGATGGGCTAGTCTGATGCTGTTCTAGCACCAGCTGAGATTTGACAATAGGCTTAATTAGCAACAAGATGCTACTGTTTACGTGTGAAAAATACATGTCCTGCCTATTTTTTCTAATCACAACGCAAGCCTATACTAAAGAGAGCTTTTCACTCATTCCCCATTTTCCGCCTTCCTTCAACTTCCAAATCACTTCCTCATCCTCTGACCCCACATTTCCCAATCAGGAAGCATTAACAGAACCAGATGAAAAGACAGACTAGGGCATCGATTATCTATATATCCAATTCCAAAGGGGGGTAAGATCATTGTTTATCTAAATCCAGACTTTCAGTGCATTTCAGCTCGGAGAACATTGATTCTGCTCTGCTAATCCACTCTGTTCTGAGATTTAGAATATGGCTTTGTGTCTCTTAGGAACAGGAACAGCTATTTCTCAAGGAAGAGTGAGTAAGAAATGCAGAGAGGAAAGGGGAGAAAGCCTTTCGATAATAATTATCCCTTGTGCATCAAAAGAACTACAGGATGCAGTAAAGTTATGGGGAAACACACTTTGTAAGTTAGGACATTGGTGGTCAGACCACCATGTAGAAACTTCGGAATTGCCAGGGTAAGTCAAAGCAGTAGTATACTGTTTCCAACGGTGACCAGTGCCAGCTGCAGTAGACAAAGTTTCAAGAAATCTAGCACCAATCAGTTACAGAATAATTTACCTACAAGGAAAGTTTTTTTCCTAGTTAGAGGTTAGTTTATGCCCTGAAGCAAAAGGGTATTTTATAGCCTTTCCAAAACTCTTGGTTATTTATTTAATTCTTACTGTTATACCTCCGGATGTTCTTGGTATCCATACAAAAGTCCAATCTTTTTCTGTACCCAGAAGTGTTCTTAGTTTTACCACTAGAAATCACTAGAACTTTTTCTCACTTTTTTCATACTTTTCTGGTGAGGAAAATAGTAACATGATTTTTTCTGATTTTCATCTAGTTCTTTTCTTATTTTTTCAGTGGAAATAAGTGGGGTGGAAGGAAAGTAAAGATGTTTTTAATGCAGAAAGGTGGAAATTTTACAATAATTTTGAAAGGGACAGTTTCAAAAATATAGGGAAAAGCATGCCCTAATATTTTCCTTTCAAAATGTTGTTGAATATGAAAAAAAAATTAAAAAGTTAAATTTAGTCATGAAACAATTCATTTTCAATTAAATCCATTTGTAATGAAAAAAATAAAAATGTTCACTATGCTCTACTAAGTAGCCCCTGGTAATAGATTTTATCTGAAATATATCTCAACCACTCATTAGCATCCCCGGCACCCAAAAGCCTGGATTTGAATAGTGGGATTTTCTTTGCATCTAATGTTATCTACTACTGAACCACAGCTTCTGTTAGGAGGATGGAACTTCAAAGATACTAAGCACTAGAAACAGCAAACAACTGCACCAGTGACGGAAAAGGAGTGACAACGCATAATTTCTCCAAATGGAACTGCAGGGAAAATGTAGATAAACAAAATGTAATTTCCTGTGTTATAAATTAGCCAGGACACCCAGGATAAAACCCCTTGCTCTTGCAAAATATACCAGTGGATCTCAGCAACTTAATGGCATCTGTTGTTGCTGCTGCACTTGGCATATGCACACCTGGATTGAAAAACTAAATATTGAAAGGATTAATATGTGCAGTCATGCCATCTATAAATATTTTTTTAAAAGGATAGTAATGAAGAGTTAATGCGCAGATCAGGGAAACAGGAACTTCTTCCCATGCCAGCCATGCCAACTCTTTAACTGGTAGAATCCATGTAGGCCTTTATATATTGAAGGACAGAGATTCAGTTCAGGCTGATATTTGCTTCAGTCAGGGTCTTGAGAAGATATTAGATGCTCATTGGATGGCTCATCCAAGAATGTGACATTTTCTAACCCTCGAACATTGTGTCCCTAGCACAAGGCAGAAGAAAATGGAGAAGCTCAGAAACAATGACAACCTGCCCGCTCCACTCTAAAAATGTGGAGACACTCCTCTTCCCCTCCTTACTCCCTCCCCCTACCTAGCAAAGATGTGATCAGTTTACAGTGTGATTTTCCCCAGGTAAAATACAGAACAGAGCCTTACATAATCCACATCTAGCCTGAGGAAAGATAATTATCCACCACAAGGAGCAGAAGCAGCCCAGATAATTCAAAATTACTTACCCATTTCACTACCATAAATAAGAAAATAAATTGCAACCCGCTGCAATTCATTATCGTTCATTCACTCTCCATGTGTGTAGCAGACAGACAGTTGCTACTTGACCAAGAAATCTGCCTCTTCCATGCAATGAATAGTTTCAAATTTTTCAGACATTGAGGGCTGCTCCGACAACTTCCCATGAGATCCTCCCAAAGCCAATCCTCTGCTGCATATGAGAGCATAGAAATCACTACCTTGGATTAGACTAGAGATCCATCATCTCCAACACTGACCTATAGCAGATGTTTCAAATGAAAATGCAAGAGATCACCAAATGGGAAATTATGTAGTCATCTGTCAAGAGGGAAATCTTCTTTCTTAAACCCATCATTTAGAGTTGGGTTATGCCAAGACACATGAGAGTTCATAGCCCTTCTTTCTGTACTTAGTATAGCCCCAGATGTTCTTGTTTACGTGGTGATTTTATTGATACTACAAATGAGCATTATAATGGTTCTAATAATCAGCATCAGGTATGATGTCACTATGAGGCTGGTCACAAGGAGGTGGTGTATGTGTGTCACATTTTGAGGACTTATTTGGTACCTCTAGCTATGATATCTGGCTATCATATAAACTGTTAAAACAAACAAAAAGGCTGTACATATAGAACCTAACCATCAGAAAAGCTAAGTAGAATCAAGACAATGCCTTACCACAAAGATATGCCTTGCATTGTATTTTCCATACCCACGCAAGATGGAATGAGTTCTACAGCGGTTAATGCTCCTTTGAAGAAGCCATGCTGAGAGCTCTACCTTAAGGACTGATGACAAAAATGCTCAACCAGTCATGTCTCAGCTGCTGCACTGGGATATTTGGAGAGAAGTGGTTTCTACAGATTCTGCTACCCTTACTCACAGTGAGTTTGATCTTACTTTTCAAGTATTCCCCTTGATTTCTTGCCCCTCCGTTCCTAGGGCCAATATATGGTGTGTCTACAACAATCCCAGTTTAAGGAGCAAAGCTATATGAAAACTAAAGGAAACAAAATAATCACAAAGCGATCACTCTATAGCTGACCCATCAATCCTCATCCTTAAAGGAAATCACAACACTTTCAAAAGATGAGCATTGGAGCTTAAATCTGTAACTCTGCTAGACTCTAAAAATCATGGACTTATGGCTTACTATAGCCATCTACAACCCACTACCACTACCCCTTCCAGCTGCCTTCCCTTCTCCCCTATGACTGGAGGGTGTTAACCAGCCACTTCATTTTGAATGGTCTCTTGAAATATATATAAACTACTTATGCTAAACAATCTATTCCACCTTGTATTTAGCTGTGACACTGAGTAAGTTTCCCAGATCTCAAAAAGAGCTCAGTGTAGCTTGAAACTTTCTCTCTCTCTCTCTCTCTCCAACAGAAGCTGGCACAATAAAAGATACTACTTCACCTACCTTTTCTCACTAAATATTCTGGGACCAGCACAACTACAAAGAAACTGCATAAAGGAAACAAATGCATTTGCAACACTGCTCAGATTCCAACAACCCCGCAGCGCAGAAAATTCACCCAAAAGGGCTCAACTCTGCAAGGAACTGATTATCACTTCTGCCCCAATCCAGAAAACTATTTAAGAACATACTTCAATTTAAGTATGTGAGCAGTCCAATTAAGTCAATGTGACAACTCAGAAGATGCTTAAAATTAAGCACATGCTTAAGTGCTTTAATGGTCCTAGGTCACAATACTCAGCACAACACAGACTTGAGCCTCAAATCAGTACCCATAAGAGAGAATAGAGTAATTTAAGCAGTGGCTTTTTGAAATAACATTTGGGGAATTAAGAGATGCTTATACCAGATTAGCTTTTGTTTGACCAATGATGTAATCAGCCCTGAAAAGTTTAATTTAACTATTTTAGGCTGAACTTTAATAAAGATTAAATATTTCTGATGGCCCATATTTGTCTGAAATATATACATGAAACCAGTATTATGAGAGCATCTGTATGAAAATCATTTTAGACGTGATTTACATGTGTCCATATAACTGAATTTAGGTAACTGAAGAAATAAATGGTATTTTTATCATCTACAGTGAGGTTGTTTAAAAAAAGATTAAGATCTTCAAATGTCTAGTCAAGTGCATTAAATCTGGAATTTTTATCTATAATCAAATATTTTATTTTATTCAATTTGTGTGATGGGCACATCACATTAAAAGAGAGCACAGAACTTTGCCAATGAAAGTTTAACAACAACAAAAAGGGATGCAAATAATTCCTCCCACTCACGAAGTGAAGAAAACAGATATTCCCAGATCAAATGCATCTTCTCAGAGGGAGCCTGAACAAAGCTCTGCCTGGGATGATTGAGTTGGAGCTGGTCTTGCTTTGAGCAAAGGGTTGGGCTAGATGACCTCAGAGGTCTCTTCCAACCGTAATCTTCTGAGATCCTATGAACAAACAGGCCTTGCAACATGCATAGAAGCTCCACAGAGTAGGATACTGAGGGATCCAGAGAAGTAAGCACATTTCAGAGTAGAGTTAGTGAGAGCCCTAAGACAAATCAGCGATTGTTGACTCAAAACTCTAGGTTAATCTCCACTGCCAGTGAGCGCACAAAGAGAAAAGCAATATGGTAAATGCCCACTTCTGCCTCACAAAAGCTCTTTCCAGCAGGGACCATCCTTTTTATTTCTATTCATACAAAACCTAGCATAGTTGGGTCCTAGTTCATGACCAGGGTCTTTAGGGACTAAGGTAATACAAAGAAGAAATTAATAAATAATAATAAATGGTGGTTTTGTGGTTCAGGCACTGGATTGGGATTCAGGAGCTCTGGGATTCAAGAGTTCCCATGTCTGCTACAGACTGAGAGAGAGCTTGGGCAAGTAGTTTGATCTCTCTGTGCCTCAGTTTCTCCATCTGTAAGACAAGGAGTAATAACACTTTTCTCCCACCCTTTGATGGTCTTGCCAATCTCTACTGTAAGCTCTTTGCGGATGGGAACTGTGTGTACAGTGTGTAGCATAATGAGGCTCCTATCTCAAGTGGAGAACCTTGGCATTAGCATCATGCAAATAATTAAAATATAACAATGGACTGAGACCACCAGTGATGTTGGAATGCAAATAATAGAAAGTTAAAATGAAGACAACCATCACAAATTTAGCTCTAGTGTAAACACTAAAGAAAAATCCATCTTTGCCAAAATGAAGAGGGGGAAAGACCTAAAAAAATGACAAATTTCATTTCATAACACTTCTAAAAAAGATATTCCTATCAAGGGAAGGTGATATTAAACCAACCCACAAATAGAACTCTGGAGTAATATTGGGCAATGTCTCTTTAAGAAACTGTATACCCAGATATCAGAGGTGTAGCCGTGTTAGTCTGGATCTGCAAAAGCGATAAAGAGTCTTGTAGCACCTTATAGACTAACAGTTTTTAGGGATCATGGGCTTCGTGGGCTAAGACCCACTTCATCAGATGAATGTTGTGGAAATCTCCAGAGGCAGGTATTTATACTTGCTATTTATACCTGCCCCTGGAGATTTCCACAACATTCATCTGATGAAGTGGGTCTTAGCTCATGAAAGCTCATGATCCCTAAAATCTGATAGTCTATAAGGTGCTACAAGACTCTTTGTCACTTTTGTATACCCAGATGATACTTTATCTTCTTATCTCAACTTTTGGGACACAGGTGGAAGAAGGGAGGGTGGAATTCAAAAATACACTTACAAGTCATACCACTTCAAAAGCTTTATGATTAAAAAACATAAATTTCCTGAGGGAACCACATGGCTACAATCACCAGGATTGTTCCGTCAGAGAATGCTAATATGCTACCTGACTGGGAAAACAATGTTCATTCTTGAGAGACACATGTCTAAGAAGGAAAACTAACCCCCTATAGCTACACGTTTTAATATCAGAGACAGCCACTTTCCTAGCTGTCCTGTTCCCATGTATGGAGTTCAGGGGGTGCTGACGGAGAGGGAACCCTCTACAGGCAAATTTCCCCTTACCATGAGGCAGCACGTCTGGTTTGCAGTGCCATTTCCTTCCACTCAGTACCATGAAGAGGCCTCTCTCTATAAGCCCATGCTGGGGCTGTGGTGGAGAAAATGGGAACTCAGGGAGAGATGGAGCAGTGGATCAGAAGCAGTTTGCTCACTCCCCCCATGATAATGCAGCCTGGGACTACATTATCACTTTGCTTTGGTAATCCTAGGGCTTGCACAGTCAGGGAGAGGTAGAAGAGTCCCTGCACAGGCAAAAGCCTCCATGCAGATAGCCCTAGTTACCTGTGAATCGCCCACAGTCTGCCAGGATTGAAGGTGGAACCTACAGACTTCTCCATGAGTCATGCCCCTCTTCAATTCCCCCACTCCTAGAGGGCATGATGTGGGAGGAACTTCATAATGGGATTCTTGTGAAGATTCTTTGCCATGGTTCCCTCTCGTGGGGAGAGATGATCGAGCTAAAGGACCTTAAAAAGATATTCTCTTAGCTTCCTTTAAAGGGCCCAACTTTTAGAAATGATGGACCAGATACTCCACTAACATAAATCAGCACTGAAGCCTATTTAGCTAGGTCACTTCACACCAGATCTGGCCGTACACGGAGTAAAGAGGGATTTATCAAACCCAAAAATAAATTTATGTTGTTCTTTTTGTTTTAAATAATAAAACTTAAAATTCAAACTAGGGATGGTCTCCAATGGCAAAATTCAGACTGGGATCTACGTTTTATACATCCCAAATCTGTTCCTGGGATTGTGGTTGGACTCACTTATAAAGATCAGGGGTGTTGCGAAACTCAGATCCAGACTGGAGTTTAAATTTCAAAGCCCACCCCTACCCTGTTTCAGAACTGTTTGGATCCAGGATTTCTGTTCAAACCCATCTCTTAAACACTCCCTGGCAGTGTTATGAACCCCCAAAACACTGTGCTCATGCAGGGGAACCAGAACATCAGGACCTGTCTACAGGTTTTCTAAGAAAAAGTATGTATTTCCTCACTCTCTCTCTCTCGTCCCCACCCCTACTTTTTAAATGTAAGGGCCAACATTTTTAAGAATGACTACAGATTTTGGCTGTCCAATTTGAGACCTTTTAAAAGGGTCTTATTTTCTGCTTCCCTCTGAAAATCAGGCCCTTTAAGGTATCTAAATTTGAGCACCCAAAAAATCACACCTTGGATATGAGTTTTATGTTGATAGTTTCCCTTTCGTTACACATTTCAGAAGGCTGGCTCCCTCTATTAAATCTTTTATCACTTTTTGGTCACTTTATAGGACCCTGCATTGAAGGATGCCAGCCTGAAGAAACAATGTTTAAATATTAATTCAGCTTACACACTGAATTGGGATGTATCAAGATGGATGGTACAGTCACATTTCAATATATTATATGACCTCTACCAACCTAATATGACGTATTAACTAAAAAATTGTAAAGGGAAGAGAAAAAAAAAACACAGAACAAAATAGCTTTTTAAAACTCAAATGTCATTCAGTGTCTAAACATAACATCTTAAATACTCCTTTGAAGTACCTTTAAATATAAAAATCAGTAAGCCAAATACCTCACAAGAGGCTATTAAGGACAATAAGTAGTCAATGTGTGAAAGGCAAATTACTGTCATGGATTAGAAGATGGCTTTGAGACAGAAGGCAAAGAGTAGGACTAAAAGGTCAATTTTCACCATGACAAAAGGTTAACATTATTATTTATCATCGTGGCATTTAGGAGCCTCAGTTAACAGTGGGATGCCTCAAGATTTGTGTGCTGTTTAAGGTGTGCATAAATGATCTAGAATTGGGAGAGCAGTGAAGTGGCAAAACACAGATAACACAAAATTATGCAGCTGAGTCAAGAAAGTAATACCTAGTTCTTATCTAGTGCTTTCATCAGTAAATCTCAAAGTGTTTTACAAAGGAGGTCAGAATCATTATCCCCATTTTAAAGATGGGGAAACTGAGGCACAGACCAATGAAGTAACTTGCCCAAGGTAACCCAGAAGGCCCAAGACAGATCCAGGAATAAAACCCAAGGCTCCTGAGTCCCAGCCCAATGCTCTCTCCACATACAATGTTGCATCTTAGAATGGGCAATTTGAATATATTTGTGCTCAATCAAGTATATATGTACTTATTTATAAATATATATAGTGTTGCACAGATATAGTATGAATAATTTTAGTAAACATTACATGGAGAAAAAATAAAAACATATTTTATTAGAGAATCTGAAATATCTGCCCTGACTCTATCAACTTCCAGAAACACGGAATGGCAAGTAGCAGTAAAAGCAATATGTTTTTCGTTGGTAGTGATTCAGGAAAAAAAAAGTGCTGCATAGCAGTCACTGAAGGGCTCTTATCATATGTAGTGTTTAGCTACACATGGCTGTGGGTTGGTTTTTAATTGCCTTTTATGCCTCTTTTGCTTTTGCGAGTGATCTAGGAGTTTAATGAATGTTAAAACTACTCCACAACACAGTCTAGAGCGTATTGTAACGACTAACACAGCTGCTTACAAAATATTTGCATAAGCAAAAGCCTAATTATGTCTAAAAAAGAGAGGCTATAAAGAAAAGAAGCAAGGAGAAGAATTAACAATTCTAAGCAATATTGATAGCCAAGATTTTGGAAAACATGGGTGAAAGGAAAATAAGAGATAGTTACACTTGATATTATTACCACCACAATCACCACAGTCTAGAAAGCAGGAACAGATGTATCATATCTATCCACTCATTTAAATGCAACTCTCTCGGGAGAGAAATTCACTAACTCACTTAGGCACCCTGCACCAGTTGGTTATTTAGTGAAGACTATGATATCCAATTTTCATGACATCCATCTTGTGGCTATTAAAGCAGACCTTAATATGAATGGTTTAGAAGGGTATGACAACTTTAAACACACACACAACAAATACCTTTTCCTCATTCCCTAGAATAAATATCAGATCCCTCGGTAAATTTCTGTTAAAGACCATATTAATTCTTTCTGCTACCTCATCCGAAAATAGCTTAGTGTTTTGGCATTCTCACTACACAGGAGATAAAGAGCTCCTTGCTCATTTGCACTCCTAGCAAATACCATGTGTTTTGTTTATGACTCTTGCATGAAATAAGCCTTTCACTAAACATAGTTATTCTTGTAAATGAAGAGAACACTACAAATATGAAGGAAGGTTAAATATGGCCAAATAATAAACATCACTTAGGCCAGGGTAATTTAGGAGAGACTATTGACTTCATTGCAACGAAACCCACTCACTTTTTTTTCTTTTTTAAATGGCATCCAAAGAAGAAAAAATAAATAAAATATTGGAAAATTGGCATCCATTTGGCAGCCAGTGTAAATCATGAGTAATTCCATGGAAATCGATCAATTTGATTTTCTGCTGCTCTACAACTTTTGTACCATTAGCAGTATTTTGCATTCATTTTGCACATCCTCCAAATGACAGCACAATGTGCAAGACACTAGCTGAACTGGACTTTAAAGTTATATATGGAAAATCTGTGTGAAAGAATACTCCGGCCCACAGAGTGAGTCCTTTGTGGCTCAAATTATACATGGAAAAATATTGCTCCATCTTCTATCGGAACCATTATAGGTTGCTTATCTTTGCAGGATATGTGCAAAAACATTATCTAAGCTTGAATCCTAAATTATTTTTAGCCCCTATGGACCATCCCAGTAAAATTGGCATGAGGCAGTTGCAGATTCTTCAGGTGCTGATGCTGTAGCAGGGAGGCAGATGGGTTTTATCCTTTATATGTTTCCCTAAGATATTATACTTTCCTATTACATCTCAAAAGAAAGGAGTGAACACAAGACTCACAGGCACTCCAGACTGAATCTCAGGGGAGCCCCCATGGTATTAGTCAGCATCATTAGCAGACAGCTCTTTCATTGCTCTCAACATCTCATTGTATTAAAGCACATGTACCACAAGAAAAACAGAATGCTACTTTTTTACTTTCAGTAGAATTCAGGATCACCTAGACCAAACCAGATATCTCTTGAGAACTTATTAGGTAGAGGAAGCACTGAGAAAAGAGATATTCCAATAATCTCAAAATCATAAGCATCAATAAAACTGAAGACTGAGAGTTGAGTATTAAAGTTTGTCTGAGTTGAGGGATGTAACAATATACAAATAGCTGAATGTTATTAAAAAGCCAGAGGGGAAGAGTAGAATGGTTAGACCAGAGAACTGGGTGCCAGGACTCTCAGGTTCCATTTCTAGTTCTGCTACTCACCTGCCCTTTGATCTTGGTCAACTCACACAAACTTTGTGTTTGTTTGTAAACTTAGCCTGAGAAAGACCAACTTCTCCACTGAGAGACTTACTTCTCTGATGTTTAAAAGCAGCCTCTAATTTGGGGTCTGTTATTTTATTGATGTAAATAATTGCAGATGCAATTTGATGTCATTTGGACATTTAACCAACCATGTCCGCAATTATTTGAGCTTGAAAAAATGAAGCATGAAAAATGGGAGGCCATGTTGAGGGCTATTCCTAAATCAGGCTGAGTAATTTAATGGCTGAAACATCATTTGTGGTTGTACACATCCCTTTCAAAGTATTAGTACTATTATTATGTCTAAAAGGTATCAACTGAGGCATAAGGAACTGAAAAATGCAAGGGATGAAGTTAGACATGGCACATTTTAGCCATCAGGGGAATGAGGTGCATATCCTACATTATAGATGTAAAGAAAGTGAAAAACTCCTGACAAAATTAATGGAGTGAAAGACCTTGCTACATGCTGCATGACCTAACTAGATGGTCTTTTCCAGACTGATTATTCTAGGTGTATTCTGATTCTGATTGAGTTGCTCAAGTTTTATTTGTTTTTTTAATTAAGGTAATAGGGTAAATTTAAAAAATAATTTAGGAATAATTTGACAGCCTAAGTCCCATTGACTTTCAATACACCCTTAGAAGTCATATGCTTCTAAATGCCCAAGTCATTTTTGAAAATGGTATTTAGACTTGTATGTCAGTTAGGCAGTTTTGAAAATTTTAACCAAGGCCTGCAGTTGTAGCAAAATCCCTCTTTACATGTTAACTGATGGTTCTATACCTATTTTGTTGGTGATGTAGAATATGAAAACATTCATGTACCATTTCCTCTCTTTCTTACAGAGCCCATGACACTGATGTCCAGACTGCATATCTTCAAAGAAGTTATAAAGGGAAAATAAAAATATTGAGTTTCACTACCACAGAAACAAATGACACTCAGAGAAGCACATTCTGTGAAAATTATATATTTTACCGGTGACTGTTTACAGCTGCCAGATCCATCACAGCCATTGAGTGTGCATGCGTGCACGCGCGTGCACACACATACACACACACAGAGTCAGATTACAGAAGACATCATCTATATACTTCTGTTAGAGGCAGGTAGTTTTTCCCCTCCGGCAGACACACATGGGGGATTAAGGGGCTACACAGGACCTGGAGCTGCACTCTCCCCGTAGAGTATTGTACAGCAGTTTTCCCAAAGCCCAGTAATAACTACTGCGAACTCTAAGCTAGAATTTTTAATGCTGCCTAAGGGAATTAAGACTCCAAGATCCCAAAGAAAATCCTAACCCTAGCATTTGAGATCACTACTACAGAAAATGCTAATGGTTTTGTTTTTGCTTGCAGTTTTGTTTGTTTGGTTTGTTTTGTAACAGCAAAGCACTTACTAAACTTTCCCTCTTCAACAATGCACAAGCACATGCCTAACTGTAAACATCTGTTTAAGTCCCATTTAAATACATGCTTAAGCCTAGCACTGAACAGATGGGTTAAGCACATGCTCATGTACTTTGCTGAATCAGGAGCTCAATCAGGCTGCTGCATTGACATACCTTTTTCATTTTGTCTTGATGTAACAATTTTTGGATCACATCTGCAGAAACCACTGCCCACAGAAAGGAAAAACAAAACAATTCACTGGTGGGTTTTGTTCAGAAAATGTAGCGCATAAAGGAATGATATCATGCACTGAGAAATTAATAGGATATGCAGCCTACTTCATTTCTCCCTCTGTGGAGGAGGATCTGCTGTATTGTATAAATCTGCTCCTTCCTCTCTTCGGTCCTGATCCAAAGCCCACTGAATCACTGTCATTGATTTCACTGGGCTCTAAATTTAGTCCTTAATATTAACCACCCAAAATGCAATATATCATGTACAATAATAAGCAAGAACACTTCACTCTGTGCACTTGTCCTGATCTCCCCACATCTCTCGCTCTCATTTACTCTCATAAGGGATTTAACATTTATATATCCAAGCCACTGAAATTTTAAAAAAGGAAGTATCCCATATACAAGCACATAACATTGTAGAAATAATTCAATTAAAATTTGATCATGACCGATTGTTGACACAGTTAATCATATGGAGGATCGAGGATTGTGCTTTGAAATGTAGGCATGTATTTACGGCCATCCTTACTTTGGCAAGGAACATTTTTTTTTCATACAGTCATTTGGGGAATATTAAACCCTAGTCAAACAAAGGTGCATGGGATTTGCAAAAAGCATAGTGAGAGGCTTTATAGTAAGACAAAGCTATGTTCCGAATGGGAAGCAGATAGGGAGATGTCAACCCTCCAGTAAGAAAGATATCTAATGGAGGCAGGGTGGAGTCATGCAATTAGTAGGGTTTTTAATATATACTTGTCAATCTTGTATACAAGAAAACCTATACTTGGCTGTGGGCATGCCCTGATATCAATTACGCTCACATTCTCCAGTGGGATCATCACCCAACAGCATAACACAGAAGCAGAAGTCAACATAACACTCTGGCATTATAGCAACAAAGCATAACCTATCCCGCTCTAGCCAAAAGCATTTTTATCTGCCCATTCTTTCTTTTCTCTCTTCTTGGTATTTTTTTTTTTTTTTGTGTGTGTCAGTTTCACTTGGTCTCTTTTCTCTTCTGTGATCTCTTTTAGAACAGTGAATGAACCTCTCTCCAACTTTAAGTAGTAATTAGTTGCACTCATCTAAGCATCCTTATTCTTCACATCTGTCCCAGTGTCCATTTTATGGCAAACCCAGCCTAACAATATACATTAATATTCTTTGCTCTATTTATCTAAGGCATCCTGATCTGGAGGAACAAGCACACAGTTGGGAGTCTTGAACGCCCTGTTAATAGCCAACTGTCATTATTCAAGTAAGAGGCTATGACAGCCTGCCTAAGGCTCAAACTCTCACCCAATGCACAGACCAAGTACACAGGCTGCGAGCTGGAGAGTTTGATGATGAGAAAAGTGAGGAGAGCAGGAGGGGAAAGCGGGAGGAGGAAGATGGCTTTTCAGCTGTTCTACTCAAGTGTGGCTAGACCAGCTTCTGTTTCTGATGAACACTGTTCCCAGGGAGGGATTTGGGTAAGTAGATAGATAGCAAATGGAGATCCTGTCTGCCTGCCCTATATAGGTCACACAGAAACCCTCCCAGAACTCCACATAATGGGATCCTTGGAATCCTTCCCCAATACTCCTCAGGCAGCTCATCTACTGCATCCAAGACCATCCATACTCCCAGAAGAAATGGGGGCAAAGGACCCTAACTGAAAACAGAATCCCTCCATAACCTGATTAGCATCTTTCCTTACTGCTTTGAGGTCCCTGTGGCAAGAAAAATGCATTAGCAATTATACCCTCAAATCCTGCAGACACACTAAGAACTTGCTTGTCCCCCAACCCCAAACAGACACCACAGCCTGTAAACAGGGGTGCATGTTCTTTCATGGCCCAAGTGAGGACTTAGTCTCTCGCTTTCAGTGAGCAGGATTTGGGAGTGCAATGCTCGGGGGGAGGTAATCAGTGCGATCTACCACACGGAAACGAGGGAGGGAGGGCAAAAGAAAGAGAAACTGAAATTGTTTCCCCCATCGAGGAACTTAAATTCAACACAAAACAGAAAACAACTGAAATTGTTTACCCCATCAAGGAAGCACACTTGCCCCTAAAGAAGGGGGCAACATGAAGCAAGAGTGTGGAAACTGGAAATGACACAGGAGCACGCTCCTCCCCCCACTAGCCCCACAGACTTTTTCTTTGCTGTCTGCACTTTCTACTCCAGCTATTTTAACTGTGATTTCTTTTGTGTGCTGCCTCCCACACAGGTTGGTAAAACAATCGTCAACAAGTACCCGCCACACTATTGTATTTTCCCCACTAAAAGAACACAATATGATTGAGGTTGTTCAAAGGTGATTTTGTTTAATGTCCTAGATTTAAACAAAAACAACAACAACAAAATCAGAGAGACTTCAGACAACACACGTAGGAATTTTTCATCAGCAAACTGAAACCAACTTCTGGCAAGCACCTCCCTTGCAAACCTGCTGTGGCAGCGGAGTGCTTTATGCAAGATGGTCTGCTTAATGAAGTGCTACCGGGTAATTTATTTGTCAGAGTCAGTTGATTTTAGAACTACTAGGTTCCTTTCCCCTGCCTTGTTAGTTGGGTACATTTGCTTCCCATTTCTAAGTAATATGGTGAAAGCAAATCTTCTGCCCTGTTACTCTGAGCACAGCGAAGTTCTGCTGAAGCATGGCTACAGATGTTTTAACAACTAGCCTCATCACTAGCTTGCTCTTTGAGGCCTCAGTGGCAATACTGTTACAGTGCTAAATTTTCACAAGATTCAGTCCCATATCACTAGGTGTATATGGTGCAAATAAGCAGAACAATAATAGGAGGGGAGAGTGGATCTCTTTGCCACTCCTGAATAAGCAGGCATAGAGGATCCCATTTGGGCAGGCACCCCAGGATCTAAAACTATGCGGAGGGTCGGGGGGGGGGGGGAGGAATTTTGGCAAAGGGGCCCAGCAGTCATACATGGAATATGCTGTAACATTTGTTGTGGTCACAAATTTTGGGAGCCAGCAAGTAATTTTCTGTAGGAAGGGTGAAATCCATCCCAATGCAGGGGACCAACATGAGGCCAATGCAACGCTTACCCCTATGTGGAGGCCTTAAGTGATCCACAGGCTTTGCACAGGACTTTCTGCCCAAGCGCAAATTTCATTTGTATCCCATTTTATTGGGCTTTGTGAGGAGTCAGTTTCATCCTCAGTGTTCAACAACTGTCTGGCTCAGGGTGGTTTGTCATAGGACATTATTGCATCTTTTCTTATTATTGCCACTAGGCTGCTTGTGAAAGCCAATGCCAACAGCTGCAGAACTTTTGTATACAAGCTGGGGATAAACTGCCCTGAGGCTACAAACGTGGGCCTTGGACCTGGTGTACTCAGTTACAGAGTACTGGGCATTGGTATGGACAAGCAGCTGCTATACTCAACTTGTCAACAGGCAGCTAACTCAGACCATGGGAATCATCACAGGGACTTAAAAAACCAATACTTTTACCGTGGCTTTCTCTATTAGCACACATCGAAACCTGTCAAGACATAGCCACAGCATGAGAACTTAGATGCACTGAAGATTATCCAGATCTTCCCACCCAGCAGGTTATGGATCATACCCCAGAAACACCAGACATTGTGAAAACCCCTAAGAACCACGCGTGATCACCTCTGGACCTGGCCTGGGAATGGCAAAATGTCTGGACCTCATCTACCATTCCAAATAAGCACATTATTACTGACTCAACAAGCTGAGCTCTTGGTTTCAGCCTATCATGCACACTTTGGACCACACTGAACCACATCTGAATAAGCCATGGAAGATGCAGTTACTTAACTCTCAAATGGAAAATTAAAGACTCTCCCTCATGCAACATCCAAACCATCAAACACCTCTTAACACAGTGCTCCATATATGGTTTTCAAGGTAAATTGGATTATATCTCCAACATCACATGGCCTTGCCATGGCTTATAGAATCTACAACTGTATCTATAGAATGTTACTTTGCAGGTACCATATGCGAGTGGGAGAAATTGGACCATTCACCTTCAGGCCTGGCCATAAACTAGTGAGGACTAAAAGTTGTTACCTTCTGATGGTCTTCAGAATCCCTCACACCTGTGAAGTGAGCTGGGGAGGGGAATTTTTAGTATGCAAGTATTCACAAAACAAAAACCCATAATCTCAACGAGCACTAATTAGTGACCTCATTAGTCATCTTGATTGACAGGCCAAGGGTTGAGTTGCAGTACAGACAATGCTATTTGGGGTACAGACTGCATTTTCCTCTGGATTTGGAAAGACCAGATCACATTCTGGATGCTACCTCAATGTAAATAACTCTATACTCAACTCTAGACGCATTCCGTCCAGCTCAGAACAGAGGCATGTTTTGGCCGAGTTTGTTAGGATTTGGGGAAGGGTCCATCTGTGGCACTGCTGGCTGGTGGACCCATTTCTGGGGATAAACACAGGCCTATAATCTCTGGGGCTGCCCTTCTAGCACAATTAACCAGGGCTGACTTCAGGAAAACATTTCCACAAAACAAAACAAAAAAATGGTACTGTATAGACTTCCATATATTTCCCATTCATGATGGAATAAGTTTCCACATCAGTACATAAAGTTTTCATGAGGTAGCTTTCAACAGCAGATAATATTATAGATACATTTACAGTGATTACCATCAGAAATAAAACTAGTATAATGTCTGGTCTGCACTTAAAACTTGACATAGCTACAATGCTCAGAGCTGTGAAGAAAGCACACCCCTTGAGTGCCTTAGTAACTTAACTCCTGGTGTAAATATGAACAAAAGAACAGCCATATTGGGTCAGACCAAAGGTCCATCTAGCCCAGAATCCTGTCTTCTGACAGGGGCCAATGCCAGATGCCCTAGAGGGAATGAACAGAACAAGTAATCATCAAGCGATCCATGCCCTCTTGCCATTCCCAGGTTCTGGCAAACAGAGGCTATGGACACCATCCCTGCCCATCCTGGCTAATAGTCATTGATGGACTTATCCTCCATGAACTTATCTAGTTCTTTTCTGAACCCTGTTATAGTCTTGGTCTTTACAACATCATCTGGCAATGAGTTCCACAGGCTGACTGTGCTTTGGGTAAAGAAATACTTCCTTTGGTTTGTTTTAAACCTGCAGCTAGGCCAATGGAAGAATGCTTTTGTACAAATAGTCGAGGGAGATGGTGTTCTGACAGTTGTGGAAAAACCCCTTCCTGCGCTGTCAACTGGGTTATTCCTGCATAACTATGGTGCTGTGATGCCCATAGCATAGACATCACCTAAGAGATGCTTCCCCACAGAATAATTTCACAGAGACGTGAAAGTTTCTAGATTTTTAGTTATTTATTTGTTATCATAAAGCATTGCTGCCACAGGAAATCCCTCAGGACATCACCATAGCAGGCATTTAAATAAGAGTGTCTGTGGCGTATTAAAAATATTATATGAGAGCATTAATGCCTAAGAGCCTTCAAGAAACATTTTTCCCTGGGTTTTATAAAAAATTGGATTATAAATTAAAATATCGTAAGAGTTAGCATGCAGTAAACCTATGGAGACATTTATGGATCCTACTGAATGAGTGATGTGATCATGGATTCACTTTTCAGATGTTATGAACAGCTATATTCATCAGAAGAAAAAGTCCTCGCAGGAAAGTAATTAGAGACTAGTTTCTTTCTAGAAACTTCAGTGTGTTTCAATATATTGTTTATTAGCTCTAAAGGGTAAGTGAGCTGCTGACAAAGAGGCTGCCATAATATATAGAATTGTTGTCCTTAAATAGAAGGCTTTATCAAAGAAAACAGATACAACTCTGACACAAACAGGCTTCCACCCAGCTTGAGTTCTGTCTTTGTCTCCTCAGTTTACCAGGGACTACTATGAGGGAAAAATCCAAAGACATCTAGCAGCTGAATAAGATACTACAAGTCACCATATAATTACAGGGCTATTAATGTAGCTGGCTGGCAAATTGGGGATGGTGATGGGGTGAGGGATTGAAGAAACTTCCATCTCCTTTACTGGGGGAGTCAGGAGGCTCCTGCCCTTTTCAGGTGACAGTGCTAATTGAAATAGTGTGGTAATGCAAGTGCTCAGTGCAAGGGCCTGTGAGAATTTAAGATGAAAGACAATCTCAGGGTCAACCCGACTGGCCTTCTCATTCTGGCAATGCTACCATGTGCCCACCAAGGAGTACCACTTCCCTGACTACATCTCAGCATCTGATATAGTCATGCAGCACTCCCTCAGTTTAGACCATTTTGCTTTGATGTCCCTTCTGCCACACTGGTTTCAATTTAGGAATCAAATGCATAAGCTACATATCATTAAACAGAGCAGTTCCCAATGTGACAGCAGGACTGGAAAGGTATTCCCTCTATTAAAGATGTCATCCTTTCTATGGATGAAATTAACCCCTATTCAAATAGCAACACAAGTCCTATACATACTTAAATCTCTTTAACACCATCAAAACAGGGCTTTGTGTTATGTCTATATGTAAGCCTGTCTGTGAATTCAGTGGAACTGAGAATGTTTACACCAGTGAGGAAATGTTATTTGTATTATGGTAGCATCTAATGGCCCCAACCAAGATCAGACCCTATCATACAAGGAGCTTTTATGAAAAGATGACACTTGCTATGACAAACCCTGCCCCAGAGAGCTCTTGGTCATAAGAACGGCCATACAGAGTCAGACCACAGGTCCATCTAACCCAGTATCCTGTCTTTCATGAGCGCCAAGTGCCCCTGAGGGGATGAACAGAACAGGTGATCATCTAATGATCCATCCACTATTGCCAATTCCCAGCATAAAGATAATGAATGACAAGACCAACAAGAGAAACAATTAAGAGTCTATAAGAAGGATAAGGTAACAGGGATATGGGGAAAATCTGTTACTGTCTGATCCACTGTGGATATGAATTGTTACAGGCCCAAGTTACAGAGCTTTTAGCTGTATCAGCCAACACCAAGCTCTGGTGGTCCCCAGTACCATTCCCAGTGTGTTAGCCAGGAAGCTGGCCAACAGATCTTCATAAAACCAGCCCCAGCTTGCTGCTGTCAGATGTCAGCACTACATGTGCATCACATCAGAGGTATGCTTTAAGAAGGATTTCTCCTTGGAAGTGGACCTTGGGATTGCTGGCTTATTGGTGGTTTTGAGAGACAGATAATGAATCTTATTTGCTTAAATCACAATGTCTAAACACAAAAAGAAATGCAATGAAAGGATCAACTATTAGAAAACCCTCTAACAAATGAAGTGATTTTAAAAAAAATACTAGCATGCAAAAGAATATAACTAGCAGAGAACATACTTCAGGTAGGACATTTTCTCTGTTACCGATCACAGGAATCTTACAATTAAATTCCTTTTCGCTTGTACAACCTTGCTTCCATAGCTTTTAAATCTCCAAAAAAGAATATAAAGTTAAAATTTTAATGGCATTTCTGCAGAGCCTTTTTGAATTTTGTATTAGATCTCAACTTAGCCTTTGGGTAAAGCTGTTAGGAAAAAAAAAATTCTGATGCTTAAAAATGTAATAATCTTACAGGAACCTTCCAAAGTCAGCATCAAATGGAATAAAATATATTTTATTAATGATACAATTCACAAAATTACGAGTCCTGCCACTCTCTGTCCACAAGAGACGCCACCTCCTCTTCCACACTTTAATACATATACATCAGCCACTGGTGTTTGTTCTGTCTGATTTAACCTCCTGATTGCTTTGAATGCTTAATGAAATAGGGTACTTTCACTAATGATTCGACAGACACTGGCCATTATAACGCTATTTTAATCAGAAGCCCTTGCTGTGATCTCAGTAAGGGAGACAGATGTCTTTTTCTTAATGAAGCTTTAGTCCAGGCAACTGAACAGACTAAAGGCCTAACCCTAAGAGCTGCTGAGCATTTGCAGTTTCCCTTTTAATTTGCACATGCTCAAACCTCTCAAGATCGGGTCCCAATACTGTGTGTAGAATGTTAGTTATTCCACACTATTTGTTTAGGCCTGATCTTGCAAACGCTGAACTGTGAAATTAGTTCCTACTCGTACAAGTAGTTCCATAGGGTTCAGTGTGACTACTCACATGAGTAAGTGTTTGAGGGCTCAGGTACCTAATCTGCAGCTGGTCTTTCACTCCTGTACACCAACAACCCTGCTAGCATTCATGCTGTTCAATCCTTGATCTTGTTTAAGTGCTTCGCACACATTAAAAGATCTGCTCAGCAACCCTATGCAGTGGGTCGGCGTCATGATATCAGTGAATGAGAATTATCCCCCCTGAATAGCAAGTCAGCAGGAATAATGGTAATCAAGCCCACAAGTCTGATTCCAAGTCGCCTTATACTTCATACTGTTGTAGAAACCCATGCAAGGTGGGTGTAAAATATTACCATCCAGAATCAGAGTGTGAATTATCTTAGAAATAATAGAGGAACTGAAGACACTCATCAGCTGGAAGTGAGGGTGGCTCAGTAAACACCACCCAATTCCAAAATGGCCACTTCAGAAATACAGCTGCCACTCTGTCCTAGATTTAAAGGTCCAGCCACAGAATGACAAAATACAGGTATAAAAGCACAACCCAGCATTGGTGAGTGTTAGCAGGGACCGGGCAGTCCACAATAGAGGTGGTGATTCTCTGCATTACCAACCACCACTCCATTATACTCTACTTATGCAAATTATTAATTATTATTATCATTACTATTTAGTGATGAAACAGAGACCAGCAGCTGAAAGATCCTTAGTCTCATGCAAATATATGCTCCCATTTCCATTGTACTGAGGGGCTCTTCTGAATTCATTATATTAGAACAGTCACCTTATTTTTTCCCCATTACAGGGTCAGATAGGCATACTTTTCTCAATGGTTTGTATTAAGTGACTGATGCTACAGAGCATCTGTGCTTCCTTAAAACAAGCATAATTAGTAGGCTTTTTCTTACTGTCTTATGCCACGGATAGGATTAGTCATATTATGTTATTTATTATATATGAGATGCTGCTCCAAAGTAACACAAATAGAAAATAATAGATTCTCTCCCTGGAGGACAGAGTTGGTAATTCAATAATTAAAAGCACCTTGGGGCTTATTTGACTGAAGATCTTAGAACTTGTTCCTTCAGCTACTGGAGATGTGGCAGCTACTCTTCCTTGATCATCTTAGGCTAGCAGTCCCCTGTTAGGAGGCAGTGTTATCCAGTGGACACAACACTAGCTTGGAACTCTGGAAACTTGGGTTCTATTCTTGGCTTTACTATTAGACTGCTAGGTGACCTTGGGCAAGTCACTTCACTTCTCTGTGCCTCAGTTTCTCTGTCTATAAATGGGGAGAATGATAAACGAACTCCTTCATAAAGTGCTCTGAAATCTACTCATGACAAATACAATACAAGACCTAGATATTATTCTTATATCTCTGCTCTATAATTATTTTAATTCTTGAAAGCACCATTATTTGTTGGTATTGCAAAAGTGCCTAGGAGCTCTAATCATGGACCAGGATTCCATTGTGCTAGGTGCTGTACAATGTTTGCAATCTCCACGAACAAGAGCATGTGCACTAACATTTTTTATTTTATTGTTCTCTCTCTCTCTACTTTTGACCAATGGACAGATTTCCATCCAGCCCACCTCTCTTGAATGAGTCCCCCATCTCTTTTTTAGGCCAAAGCTCATATTCTTAGACTTGAAAAATTCTGAAAGCAATATATTTGTTGGTGTTTTCTTATTTCAATTAAAATATTTTACCAGGAAAAATGCACTGACATACTAGTATATGTTTGTTGTCATATGTTATGTCTTGGAGACAGCTGGTTGAAATATTTCCATCTAAAGCTCTCTTTTTAACCAAAACTAAACTATTTGTTGGAAAAATTATTTAATTAAATTGTTCTGGGGCTCTGACCAAAAAAAAAAAAAAGGAAAAAAAGCCACAAGCACCAATTTTATTTATTTACCAAAAACTGATTTTTTTTTAAATCAAAAACTGGTTTGGAAAACTAAACAAAGAGCATGGGCTGTTCTTACATTTCCCACAGAAAAGTGCTAGCCTTTTTTCACCAGGCCTAGACCTGAATATACAAGTATAAAAAACACACATCAACATCCCCTACAACCCAAGAGTCTGGGTAGCTGAAATATCAACTTGAACTCAGATAAAATTTTTCAGCTCTAAATTCTGATACAATAAGATACTTTAAAACAGAGAAACAAACTTACTAGAAATGTTTCAACCTTCAACCATTCAGGAAAGGATATGCACAAAAAAAAAAATTCTAAAGTGTTCAGTTCTGAGAAGAACAATGGCAGGATTTTAGTTAAGTAATGAAATCTTGCTGTAAATACATCTCCAAGACTTCTTTCAGTAATTAGGGAGTGTCCAGTGCTAGGGCACAAAAATGGGAGCTAGAACTTTTGGGGACTGATGCTGCACTGCTTTACCCCACGATTAGTCATTTATACCTGTGCATAAACAGTGTAAAAATGCTACCAACTTTGAATGTTAGGCTATGTCTACACTGGCAACTGAAAGATAAAACTTTTGTCTTTCAGAGGTATTTAAAAAACAACAACCCTGAAAGACACTCACTTTGCAAAAGTATAAACAACTAAAGAAGAGAGGAAATGAGATGGATCTGAATGAGATGGATAAATCACTTTACCTTCGTATGCCTTAATTTACCACCTGTAAAATGGGGGACAATACCACCATAAAGGGCTTGCTGTAAGACATAATAAAATCATTTCAAAGATTAAATATCTCCAGATCAAAAATCCTATGCAAGTGAAAAAAAAATATCACTGTGGCCTGATGAAAGTGTAGCCAATCTGTTAAGGTGCTAGCTGAGATTAAATATTACTTATTTTTTAATCAGGTCTGTTTTGGTATTTTCTGTACTTTTTTATTGTATTTCCAGCACTGCTGTCCTGTGTGTGTCTGGTACTGACCAGGGACTCAGGAAACCTGGGTTCTAATCCCTGCTTTTCTTCTAACTTGCTGAGACCTTGAAGCAAGTCACCTTTCCTCTTGGTGCCTCTGTTTCCCCATCCACTATTTTTATGTCCTGTTTATTTAGACTGTAAACTCTTGGGGGCAGAGATTGTTTGTTGATATATGTATGTATAGCATCTAGCACAATATATAAAATAAATACATAGTAGTAACACCTCCTCACCAGTCAATATATAATTATTTTCAATTTTCTCCAAAATAGCACATTGCAAACAAACAATAATAAGCAGGCACTCTCAGCCTGTGTGTACACCCTTTAGAGTTGACATACACATGAAAATGTCAAGGGCTGCAGCAGCCATCCTCTATTTCAAGAAAATTACATATAGGCAGAATGTGGATGATGCACTACAAGAAACGAAGGACTCCTTTAATATTGATTCTTCAATGACAACTACTTGTTGAATAGCCTCTGATGTGAGAATATAGTTCTCCAAAGCTGGATCATTTTCCTAAGTAAATGCATCTTGTGTCCTATTCCACATCAACAGAACTGACACCATCTCTATTAGATGCTGTCCACACCAAGATTTATCATTTAATTATAACTAAGAACATTGACTCAATCCCAGCTGCTTGGGGAAATTACTTAACAGAAATGCTGGATTCTCAATAAAGCACTTGGAGCTTATTGCTGAGACAAAAATCACAAGGTGGTTTCTTCCCTCCCGTCCACCCTTCCCCTTCCCCCCCACTTTTTAACACTGAAAAACCGTTCACATTTTCCAGCAAAGACAGACACCAATTATAAGGCACTTAATACAATACAGATTAAATCAGAGCAAACATATAGGCCACACACAAACCATACGGCAAGGCATTGTAATGCTTTCAGACAACTCTAGAGATTACCATGCAGATTATTATTTCCCATTGCATGGCAAGTATTAGTTCTACACTTGCCATTTATTTATTTAAAAAAGATGGGCCAAAAAATCAGCCATTCTGAAAAAGAGTCGCCTGAAATATCAGTCCCAATTTGCTGCAATATTTGGGATCCGATTTACCATTACCATTCACCTTGTGTGGTTATCTATACTAGGTCAAAGAGACTGCATAGGACAGCCAGGAAAAGTGAATTTTCTTTTTTTTTCTTTTTCTTTTTTTTGGGGGGAGGGGTCTGGCAATTCCAAAACACTGAAACTGAAAATTATTTTTTTTTAAGAAAATACTTAACAAATAGGAAAAAAAGTCAGAAAAAAAGCATTGTTGGTTGAACAAAATTTGTGTTCCCTTTTGAGTCAGACTACTGTTGTTATAGAGCTTTTTAAAAAAGTTTGTATTGTTCTTTTGTTACATTTAGGAATTTCCTTCAATCTTAAGTCATTTCAAACAAAAATGCCAAAACATTTTGAAAATATTAAGACAATGTTTAGATTTGGGGGGATTTTGTTAAGGTGAAACCAACATGAATTTGGAAGAGTGTAGTTGAGTCTCCATTGTTGGATTAAAAAAAAAGGTTTAAGGCTAAACCTTTCTGCCAGTTTTACTGAATTCTGATCTGGTAGTGCTTTATGTTCCCTTTGCACTGCTGTAAATGATCCCAATGGGTGGAGAACAATGGAAATGTTACACACCAACCACCACCATGCCTTTTGGGAGGATAAGCAGGGGGGACTTAATTTAATTGAACCCATCTACCCTGAAAATCTCAATACTCAAAGCAGGCAGTTGTGGTTCTTCCCGGACTGAGGACGAGCTGGCAAAAGCTCCCTTGGCAACCTCTGGACAGGAACTATTAGCCCTGTTAGCCCAGATCAGGCACCAGCAGGTGTGTCATGCATCATGACGAACCTCTGCTTAGACCGTCTTCTGAAACAGTTAATACTGGCCACTGTCGGAAACAGGATACTGTGTCAGAGGGACCTCTGGTCTGCTCCAGGATTGCAATTTCTACGTTCTTAAGTTTTTCTTCTTCATGTCAAAGCAAATGGCATATAAAATGGATCCTTCTGTCTTCCTACCCTCCCTCCTATGGCCCATCTTCCACTCTCTGTGCTGTGTCTTGAAATGCCTGATGATACTCTTTGCATGTAAGTTGCCTAGTTGATTAAATAGAACAAGGCAGAAAAAGCAAAACACTAAACCACATAGAAGATCAATTAATCAAAGTCATTTTGTGAATGCAGTTTTGCCGGCTTGGCACTGTAGCATCAGCCACCGTGGAGCGCGAGAGGTGGGGCGGGAGGAGGGTGGTCTGGCTGTTGTTGCAAAGCGTTGAAAATGTTTGTAGCACTTCAGTAATAAAAATCTTTTAAATACCCCCTATAGACATCCTAATGAAAAGTAAGGTCTCTGCATGTCTGCGCGCACACACACACACACACACCTGATTTGCAAGCTGCATGGCAACGTTTCTATATACAAAGTCCTAAAACCCTCCATCCTGAGCAGTTTGTGATGCTTAAAGATCCCCGGCTTTCTTCTCACCAGAGTGGATGTTAGCACTAGTGACCAAGTTACATCTCCACTAATTACATTCAGGTACCTAAGATACCTTTACAATTTCAACTGCATAATTCCCTACATGGAAAATACACAGAGGGCCAAATTCATCTCTGATGGCTATAGATTTGCACCAGGATAAACTTATAAAATTATTTGCAACCCTTTGGGTGATGTTGGCCCTGGTATTGAGGGAACCCAGGCTGATAAAAGAGTTATAGTTTCAGATGGTGACCATGTGAAAAAAAAGTGGTTCTGCATCATTGTTGACTCTCTCAAACTGAGCAAGACCCAGTAGACTGGGCTGAGTTTCACTTTAAGATTTTTATTTTTTTTTCAGACTCTAAATTCAAAGTAGGGCTGTCTATTAATTACAGTTAACTCACGCACTTAACTCACATTAATTACAATTTAGAAAATTAGTCACTATTAATTGCACCATTAAACAATAGAATACCAATTTGACATATATTAAATGTTTTTGGATGTTTTTCTACATTTTCAAATATATTGATTTCTTTATATTCTTCTTTATAGCAAATAATTGCACTATAAAAATGATGAGGAAAAGAAATATTTTTCAATTCACCTCATACAAGTACTGGAGTGCAGTCTCTTTATCATGAAAGTGTAACTCAGAAATGTAGATTTTTTTTTCATAACTGCATTCAAAAACAAAACAATGTAAAACTTTAGAGCCTACAAGTTTACTCAGTCCTACTTCTTGTTTAGCCAATCGCTAAGACAAACAAGTTTGTTTATATTCACGGGAGATACTGCTGCCTGCTTCTTATTTACATCACCTGAAAGTGAGAACATGTGTTTGCTTGACACTTTTTTAAGGCAGCATTGCAAGGTATTTACATGCTAGATATACTAAACGTTTGTGTGCCCCTTCATGCTTCTGCCACCATGCCAGAGGACATGCATCCATGCTGATGACGCTCATTAAAAAAATAATGTGCCAATTAAATTTGTGACTGAACTCCTTGGGGGAGAATTGTATGTCTCCTCTTCTGTTTTACCCACATTCTGCCATATATTTCACATTATAACAGCCTCGGATGATGACTCAGCACATGTTTGTTTTAAGAACTCTTTCACTTCAGATTTCACAAAATGTAAAGAAAACACCAGTGTGAGATTTCTAAAAAATAGCTATAGCACTCAACCCAAGGTTTAAAAATCTGATGTGCTGTCCAAACTCTGAGAGGGGTGAGGTGTGGAGCTTGCTTTCAGAAGCCTTAAAAAAGCAACACTCGGATGTGGAAACTACAGAACCTAAACCACCAGAAGAGAAAAATCAACCTTTTGCTGGTGGCAGCTGATTCAGATGATGAAAACGAACATGCATTGCTCTGCTCTGCTCTGGATCATTATCGAGCAGAATCCATCATCAGCATGAACGCATGTCCTCTGGAATGGTGGTTGAAGCATGAAGGGACATATGAATCTTTAGCACATCTGGTACATAACTGTATTGCACATCGGCTACAGCAGTGCCATGCAAACTACTGTTCTCACTTTCAGGGGATATTGTAAACAAGCAGCAGGCTCCATTATCTCCTGAAAATTGTAACCAAACTTGTTTGTCTGAGGAACTGGCTGAAGTAGGACTGAGTGGACTTGTAGGCTCTAAAGTTTTATATTGTTTTATTTTTGAATGCAGTTATTTTTTGTACATAATTCTACATTTGTAAGTTCAACTTTCATGATAGAGAGATTGCACTACACTACTTACATTAGGTAAATTGGAAAAAAAAACAAACAGGTTTTTCGTTTTTTAAATGTGCAAATATTTGTAGTAAAAATAATTATGAAGTGAGAACTGTACACTTTGATTTCTGTGTTACAACTGAAATCAATATATTTGAAAATGTAGAAAATATCCAAAAACATTTAAATAAATTGCATTCTATTATTGTTTCAGAGCACAATTAATCAGGATTAATTTATTTAATCACTTGCCAGCCCTAATTCAAAGCTGAAATTGGGGACTCTCATTCTCCCACACAAAGCTTTTCCCAAGTCTCCAGTTAACTGCAGCCACTAACTCTGTGCAAGAAACACTATGATTACTCATTCCTGTGATTGGGATAAGAATGGCATGAGGACAGGTAAATTTAAAGTAAAGTAAACTGTGCTCTTCATATTCTGTGCCCTGCCTGATCCTCAGTGTAATAAGAGCAACCTCATAGCTCCCCCAACCGGCCCTATTATTCATGAGCCCTACAATTCAGCAAATAGCCATAGCATAGTGTGTATCATCCACATCCACTTCCCGCTCACCTGCTCTTGATAACCCTCTATCCTAGAGACTGACATCAGGGCTGGTATAGGGCCCTTACACTAGCCAGGTAGGCTCCATAATTGGGGGCATTATAAGGAAGCGGTTTCCTGCTCATTTGAACAGTTTACAGAGCCAGAGTAAATTAAAAGGGCCTTAATGTAACTGGGAATCAGCCCCATTATGATCAGTAATGATATGGAAAGACCAAGCAGACCTGATGATAGGTCTAAGAGGACTTTAATAAGTGGTGGTTGGGGTACTTGATAAATAAATCGGTTTGCCTGAAGAAATCAATTTTTTTAACTCTGTTGTAATAACATAATTCAGCCCTGAGATGTGTCTCTGCTGAAAAACGTGAAGTAAATAGGAGGCAAGCCATAAATATAATCCATTTACCACCAAATGTAGGGTTCCAACGGGTAAGTCACTGCTTGTTTGGAGTCCAGGTTAGTGAGAAATGGTCTCTGCTGTCTCTACAACTCTACTTGCTTAGGTAAATCTTTAGCTAATGAAACATACAATGTGTTTGCCCTTCGGTGACACTGAAGAATCAAAAAGAAGAATAAAACAGCCCATTGAACCAAAGTGCACTTAACTTGCTGCTTCAGTTGCTCAAGAACTGACATAAAGACAAGCTAGATATAGGGGGAAACAAATCTGTGTTTCATTTTTTAATGCTCTTGAAGGTAAAAGGTTCTCTTCTTTCTTACACAATACCAACTCAGATTTACAGAATGTCTTTCACCCCTTGGGCTCACACAATGCTTTGCTGACTATGGCCCCAATCCTGAATCAGAAAAGCACTTAAGTGGGCGATTAAAACCCATAGAAGTTGATGGGACTTAAGCAGAGGACTCCATGCTTTCCTGATGAGGAAGAATGGATTTAAGCACATGCGTAGTGCTTTCCTGAATCAGAGACCAGTTCCTTCAAGGTGCCCCATGAAACCAGATCCTTATGCTCATAAAGAGCCTCCTTTCAGCTTAGCCATGCTCCATGCTGGTGCAAGGACCCATCAGCCAATTGGATCAACTCGCAAGACTGGGGCAAGACGGAAGTCACTACCGAGGTCTTATCTGGCCAAAATTCCCACTGATTCCAATTGCATTTGCCCTGCATTCTTAGGCCTCGATCCCACAAGCTGCTCAGTGCGGGCACCCCAACCCTTAAATCAATTGGGTCAATGCCTTTTTTCTTGGACAGATGCAGTTGCAGAATCAGGGCCTCAGGAACATAATCCAGTAGCAGGTGGCACTGCATAGAGTCCATGCAAGATGAGGGACACTAACAGAATATAAATGTTTATTACTATCTTGGTAAGCACACAGGTAGATCTTTGGAGGCTCTGAGCCATAATTTGTAAAGCACTGTGGGATCCTATGGGCTGGAAAGCCCAATATATAACTATGAATAATATTACTGAAAGGAAAGGAATCTGGATAACTGTGAACAATGCAAAAGAAATGTTTTCTCCTCCATGTAGGTCATTTAACAACAACAAAATGAGGGAAGGGGGTTTGGAGGAGAAAATTAGCTTATGGAGGTAAATTCAAATTAATCTCTACCCCCCTTCTCAAATCTGATGATCCTGCAGCATGCCATCAAGAGCTCTCCCCTACGTGCTAAGTATCATATTTTTCAGTCAGCTCTCTCTCTTACAATCTCCTCTTATTTCCTAAATTCTATTCAAATTTTCATGTGTGATTTATTGCTCAGGAAGTCTACTAGAAAAAGATTTTACACACACACGAAAAAAAAAAGTCAAATGTCCTGTTACTTAGAAGGAGGAAACCTAGATGTGGTGTGTAAAAAAATGGACTATTCACTAGCTGACATAATCCACCATTTCTAAAATGTTACTTTAATTAAGTGACTTTGCTCTCATACGGGGGGTGGGGGGAGAGTTAGAGAGAGAGAGAGAGAGATCCCAATTTGGATGAACTGAAGCAATTCTATTTTGCAAGAATAACCCACTTAAATGGTATATGTAGTTCAGGAATTGTAAGTGGAAACCTTACATAAGTCTTCTCAGTGTACCGGCGCAGTCTGGGTTAGATAGGAGTTTGGAGACATGATCCTTGCCATTTCTCATCTCTTCAAAGGAGAAAGGAAAGTAAGAAGATGGGGCTTTGGAATTTTTCCTGGAATTTAAAAGGAAGTCAGCTTTGGATCATTTCTAGGTTTGGATATTTTCTGTCATTAACAAAAAAACAGTAATATCTCTTATATAGCAGCTGTAAACCACAAGAATCATGAATCCTTATGAACTGTTAGACTAAAAATATTTAGGGATTCACTCATCAATGAAATTCAGCCTCCTCTAGGTTGAAATCACCTAAAGGAGGTCTTTAAAGGCCTCATCCAAAGCTGAAGTCAATGGGAACTTTTCAACTGACTTTGAAAGAGGTCTTGATGTTGTGAGTCCAGAAAGCAAATAAACACAGGCTTAAATCTTATTTATTTCACTGGGACTTAAGCATGTGCTTACGTGCTTTCCTGAATAAGGCTGATGCCTGAATTGAGCCTGAAAGAGCAAAGTGCTATAGGACAATGGACGAGGAAGACAAGGGCCTTGTTAACACTGGGGACTAGTACTGATTTCAGCCGTTGGTGGTCAGTACTATGTAGCTATACTGATGCAAACTCCTAGTATAGAAAAATGGAGAAGCTGTAATTTGCTTTGGTTGAGCGAACAGCTGCTTGAAACTGAGGTTAGCTCACACCAGTGTTTGAGCCTTTCCCTGTCTTTGGCAGAAGCTGATTTTTGAAGCTATGTGATAGTAGAAAGCAGGAATAATCCTAAAGGCACTAGGCATCCAACTGAAGATTCAGGATGAAGTTCAGGGAGTCAGAACACAATTGCCTGTACTGTGGTTGTTTAAAGTTTTCCTTGGAGTATCAGTGATCTTCTAATTACAGCTGGACACATTTTTTTTGAAATTTCAAGATTTCTATGGTAACTTTTCGGGGGGTGGGAGGACTTTTTTTTTTAAGCAGTTCTGCCTTTCAAATGATCATAAGTAGTGAGGATGATGGTTTTATGTCTCATTCACCAGACAGCACCTTCAAAAGTACCAAACTCACAGACCCCATCCCAAGGAACTGATCTGGCACAGACTCAATGGGAAGAGTGACTTTTACTGAACTGCCCACAGCAGGACCTGCAGAACCTTGGCCTTCCATGGAAATCTTTCTCAGACTGACATTGTTTAGTTGGAAAAAAAAATCTGAAAAGATCACAGCACAAAACAGCATGGGTACAGATCATTTTGATTTGTTCGATCCCTGCTAGAATAACTGAGTAGCAAATACAGAACCAGGTGGCTTAGTTTTATTTTCACAAAGTGTCTCTGGTGGGGGGTATGTGTGTATATTAGACAATGGGAGTTCCTTTCCTCCAGCATAACCAATATTAAATTTATTTTCACATAAATATACAAGCTTAAACAATGGAACATCTTTCAAGCTGAGAGTGAGCTCGTTTGTTTTGAATATTTTGAAAGTTTACTGCCAAGCATTTGAAGAGCTGGAAAAAATTCACTTTCTTCTCAGATGATCTAGTGAGCCTTGCACTTCTCAGTACAGCATCCCATTAAATACTGATTATTAAACAGCACTGAAAATCATCATCAGACAAGGCTTGAACCCAGCTGAGAGACAAATCCCCCCTGCTGATCCACTCCCCTAATTAAACCACCAATTTCTGTACCTGCAGGACTAGAGTAAAAAAGACGAACAACAAAGGGCACTGGTTAGGCAAGGCTGTGTCCCCAGTACTACAAAAAAAGTGTATAAGCAATGATCATTACAGTATTTTTCCCTTCGTAGTTTCCTTATTTCAAAACACACACCCCACATTGGTAACTTAGGCCCCAAGCAGGCTTGTCAAAGTAACTGGTTAAAATGACTAGTTATGTTGATAGTGATTGTCATATGACTGTTGGTAGTAACCAATTACAGGGAGGAGATTATTCTTAAAAGCAGTCAGATGAGGTGGGGGAGTGGGGGTGGCAGTAGATTTTTTAAAAAAACAACATGAGACAGACATATAAAGAGTTACAGGGTAAGATGAGAGATGAGTGCATGTTTACACATATACATACAAATATTTTTCAAATAATTTCTCTCTTCCACAGCCCTTTTCTTCTTAAAAAAATGTTTCAAAAAGGAGTTAGATCTCATTATCCCAATTTTGTAGCTTTACATTATCTTCAGCACTTGTATGGCCTCCATTACTTTAGTTTCTGAGCACCTTCGTCTTCTATGTATCCATCCGCAAAATATCCCTGTGAGACGGGAAGTGCTCTTTTCCCAGTTTTGCAGATGGAGAACTGAGGTAAAGATTAAAATGAGTTACCCAAGGTCAGAGGGAATCTGTGGATATGTCTATGCTGGAGTTAGGGGTGTAATTTCCAGCTTCAGGAGACATACCTGCACTAGTTCTCATCAAAAGAGAGCTGAGCATCAAAATAGCACTAAAAATAGAGCCAAGCCATTCCCACCCAAGACGCTTAGTGTGTTCTCAAGGCAGCTAGCCCCTCCCACCACCAAAGCTACATGTTTTTGTTTTGTTTTTTTTTATGCAGGCTCACTCAGGTATCTCATCTCAAGCTGTAATTTATAACTCCTGCTAAAAGCAGAGACATATATTGTGGCAGCCCAGAGAATTAAACATGAGTCTTTGAAGTCCCAAGATAGTAACTTTACCCCAAAAAGAAGGATGACCTGGTGTTTTTAAAACACACACACAGACACACACACACAAGGCAGAGGGAGGTGAAGGAACTTGACCAATGTCACTCAGTATGTCAGTGACAGAGCCAGAAATGGAACTCAAATCTTTTGACTCAGTTCTAGGTCTATATCCACTAGATTGCACCACCTCAGATTCAATAAAACGATATAACCCAACAGGCAAATCCCACTATAGGCTGTCTGATGGTCAGCCATTCCATATAACCTTCAAAAACCAAATGGACTGAGGAAAACCTTTTTCTCAAATCATCCACCTTAACATCATCATTTTTCAATCCTCCCCCTTTTTATTTACTGGGCATATTCTGAGAATTACAGGGGGTTTAAGGATACATCTTTGGCTGATTGACTAGCTCATAAATGAGTGATTAAAGAGAGAGATTTCATATAGTTGCTTTTTTCATATCTTGTAAAGGTCAATGACTATAGTCTCTTATCCTCAGATAAATTCTGAGGATATTTCATATATATATACACTCATCCTCTTGAGCAAGTTTGCTGCTAAAGAGAGAATAAAATCTGAATTTATACTGCACCTTTCATATTCAAGGTACCCCTGCAAACTTTATCATAATGAAACTGGATGCCAGCAGCAAATGGAATGTACAAGCAAACAGGCCAAGTGTTATGTGATCATAAATAGCCCTGTATCAAGCCTTGTATATTAGAACCTGGTTTTAGAGACTGAATAGCAGCCAGGACACTGTACTCTTCACAAGCTAACAAAAACCATTATTTAACTTCCATTTGCGGGGTCCTGGGATGGCTCATTGAACGAAAAGTACCTTTAGCCCTGAAGTTTTTCCTAGGGATGGACTGCACTCCTGTTCTTGTGGTTAAGGCACTGGCTTAAGTAAGAGAGTTCGGTTTAATTCCTGACTCTGTCCACAGATACCTGATGTGGACTTGAGCATGTCACTGAGGTGTTTAAGTACCTTTAAAAATCTGGGCTTAACTCTCTGGATATATTTACGCTGCAATTAGACACTCACAGCTAACTTGTGCTCACGGAGCTTGGGCTGCAGGGCAATTTAATTCTCTAGACTTCATGGCTCAGGCTGGTGCCTGGGTTTTAGGACCCTGTGTGGTGGGAGGGTCCCAGAGTCTACACTGCAATTAAACATCCCTGCAGCCTGAGCCCTATAAGCCCACATCAGCTGGTACGGACCAGCTAGGGGTTTGTAATTGCAGTGTAGACATACCAGCTCTGTGCCTCAGTTCCCCATTTTAATGCTACTTCCTGACCATACAGAGGTGCTCTGAGGGTGAACTTACCAATATATGTGATAAAGATTACATAATCTTATTAGACAAGAAAAAAAATCCTTCTTCAAATCCCTTCTTAAAACACTCCTTCACCCCTCTCCCCAACTTCTCCCCTGCCCTCAAGTTAGGTACCTGGTACCCTGAGCGCGCATTGTGCTATCGTACATGATTTACGAGGAAAGGCTGAGAGAACAGGGGTTATATAGTCTGCAGAAGAGTGAGGGGGGACTTGATAGCAGCCTTCAACTACCTGAAGGGGGTGGGGTTCCAAAGACATGGAGCTCAGCAGTTCTCAGTGGTACTAGATGACAAAACAAGAAGCAATGGTCTCAAGTTGCAGTGATGGAGGTCTAGGTTGGATATTAGGAAACACTATTTCACTAGCATGGTGGTGAAACACTGGAATGGGTTACTTAGGGAGGTGATGGAATCTCCATCCTAAAATGTTTTTAAGGCCCTGTTGACGAAGCCCTGGCTGGGATGAGTAAGTAGGGGATTGGTCCTACTTTGAGCAGGGTGTTGGACTAGATGACCTCCTGAGATCTCTTCCAACCCTAATCTTCTAGGATTAGTATGGTCTCATTGGTTACTTGCACCACCCTATCTATCTGTACCCATCCGCCTCACTCTTTGATTTTGGAGCAGGGATCATCTTCCTGTTTGTTTGTACAGCATCTAGAAGAATGGAATACTGCTCCATAGCTGGGGCTCTGACGCCACAACTACCACCAAAAAACCCCCTGGTGAAAGTCTTAAGGTAACAACTCTCAAATTCAGAACCAAGCTAGAGTACCACATTATTGACACGCATAGTGCTGTGAATTCACACACAGCTATGCCCTTCTCCTTGTCCTCTAAGTAGATATTTCTCCATTTTCTGGCCCCCTTTGCATGGTCTATTCCTTGAGAACTACTGCAGTAGTTCAAGTTAGAAGAGAGATGGCGTGCTGATAAATGTGGCCAATGCTGAACATAGTATCAACCGCTATGCCTGCAACTGAGCTTCTGATAAAGACCAAAAGCTTTTTACCTATTTATTTTCATTTCTGAGATATAAAATAAAGCCTCTATTGTTGCTTGGCTAATCCTTACACTGTCTTGGAAAAGAGGTATGTTTTTGTCACTTCCTCTTGCTGATAAGACTTGTATCAAGGTTGCAAAGGAAGGAATTGTAATTTTTCAATTTAACTGACTGCTCATATCAACTGGAGACTTGGTTAAACAAATCCCCAGTGAAACAAAAGATAAGAAATAATCTATTAGTATATTAAATCAAAAATCTGTTTCCTATACTGCGTGCCCCAAAAAAGAATTTCTCCTGGTGTGCTCTGATAATTACTTATCAGTAATGCAATTAATACATTTTCTACCCAATTAGCTGAAAACAAATATTTACAGGGGGCTACAATTATTATTTTGATGATGAGTTGACAAAGGCGTTTCTAACATCATATCTCCAATGCATTTACCTGATCCTCAGATCTTAAGTAGTTGCTGTCAGCAGCTGCTAGGCTTAGACGCTGCCTATATTAATAGAGAAATATCCAGTGATGTAATTACAAACTCATAATGTAGACACATGAAAATAGTTTAAATGGAACTTGCTCCACTGTGGTTTACTCTGTTAATTTACCAGATTAAACTGCAATGCTGTGAAATTGGCTTTATATTCGTGCAGGACATCAGCATAAAGGAACTTGTCTGCACTAGTGTAAACTCGTCCAATGTAGATAGGAGGCCAATTGTATTTTATTTGACAAAGTGTGTAGAGGTCAAAGGCCTCTGGGGCTAGAGAGCCAAGAAAAGCTACGTAAGATAGGTTTGGTGTTCCCTTTTGATGTGAACATTAGTGGAAGTTTGCACTTATAAACTGGAGGAAAGGTAAGAGCTCTTTAGGGAGGGAGGGCAGTCTTTGGTTCAGAACAATAGAGCCAAGAATCTTGGAATCTGCTCCCAGATCTGCTACTTATTCTCTGAACAACTACGGGCATGTCTCTGTGCCTCATCTTCCCTATCTTTAAAATGAGACTAGTACTAATCTCCCTCACAAGATTCATCAATGCTTTTAAGCACATCATTTAACAGAGAGTGCTATAGAACAAAAAAAGTTATAATAATTAATCGTGCTTCAGACTATTGCCAGCTGGGATCATGAAGGAGTGTCCCTTTCGTGGTAAAAAATGGCACAAGGTGCATTGTGTGGGGGTAGGTGGGGGAGTGGAGAGAGAAGACTGATTACTCTTTTTTGTGGAGCATCCAGAATAGTCTCCCACAGCAACCAATGTGTACACAAGAATCAGAGGGGTAGTAGTAGTATTTTAGTTTTGAGAAAGCTTGGTGAAGAACTTGTAGGTGTTGGTCTCTGTCTGAGGGGTTAGAGCAAATACAATTGTACCTCAGTGCTTGGCTGTAGACAATGGATTGTGTGGTGTGTCTGGGATGGAGGCTGCTGGCATGAAGGTAGGCGTAGCTGTCGGTAGGTTTTCGGTATAGGGTGGTGTTGATGTGGCCCTCATTAATTTGCACCGTGGTGTCTAGGAAGTGGACCTCTTGTGAAGACTAGTCCAGGCTGAGGTGGATGTGGGGGGTGGAGGCTGTTGAAATCCTGGTGGAATTTCTCCAGAGTTTCTTTCCCATGGGTCCAGATGATGAAGATGTCAAATATTACCCGCACAAGGAAATAAGGACACAGATCAACAGAGCCAGACGTGTACCCAGAAGCCTGCTTCTGCAAGACAAGCCCAGGAAAGAAAACAACAGAACACCACTGGTCATTACCTACAGTCCTCAGTTAAAACCTCTCCAACGCATCATCAGTGATCTACAACCCATCCTGGACAACCATCCCTATCTTTCACAGGCCTTGGGAGGCAGGCCAGTCCTGACCCACAGACAACCCGCCAGCCTCAAGCATATTCTCACCAGCAACAGAACACCGCGCCATAATAACTCTAACTCAGAAACCAATCCATGCAATAAACCTCGATGCCAACTCTGTCCACATATCTACACCAGCAATACCATCACAGGACCTAACCAGATCATCCATACCATCACTGGTTCATTTACCTGCACATCTACCAATGTAATATATGCCATCATGTGCCAGCAATGCCCCTCTGCTATGTACATCAGTCAAACTGGACAGTCCCTACAAAAAAGGATAAATGGACACAAATCAGATATCAGGAATGGCAATATTCAAAAACCTGTAGGAGAACACTTCAATCTCCCTGCACACACCATGAAAGACTTAAAGGTCAGCATTTTGCAGCAAAAAAAACTTTAAGACCAGACTGCAAAGAGAAACTGCAAAGTTGCAATTCATTTGCAAATTTGCCACTATCAATTTGGGACGGAACAGAGATATTGAATGGCTAGCTAACTACAAGAGCAGTTTCTCTTCTCTCGCTGTTCACACCTCTAGTTCCGCTGCTAGAGGAATACCTCACCCTCCCTGATTAGAGAATACAGCTGGTTCAGCCTCATTGGACCCACCCTGTTATCTTTAACCTGGCTCTTGCCTACCTATTTATACCTGCCCCTGGATTCTTCCACTGCATGAATCCAACGAAGCGGGTATTAGCCCACAAAAGCTTATGCTCTAATACTTCAATGTGTACACAGAGCATATGCAGCCAAACACAAGTGAGCTAGATTGAATAAGAGCAGTAAGGCAGCAGTCTGAGCTGTATAATCTCCCCTGGGACACTGGGTACGTCCTAAGGTCACCAGCCAGTGCTGCCACTGCACGACTGCTCTTGTTATTTGATCTAGCGAGAACAGAGCTAGCTCACATAAATCTACACATACTGCAATAACACCTCTGATAGCAGCGTAGAAATACCGTGGACCCTGAGCTAGACAGATTAGTGCTTTATTTCATTCTTGCATCACCCCAAAATATGTGGTTTCTCCAGGAGATTGTGATTCTTCCACTTCAGATTGGCATCTCCAAGCAGTGAATGATGTTAGATAGTGGTTGGAAGGGGATGGAGAGAGAAACTAAGGGTGAATACAATAAGAATCTCATTACTGATTTCTCGGGGGTGGGGTGGGGGATATAGAGGAAGAATATGAGATTTTAGGTAGAATCTTGCTTTGAGAAGTGTTGTATTTGAGACCAACCAACCAATGTGTGTCTATATGTAAACGATTTATGCGGCGTCCAGGCAACATGCTCAACTCCTATTGGCTAGAAGATTTGGGGGGAGGGAGATAAAAGTTAAACATTTTTTCAACTAACATTCTACGTGGCATCATGTTGTGAATTAATGGGCTAAACTTATCTCTGGTGTGACTCCAATGAAGTAAGAGTTATTCCAGGGATGGATGAATTTGGCCCACTAAGTTTACAGGCAGAGCACTACTTTGGAGCGCTTGGAGACTGCTGCTTCAGGAAACTGGTTAGACTGCTTGCTTAAGCTTTAGCTACTTGTAAATTTTCCTCTTTGTTCTTAAAAACAAACAAAAACCCTTAAGAAATCCCAAGGGGGCTGCACTGTCATCTTCTGCTATGCAACAAATTCCCTGTGTTCAGTAAGGTAGCGTTAATGCCTGTATGATCATTTAAACTCATTTTTCAGAATACTAAGCAGATCTCATTATCCTATTATTTTGGATATTCTGGAGGGCTGCGTTGTAACATTTCGGTCTCTAGTTATGCGCTAGCTGGTCCTTCGATCTGGGTTTTCCACATGACCTTGTGCACGCGTCTGAGCAAAAAGGACTCTGATGATCCTTATGGAATGGGAAATCAAAGGCATTCAATTTCACACTTGTGAAACCAAACACAGAAAAGCAGCAACAGCCAAGCTCCTATCTTCCCTTGGAAATTGGATGGTTAGGTGTTTCGACTTGCAGTTTTTAGAGAGGAACAGGAGATAAAGAGAAAATATTGCAATGATACCTTCGCTGATCAGTTTGTACAGCTGCCAAAAACCTGCTAGTTATGAGCAGCTGAGATTTCACCGAACATTTATACAGTAGCAACCAACAACTGCTACATAAAAGGGTAAAATTCACTCATGGTGCAGAGATCTACTACAAGGCCTGTATACCATTGATCTCCTAATTAAGCCTTCAAAATAGGGCCTAAGAAGTCATATAGACCTGCTGCTGGCCCTCTGCACAGGCCTGCATTCTGGGCTTTTGACTCGAAACTCCCACAATTCCAGCAGGTGTGCCAAAATAGAGAGCAAAAAAGTTCCCATAACACAATGAGCCTGCAGCTGATGGGGAGAACGCTGCGTTACCTATCCACTATGCTTTTAGTAATACAGTACACTGTTGCACAGACACAAGCATTGAGAGAGGCACTGGCACAAGTGGTACAGGATGAACTCTCTCCACTAATTTTTTTGTTGATTGCATTACATCAACAAAACTTATACCAGTGCAACTTCTATGTGGACAAGCTCTTCAGCCCCACTGAGCAAAGCATTTGAACAAGGTCTTGAGTCCATTCTCCTTCAGTGGAGGCACTTAAGCATGTCCATAACTATAAGCCTAAAGTTAAGCACATACTTCAATGCTTTGCTGAACAGAAAAAGGAGAGAAAATGCTAGGCAGATAACTGGATAGAGAAGGTTGCGATTGCATGAAGAGCAAATGCTACATAATATACATTTAACCCAACATATCCAAGCTAAGTATTTTTGTTTTGTTTTTAAATTAAAGAAAAGTTCTAAGTGAATTTTAGATCTGGGGAATCACGCTTGGTTGTTCCTTGGAAATCCAGGTAGCAGGTATACCATGAAACACCGTACTGTGAACTTCTCTTCTTCCCCCCACCGCCATTCCCAGCCTCACCTGACGCAGACATGCAAATCCCATGAAAACGTACAGAAATTGGGCTTGTTTTTGGCTTAACTGGCTTGTGAGTTGCTTGTTGGCTAGCTTTTGGCTTGTTACTTGTTTGGCTTGTAGCTTGTTGCATGTTGTAGCTTGTTGCTTCTTTTTTTTGGATCAGCTCCTGGCAAGTTGGGGCAAGGGGAGGGGGGAAGAGTCAGGAGCGCACAGCAGGAACTCCACTATCCCAAACTGCACGCCAGGGGGCCCTAGTCACAGAGTGTTGGGTTCTTGGGATTAGCTTGTTTTGAAGTGGGATTAGCTTGATTTTTGGCTTATTGTGAAAATCAGGGTGCTAATTTACCCCATGAAAGTTGGCAACTGTGAGAGGCCAGAAGTTGAATGGAACATGGAAACTAAAATTATTATTTTCAAACCTGAATGCTAAAAGTACCGGCACTAACGCCATTTTTAGGTAACAATACATATTTTAAGAATCCTGCTTTTTCAGAAGAGCTGAGCACCCATAAAACCCACCAAAAGTCAATGGGAGCTGGAGGGTGCTCAGCACCTTTTGAAAAAATCATGCTGCTTAAATATGTATTTAGTAGCCCAATTTTAAGCAGACAGAATTGAAAAGTTCAGTTTGAACTCCCCTCTCATCCACAGGGATTGTACCTTCAAGGAAGGTTTGAGGCACATTGGTATAGGTACAAAAAAGGGAAGGTTGTATTTCTCACTGGTCCCGTTGTAATTTGTCTTATTGATAAGGAGGCGACTTCAACCTCTAAGGCTGTTTCTCTTGCATCACTGTGAAATTCACTAAAGAAAGGTGTGGGTGTGGGGCAAAAGAGTGCATCCCTGCCACCTGTCCAGACTCAGTGGGGTTCAACTTCCATAACCCTCTGCTCTTAATGTAGTGGAACTGATTTAGCCTGATTACCACTTTGTAGCAGCTCTCCAACCCACTTCCATGCTACCTTTAACAGGATGATAACCCACTCTGACAGAGGGCTATCTCCAATACGTTACATATTGATCTAGCCAACAGGAACAGGATGAAGCTACTTGTAGCCCGAATCCTTTTGTGCATCAGACACCACTAGTCTTATCTGTTACTAAAAAAGCAACAAGCAGCAGCAGACAGAGCTAGCAAGCTGTCTAAATATGCAGGAAACGTTATCACTACCTAGTTGCTCTTCATGTGTGCCCAACAGTTTTGGCTGGGCTAATGAATTTGCAGAATAAATCAATGCTGTCTAGACTGACACTGAAGCAAAAATTCTTCCTGTCTGCATTTAGATTAATGTTCATACCTAATCACAACAACAGGTGACATTCACAACTGCGAACAGGACCTGCCCAACATCTTTGAACACTTAAGCCCCAACACATAGCCCATCTCTGGGTAGGACCTAGGTGGTGTCGAGCAACTGACTACACGGGGGCACATTTCACCCTTTTGAAAAGGGATAGGTCAGTGCAACAAAAGAAAATTGATCTCCTCACAGGACAGCAGTGTGGGAAGTTGCTGCTTTATATAATTGCATCCCAACAGTGTGGGAGGGAAAACTCCCACTGATTAAACAGGAAGGGTGGGGGTGAATGGGGGAGAAATAGCTGCATACAATCAGCCATATTGGATCAGACCAAAGGTCCATCTAGCCAAGCATCCTGTCTTCCAATAGCATCCAATGCCAAGTGCCCCAGAGGGAATGAACAGAACAGGAAATCACCAAGTGATTCATCCCCTGTCACCTATTTCCCACTTCTGACAGAGGCTAGGGACACCATCGCTGCCTATCCTGGCTAATAGCCATTGATGGACCTATTTTCCATGAACCTATCCAGTTCTTTTTTGAACTTTTACAATCTTGGCCTTCAAAACATCCTCAGGCAAAGAATTCCACAGGTTGACTATAGATTGTGTGAAGAAATACTTCCTTTTCTGCATCTTAACCCTGCTGCCTATGATTTTTTTTTTATTTTTTTTTTTGGTGGTCCCTAGTTCTTGTGGTATGAGAAGGAGTTAAGGAAGTGTTATTTTACTTTCTCCACACCAGTCATGATTTTATAGACCTCTGTCATATCCCCCTTAGTTGTCTCTTTTCCAAGCTGAAAAGTCCCAGTGTTATTAATCTCTCCTCACATGGGAGCCATTCCATACCCCTAATCATTTTTGTTGTCCTTTTCTGAACCTTTTCCAATTCTTATATGGCAACCACATATGCACACAGTATTCAACAGTTGGGCATACCATGGATTAATATAGAGGCAATACGATATTTTCTGTTTTACCTATCCCTTTCTTAAAAGATCAACAACATTGTTTGCTTAATGACTTCAAGATCTTTCTTGAGTGGCCACAGCTAATTTAGACCCCATCATTTTATAGGTATAGTTGGGATTATGTTTTCCAATGTGCAGGACTTTGCATTTATCAACACTGAATTTCATCTGCCATTTTGTTGCTCAGTTACCCAGTTTTATGAGATCCTTTTGTCGCTCTTCGCAGTGTGCCTGGGATTTAACTATCTAGAGTAGTTTTGTATCAGCTCCAAGCTTTGCTACCACACTGTTCACCCCTTTTTCCGGATCATTTATGAAAATATTAAATACTAATGGTCCCAGTACAGATCCCTGGGGGACACCACTATTTACCTCTCTCCAGTCTACAAACTGCCCATTTCTACCCTTTGTTTCCGATCTTTTAACCAGGTACTGATCCATGAGAGAACTTTCCCTCTTATCGCATGACAGTTTGCTCTGCATGAGAGCCTTTGGTGAGGGACCTTGTCAAAGGCTTTCTAAAAAATCTAAGTACACTGTATCTACTGAATCACCCTTGTTCACATGCTTGTTGACCCCCTCAAAAAATTATAAGAGGAGATTGAAGAGCATGGGCAATGGGAGGAGCTCCCTCATAGGGAAAGCTAGCCCCCAGTTCTTTCTCTTCTGCCTCTCACCCTTGCAACCGAAGCCGCAGGATGCCCTACCCTGTGCACGAAGGACCCCCGAGCACCTCCTCCCTCTCAGCCAGAGGAACCCTAGGCTGGCCAAAGCCTTGAGTCGCCCCTCTACCTGGGAGCAGCCCAGAGAAGCCTCCACCATGCCTCCCTTCCCCAGACCCCAAGCCACTGAGGGAAAAAGTCTCTCACTCTCATTTAAACAAACTTTTGGAGATGCCCCATGCAGGTTCTGTGAAGGCTGAGGAGGCAGTATGTGCTATTCAGCTTCCTGGGTTCCTCAGATATCTTCCTGGAGTCCATGATGAATCCAGGAAACTGAGTAGCAAATACCACCTGTTTATCTGCCCTGAAATCTGCATAGGGCATAATAAAACAAGAACTTGTCCCCAAAACACCACAATCAGGGGTTTGGCAGCAGAAGCAGTGCCGCCCCTGGCCTATGTAGGAGAGGTATGATTTCCCTTTACAAAAAACATGTTGACTCTTCTCCAAGAAATTACATTCATCTCTGTGTATCTGACAATTCTGCTCTGTATTATATTTTCAAACAGTTTTCCCTGTACTGAAGTTAGGCTTTACCAATCTGTAATTGTCAGGCTCACTTCTGGAGCCTCTCTTAAAAATTGACATATATTAGCTACCCTCCAGTCATCTTGTACAGAAGCTGATTTAAATGTCAGGTTACATCCCACAGTTAGTAGTTCTGCAGCCATAACGGTCTGTGTAACACAGCTAACTGAGTTCACTATATACTTCATTATACACCCACCTGTAGCACTACCTTATGCAACTCCACTCATTGTAGTGTGGGTACACAAAGCATCAATCTAAATTATTTTTTAAGCTTATCCTGTAACACATTGCAAACAGCCCTTTAAAACATTGTTGTTGCTCCTTTCTGCTTTTGTCCCTGCCTCTCTGGTACTGAAGTTGTTCAGAACTGAACGCAATACTTTCAATGTCATCTCACGAGGGCAAGGACTATCTCCATATTGGTTCAAGAACAGCACTGGGGTTTAGTACTCAAATATACGTGTGTGTGTGTGTGTATGTGTGTGTGTGTATACGCTGATGCCGCTAAATTTGTTTCTTTGGCTGACAGCCATACATTCTCAAAGGTCTGTTTTCTTTATGGAAGCTTGAGATGTTTTCGACAATTTATTCTTTTCAAACAAAGCCTCTCGCAAGTGCCTTATTGCTGTTATTTATTTATTTCTCCTCTCCTGGCTGGTTAGAACAGGCAACTGTTTTCCTCAGTCCCCAGAGAAAATCCTCCAAAGCTAATGACCCTGCCAGAGGTTCATTTGTTGCCGTAAAATGTCAGACAAGGTACTTTAAGGCAGTGGAATAGGCTGGAGAATGTGGCTCTGCATTATTATTTAGAAAAAGAATTAAAGGTAGATCTGTCAATTCCATGCATTTAAATGTCATTCTTGTCTGTTTCTGGGAGTTTTATGTCAGGTTGAATATAACAGGGACTCCAATAGTAGGAGCTAATGGAACTGATTCAGCAGCTTAGTACCATTTTCCAGGGATGATGTGGAAATATTATATTTTTATATAATTATTTGTGTCTTGTGGGGGGATCTCAACCAGCTCCAGTGCAATTGCAGATGTGACCAACTAATGATTTGTTTGAGACAGAAACACAAAACGTCCTCCCAAATACCCATACACATCTCACAAGCAGATCTTCTGTATGCACATGCTTCCCATACCTGCCTCCAAGAATATATGCATACAAATACTGCGGTCTTTAGGATGTTTAAAATCCAAGTCTTTACCACCCCGGATTAAGTATCTCATGGCACTTTCTGCAAGTGCAGGACTGTGTTAACCATGGCAACGTACGTTATATATTTATTTAATTGCTAAAGTCAATCTGTATCCTGTTTGTGTCTTTATTCATAAGGTGCTAGATTCACCCCTAAGCATCATCATGTCACGGCACTGACTCAGACAGCCACAATTCCTCCCCTGCACTCCTAGCTGGTGGGCTATGCCAGCAAGTTATAAGGGTAGAGCCAAGACTCTGCCCATTCTCCATCCCATCTCCATTTACTTGCTTCAACAGGGATGTATCTGAAAAGCAGGGACTCTCCCAAACACAAAGTCACGGTAGGTCTTAGCTACCCTGGGGGGATGAGCAAGGCCTTAGTTACCCTTACTTTCCCACAACAAGGCCACAGTATACAAAATCATCTTCTCCCACCCCTCATATCTCATTTCTATTGTAGACTAAAACTGGAAGAATTAGAACATAAGAAAGGCCATACTGGGTCAGATCAAAGGTCCATCTAGCTCAGTATCCTGTCTACCGACAGTGGCTAATTCCAGGTGCCCCGGAGTGAGTGAACTTAACAGGTAAAGATCAAGTGATCACTCTCCTGCCATCTATCACCCCCCTCTGGCAAACAGAGGCTAGGGACACCTAGACAAAAAGGCTGGAATTTAACAAAGAGCATAAAGAGAATTTGGCTCCCATCTCCTACTGAATGTTAATGGGATTTGAGTTCCTAATCCCATTAGGTTCCTTTGAAAAGCCCAACCAAAACTAGAACCTTTGTGAGAATTTCTCTTGTTGCCCTCATCTTGAGCAACCTAAATGCACTTTTCAGTTTACCATGATGGTTAGTTTTAAGACCACCTTGACCTGTCCCATCTTGCTTACCCTGAAAAGGAATATGAAGACTAGCCTGAAGAAACAAATTTGTCTCCTGCTTTGTTCCACCTTTACGATGCTGCGTACATTTTCAATGACCCCAAGGAATTATCTGTATAAATAAAAGTAATTCTTAATTGTAGTTACAATTTAATATTTCATGGGATGACCCATATGGTGTTCCTTTTTAGAAACAGACTCAGCTTGGAGCCATAATAGCCATGATTCAATATACATATAATTCTCCCTCTCTCTCACAGGCCCTGTTTGTGATGGGAAGGGTGACCAGCTGTATCATTGTACGTAATCACACCAGGAGTTAGGTTAGTCAGAGGCGAGATTATGCTTTCATTAGTGGTTTGAAAAGGAAGGATTAGATTTGAGTTCCATCAAGGGGATTTTTTTTTTATTAGAAAAGCGCTAGAACCCAACTCTATCCCCAGTGAAACTCCATCACCTTTAGTAGAACTACAGGAAGAATTAATTTTCCATAAATTGTCACTTTCTCAGTGGAATTTACTCACTAGAGACCTGATACAAAGTCATTTGAAAGCAATAGAAAGTCTCCCATTGACTTAAATGGGTTTTGCATCAAGCCTTGGGTTTGTCTGTCAAATTTGCTGGTTCAGGTTCCTCACAAGACAAAAAACTTGGGCAAATGTTGCTGATGCTCACATATCTTACAGGGATCCTGCACCCAGTTTGGAGTGCAAACCACATGGATATTCCTCTCTAGATCTGGCTTAGGTGATTCGGTATCTGGATTTATCTTTTAATCTCCCCTCCCCACGCCAAAAAAATGCAACTAGAAAAAATGGGTCAAAATAATCTGCGAACTGAAACCAATGTATTTTGTAACGCTGTGTTAAATGACCCATGTTCAATATGCGGCTGCATTACCTAGCAAAGGATCATTATTGGGAGGAAAGAAGTTGCATACTTTACACAGGACAAAACTAAAGAAAATAAGATTAATTGTAGTATTTGAAGCACCACTCTTGATATAAAGTTACTTTCACTTTGGGATTTGAAAAAAGTCTAGGGATAGACTAATTCAGTCCAGACTTCCTGTTGTCTGGATCCAGGGAGCTTGTTCACTATGATTTTCAGTGCTTTGGATATGGGATTTTACTTTGCAGCAAATCTCTGGAATAAACCCAAACACTGAACACAAAACTCAAAAATACCAAGGTCCATCCAGTTTCATATTGACACTACATATAGCCTGTTGTAGACTAGGGAAATTTATTCTAGTTAAACTACAGTGCCACAACTACACTGGAACAAAACCTCGTGGAGACGCACTGCATCCGTGCAAGGCCAGTTTTGCACCACTATAGTTTACCCTGCTAACTCATTAAAGAGATTTGCAAGAGTGCAAAACTCTCTTTACTAGAGCAGAACATCTCCACTGAAGGCTTACATTAGTGCAACCCTTCTCCTCCTCCTCTCTTCCCTCCATATAGACAGAGCCTCAGAGGCAAGACCACAAATTCTATCTGGTTCAGATATCAAAGCATCAACTCGGGACTTTGAATTGCTCAATCATCATCATCATCATCATCAGTAAACCTTAGGGAACTTGGTGAGAGGTGTGCATATGTTCTCAGGTTCCATGACAAGTCAATCCCCACAATGAATATGAAGCCAAGTGCATTCGTCTTGATTTTGGATTTTGTGGCTTTCCTTTTGCTCAGTTATCATTGTGCAGCCAAATGTTGGTGAAAGGATTTGAGGTACTTCTAATAAAAAAAATATGCATATATGTGTGTTAAACAAAGATGGAGGAGAACTAAACCACCACTCATTAAGTTTCAGAGGTATGCCAAGGCTTCGCCTGGCGCCAGTACAAAATTATGCACATGCTGCCTATATTCAGTAACTACAGGAAGACTTCACTGCTTAGACAAGAGGTGGGGAAGTTGTGGAGTTATTTCACTCAAGTCAGAGAAATAAGGGGGAGGCTCTCCTTCCCTATCTATACAATGGGCAGAATTCTGGATCTAGATACCCATGAACTTGGCAGTTGTTCTAAATCCAGATTTTGCTACTTGTATTGTGTCTGGAGTGAAATAACATAACAGAAGTAAGGTAGTAATTACATTCTGGACATTGCATGAAAGTCTAATGTGTTAATAAAAAAGTAAATTGCACCTTCAACAGGTTTGGCTTAATTACATGGCAGTTATATTTCTCTCTGCACTTGTTCACTCTCAGCAAGAGCTCTCCGTACCATCTGCTGATATTTAATTAATATACACTAAATGTCCTACTATATTATTAAATCTCATTTAGAAACTTTGTTGGTATCCCGATCCAGGGGAGATGAAAAAGGACCTCTCTCCTAGTGTTAAATTATTTAGATTTTAAAAAGGGGGTTTGTTAATTAAGAAGAGGGAATGAGCCGGTGGGGGGGGGGGGGGCCAATTTCTTCAAGAATAGGATGGAAGGGGAGGAGAATTCCTAGAGCTCTGTGTGGGGATGGGAGTTATCCAAGTCCTGTCCTGAATTCTTGAAAGATTTTGCAAAGCTGCCATCAAGACAATTGAATGAATTTCACAGTGGGTTTTTTTCTGGGTAAACTGGCATGATATACAGCCATATCTGACAAAACACTGTAGCTATCTCAGTCCCAATGCACTCACAGTGCGTAGAGTGATCACCAACACAGACCATCACCGAGGATTGAACTAAGGATGACTTCCAGTACTAAAAGCATAAGCCTCTGTCACACATAAAGTAGTAAGTCCCCTCTAGCAGTAGTAGGCCCACATTCTCTGCGGGTGAGCCACTACAAGGAGCCACAAAGTTACAGCTATGCTGTAAGACAAAAGAATTGAAGTGAAAGGTTGTTAGGATTATGGGTTTCATTCTTCAAGGCATCTCCTTTGACACAGCTTTCAACAGCCTAATTTCCCTCTCCAAAAGTATCACCAGTGAGATATGTTAATTATAATAGCAGCACAGCTAAAATATGCCGCCACTCTATAAAAAGGGAGATCAAATGCAGATGTGCATCAGGTTTGCTCAGAGTAGGATGGAAACCTCATGCCTTAGGGAATAAACATGACTGAGATTTCCAACGCTGCCTCAAAGATTTGGGGATCCAAATTACTTGGGTGGCTTTGAAAAAAGCTCACAATCATCATCTCCAGCTTCCTGAAGTGAAAAAAGTAAAACTCATGGCCACCTACCTAGGCACCACCATCCCAAATACCATACGCACAAAGCAACAGCGCACACTACTTGTTAGGTTTGGTGAATCAGAGATTTAAATCTTTCCTATCCTGAATACTTCTGTTAAATAATTTTTCAAAAAGGTACTTTAATTTCTCATTGCCCACTTCACAACTTTTTCCATTTCAGGTGTAAACTGAAATGTTTGCTGTGCCTTGTAACCAGATATATTTTTCGCAAAAAACAGAACAGGGAAGGGGGAGCGAACAAGGGTATAACATGGGAATAGGGTGCTGGGCCAAGAGCAAAGCTTGAACGTCAAGAAGTAAATATTGGTCACTGGCAGTGGAATGATGGAGGATATAGAGGACTACTGTTTTGCTGAAGTACAGCTAAGGATATCATCCTGGAAGAGCAGCTTTTAACTCAATAATCCTCAAGCCAACAGTCTACACTACTGCTTACATTGATGAAAGAAAGTTACATCGCTCAGAAGCGTGGGAGAAACCACCCCTCTGAACATCATAACTTACATCGATTTGAGTAGTGTCAGCGCCATGCTATGCTGTCAAGAGAGCATCTTCTGCTGGCATAGCTTCTGCCTCTCATTGAGGTGGAGTAACTAGGTCAACAGGAAAGCGCTCTCCCATTGATGTAATGGGTCTTCAGACATGCTGCAGAGGGACCGATTTAGTACGGTAGTGAAGACAAGCCCTTACTATCTTCAATGAGTTCTTCAAATGGAAAGAGCTCCACCAGCCACTTCTTTCTGTCAGTTTCCCCATCCAATACTTAACTGCCTCTTTGCATCCCTGATACAGGTTAGATGCGGTCAGACTCAGGTCATTAATATGCCCTGTCTCCAGTTGAAAGAAGAGATAGATTAAGTCAGCAAACGGAAGTGACTTAAGAAATGTGATTCTGAATTTGAGAGCTTATCCTGCTCTCTCAGTGAAGCTAATAATAATAATAAAAAAGGGATGATTAACAGCATGCTATCCAAGACCTGCTTTTTCCACTTCCCCTAATTCAGGTTACTCTCCATTTCTCCAAATCACTTGCATCTGGGAATCAGTATGCTGCAAATCCAAAGGAATTATCTAATACTGTTTCATTTCTTTTCTCATTAGCAAAAGAGCAAGTTTATCAAGTTCAGTCTAATTTATATTAAAAATAGATTGGTAGATGTTTTTACTTTGTAGAGATCAAAGTCTCTCTATTTTTTTCCCAGTTGCCTGCAGCTAATGATGCCCAATAAGTACCAAAGCTGATGGAGATATTTTTTTTATTGTTGTTGTTATTCAGCCTAACATTAAATCTGATCAATGAAATTATTTTCAATATATACAGGTTACTACTAGTGGTGCAGCTGCTGTCAAGGGCAGACTGTATGCACTGAACAAACTGTCCAAAACACATGGATTTAAAAAGAAAACCTAACGCTTTTTAATCCAATTTTAAATAGTTTGAAATATATTTGCAAAATTAGGTACAGTAGAAACTGAAAAGCTCAGTAAGAAAAAAAAAACACACAACCCAAAACAAAATTAAGGACATTTAAAAATGTGTCAACCCAACAAGCTCCCATGGCAGAGAGAGATGGAAAATAGAAAAAAAAAATGGAAATTTGTCCAAATGTGGAACTGGAACTTTAGACTTCTGGACTTGCAGTCACCAATTCTATCATGCTTAGTGTCCTCAGTGCCAAGTTTGATACCCGTGAAGTGAAATCCTGACCATCTTCGCAATTAGTGGCAAAACTCCAATTGACTTCAATGGGACCAGGATCCCACCCCTTGTCAACCTAGAACAGATTTAAGTCTGTGCAGCAAGAGACTCATACCTTCCTCATCCAAACAAATAGATAAATGGATTGTTGTTTGCAGCTTGCTCTTTGAGGTAAGCCTTTCATACGAGACTATAAAAACTGGAAACTTAGAAGCACAAGTGCGTCTGATTTTGAATAGGACTTATATTCCTACATCGCTTAGAAACCTTCAAAAAAATCCAAGCTGCTGTGCAGTAACATTAAATATCCTCTGGCCATTGTTATAAGAAGGATTTTTCCTGCACTATCTTTAGTCAAAATTCCCATCCTCCTGAGCATTGTGCAGCTTCCTGTGCAACCACTGACTGCCAACTTCCACCCTTCATGTGGATGCATCTCAGTAGGAAGTGAAATGTTTTTTGGAATTCTACAGGCTTTGATCCTGCAAATCACATCTGCATAGGCAGACCCTTGCAGTTCCATGGAGCGCTTTGCAGGCACAAGGGTCTAATCCACACAGAGTTTAATGCTGAAGAACCACTATGGTTTGTAACATGCTTTGGGGTGAAATTGCTAAAACAATGCAAGGTATGTTTTTACAGGCAAAATATTCTGTTGAACAGAGCAGAAGGAGCACTGACATGATACCTATCCATCAATTATCCCACTCATACAAACTGGGACAATTGGAGGGATTATAATTTGCAATATTTGTACTTTATGGGTCTGATCCTAGACCCATTAAAATCAGTAAAAAGACTTCTGATCAGCCCCTCTATGCATTCTCCTCTGCTTCTTGTACCATTGCCTCTTGTCACTTTTAAAAAAATAATTTTAAAAAGAGGGAGGAATTTTGTCATAATTAGAATTATTCAGTGCATTTGATGATGACTGTATTGTAATTAGATACACCTGTTAAAAGCTAAACTACCAAGAGGCAGCTTTGATGCAAAATTTAGTAGCCTCTCAGACCATGATAATCACTACCACTTCCAGGTTGAGAGACTCCAGGCAATTACTGGACTTCAAAAAAATGATCATACTGGAAGAGCACAGCCTTGTGTTTGCAGCTTTGGCCAATCAGCAGTGGCTGCAACAGCTCATTCAACTGAAAGCTGCTTAACCTTAGAGGGATATTTTACAGTCTTACCTGTGCAAGATTGCTTCAGAGCCAGTTTATAGATAGAGACAGCTTCTGCACTCCCAAGGCAAATTAAAAATGAAATCCATGAAGAATTGACAGGCAACTTCCTAGAACTCTGAACAACTCTAATTATGTTACAATACGTTTCATGGCTTACACAAAATAATCTCTCTGAGATTTGCGGACTCCAGGCTTGGTAGAATTTCCCTAAAGAGCTTCACTTGATATGCTCTGGAAGTCTCCTACATTGCACATTAATGCAGGAAACAGTTGTCAGGTTTTGTACTGCTTAATTCATTACTTTGTTTTACTTATACACCTCCCCATCCCCAGTAATATGGAAATGTTTCATTTACAAATTTAAAGCCTGAATATTATTCTGTGTTCAAGTCAGTAAGTGTGCATTAACTTTAGAGAAAGAAAGAAAATCTTACTGTACAAAAATATGGGGCCACTAATTGAGAGTGAACCCCTGCTGATATCACAGAGTTCTGTGAAGAAATTGAAATAAATAATAGAGAGAAAGGCTGGTGCAATATTTAGGACACTGGGCTGAGACTCCGGAGAGGTTGCTTCAGTTCCAGAAACTGCTACTCATTAACTATGTCACTTGGGGTAACATTTTCAAAAGCACATAAAAGTTACCTTTCCGAGTGATTCAGACATTGAGGTGCCTACATCCCACTGACATTCAATGAGGCTTCGGCTCTGATGGTTTGGATTCCCATAGGTACATGCACACCTACCTCCTATTGATTTCAAATATCTCTGTGTGCCTCAGCCTGTGTGCTAGAGTTGCTTTCGAAAATGGAACTTTGGTGCCTAAATCTATGATGGCATGTCTACACTGCAATAAGGGGGCAAGACCACAGCATGTGTAGGTATACCTGAGCTAACTTTCACTGAACTACCTCACTAAAAACAGCGGCAGCATGGGGAGTGGCATGATTTAACTGCCCGAATATAATTCTGCCCAGGATCCAGGGAACATATTTTAGTGGCTAACCCATGGCTACACTGCTATTTTTAGTGAGCTCTCTCCAAAGCTAGCACAAGTATGCCTTTATATGCTCAATCATGCCCCCCAATTGCTACGTGAACATAGCCCCTGGAACTTTTGAAAAAGCTACCCTTAATCTCTTTGGACCTCAGTTCACCATCTGTAAATTGGGAGACAATAAATATTATTCCCACTCAGTCCTCTCTATTTAGATTTCAGGTGAATTGGGAAGGGACTGTCTTACTGTCCATTTGTAATGTTCAGCACAATCTTGTTTGGGACCTCTAGGAGTCTCTAACCCAAATAATTCTGCTTCCGAATACAATTTGGGGGCTTCTATTTCCCCCTTCATTTTTTCATAAACAGAGACATATTCATGAAAAACAGCAGACAAACTCTACTCTCAGGCCTGATCTACTGTAAGAAGTTAGGTTGATCCAGCTATGTTTCCCAGGGGGGCGAAAAACCCACATCGCTGAGCACTGTAGTTAAGCCGACATAAATGCCTGTGTATATAACACAAGGTCAACAGAAGAATTTCCATTGACTTAGCTTTAGCCTCTTGGGGAATGGATTGCCAACGCGGCAGGAATACCCTTTCCATATTCATAGGTAGTGTTTCCACTGATGCACTACAGCAGCCCAGTCCCACTAGTGTAACTTCACTGAAGTGGGGAACTGATGTACAGAGAGATCAAATGATTTGTCAAAAGTCACATACAGAGTTTGCAGCAGGTCTTCTGAGGTCCAACCCACTGTCTGATGAACAAGCCCATCCTCAATTAGAATTGGGTACCAGAGTTCATCTACATTGTCTGTTTGTTCTTCCGCCTGACATTAGGGGATTCTATCCACTAGTCCTTGGGCATCCATTGCTGCTGTCAATGGGAATTTGAGGGTGTGTAAGGACTGCAGGATAGCGATGATCCTGGACACTGTTAATATATCAAAAGCATCATCATAGCAAACAGTTGTGATGTCAAAAAGGCCTCTTTGTGACATTAGGAGCTGCAAGGGCAGAAATGACAGCAACAAGGAGCCTGGTTTCATGGTATTGTCTCTAGGGAACTTGAGGGAAGGGCAGGCGGAAGTTACTATATAAGCAGAACCATGTTTAACGAGACTGTTTTTCAAAGAGTTCTATGGGGAGTCAGTGCACATTGAATACTTGTTGCATAATTTTTTTTATTGTGATTATTTTCCACAGCCATTTTCATTTATCAACAATCTAGTTAAAAGCTGCTAGGTTGATCTACTTCTAATCTTAATGCCATTAAATTGATTAGTCTTATTTATTTTCTTAGTATTAAATAAATACCTAAAATTACAATGGGTGAAGTTAACCCTCAGGAACCTGGCATTTTCCATTCAGCCTGCCAAATATATTGCCCCTCCAGATCATCTCATAATTGAGTAACCCGTCTCCTCTTTATTCACATGCTGGGCTGTCAGCTCTGCCAGTGCACTCAGTCCTGTCCTCTAGCCTGTGAATCATTCAGCTCAGGCACACTCCGTCCAAAGAGCTGTGCCATTATCACATTTAATGCTGTGCCAAAACTTCCCTGTGCCAAAAAAGCCAGGGTGTTTAATAACTGTAACCTTTTATGACGCAGCAGTGGTAAAACAAAAACAATTCTTGCTATATTTCAAAGGCTTCCTTATTCGCTTTCACGAGGATCATGAGTTCGCACTGATTACTTTAAAAAATATCTTGATTTAATTATCTAATGTGAAGGAAGGGATGAGGATTAGCAGCTGATTAAAATGCTTACAGAAAATAGATATGATTAAGTGGAATAATCCTCTGGAAACCAAAAGACTCCATCAGATACATTTTACCATGTGGATTGCACCCAAGTAATCAGCAAAACTTCCTACATAATTTTGCCAAGAGTCCAGACTTATTGGGGAATTCAATGAGATTTGACCTGCACTCTTGTAATATGATAGTCTGGAGTGAAAAACAAATCTTCTCTGTAATGTTCTCTCCTTCTACTTTTTAATGAGGCAGAACAAACACTCAAGGATTTATGCAGCTGGATTTATGATGCAGAACTTTTCATGAGGTATTTTATTCATTAATCTTATTTACCAACCCAGTGAACAGCTGCCCTCTAGCTTGCCCTGTTCCCATTTTAATAGTAGACTCACCGTTAAGATAAAGGAAGTGTGTAATTTCTGTTGTTTCCGGATTTCCATCATTATTCTGAACTAGCAGGATGATGCCTTTCAGCATGCTCCGTGGCAAAAATGCAGCCCCATAGCCCAGAAAGCCTCTAAGTTCAGATACTTTTTCATAAAACCAAAGGATGAAAGCTCAGAATTTCAAATAAAACTGGATGGCTCAGTTGCTGTACTGACCTTTACTCTGGTTCAATCCATCCCATACACAGAGTGACCAAAAGTTGTAACCATTGGTTGGTTGGTTGGTGCTGTGTGTGAAACTGGTATCCTCATTCCAGTCCCCAGAGAACAAATGCCCCCAACTGCAAAACTCCCTAGTGCATTATTAATTGTATTACTGGAGCAGGTTGTGATGCATTACCTCTGAGCCTGCTTAAACCTGAGTCATCCCTGAACCACAGCACGAACTGAGTCAGAGGCAAGACCTGCAGGTAATTGTGATGGGCTGAACCCTAGCTGAACTGCATGGGGCCTAAGTGAACACAAGGCAGGTATAGAGACTCCTAAAGGAAGCAGTGTCTCCAGTATATTCAACATTAATGCTTGGCTGGGAACACTCCCATTGCACATAGTTTCAACAAACTGCTTCTTCTCCAGCCAATACCAGCCACCCAGCAATTCTGACAGATTTAGAGGCCCCAATTCAAGATCTGGGCCACTTTTTGCTGGACACTACACAAACACATAGTAGGAGAGAGTCCCTGCTCTGAAGAATTTACAATCTAAATAGGCAAGACAATGACACAATGGGGGATAAAAAAAAAAATCATTATCTTCTTTTTACATATAGGGAGCTGAGCGTTGGAGAGATTAAGTGAATTGTCCAAGGACAGCTATGAAATTTCTCAGGGCAAGACATCTGGGCTCAAGAAATCAGATCAGTCCAGTGCCTTAAAAAGAGTCACCTTCCATGTTTGTAACTAGTTGGCCCTGCTTGGATACAGAGAGGCCTTAGACTGAACGGGATTTAGGAGCCAAAAACTCATTAACAATCAATGGGACTTAGGCTCTTAAAAGCCTAAATCACGTCTCAAAATATTTAGGGTTCTAAATCAGGCAAGCATTTCAATACTGAGTGCAGCAATGACTTTAAAAATGCGGGCCTCACTGTCTACAGGACCAGCCTTGCTGCATAAGATGCCAGTCTGAATCCATCAATTTTTATTAATCCTGGCCAAGGCCTTAAAGAGCTTGTAAGAGCACCAATGGGTCCCTCGAGAAATGGGCCAACGTTATTTGAATATAATTCAGAGAGTCAGACAGCCAGCCTCTCTGTCACTGTGCAAACATTTTAGCTGTGAGGAATGTTCATGAACAGCAATAGTTCAGTTGTAGGCTGGAATCCCTGGATTCAGCATTCCAGTCGCACTGCTGTAATTATGAACCAGGGTTGGAGGCAGTTGGACTCCCATTGGGAGTGAATATCAGAGTGGCTTAAGGCTACTGAAGGAGTACTGCTCAGGATCAGAAGTTCAGTCTAAATAAAAGAGCCTTGATAATTCCAGGAGCCTCTAGTACTCTCTCCCTGAGGGGTCAGATTAAATTAAAGCTCCCCCTCTGGATTCAGGGTCAGGACCTTCAGAAAAAAATAAAGGAGAGACTTCCTGCTACAGCACAATCCCTGCTGGCTTTTACACTGACCCCAGTGGTTGCTGGAACAGCACTGGCAGTTTAGTAAGTTCTTTCGGACCAATTCATCTTCTGTCTCAGAATGGAAACTTCATACATTACAATTTCACTCACTTTACACTGGTGTAGAACAGTGATTCTCAACCAAGGGAACACGTACCACTGGGGGTACGCAGAGGTCTTCCAAGGGGCACACCAACTCATCTGATATTTGCCTAGTTTTAGAACAGGCTACTAAAAAAAGCACCAGAGAAGTCAGTAGAAACTAAACTTTCATACAGACAATGACTTGTTTATACTGCTCTATATACTACATGCTGAAATGTAAGAACAATATTTATATTCCAACTGATTTATTTTATAATTGTATGGCAAAAATGAGAAAGCAAGCATTTTTTCAGTAACAGTGCGCTGTGACACTTATTTTTATGTCTGATTTTATAAGCAAGTAGTTTAAGTGAGGTGAAACTTGGGGGTAGGCAAGATAAATCAGACTGCTGAAAGGAGTACAGTAGAAGGGAAAGGTTGAGAGTCATTGCTATAGAGTACTATGCAAGGCAATGATGAATCAGGCACGTGGAGCATTGACATGATCAATAAAGTTCATTTGAGAATGTTTTTGTTTAAGCCAGAGGTTCTCAAACTTTTTCATAGTGAGGACCACGCCTTAACATAGAGATTGCAGCATGGGCCCCATAGTAGAGTTGACCACCACTCAAGCACTCTGTTGTGGTCGGGGGGCTTCTGCAGTACCCTGCCTCTAGTAGCCCCTGCTTACCGGCCCTGCAAGTCATAATAAAGTCTCTCTAGAGTGCTTACAGCACCTGTTTCTGGGGCTGTTTAATGTTAAATTCAATCAGAGTATTTAAATCACAAAATAATCCAACAAAAATCTAACTAGCTGAAACTCTCAGTTCCCAGACACCTCTGGCTTGATCTCAACCCTCTAGTCCTACTACCAAGCTAGTCCTACTTCCAAGATCATCAGCCACACCCCTGTAGTCCTTTATACTAAGGGTATGTCTACACTACCCACCGATCTGGGGATAGCAATCAATCTACAAGGGCTGATTTAGCACATCTAGACTAGACATGTTAAATCGATCCCCAAGTGCTCTTCCATCGAATCCAGTACTCCACTGCCATGAGATGTGCAGGCATAGTCAAAGGGGGAGCAGCAGTCAACTCACTGCTGTGAAGATGCTGCGTAAGTCGATCTAAGTATGTCGACTTCAGCTACTCTATTCTCATAGCTGATGTCAAGTATCTTAGATCGATTTCCTCCTCTCACCCAGTGCAAACCAGGGCCAATTCCCCTCATGTGAGGCTCTTGTTATAATCAGGGCTGTTTTAGCACCAGGCTGTCCAGCACACAGGCCAGCCACCCTGCCTCTAGACTAGACAAGAAGATTGTGCTTGAAAACAAGCTAACACATTTTTCACACACAAGCTATTTTCGAAGCCTAGGACACCTCTCCTGTCATTTAGGATCATCAGGCTTCCTCCCTGCTTGTTCTTGAGAGGGAACATCCTCTTAGCAGTTGCAGAAAATGTATTCCTGAAAAAATAACTCAAGGAAGCATTTCCGTTTCACAACTCTCACTAGCATAATTAGTGTTTTGTCCTGTCTGGAGAGGGAAAAAATAAGTAGAGTCTTCTTTTGTTTTTCATTGTTGTTATCCCCTTCCATTTTTTCTGTTCTTTCTTTTCCACCCCCCAAAAACGTTCCTCTCCTTCTTGCTACCTTTTCTTCTCTTCTCCGTCACCTGCTTCTTTGTTACTCTCCTTGCCAGTTCTGCCATTTATACCCACACACCATCTACACCCCTGTAAAACAGGCTTCTCTTTCCTCAAACTTTAAGGGCACAAGGGACCACCGTGATCATCTAGTCTAACCTCCTGCATATTGCAGGCTACCGAACCACATTCAAAACAGATCCTTAGCCTCTGGCTGAGTTACTGAAGTCCTCAAATTGTGGTTTAAAGACTTCAAGTTAGAGAGTCTCCACCATTTACACTAGTTTAAACCTGCAAGTGACTTGTACTCCTATGCTGCAGAGAAAGGTGAAGGACCACCATTCTGACTCGGAGGAAAAATTCCTTCCCAATGCCAAATAGCAAGCAGTTAGACCCTGAACATGTGGGCAAGAACCACCAAGCAGATACCTAGAAAAGAATTCTCTGCAGTAACTCAGAGTCCTCCCCATCTAGTGTCCAGTCTCTGGCCATTGGTGATTTTTGCTACTGACACTTGCCAGTGGGCCACATACCATTCTAGGCAGTCCCATCAAACAGTATCCTCCATAAACTTATCAAGCTCAGTCTTGAAGCCAATTAGGTTTTTTGCCCTCACTGCTTCCCTTGGAAGGCTGTCCCAGAACTTCACTTCTTTGGTGGTTAGAAACCTTCACTTAATTTCCAGCCAAAACTTGTTATTGGCCAGTTTATAGCCATTTGTTCCTGTGTACAAACTGGCACTTAAGTTAATGCCTCCCCATTCCTGGTACTGATGTATGCCTTTTCTGTCTGCTTATACAAAATAATTAAACAAATAAAATGGGTCTAGTAACATTTAGCTCATGGGGCATTGTGAGGCTTAATTATAATGTAGTTGTAAAAGGAACTATGAGAACACCAAAAACATTGTTATAGAAAAGAGATTTTTAAAAGATTTCTGGGATGATTCTACCATTGGAACAGAACACATTACATCTATCTGTCCAGATTATTATACTGTGCCCATCACTGTGGTATCTGACTACTCGAAGACTACACTCCTTTGTTTCGGAGGCAATGTTCCATTAGCTATACAGAGAGAGAGAGAGAGAGAGAGAGTATTCCAAGTCTCAATTTCATAGCTGTTCCAATGCTTGCGGAAAAAACAAACAAAGTGCTTCTCAACAGGAAGGTGCAAGCTTTCCTAGAAAAATCATTATCTATAACAATAGTTCAGAACTACCAAATATCCCAAACGCTGGATGTTGATGCCAAATATTTTTCTTTAAGATATTTTCCCCAGCACAGCTGCAACACTACCTGCAGAGACTTCAAATGCTGATGGCCCAGGAATAAAGCATCAGAGAGAGACACATTGTCTGCTAGAAAAGCCTTTTCAGTGACAAAATCTCCTAAGACATTATCTTCTTTAGTGTCATTTCCTAATAAAATCGTAAACCAAAAATTTAGCAACATTTTCCCCACATGTGTCTTGGAAAAAAGTGAAGCTTTTTTGAACTACCTAAGCTGCTATTACAGATATGGTAGTGAATGGTCTGAAAGTGCTTTTACCTACTTAAAGATAATCACTTGTTTTCCTGGCACTTATAAGCTTGGACTGGGCTGTAGCTGAGATTCCTATACAAACCGAAAAAAGACATCCTATCAACAAGCAAAGTTCTTCTCTTCTCATGCAGTCTAGGCATATATGGGAGGAAGGATGATCTCAGTCTCTAGTACCACTCACTAGAGTATCAGAAGCAAAATGACTATGGCACAAGAATGGGTGTCATGACAACCAGATTCTATTCCTCTCTCTACCACAGACTTCTTGGGCAAGACATTTAGGGCCCAATGCAAGATGCATTGAAGTCTTTCCATTAATTGTAATGGGTACCATGAGGTGTGATTAACCTCTACGCCTCATTCTCCTCATCTATTGTCACTACTTTGTCAGCTAAAAGGAATGTTGAGACGATAAGCTATGGAGATACTCTGTGCAGCTCCACAAGTTTGCATTCAGATAGGTCATTAAAGCAGGACTAAAACTTTACCTTGCAATTTTATAGATTAGTCTTAATGTTTGTTAAACATTTGGTAAAGATCCTTTAGCTCCTTCTGTCCACAGATCTCATATGAATGAAGTGTAACTATTTACCATAGAATCCAAGGATCAGGAAAGAACTCTCTCTTAGCTTGTTGTGCAATGCTACATGTTTGTATCCAAATGCATTACTATATTAGGACATTTTGTATTCCTCTGAGCTATGGTCCATTGTAGGAATCAGGGACACCCTACTGGTGGTCTAATTGTCTGGTACGGTGTGAGAAACACTATGCAACTAGAGTAGCTTCCCTGATTTCCTTGTCTAAGCAAAGAAAACAATATAAAGGAATAGAATAAAAGGCCTAAAGTAATCACATGTACTGGCCTCTGTGGAGCACTTAACACTTTGTACCTTAGATAGAACGCAGCCTGGGGAGTTAACCTATATGCTGTCATGGGCTAGATGCTTTGAAGTTGCACTAAAATTTCAACATCCAGGAAATTTTTTTTTTAAAAAAAAACAACAGAGGAATTTATCTCCATGCTTTCATTTCCTCTTGCTGTTCCCTGAATATCTTCTCACTTTGTGGAAAGAATTTGGCCCCTTGGTCACCTCTCATGTGTTTCACGTTTGATTGCCTCCTTCTTCCCTCATCCCCCTTTTAGTTTCTTGAAGCTTTTGAAAGGGAAAAATAAAAAGAATATTTTGGTCAACATGACACCATAGTTGCTCTGCCCAGCAGTGCCATTTTGTGATAGGCAAGAGCACAACAAAGCATCATGGGCCTGATCCAAAGCTCATTTAAGCCAATGGAAAGACTTCAGTTGACTTCAATAGGGTTTAGATCAGGCCCCAATGCCTATAACAAAATGACACCATGGAAGAATGTCCCAGTATCATGTTAAGATGATGGAGATGGGTCAGCACTGCATGGGTCTGACCTGGGTTTTTATGGAAGATACCACAGTTGCAGTGTTTTCAAGCATGGATTTTCTTAATAGGACAGCCATACCCTACATTTTAGTCTCCCAGTTTTTGACTTTGATACATAAAAGCCCTTTCTATATGCGTAAGAATATGCATATATAAGAATATGCATATATGCAGAAGTTCCCATTGTGCTAGGCACTATACATACTAGAATGGAAAAAACACAGCTGCACTTGTTACAAAGATTACGATCTAAGCATATGACGAGAGAGAACAGGTGGAGTAAAACAGGAAGGTTAGCTCCCGAGATTGGGATCTATCTTTTAGGCCTGAGATTTCTACAGTGCTACTCAATTAACTGTAGACAATTTGTGTAGCTGATGATGCGGCCACGATTTAGTACAAGCAGCGCCCAATCCCTTGTTCTATCTGAATGGAAGTAAAGAGTTAAATCTACCTGCAGTTATCATGAGTTCTGCCATATATTACACGATGAAAAAATATCCTGCAAGATTCCCTTTACCCCAGGGTTAACCCGATCAATTGCAAGGTTCACAACATAGTTATCTCAATCATAGACTATTTCTAACATCAACACTATAGACAGGCCTGAACACATGGGAAGTGGAGGCCGTCTCTGATCTCAGTGGCACTGGGATAGCAGAGATCAGAATCTGGCCCACATCCTTTAAATAGTGTTTCCAGGCCTTTTGTTTTCATTATCAGCACAGCCCTGGAGACTGCCGCGTTCTATTTATCGATGTAGCAGGCCCAGGATGAGCAGCTCTAGTGGTTATACTGGCACACCCATTTTACTTGCTGGAAGAACCATGTCTAGAAGATAAAGAGGCGTTAGCCTCTCTAATAACAATGCCAAAAAAAAAAATGTTGAGAAACTCTTGCACCAGTTGCTTTTTTTTTTTTTAAAGACTTTAATGCAGCAGATCAACTGCCAATGTGGAGATGGTCATTAGATGCCTGCTGCTATTACTCATGTGGATCTAATTCTACGGGTTCATTTGATGAAGGATGCCTGAGCAAAACTGGCAGAATTACACTTATCTTTTGTGCCACCACTGCTGTTTGGCATTGGCACAAATACGTACCATGCCTCAGGGGGAGAAAAATGACAAAGGGAGAGTTATAGGCTGTAAAAAATGCCAACAAGGCTTTCCTTTCATGACATAGCCAGAGAGCAAAATGGATGCATTTGTGGGCAACAGAGCTGGCACTGGCCACTATAATTGGTAAGGCTCCTGAATGGCTGAACTTGGAAGGAAACATGGAGCAGCTGTGCTCTGAGATGGCCCACATCAGAAGTTATTAGGGTGATGCATCCCACAGTCCTTAGGTTGAAGGGAAATAAGGACCTGGTCTACTTGCTTATTTGCATCAGACAGGTACAGGAAAATGCAGTTTAAAAAACAGCAACTGACCCTCCCCACCACCTCAGGAGGTGATTAAGTTGTCTAGCTTGTCAAAACCTGGGAAAGAGACACCCTTAGGTCTCGTTGTAACAGGGATGCCTAGTGCAAGCTAAACACTTTGAAAGGATCTACATACTTATCACAGAAAAAGCAGAGTCACATAAATGTTTTACAAAAACAACGAGCAGTCTGGTGGCATCTTAAAGACGAACAGATTTTGTCTTTAAGGTGCCACCAGACTGCTTGTTGTTTTTCTGGATAGAGACTAACACGGCTACCCCTCTGATAAATGTTTTACTTTCCTTTGGAGTAAGAAGACATGAGGAAAGAAGCACTGATAATTTTGATGGCAGTAGCTCTAAAGAGACTGATGGGTCTTCCTTCATTCTTCCCTCCCTCCCATTCTTGAGAAGACAATTATGAGAAAAATAGAGAACAGATTTGTCCCATTTAGCAGAAGGATCTATTTTCCCCATAAGAAGTTCCATTTACATTGTGCTTCTCAGTTGCTTCCCAAAGAACTGCATCCTGACATGGCAGGAAGGCTTGTGTTCACCAGTGACCCTGAGCAACGCTGGTGGGAATTGTAACTGCTGGTAGGACTGTGCAGCCCGGAGGGGGCAAAGAGTAGGAACCAGAAGGAAAGCAGTTCTTCGGTCCTCGAGGTTGGGTGTTGAACTATTGACCAACAACCTATCCTCAAAAACAAGGTCAGATTACGAAACACACTAAGGAGCCATTCCAGCAAACAGCATGACAAAGAAAGGAGTTTCTCTTGGCTGAAATGTGGAGTCTTGCTGAAAGCCACAAGGAAGCCAAGACTCTGGCAGTTTATGAAAGGCAAAACAAAAACAATTAAAGTATGCTTCTGGAACATCAGAACAAAAGCTATATAGGTGAAAGGAATTGAATAATATAATCCCCAAATCCTCAGAATAAGTGAATGTCAATAGCTAGGATCGGACAAAAAGATTTTAAAATGAAAACAAAGAAGAATACAGAGAGAGTAGTGTAAATTAGGACATCCAAAGCAGAAAAAAAATCACTGCCTTTCAAGGATAAGCCAGTAAAGACTAACAGAAAAGGAACAAAGTGATGGGTAAACCACTTTCAAGAGGTGCTAAACAGCCCAACACCACTAGAAACTGTTGACTTTGGAAAAGAAATTAAACACCCAGAATCAGACACCATAACATTTCACAAAGAAAGTGAAGAGGAATTTTAAAAAGCTAAAGTTGGCAAAGCTGCAGATGAAAACCAAGTCACTGAGGAAAGTGTTGAACAATTGGTAAAAACAAACAAAACACACCTCTTCAAAGTATGGGACCAAGAATTCAACATAGACACTTGTATCAAACAAGGATTTCTCTCTCACCACCAGCCTATAGAGTCAGTTTCACTCCCACTGTCTATGGCCAAATGACTATTCAGGTAGCTTAATACAAAACTAGAACACCTTCAAAAGGAGAGGCAGAGAGGCCAACTCCAGAAGACCCTATAGCCTGGTGGATATAGCACTCATCTAGGAGGGAAAGTTTTGGATTTCAAGTCCCTGCCACAAAATGGGAATTCAAACTTGAGCCTGCTACATCTTAGGTGAGTGCCCTAAAAATGTGGCTATTAGATATAAAGGGGTCATATGAGGCAGGGTTGCTTCTGCCTCCTTCTTGCTTGTTCGAATATAGCTCTTCATTTCTTTTGAATGAAAATGCCTCAACAAAAAACAAACAAACAAACAAACAAAAACCTACCCCAACAACAGTTGAATTTTGAACAGAAATTAAAAAAAACAAACATTTACTCCAACCCAGAATTTTTTTTGGACTTTTTCAATTGCTGAGCATTCCATAAGATAATTAGTCATGGTTCAAGTCAAACTGATTTTTTCTTCCAGAACTTCCAACAAACAAAACAAACACAAACACCAATTCTTCATATAACTAACTGTACATGCAAATAAAGACTGAAAGACTGTCCAGCATAAAAAAAGGTGGAGTTATTGAACAGTTATGGGGGGGGGAATTAAATCTAATGAAAGTTCCCCAATCAAGAATTATTTCAGAAGGCAGAAGAACACAAGAAGAGTGTCAATTTACCATCAGGCTTGGCAGTAACATGCCTGTCAGTGGGGATGTCCAGAAGGAAATAATGTCATAAATTGGAAAGCTGGCAGCTATGTTTACCAGTTTAAACAAGATTTGGTTGTTGAAAGTGTACAACAAAGTCCAAACTACAAATCTTCACCTTAAATGTTATTTCCACTTTAATGCATGAATGTGAAAACTGGAAACCTACCAAAAGATACAGATGGAGGTCTAAATTCCTTTGAAAAATACTAGGGTAGTAAAAGGAATTAATTTATAACAAATGCTGAGATTAGTCAGCGTTCAACAACCTTTATCTCTGAAGTTATTTATAAAAAAAGATGGAAATATTTGCAACATGTTGAGAATGAAGCCACAGCATCTGCCACAGTAGGTGAGCCATTAGAAATCTGGAGGAACACGTGAAAGGGGCCAAGCAAAATAATCTGTCCATCAAAAACTACTCAGAGAAGGGGAATTTAGGGAACCCAACAAAGAGGGTATGCAAAAAGCAGCCCAGGAAAGACAGATGACAGATCCTCACTTGTGCCTTAAGTGACATTTGAAGGCAGACTGTCATGGTGCAGTCCTATGGGGACGAGATTTTCAGCAGCATTCAGTGACTCTACTGCTGCTGAAGTAAATGGTTAAAAAAAAATAAAAAAATTCCCATTGACTTCAACAGGAGGAGAGTTAAGCCAACACTCAGCACTTCTGATAAGCCCGAGTTTACAATCCTTCCTCAGACCAGCATCTTCCCATGGACTGCAATATTTAGCTCACTATGATCAATCCCAGTTGATAAAAACCTTCCCTAGTTCTATCCATGCTTCATCATAATTCTCATTGGATCCCGCAATATATATTTGTTCTTTCGGAGAGCCAAAGGATTAGATGATGTATTCTGGTCTCAAAAATTCAACCATTTCCAGCGCACCCAGAGTCCACGCCAGGGCCGGTGCAACCACTAGGCAAACTAAGTGGCCGTCTAGGCCACCAAGATTTGAGGGTGCCAAAAAGCTGTGCCCAAAATGTGTGGGATGCTTGCCCAGTGCTGCTGTGCGAGGGGGCGCTGCGGCTTTGATGGGCTCCAGCTGGCCAGGAAGTGATGTGGCCACTGGGAGTGCTGCGCTGTGGGAGTCATGTGGGCCGCCGCCTGGCCCTGGGCACGGGCCCTCTTGCTGCTGGGCTCCCCTGGCCCGGGGCTCCTGCTGCTGTTGCCTGGCGGGTCTCCGGCTGCTCTGCTGGGCCTGGGCTGAGTCCTGCTCCTCTGAGCCGCTTCTCCGTGAGCACCCGCCACCCTGCCCGCAGCCAGCCCCACACCCCCTGCCCTGCCCGCACTAGCCCTGCGCCCCCTGTCCTGCCCGCACTAGCCCTGCGCCCCCCTCCCCTGCCTCCCACCAGCCCTGCACCCCCATCTCCAGCCAACCCTGCACTCCCTGCCCTGCCCCCAGCCAACTCCTGCTGCACCCCGTGCCCGAAGCCAGCCAGCCCTCCACACCCGTCTCCAGCCAACCCCTGCTGCACCCCCTGCCCTGCCTGCATCCAGCCCCACACCCCCCATCTCCAGCCAACCCCTCACTCCCTGCCCTGCCCGAAGCCAGCCAGCCCCCCACACCTCTGTCTCCAGCCAATCCCTGCTGCATCCCCGGCCCAAAGCCAGCTCACCCCACACCCTGTCAGGTTATTCATTTATTTTCATTAAATATCTAGACTAAAAATGAAATTAATAAATTTTAAAGCTGAATGTGTATTAATTCTAATGAACAATGCCACATTATGCAGTATTCATTTTTGGAAGTTTATAATAAGCCAAGCTCCAGGGAAAGGGGAGGGGAAGGGTGGGGCGCAAGGTGGAAGTTTTGCCTAGGTCGCAAAATATCCTGGCCCTGGCCCTTGCACAGCAGCATCTGCCTTCCCTAAAGGATGAAACATTCAGTCCCACCCACCACAAGAACAGTGGAGTTCAGTCCCCATTCCTCCAGCCTCTTTCTCAAACCATATCCACACGTGCGCCCTACCCACTGGGAAAAGGAAAGTCCATTACAATATTATTGTGCACATTGCGTGAATTCACACCCATGACAAAGGCCCAAGCATCACTGAAGTTTCACTACAATGCTATTTTGAGGACTTAATTGGGATTTACGTGGCCATGTGCTGACTTCTTTTATCTATGCTTTGGACACGAAAGTGAAGTGAAGTGGACAGGAACTCAATCCTACAATGAATCTGTTCCTATGCAAATTATAGCTGTTTAGTGGCAAGAGTGAGGCCAGAGAGGGAAGTGTCCAAGTAAATGTTTTATCATGCTTTTGTCCCTGGGTTCTGCCACTCTTTTGTCCCTACCGTGCATGCAAGCAAAGGGAGGGGGGCACAGGAAGGTTGAGACTTACTAGTGCCTAGTGCTGAGAACTTATTAGGACCACATCCAAAGGCTGTTCAAGTTAGAAGGAGTTGTTTTTGGTTTTTTTTCCCCTATTGACTTCAGTGGGCTTTGTCTCACACCTTTAACATTACACTTGGACCAGTACTTCGCCTCCTCACTTGCACTGGAAGCAGTAGTGCTGCTCATTGTGCTAAACATTGCAGTATTAAGGCCCAAATGTGTATGTTACTATCAGCCCTTGTCATACACAGAGCACCAGCCTCATTCGCAAAGCTGGCCTAGCACTTAAGGTTTTATGTTACAAATTAACTAGACATGCTTCACTGCCATAGCTCAGAAAATTGAAGTGAAAAATTCACCCTTGAATGTGCAAATCAATTTTCTTTTATATTTTGCTCCCGGACACAGAGCTTCGACATTGATAAGGCAGTGTTGCTTGACAAGTATCTTTGAGAACAGGGGAAGACAAAAAAATACAGGGGTGAGGAGAGGTGAAGGGGGTTAAAAAGCAAGTGACTCCACTGTGGTTTCATTTACAAGTTCTTTACTAAAAGACATCTAACCTCTCTAGCATGCTCTGCTGATTGGCATTATCTGCAACGTGAGCAGCAGAGCCTAGCAAAGATGGTACTCTAATTCCATCTCTCCTCCCACACCCTATTTTCCTTTAGATGGCAATCAACTGTCTTCCCTTTCAAAGAGTATTAAAAGTCGGAAATGTACGGCAACAGAGAGCTTAGCAGGTTAGCCATTCATTCCCTATGAATCATCTTGAAATTTCTTAGTCTTACAATTGCAATTAATATATTTTAGTATCTATTTTGAAAGAAGAAAGTGAATCAGTTCATTCCTTCATAGCTCCCTGTAATTTCAGCTCTCTCTTATGTATGAAGCAGACTTGGGTGGAAAAGGTTAGCAGAAAATGGATTTCAAGTTTCAGAATTCCCACCCTTGCCCTTCCAGGAAAGGCCAATAAAATGTGCAAAAATCTTAACATTTTGGTTTCACACAGCAATGAGCACTTTTTATAGTCATCGGATAAAACAGTGCACTATGCTGAACTATGGCCCTAATTTGGCATTCTCCAGAATCCTTTGCCTCTGGCAATCTGAGTCCCTTCTGAATGAATCACAAAGGCTGCTATAAAAACAAGGAAAATAGCTGCCATAAAGAGAAAAAGAATTAGGGAGACAGTGAAGATATGGAGATTCTCCTTCCTGCAGGCACCCAGTCAATCTCCATAACGGCCCAAATATATGGACAGAATGGACCATCAATGGTATGAAACAGATGCAAGTGACGACGGAACAGCCTCAATCTCTAACAGGTTCCCATATTCCCTGCAAAATCCTATTTTCTCCCTGCTCTTTGTTTTATAAACTAAACTTGCATATGAAAGCATGTTGTGGTTTGAGTTATCATTAGGAGGAGAGCAAGTCATATGGTTCATGGCCTGCCTGAAAGGTCACTCATTCTGAGTGTTAGGACAGTTAATTAAATCCTCTCCTAATCAATTTACACCTTCCCATAGACAACTACAACTTTGATTCATCATTTACCTTTTTAAAAACAAAATAGTTCTTTGCAAACAGATTATAGGGAGCATGAATAGCTGGTAATTGGGGTTAAAGAGTGTGTGGATAATTCATTACCTGCCTTGTCTGCAGAGATTATTATGTGTGGGGGCATTATGGAAGACTCCCTTCCCTCTCTATCTATTCCATCCCTCTCATCCTGCCACCACAGCTTTATTTTGGGTCCATAGAGGAAAGCTTCCCCATCTTTCCTCTTGCTATTTGGAAACCCATCTATCATTGGGATCCTTTAGTCCCAGTTAAATAGGAGGTTTATGATGCTTGCTACTGCCCAGTCCATAGAAGCCAAGGGTGGAGGGGGATTTAGGTTTACTCCAGATAGCCTCCCACAAAACAAAAAGTATCAGTAGATCAGTTTCCCCTAATTAAGAGCCACAGTCTTGATCCAGATATTTGTGGTGTCTTTTAGCTTGGATATTTGAAGAACTTCCTGTTCAGCCTCAGCAGTATGGGAACCAGCCCATTAACAGCAAGTGTGTAATGGTGTCCAGCTAGGCCCCACCTTGCCTGTATTAACCCCTTCCCTGCCCTCATAATTCATTAGGTTTATACACCCCATCACAGCATGTTCAAAAATTCTAAGTCTGACCTTAACTATAGTCATGAACATTTTAAATATACATCGTCCCAAGCAGCAAGGGACTCTGCTTGCCAGCTGGACAAATGCTTTCTATGTGTCATTTTGATGTAAGGCACTCCTATATCTTCTGCTATGTGATGCAAAACACTGGGGTGGTGGGGGAAACTGATGACTGAACTAAAATCTCATTACATCTAGGGTCTGGGTTTTCAGAATATTGTTTGTTTTTTTTTCCCCTGAAACTTTTTTTTCCTTATTTCATTTACAAATGACATGTAGACAAAGCAAACCATCCACATTACACACACATGCAAAACCCAAACACAACCCATTACGAGTGCACACACAAATTCAAATACTAATCCCACTGCAACACACAAATAAAAACCCTATGACACACTAACAAGCAAAACAGTTCTCATTGCACACATAAAGCCCCTAACACACGAGTATGTGTGCACAAACACCCAGCCACCTATTAGAGAGAGAAAGAAAGCACCTATGCAATGAGTTTGTTAAAGTTAATTACCAAACACCAAACCAGATTCTGATGTCAGCTACACTGGCGCAAAGCTGCAGTAGCCATACTGGATAAACCTTTTCCTAGCTTTCACTGCCACTGAGCCAGATTCTGATCTCTGTTATGCGGAAGCCAATGTGGCTACTACAGTTTTGCACTGGAGTAACAGAGATCAGAATCTGGCTCAATGATAGGAAAGCCTGGGAAGAGATTAATCCAAAGTTCTGACTAATTTAGAAGCTTTTCAAAGTGTATATTGCAGAGTATATCACCCACATATTCACTCACACACGGGTATATCCAAGCTATGGTGTTCTCTTACCTAACAGAGATCTTCCTATGAAGGGATGGATTCACATTTACACTACAAGTGATTTGATGCTACTCTGGCAGTATAAAGGGGCTTTAATGTGGGCATAAATTGCCTTTACACTCACTTTAAGGCCCAGCTATGAATTGTCATAGCTCCACTGAAATTAATAGAACTATGACTGACTAGACATGTTGAGGGTCTGTTCTCCAGTGTGGTGTAAAATGGCCTTTGTCTAAATGAGAACTCAGGCCATACTATCAAAACACACAATATACACTTGCAGTGCCATCTTCAGGGCACAGACTTACACTCCCTTTATAGCTAATATACATAGAGGATCAATTTAGATACATCTAATTCATTTTAACATACATCTACACTTTGTACAATATGGAAAGAGAACTATGCTGTAATGCACCACATATGTGCAGAGGTATATTGGTATACTGGGTAACTTAAAGACCATTAGTTACTTCTATAGCAGTGTAAACCAAGCTAATGTTGCAAGAGTAATTATGAAGCAGATCTGATTAACTGATCAATGGCAGGGGTTCAAAGGGAGTCCTACCTGCTTGTCTCTTCCTCCATGCATCGCTGACTTGAAAGAGAAGAAGGCTAGTCTTGCTATAAGAGTATCAGATAGGAAAGTAAGAACATTTTAAGGTGAGCAAATGCTTATATGATTTCCTGAATAGGGATGGACTTAAAGGTGGGTTTAAGTACTTCCCTGAATTAAGGGAACCATCTCAACTGTAAAATGGAAATAAACCTCCTCTTTCCTCCTCAATTGTAAATCCTTCAGGATGAAGACCATCTTATACTATATGGTGGGCACTGTACACACACAGTGAGACTGTAGGCACTACTGGAATACAAACAAAGTTGATATGGGGCAGGATGAGATTTCATTCTTCCTTTGAATCATCACAACACTCTCAGAAACCATGTGGCCCAATGGTATCAACTCTTAATCACTATATCTAGCAGAAAAACACTGCTGTAGACAGCAGGTAATCTAAGGGTTTAGCTATGGTCAAACAATTTCCAGATCAATGAGCCTAATGTAATATTTATGCAGCCTCCCTGCTTTAATTATGTCAAGACTGTAAGACTAATTTGATTTTATTCCTGCTTCTGATGTTCTGAGGTGGGCAGTTAAAGAATGCATGTCCCTTTCAATCATAGCTTTGAAAAACAAGCCATAGTTTAACAGTTCACCGCATAGGGATTTGTATACAAGGACAGTGTTGTCTAGATTCTGAGTGGCTAAGCAAAACTGAAACTTCAGGTCACTGCCAAGGAGTAATTCTGAAGCAGTATTAAAAAAAAAAAAATCCAACTTTGTTGCTGTTTTATCTTTTACCTCCTTCCAATGGGAAAAAAGCCGTAAGTATATGAGGAAAAGAAATACAAAACCAAACAAAGCCACCATGAGCAAATTATGTAGTGCCTATTGGCACTAGCAGGACCTATGCATACTGGATGAAATATATCCCTGCACCAGATTATGCAGCACTTAAGCCATCCAATAGTACTTAACTGATGCACAGTGACACATTCCACAGGCAAAACCTCACCAGAGCTGGACATACAGATGGGTGGGGAGAATATGAGTTTGATAGTTTTCCTGCACCTATTCTCCCCAAGTCTGCTGGCACTTATGCCCACATCAGCCTTCCCACCCCTTCACCTAACCCCCAGCCTGTCTTCCCTCACCTACCCCAAGACATGCCTCCCTTCACTCCATCCCCCCAAACCTTCTTCCCCTAACTGCCCCTCTTAGGAAGTACTTATGTCTAGTTCTCCTGCTAGAAAACAAGGTACAGGAGGTTGGGGTGCACTGGCAGAACTGGGGACATGGGTGCTAGGTATCCTTCACCAGGGCCCCCAACTTTTTCCCTCTCCATCTCCATAATCCCTCTCCCACTGTTGCCTCATTTTTCTGCCCCCTAATATCCATTCCCTCCCACGAAGTACTTACATGTCTATTTTTTCCCCCTCCAATATTTGGAAAGGCCGTACTGGGTCAGACCAAAGGTCCATCCAGGCCAGTATCCTGCCTGCCGACAGTGGCCAATGCCAGGTGTCCCGGAGTGAGTGAACCTAACAGGTAATGATCGTGTGACCTCTCTCCTGCCATCCATCGGGGTCTCTGACAAATGGAGGCTAGGGACACCATTCCTTTCCCGTACCCATTAACGCACTTAACCTCCATAACCTTTATCTCAATACATGCGGTAGTCCCTAGACTAAGAAGGGTAAATAATGTGGTAAGTATTATAAATGTACAGGGTCCAATGGACCTACTTCACTGTAATACTTTGTTTTCTATTTTATATGAGGACTGAAACTTACAGGAAAAAAAAAAAAGATTAGTGATTTCAGCCACTCTCTGTAATACTATGCAATCAGTTTACATCATCTCTCCTGAATCAGCTCTTCCCTGACATAGTCAAGTTATATTTCTCTTTTTTTTAATGGCTTCCCTATCTCAACTTCACATGCATATCATGCAGCTTCAGCTAATGTCTTAGCACTTCCTCAGATACCAAAGTTCCTGATCGGCCCCTAACAGGCAAGGCTGTTCTTACAAGAACCACCTTCCCTATTCATGGATAGCCTTACCCTCTTCGTGCATCCACTGACTCAGCTCCCACAGCTGTTGGGGGAAACAAAAACAACTTACTTAAAGCAGCAATACCCAGTGAAGCAACTTCATAATGCAGCTTTTGTATGATAACAGAGACAGTAATAGCCATGTATTGGAGGAGGAGGAGGGAGAAGAGATGAATAATACTGGATGATTGAAAATTACAGGAAGATTACTCTTGTCCATCATTTCTGTCAGTGATGCAGACAAATACTTTAGAGCAGTAGGAGAACAGAGGTGGCTAGTTCAGCTGTCACCGTTATCTTCAAACAGGATGTTGCTACCTGCCTTAAAAGAAGCCAACAACAAAAACCTTCAGCATTTGAAAAGCACGCGTAATGTGTCTTTTAAACTAATCAAAGCAGCACTGCTCTAGCAATGTGTTAAGCCATTTAAAGTCTGCCCAGAGTCAATAGTAATTATAGAAATGTAATCATAGTTGCCAATCATGCTGCTCTAAACTGGGATAGGGATGAACGATGTAGAGAATGTGATTTAGGCTGTGTCTACACTGCCACTTTCAGCTCTAAAACTTTAGTTGTTTAGGGGTGTGAAAAACACTCCCTCCCTCCCTCCCCCTCTCCTCCGAGCGACAAAAGTTTTAGCACTGAAAAGTGCCAGTATAGACCGTGCTTTAGTGCCGGGACCCGCATTCCCCACAATAAAGCTATCCCCGCTTCGTTGAAGCTTGATGTTTTTAAAAATCTAATCTTCATGATCACTGGGAGAGCTCTCCCTCAATGATAAGCATGTCTACACTGCCCACATCACAGCATAGCCATGCTATAACATGGGCAGTGTAGACAAACACTGCCTTAGGGTATGTGAAGGGGTAAACACCACAAGAACTCAGGGATACACAATGAAATTAATAGGCAGCAGCTTTTTTTTTTTTTTTTAAAAAAAAAAAGCTAACAAAAGTACTTCACACACAGTCAGCCTGTGAAACTGTGCCAAGGGATGTTGTGAAGGCCAAAAGTATAACTGGGTTAAAAAAAAATTAGATAAGTTCTGGAGGATAGGTCCATCAAGGGCTATTAGCCAAAACTATTAGTTAATTGAAGCCCTGTGGAAGGTGCTGGCCAGATTTGGCTGCCCTCTAAAATGTATTAAGCTCCTAAGGCTTCTCCATGATCAGACGACTGCCTTGGTTCTATGCAATGGTCTTGAGACAGAACCTTTCGGCATCAAAACTCGGGTTAAGCAAGGATGAGTTATTAGCCTAACCCTGTTTTCCCATCTATTTAGGTCCTCATTAAAGAGCACCTTCCCAGTGGAGTTGACATTCAATATAGAATGGATGGGTGGCTCTCTAATCTTCAGTGTCTCTGCTTGAAGGCTAAAGTCCTCATGGCATCCATTACTGATCTTCAGTATGCTGATGATTGTGCCATCCTCACACACAAAGATAATGACCTTCAATCCATACTGGATTTTCTTGCACAAGCTTACTGAAGCCTGAGACTCTCACTCAATATTGAGAAGACTAAAGTGCTCTATCATCATGCTTCAGGCCTTCCAGATGACCAACCACAAATCACCATCAACGGTCAGACTTTGGAGACAGTCAAGCACTGTTGCTACCTCGGTAGCCAACTTTCTCCAAATAAAGACAAAAAAAATGATAGTGAAAACAAGCACAGGATCCAGTGTGCAAGTGCTTTCTTCGGAAAATTGTTCTGGTGTGTTTTCATGGACTGACCTATGGCAGGACACCAGGATCCAGGTCTATAAGACAATTATTGCTCCTACACTCCTCTATGGATGTGAAACCTGGGTGACCTATCAACAGCACCACAAGAGTTTGCAGAGATGTCACCAGAGATGCCTCTGGAAGATCCTTTGCATCAAGTGGTAAGATCGCCTCACTAATGCCAGCATCCTCGCTGAAGCCAATGTCACCAGAATTGAAGCAAAGATCCTCATGCACCAGTATTGCTGGGCTGGACATTATGTGCAGATGCCAGACTCTCGCCTCCTCTACTCTCAGCTCACCCACGGTCAGAGGAAATGCTACAAAGACACACTGAAAGTGTATTTTAAGAAAACTGACTGGACATCACAAGCTGGGAAGAACAAGCCACCAACTGACCCCAATGGCACCATACCCTCGATTAGGCAGTGGCCTGCTTCAAGGAGAAGCACCTTGCCCTGGAAGTTGAAAAGAGAGAGAGGAAGAAGGAAAATGAAAACTTTCTCCCAGCAGGGCCACTCGCCCACCACAAAATGTCTGTACCTACTCTGGGCAGATTTGCGGTTCCAGGATTGGATTCCTGAGTCATCTCAGGACCCGTATGTAAATCTGTGGGAGAGATTATCCTCGAATTGAGGGATCACCAGTCAAAATCAATCTTAAACCAAAATGGTCAGGATGTAATCCCATCCTTTGGGTATCCCTAAACCTTTGACTGCCAGAAGCTGGGATTAAACAGGGAGCGGATCACGTGATCAATTGCCCTGTTCTGTTCACTCCTTCTGAAGCCTCCGGCCACAGTCACTGTGGGAAAACAGGCTACTGGGTTAGAAAGGCTATTGGTCTGACACACTATAACCAGGATTTGTCAAACATGAGAGGTTGAACTGGAGCTGCTATAGGATTGGGCTGTAGGTGGTTCTTATATGCTAATGTTTTCCTCATATGTTTCCCCCCCCCGTCCACATGGGCATTGAAAATACAATTATTTTGAAATATGGATTTTACTGTTTCAGGCTGGTGGGGGGTGGGGGGAGAAGAGAGGGAATGCTACAGGGTCCCTTTAACCAAACAGAGTACACAGAATAACTTTCAGTGCATCTTTACTTCATAACAGATGTTAAATGAATGCCTCCAGTTACAGGAATTTCATTAAATGTGAGAATCACACCTCTCTTCTGAAGATGAATCCTGCCAAAAGAGAGATAAGTATCCCCAAGGGAAAATTCAGCCCCAACTGGGCTAGTATCTCATTCCTTTTCCAATTCTCCCTCAAGCCTTCAGACCAAATACAGCAAGATGACAGACTTGTGAGACAAATGTCTGAATTCCCATAAGAACAGGGAGATAGAAGGAAATAGTCAAGCCCACTTAAATACATTAGGACATTTTTATCGCAGTTCCTCTTTCATATTTCACATGATTGTGACCTTGAGCTTATGTTCTGTAGTACTTCAATTTCAGAAGCATCTCCAAGTGTTCAGTAACCTTTACTGACTGATTTAGAAATAGCATACCAGATTCTGCCCTCACACCAATTTTACACCTGTGGGTGGACCTTGTGATGTGACAGTGCCCCATATTGAAAGTATAAGCAATGCCTTGCACATGAAAAAGCATACAAACCAACAAGAACAATGGAAGCAGCCTGGTGCTGAACACGTTTGAAAAGCTGGCCAATACCGTGTGGCAGACTGGATGGTTAAGGCAATTCAAGAGGGGTTATTAAATGTTTTGACTTATGGCAGTAGTTGGAAAGCAATGCAAGATGCTTAAGAAGGGCATTCTGCATATCTTATCCACACGACTAGTCCCACTGAAGCAAAGTGAACATGACTAAATTTACAGAATGGGATCTTCAGTATAACTGGCTGAATTTTCTTCATCTAAACATTTTGTGGTAAAAATGGCTTTTTGACCAAAACCAAACATTTTCACATAATCTTCATTTGGGTCAAAACCTGATTTTCAGTGAACACCGGAAATAATGAAATTGGAGTTAAAAAAGTGAGAATTTCAGATTTTGGTTTTCTTTAAAAAAATGATTATTTTTTTTAAAGCCAAAGGGTTTGTTTATTTTTCAAAAACAGCTTTTAATTAAAACAAAGAAGATAAATGTCTCAATTAAAGTTTATACAAGTTTTAGCACCAATGCAAAATGCAGGTTCCAAAATTCCTAGTATAGACAGAGTCTTGGTGAGGGACCAAGTAATACTATCTGACCCTTGTCAAAAAAGATTTTGTGAACAACAGAAGCTATCTTATAATTGTGAAGATCTGATGCACTCAAATGCTGGTCAAATGCTGTGTCTCCTACTGTTCAGATTGAATCTTTCAAAGATGTTATGGTCAGAAGAGACTATCATTTAGTCTGACCTCTAGCATAACAGAGCATAAGATCCTCACTAGTAATTTCTGCATCAAGACCTAACTTTTGTATGAGCTACAGCATCTCTTTAAAAGACACATCTCAGAAAAAAATGGGGGAGGGGGCTGCAGGGGTGTAAAAAAATAAGTTAGCCTTACTATCACAACAGACACCTGGGAGGATGCCTGGCCTAATGTGAAAGCTATTTCAAAGTTCTTTATCCTTGCAATTCTTCCAGAACAAGGTATTAAACAGGTACTACTGGACTCCAGAACATTTGTTTAATGTTAGATTGGCAATACACAGTGAATGCTGGAGGTGCCAACAGTCACACACAAACCTTTCACATATCCTCTATACCAGCAATTCTCAACCTAGGGTCCAGGGTCCGCAAGCAGGTTTCTGGGAGTCTGCCAAGCAGACCCAGCATTAGACCCTCCTGTGGCATAGGGCCTTGGACAATCGCCCTGCTTGCTGCCCCCCAGTGTTGGGTCAGGCTTTTATATGCAGAAAAGCCATTATTGTGGCACAAGTGTGCCATGGAATTTTTTATAACATGGGGAGAGGGGGGTAGACGGTGAAATCAGAAAGAAAAAGGTTGAGAAACCTTGCTCTAGACCTGTCCAAAAAAAAAAAAAAATATGCACATGTTCTGGAACACCACACTCAGCTCTCTCTCAAAATCTTTGGGAGTTTCTATCTTTCCTTCTCCAAGTTTGTGTATTTTAGGCATGTTGGATGAGTTGGTATTACCAGTTAACATTAAGAAATAAATTGCAGTAGCTATTTTAGTGGCCAAGTGTTATTTTGAAAAGCGTGGAAATCTGCAATTGCTCCTTCATATATAATCTGTCATAGCAAACGCTTTACTACTGCATTAATGAGGGTGGGAAATAATTGTATAATAGAAACATATAGCGAAAAAAATGAGAATATCTCATATTTGGAGAGGAGAAAACTACTGCACACTTTGTGTTGCATATATTAGATACTCAAACAAGGGAGAACATAACTTTAGTCATTTTAATAATTGGTGCACAGCATTATCTCTATGGGTTCAGAGGCTGGTAGTGGTGGGGAGTGAGTTTGTTTTGGTTTCTATATTTTACAAATAACGAATGGCAAATTTTGTTATTTATATGCTATTTCCTTCCTCTGCACCTATTTATGTTTTGTTGTATGTTTATGTTATATAAAATCAATAAAAATAAAGTTCAAAAAGACATCCAGATTTGATTTAAAGACAAAGTGATGGGCACATCTCTAACATCCCTAGGTAAAACCACAATCCTAGGATGCTAGCTTCTTCTGATAGATGCTGATTTATTTTAAAAAGTGCTGAAACTTACTCTTCTCTAATTAGATAAATGGATTCAAGTGTTACCTTTTTTGGATATCAGAATGCTCAAGAAAATCTCTCCCCTCCCCCTCCTCCAGCTTGCGTGTGTTTACAAGGGATGTTTTGTCTGCCTCTATTCTAGTTAAGAGCTGTTGGCCTTCTACAGTCCTATTGCAATTAGCAGTGAATAAGGCATGTTAAGGAACATGCATAATGACTAACCTTTCATAGGTTCATAAAATATTCAGCAGCAGGGTATTACTTCTGTTAGTTATCCTAATCTAAGTTGGGTGGTGAGGTGGGAAAAAGAATGGGACACTAAGCTATTTTTTTTAAAGTGTGTAACCATTTATTTCCATCCTTTAAAAAAATATCCTGGAAGAGAATAGGATGTGAGGATGAAAGGAAGGGGTGCTCAGTGCTTTTTTAAGAGCACCTTAAAATAAATGCTGCCTTACAGTGGCCTAAGTTTATTCTGCAATTGAAGCAGGTAAAACAAGGTTGAGTCTGAGACAGACTGTGGGAAAATGCACAGAGCCATTTTTAATCCTTGAAGATTTCTAGTGAATCCCCCCCATCCAACCCTCCACTTTCTCTTAAGTGAGGACTGCCACCGGCAATTTGCCTCAAAAGGCCATAGCCAATTTATATATAATAGTGCAAATTGCAGACAGCTTTTCCTTTTATACACAAGCACAACACAGAAAACTCACATCCTCTACTATGAAGTTTTTTACATCACTCTCAATGCAATATCTGAGCACTTGCCAGTCATGCATTAGAGAATAAATAAAGCAGCACGACTAACATTTATCACATAGATTTATTCTCTCTCCCCTCAGAAGGGAAGAAGTTTGGAGTGTGGTATAGTTGTGGCAACATATACAGGTGTGGGCATGCACACACGCCTTTGCAGTTGTGCATATGCAAGGTCAAAGAAGTGCACCCTGCACTTGGAACAAGAGGCAGGGAGGTTTGTGGTGGTTCTTAGTTCTAATAGCAGTTGGTTCCACACTCCTGTGGCACTTAAAGAGGGAAGTTGTTTGGTGTGCAGAAAAAGAATTCCTGCAAGTGCCACAAATGTGGCCACGCCAGTGCACTTGCAACTGTCAGTGTGAACAGACTGTGGTGCTTTCCCTAGTGCACTCTCCAAAGGCTGGTTTAACCCAAAGTGCTCTACATCTGCAATTGTAGCTAAGCCCTTGGAGTCAGGCCAGCATGGAAGACGATGCAAAGACCATGATGGGGAATGGAACAAAGAGAGCAGTTAGAAAAGAAAGTCTAGGGGAGCAAATGAAAGAAAAGTAAAATCCAAGATGGAGGTAGGGTGGAGCTATGCAGAGCCTCGAGGTGACATAACATACACCACTAACTGATTACATTTAATCTATATACACTAGACTATAAAACATATTACACGTTTTGAATTAGTTGATTAGTGATAAACAATGAGCATGAATACAAGAGGGACCAATTAGTTAATTGGGAGTGTTATTGCCTGAATTTGGGATACTGATTTAATCCCAAATCATCTTCTCAGTAAACTTCTTGCAGCAAGGCATTGCTCTTGTTCTAATTCGGTTGCTACCTTTTCTATAGAGCCAATCGGCATGGTTAATCCAAACACTAGGGATTAATTAGGTAAGTTTCTGTCTCATGTGAGCATCTCAGAGAACTGGCAAACTCTCTTTCTGCTCCAATCCTTTATTTCAATCACATGAATCACCCTCCCTTTCACTTCATAGATACAGATGCGCAAATAGAGTGGATGTAAAATGTACTTGTGTGCACTGTTTAAAATATGTATCCTTTATCCTCCTTCCAACCCAATTAATCCATGTTCTCACAACTGATTTTTCCATCTCTGTAATTTACTTATTTTTAAAGTGGTGTTGAGTAGAGGGCTGCTCGAGTTGTTCAGAAAGGGAATATTTGAAGAACATCTGAACTGTGTCTCTCTATACCTCTAGACTCTTTTCAGGAAAAAAAAGGAGTTGTATTTAGGATAATGTGTGGATGTCTTGGAATCTCTGGTAGAAAGACAATTCACATTGACTGGAAACATTGTTTCTTACCCCTCTGATGAAGCTGGAGTGTTCAATTTGGATCTCTATTACAGGAGTGTAAATCTGGCACAACTCCAACACCAACAGACAATATAAAACCCTTATTCACTCCTTATCCACTAGAGGATAGCCACTTGCTACGGTCAGGAAACTGAGTGACTTCTTTAGCTCAGTTGGTGGCAGTCTGTGCTGCAGTGATGAGAGTTCTGTTTTCAAACTCTACTAATGACCCATGGAGAAGAGTTATACTATTACAGCTTTACACCAGTGTAACCGAGAACATGAATCTGGTGTTTATCAGAGAGGAAGTAGACTAATTACTCTTGTACTACTGATCACTGGGCCAGCCTACAAATGCCGCCTTCACCTGTAAGGATTTGGGAACCAGTCCTCAGTTGAAGTAATTGCATATTTTACAGTTACATGTATGTCACCTGGACTAGGTCCTTAACATTTGGTGATGATAGCATGACACATCTGACTGGTCTTGTGATGTCACAAGCCGCAAAACAAGCAGGAGACTTTCCAAAACAGAGCCTGGGATTCTTTGGGCAGTTCTTTTAATCATCAGTAGGTGGCATTCTTTCCTCTGTGTCAAAGCTGGACCAAATGCCTCAGCAAGGTAGTAAGGGGATCTGTGCTGCTGGTGTCATCTTTATTTTTTTTAATTTCTCATATTAATCAAGGTCTTAGCAAGATCTGGTCATGAACCAAGACCCAGAATGAACAAAGACTGAAATCAATTAAATAAAATGCTGCAGGAAGCCAGAAATGACATCTCTTTAGTCTAAAGTTTTCCATTCATTTAGTTTCAACATAACCTAAAAGACAAATGAACATATTTGAAGTTTAAAAAAAGTTATATGAGACACGTTAAAGTTTATAATATTTTACTTTTACATATTACTTTCAATCCAGAGATCTTAAAGCATTTGAGTGTTAAATGTAGACATACCTCTAATTAATGCACTACAATGACACCGCTGAAGCATTTCAGCAGAGACACTTTCTACCCCAATGGGAGAGATTTTTCCCATCGGCATAGGTAGATAGAAGAATTTTTCTGTTGACCTAGAACAATCTACATCAGGGGATAGGTCAGCTTAACTATGTCACTCAGGAGGTATGGATTCTTCAGACTCCTGGGCAACATAGATAAGCTAACTTAATTTTCTAATTTAGAGCAGGCCTAGACTAATTTTCTAATTTAGTCACAACCCAGATAGTGAATTAAGTTCATATTACAGCTACTTTGCAGACACAGAGGGGGAAACTGAGGCTCAACAAGCACAAGTGGCATCACCAAGAACAGCAGCTGACTCCCTGCCCCCTAAAGGGATTCTACACAACAAAGACAAGCCTGTGGCTGGCATGGGCCAGCCACATCAGGCTGCAGGGCCATCTCATTTCTGTGTAGACTTCCAGGCTCAAGCTAGAGCCTGACCTCTGGGACCATCCCATCCCAGCACAGGGTCCATTAGCTCAGGCTTCAGCCAGAGCCCAGAAATCTACACAGCGAAAAAAAATAGCCCCGCAGCTCGAGCCTTACGAGCTCAAGTCCACTAGCACAGGCATTTAGTTGCAGTGTAGATATACCCTAAAGTTCTGATCCAATATCTCTCACTTCATCTGATCCAATATCCATCCCTCAATTGGAACCATTCCACTAACTTTGATGGGCATTGAATGTGGCCGTAAAGCACACTCACTCTGGTCACTAGAAATCCAGTTTACCCTCCTGAAGTCCTCTTCCTGACTAGATGTAGGTACAGTCAACAACATTAGCTAAAAAGTGCCTTTTGTATACATTTGCACATTGGCTCTTGGATTAAACGGTCAACTGCTTTGGAGAGGTCAAGAGAAAGTAAGGACACTCCATGCACAATTTGTTGGATCATCAGGGCTATGCTATTGATTACAGGGGATTTTCTGCAACTATGTTGAAAAAGATACGGAGCAGGAGGCAAGAGTCCATTACTGACAAAAGAAAAGGCCTGTCAGAAAACCCCAGGAAGCAAGGATGTAGCTAAGATCAGTACAGGAGAGTTTCTGCAATCCATCAAGAGAGCGGTATGCAAGTGACCCAAGAATCACCTCTCACCATTGTACTTGGCAGCAGGCAGTCCTTGTTGGAATTTCCCCTCTGGGCGATGAAAGCACTCTGTGTGACACCTGTGAATTTGCCCTTTACTGCTGCAAACCCAAGCTGTTAAATATCATGCTCTTTTGGCTTTGATTTACTCCATTTATGGACCTCCCTCGCTCCAACCTTTCTCCTTCATAAGGGATCAATTCCAGACAACAAAAGGCAACAGTGACTTTAATAAAAAACAGAAGGACAGGAAAGATTGATTTAGTCAACAAAGACAGGCCATAGCAATGGAGAGATGGAGGGAAAGGAAGCAAACAGACAAGCAAGAACAATAATAAAAGCCACATTGGTAGCTACACACACCCAAAGGGACATTTACAGCAGATGAAACTAATATGGTTTCTTTTTCCTTCCCTCTTCTAGCTGAACAGTGGGAACCTGAAAGCGTTCTTGGGATTCCTTCTACATGAACAGAAGCCACTCCAAAAAAAACACGGTCCACCAGTTATAGCATGGATTATTCCAGGCTCTGCCATAGACTTCCCATGAGACCTTGAACAAGTCTCTTAACTTACCCTGTGCCTCATTCTTCCCCAGGTAAAATGAGGACAATCACACTTCTTTGCCTTATAGGGGTTCTATCAGAGTACAAACCATTCATAGTTGTGAGGTTTTCAGATAATATAGCCATGAGGATCAGGCGTGCAGATAGAGAGGTATGATTGTCACTAAAAACTGAACCAACCAGCTCAAATATCAAATACTTGCAATATGCTCCTCGTGTACAATGTACATGCATCATGCATAGAAGTTACTCAATTTTTAAACAAATTACAAACTGTCGTCTCCTTGTATATGTGAGCAGAAAAGCAGCTGATTCTGCTAAACATTTTTTTTCATACTTCTAAAGAAGACATCTTGTCTACATGCAGCATGTCTTCAGTAAGAAACATAAAGGCATGTTCTAAACTCAAGTTGGCCAACACATAGTACACTAGCTTGATGTAAAAGTCTAGTGAGAACTACAAGCTGCCTTGTCTTCACAAGTGCTGGCCAGTAGTGTTAAAGTCTGTGGCGGACCCTACTGTTTACCTATCTCATGAGAAAACTACATAATGCCTGATCTTCACTGGGATTTTACCACATGCTAGTTGCTATATGTTAGCTAACAAGTTAAAGACACTTTTTTTTTCAAGTGAAGAAGAAAGTTGTTTGGTTTAGCCAAAGGTGCTATTTTAAATCCATTTTGTTAAAGTGGTGCAAGAAGCTGTGCGAATACTCTTTATTTTAATTGAGCTAAAGTCTCTTATACAGAGCAACCCTGCCCTTTACAAAGCCGCCAGAAAGTTCAGCATGATTGGCCTTCCCTGCTCAGAGGATTGGATCACTGTAATGTGACAGAGCAGCACTGAAAGGGATTGGGAGAACTGTTGAAGAGGCTGTGCATTATGCTTGGCTCCCGTATGCATTATTTGGTCTTCCACTTGATCAAGTAGAGGAATCAATAACCATTTGGAAAAAAGGGATAGTTATTAGTTTGCCTAAACATATAGCGTTGCTTAAAATTGTTTGCAAATGAACATCTGGGAGCTTGTCAAAATTATCTTACATCCATCAACAATTTGCTCTGTGAGCACAGACAAGTCACTTCAGTGTATTTCAAATTCACCATATGGAAAATGGGGATAATACCTACTTCATTAGGATTTTGTGATGGTTAATTAGTGTCTGTAAAATACTTTTATATACAACTTTTCATCTGAGGATCACAATATAGTCATAGTTTAAGTGAAATGAAAATACTACTAAGAGGCCCCAACCAAGATCACAGTTCTGTCCCCAGAAATTTTATTCTACATAGCTATATGAAAGATAGACATGTGGGATAAGGGCATAGTAATACTTTGTATTTTACTGCTGGGGAACAGGCACAGAGAAATCAAGTAACTTGCCCAAGGTCACAAAGCCTGTGGTGAAGTCACAGGCTGGACATAGACCGCCTGAGTCCCATTCCAATGCCTTAGGCAAAAGACTAGCTTGCCTCCTTCTTTAAGGCATATGGTTCCCCCCGATTCAGTGTGTGGGAAGGGTCACATAGCTAAGCCCCTATGAGAACGTTTCAAAAAATATAGCAGTTGAAATCTTCAACTCCAGGAAACTAAAAAAAAAAAAAAAAAGATGAATCTGACATTATAGTAATTACCACTGCATATTAGTTTAAATATTTAAAAGTAATTTCTCATGGAGTTTAAGGATCCAATTTTCATAATGATTCAATAGATATAATGTAAAAAATAAAAAATTCACCAGAAGCCCAGTGACAGAAACACTACAATGCTAATATGGTATGTAGGAGGCCACATTAATCCAGCTCATACATAACTGTATCCCAGAAGCTAATTTGACTTTAATTGTGCTGCTAAACAAAATTATTACATGGTCTATAGAGTGAGACCTGTGGCAATCCGAACGGCAAAACATTGTACTGTACATATTCTGCCTTGAGGCTAAGGTTTATAACACTTTGCATGTTAGGAGTAAAGAAGCATCAGTGGCAGGAAGCACACAAACTCATTATCAAGGTATGTGTTTCTAACAAAGACAAAAGGCTCTGCTTCTTTACTACATGTGGTATAAGCTGTGGACAGGGACAGACTCAGGAACCTGCTTATGACTCCCTGAACTTTGGACACCAGCAGATGTTTGGAGTAGGCCATGCATTCTATTTCTGACAGTGGCCAGAGCTCCGTATGGATTTTCCAACAGCAAAGGATCAGGTATAGTGATTGGCTCCATTCATTCCCTCGTACCCATTACATCAGGGGTTGCGTAGGCATCAAAAGTGGGAGGCAACTACACCACTGTGCCAACTTTACAGCAGTGGAGAAGCCCCTCTGCAGAAATCCTGGCTGACAAATTCACTTTCCACTACACAGCTGGTATAAAGTGTAACTTGGAGGATTGGAGAATTCAGCCCAAACTGCTGGAGAAATACACAATGCCTTGCCATAACAAATTCCCTTTTCATTCTGCAGCCACCCATCCCAATCCCACTAACCCTACAGGGTGAAATTCATCCCTGTGCATAGGGCCACTACACAGTATTTGTGCTACATAATACCTATTTTAATGCTTAAGAGTTACAAGTACAAGGCAGCCTAGTTTCAGTCTTGCTTCAGCTGACTAGTTTTTCAGAAGGCTTGCAATAACATGAAAGTGGAAACCAGGGTTGCTTTCATTTTGTCACGCCTATCAGGTAGCTCATCAGGCTCACACTGTACAATCTCTCATGCCAGCACTCAGCCTCCTTGCCATTTGTAATCATTTGCAAAACCCAAACATGTTCTCAAGCCAAATGAATCTTTAATAGGTGGAGTCAGTGGTGTCATCTCAACATGCATTTAAATGTATCTGGCCCTCCCTGAAACCCAGTGCTAGAATTGCACAGAGGGAGAAAAGTCAGGCTTGGATTTTGCCAGCATTCATGTGAAATAAATGCATTGCTCTGAAACCTCAACTGCAATGTACTTTTCAAAATAGCCCAGGGCAAGATTTTCAAGAAAAATTAAACTTACTCCTAAACAAAGCCACATTCAGCAGGCAGATTTTTGATTTCATGTCTTTGGAACAATATTATATACTGCACAGAAGAGAAATATACAAGACCCTCCCAAAGAAACACTTCCCCACACATACATATAATTCGTCAATTGACATTTCTGACTAACATAACTCTGAGCCTTTGGGACACACTCTGAATAAGTGAAGTGTTATTTTTGCAGAGATTCAACAAGGTGTGAACTGTATATTCTCCCAAGCTTTGATGCGTCTCTAAAAAAAAGGAGGTGGAGCATCATTATGTCACAGGTGATATTCACTCCTATGCAAATAGTCAGTACAAGCAAGGCTTGTGCGGCACATAAGTCCCACTTCTGAGTGCTAAAATGAAACTGAAGTGGTGCACAGACTTCATGTTGACCCTTTCCACAGGGATGGATTTCATCATATTTAGACTATAAAATACCCAGAGCCAGGACATAAACTCCCACATTACCACACTCCAGGCTCTGTATAAGTAGTTACTGGCATAACTTAGGATGGCCAGGATCGAAAGAAGAGATATTTTAGTGGATCTACACCAGTGAGGATTGATTGGCTCATGGTTTTTATATGTTAAACCAATATTCTATCCAAAGACAGATTCTGTCCTCGAAGGTTATGTTAGTTTCTTTGAGTGCCAAGATAAGACATCCTAGAGCTCAACTGAGTTACAGGACCAACCAAAAAAATTAGCTGACTGTGGTTCTTCTCAAAAGAATCATCAGAACGTTCAAAATGATAAACAGTGACATGCTGTTTTGTTATACACATCTCTCTGCAAAAGTTCTGTCATAATGGGCCAAAATGCTCTTACTTACATTGGTATGAAGTCTACAGTGATTCCACTGAGGTCAGCAGAATCATTTCACATTTCTACCATTCCATACTGAAGAATAATGTGGCCCCACCTTGTCCGAGATGACAAATCTAACTGAGAAGTAAATGTACGATGAAAAAAAATAGTATATGGCAATGTTGGATGTTGCCTAAAGTAATATATACAATTTCCAGAGCAGAAATGTAACTAACAATTGAAATGGGAAGTTAACAAAATTAACTGTAGAGTGCAAATAAAATAAAATTTAGTGCCTAGCGAATTATGTTGGGTGTTAAGTATCTCTACTTTGCCTTGGTGCACAGTTACAAAGCACAGACTTTGAAGGACTTAAAGCCTTTTTAGAAGGCCAATTTGTGTAAAACAAAGTGGAAAAAGCTGAAGAAAACTTGCTATTCAAAGCATGAATGCCCCTTCAACCTAATATTTCCATTGAATTTATAGACTGTTCTTATGAATACGTCAGGCACTCTGGCACACTGCTAGGTTAAGGGTTCTTTCATCTATTGATCTTAACACAATAAAGAGTAAGTAGAGCCACTGAAAATTTGATTTTTACGTGACAGAAATGTGCCAAGTCATAGATTGTTATACCCATGTGTTTCAGAAACATTTATAAAGCAAGGGGACTAAATCAAATCAGATTCAGTGCATGTAGGATAAGCGCAGAAGGCATTGGAGAGTCATCAAAATATATCTAGCATTTAAAAAAAAAACACCTAAAGTAAAAGAGAAAGCCTGAATAACCTCGAGTCCATTGTAGTTAATAGGCATTGGATATACTCAGCACTCTGAAAAATCAGTTCAGAGAGAGAATGCTTTACAAGGTTTGTTATGAAAACCTTATTGGCATAAATCTGGGACAGTCACATAACTTACTACTAGCAATACCACTGCAATAGTCACATAGTTGTAGATCTTTTCAAATGCACACCAGTAAAACTAACAAAACACCTTACAACATCCCATGTCATCATACACTCAGTATATGCCAATGTTACTGTAACAGGGTTCTCTACTCACCAGTGAGGCTCCTCTTTGTGACTAGAGAATAGTTCCCTCAAGTTTGACACTCTCTTCCATCTCTTGCTAACACTGTGACTTCTCTCACACTCCAGAAGTTACAGTGCTCTTTCTCTCTCTGTATGCAGTGTAGCTCCACCTTTCAGCCAGGTCATTATAGTTTTCCCTTCTAGAACATCAACTGTTCACAGAACTGGTTTACTAAGTATTCTTCCCAGAAGTCCTTCAATTCAAGCCTATACCGCTTCCTGTGGCTAGTTGGGGATACCAGTCCCCCCTACTACTCAGGATTCCAACCCAGGAACCTTGCCTTCAACAGCTAAGATCTGCTGTATCCTAAACCTTGCTTCTATTTTCCTGGGCTGCTTCCTACTCTATCAGGCTTTCTTATCCACCCTCCTTCCTAATCAACCCTTCCCTCAGAACCAAGATCCCAGAGCATCTACTGTCTCCCTAAATGTCTTCTTTTCTCTCTCTCTAAACTCAGAAAGTAACTACAAACATGGACACTACATCCTTCTACTGCAAACTTCCAGCCCTGTCTGCTCCTGTCCAGCTGGGCTCCATTCACAATCAGTTCGTCTGTCAAGACTAACTTCCTCAGTTAGGTGACCTAACTGCTTCTGAGCCACATTCACTTCATACCAGCCAGGCAAGTGTTTCTCACCATCACAGTTACATTAAACTGTTTTAAGAACATCTTAGAGAGTAGAGAATTTTATTTTTTGTTTAAAAATGGGGTAAGTACTACTCCTGTATTCCTTTGCTCAGAGGTTTGAAAAGCATATGATAAATTGAAAAGGTATGTGATTAAGTTATTATGTGCCTGTAGAATTTATCACATGGATATTGTGTGTGTATGTATATGTGTTAGTATAGCTATGTTGGGCCCAGTATATTAGAGAGAAAAGGGTAGTGAGGAAAATATCTTTATTGGGCCAGCTTATCGTGGGGAGAGACAAGCTTTTGAGTTAACAGAGAGCTCTTCTTCAGGTCTGGGAAACTAACTCAGACTGTTACTGTTAAATACAGTTATTCCACCTTGATGAATCTTGCATCTGATGAAGTGGGCTATAGCCCATGAAAGCTTATGCTGAAATAAACTGGTTAGTCTCTAAGGTGCCACAAAGTCTTCCTCGTCTTATTTACTGTGAGTTAGTTTCTCAGACCTAAAAAAGCACTCTGTGTAAACTTGAAGGCTTGTCTCTCATTACCACGGCCTGCTCCAGGCACCAGCCAAGGAAGCACGTGACTGGGGTGTCACATACTAAGGGGTGGTATTCTGGTCAATACTGGTGTGGCTTTGGGGCAGGGGCAAAAAAGGTAGAGCTGGCCTGTAGTGGTGCTCCACTCTTGGGTAAACAGAGTTGTGACTAGGGGCAAGCAGCTCCCAGGCTGATTGGGCATAACAGCCACGGTTGTGGCTGGGTCAGTTAGGACCCAGCTGGCCCTTATAAGAGGGCAGTGGGCCAGGAGCAAACAGTCTCCCTCTGACTGAGGAGGGAGATGGCTCTAGTTGCCTGTGAAGCCTAAAGTTACCTAGAGTGAGGCAGGGCTGGGGAAAGACAAGGGGAGCTCCAGGCTGCAGGGCCTGGTCCAAGGCCCATAGAGGTACTGCATGGTAGAGGAAGGCGGCTAGCCCAAAAAACCTCTTGCCTCTGATGACTGGCTCTTACACTGCAGTCTACCCCAGAAAGTAGGGTCTTGTAGCCCAGACTGAGGCAAGGTGGGGATTAGAGGTGGGGGTTCCCCAGGGAAGGAAGACCCAGAGATCTGAGGGGAACTGCCAGGGGGCAGCACCCCACATAAGAGGGTGCCAGGGTCTGGGAGAGACACGGGGCCAGCGGACAGCAAGACACTGTCTTGCGGAGGGTGCTCTGGAGACTGGAAGAGCAAATTCCCACATAACCAGCAGGAGGCGCTCCCGGGGTGAGTCATTGCCCCACTACAGGGCCCTGCTCACTACCAAAAGCTGGCCCAATAAAAGATATTACCTCACCCACCTTGTTTCTCTGTATGTATATATGAAAGAATGACAAGGTCTGATTTTCTGCTTTCACTCACTCATGTATCCTGAAAGTACACTACAATAAGAGTGATGTAAGTAGAGAATCCCACTCACAGTGAGTAAGTTTTGGTTTTATAATGACTGAGGTTTTCTTTTTCTTTAATAGAATTGTCTCTTTTTTAAAAAAAAAGAAAAAAAAAAGAAAAAAAGGGTTCTCCCCCTTTTTAAGAGCGTGGAAGCACAAATACTTCCTGGTTCTCCCTTACTTACCTGTTACTCTTGTTTTTCCTGCTCTGGGAGAGGGAGTATTAATACTTCATGAGAAGTTACTTATATTTATAAAGCTTTTTTTTTTTTAAACAAAGAAAAGTTTCAAATTCAAAAATATTAGTATGAGACTCTTACTTACAATAATTTTTTGCTTCTTAAGCTGAAAGTTAAGTGCTATAAAATGAACCCTCCCTCCCACACACCCACTTAAAATAAATGTAGAATTACTGCCCTCAACTTTTAAAAACTTTAACTAGGCACTAAGCTCAGCAGAATATCAAGTAATAATGATTTGCAGTTATAGAGCACCTTTAATATAAAGGGACACAATTAATTTAGCCTCACAATATCCCTGTTTGGCAGGGAAATACTATTAAAACAGTTACAGTAAATTGAGGCAAAGAGAAAAAAAAGTGTCAGGCTGTTATGTTGATCAACATACCCAGGAAAGGTGCAAAAGTAAATCAGGGCTGTGGAAGTGATCCCTTGGGTTAGGTTGGATGGGAACAGAAGGGAATTCAGAGGATTGCCATTTGGGCAGGAATAAGAAATCAGGTCCTTCTAATATCATACAACTTTAATAGTGAAGACTAGCATAAAAAGCCATTCCATAAATCCATTATTAATTACCAAGAGGACAAATAAATTACACTATCAGCCCATTATCTATAGTTCAAGCTGAATTCTGCTTGGTAATATAACTGCAGAGTAGGTGATCTACACATGACAGGCATTCTGAGATAACATGAAGGAATTCAAAGCAGCACCTATGAGTGTGTATTTAGCTGCATTTTCTAACCCTGTTATCCACTACACTTCAAGCAGAACTACTACTTGAAATAGGAAGGTCAAAGTTTGCAAACCATCATGAATGTGATTTTTTTAAAACAAATCTAAAATACTTATTCCCTGCTATCTATTCAGATTATTATGATGTTTTGCATTATTACTAAAGATGTGCGCGCACCCTCCCCCCCAATATACTCTATTCTTAAGCAGGAATAATGAACAGAATTTCCATGTAACTCTAGTATGGGTTAAAATTAAAGATACTGGATTAGGACATTTTGTCTCTTGTAGATATAATTGTAAAACTGTAAGCTCTTTATTTTTATATACAATAAAACACATCCATATTATTAAACCTAGGTTGAAAGTCTTTTGCCTAGAAGTTTCATTTAAGCCTCTATGGATAACAAGAATAACCTTGAGAATGCACTACACTGATGTGTTGATAGCACCTCAGCACATTTCAGTGAGCAGGTAATTCCCTTTCAGATGCTCATACAGGGGATATCTGTTTACACTAGAAACTTTTCCTGTATCTTTTGGCCATATTGGCCCAGATCCTCAAAGAGGCTTAGCCATCATGGAAGTGAGGGACATAAACCTCTCTGAGGATCTGGACTGCTGTCTCTTGGCTTCTCTTTCTCGTCAGTGGAGTCTGGCTGTACAAATGGGAAATCGCTGCCTAAGGCTGGGAGAGGCCCATCTCCTGCCTGAGCTGGTGATGGGCTCTGCCTAAGTGCCTGGGATGGCACCATGGTGCTGGGGATGGGGGAAATCAGGGAGGGCTTGGTACTAGAGCCTGGGCAGCGGGGATAGGGCCAGGCTTGGTGCTGTGGGGAAATAGGTGTGAGCAGGATCTGTGAGCTGCTGAGGAACAGCAGGGGATGGTTTGGTCCCTCCCTCCCCACAGGAAGAGGCCAGGGTGGGCTGCAGTGGGAGATGGCCTGAGCAGTGAGTTCTGCCCCTTGCACCTCTGGGACCAGCTCTGCTCAGCACAGGCCCCGCTGTCACCATGGCACCAGGCACCAAAACAGCCCTGGGCAGAAGGGCTGGAGGGAGCCCACACACGGTCACCAGGGGGCAGGGCTCAGACT